>CM060963.1:155845800-156495800 GCA_030765045.1 Tenodera sinensis
GATGACGTGGCGGCTCTGAGTGTGGGTATTTGTGCTGTGACTGCTAGCCACCTTCAGGACTTCTGCAATCAAATTCAGTCTTGGTGCCGACGTTGAAGAGTGACTATGAACGCTCATACATCCCAAGTTGTGAAGTTCGCTTACAAAAAGAACGTGACCCATCATCCCCTTTCTAAATGGGACGGAGATACCCACAGCGACTTCCATAAGATACCTCGGCCTTATCTTGGACAGCCGGCTAACATGAGGTCCTCATCTCTGTAGTGTAGTGCAGAGGATTCGTCACCGTATCCGCGAAGACCATCATCTTGTGTCCGGTTCCTCGCCCTTTGCGGTACAAGCGCCTAGTTTATACTTCCTTAATTTGACCCATGTGGCAGTATAACTGTGTCATTTGGGGTTCTGCAGCTCCATCGCAGATCCTGAGGATCCAGCGTAAGCAGAATCGTTTTCTACGCCTCATGACCGGCGCTCTCTGGTACGTGCGCAACTCTACTTTGCATGCTGATATAGGTCTACCGGAGGTGATGTATATCCTCCGCATCTGCTACAGGAAGCTGCATCAGTCATGTCTGCGCCATCGCAATCCTCTTCTCCGCCATGTTTATCTTCCTCTTGAGCCTCTACGACGAAGACTGAAGCGTCGCTGGCATTCCGATTTGCGATTGAACAGTTACCTGTGTTTAAAAAAAAAAAAAAAAAAAAAAAAGAGAGAGAGAGAGAGAGAGAGAGAGAGAGAGAGAGAGAGAATGCTGTAATTGCTTTCCTCTATTTTTAGCACTATTACTGGGACTATCGCTGGATGGTACGCCAATTGCAAGTTTCATTATTGTTCTGTTTCTAGTCTAGCTAAACTATATTGTACTTAATTGTACAAAAGAGTTCACTTAAGAATAAAAAGAAAAAAAGAAAAAGAAAAAAAAAGGCACGCCCTCAGTCCATATCTCACTAGTGCTATATTAATGCAGATAATACAGTGTGTCCCAATTGAATCGTCCTATTTTCACTTCAGTATTTCTTCCAAACTATTTGAGATATCGAAATGAACTAAACCTTACTAATACATGACTCATCAAGTTTGTATACACAAATCAAGAAAGTCATATCACTTCCACATATACCCCACCAGTCACACGAAGGCTAGGAAAATATAACAATAGGGCGATTCACTGGGCCTATGTGCATAAAATTTATACTATATACTTCAGATAATAGCACATAATTTAAAAAGAGATACTAAAATGTGGAATTCTTTTTTTAAATTTTAGAGGCTCATCAAGAAAATAATATTTTATTAAATTTCTATGAAAGAAAGTAGTACAATCAGAAAGAATGCATAAACATCCTATAAAGATAACATATCTTTATATCTCGTATATTCAGAAATAATGACTCATTAGTGAGACGAGCCTTGGTGAATTCCCTAATGTTATTACATCATGGAATTGGTCGGATGCACCTGATAGAATTCCAATAAAATTCGCAAATTTGAAGTTTTTGTTCATTTATCATACAAAAAATAAACATTACATGCGAAATTTGCCAGTATATGTTTAGACTCTGTATCCTGAACAAGTTGAGAAGTTGTTTCCATGGGATTTTCTTTTACACGATGTATCTTCCTGTTGAAGGAACCAACAATATTTGCTCACCATGTGAGGATTCCAACTACCTTGATATCTACGTTCCATTTGCAATATATCTTGGTGAAAACATTCCCCTTGCTCATCACTAGGATTCGAACCTTTATACAGCTATCGCGAAATGAGGCGATCGCAAATTACCTACCACAGGGACATAGCGTGAGGTCACTGCATGGGTACAGTGACAATACAAAATACAACTGGAGTCAGTGCGTGCAGTACATGGTGTTACTAGTTGCACACACACAGTAAAATCCCTCCGGCACAAAAATCAAACTATTCACATATTGCTGAACTTGTACAAGAATTTGGGAGTGAATACTTTACTGCTAATGGTGACAATATTGAATGCAAGTTACGCAACATCATCTAAACCGTTCCTGTGTCGACTGTACCTGGGCTCCTCTGGGCTGTGATCATAAGACAGACTGACCCCCCTCCCCCCACTTCCTATAGCCCATACTCGGCAACTTTTCGTTCCTTGTGTGAAGGTTTGCTCCCTACTCATCACTAACTGCACCTAAATTCTCAACAATGAAGTCTTAAGTTCAAATAAAGAAAATGTATCTGCAATGACATCTTACATCCTAAGTTTCTGTAGTTACTTAAAAGATCATTGAACTTTTTTGTTGCCCATAAACCCATTCATCACTTCTTTGAATGACAACCGCGCAACAAGTACAGTGGGATTCAGCTTAGCGTCAAATTATTAATTCTTAAGCATTTGTCTCATCTGTGAACCGATGAAAATTCTTTCTTTTATCTTAGCTGCACTTACGCCGGAAAACAGTTTATCAGACATTTGAAATCTACCCCTGTTTAGTCCATTCCCTTCACAAAATTGCTCATTAGCTCCAGTTTTATATGTAAAGCCAGAAGATACACATTTAAAAGGCTCACCAAAAGCTTGGCCTTTATATTCTGATTCCCTAGTCCAAATTCTTCTCTCTTGGACCAGTATGTATAGCTCGACTATCCTACAGACACAGGATACAACAGAATTTTGTGATATCGCTTTGTGATCATAGGAAACGTCCAATAACCTTTAAATCGCTACAAATACACCAGTTATGCTCCTTGTATTTAATGGCCTCTAGAAGCAGTAACAAATTGTTTTGTGTTTCCTTCATACCAACTGCATGGGCCGCAGGAACAGATGACAGTTCGTTGCACCTGTGAAGTAGTACAGCCTTCACACTAATCTTGAAAGAATCTACAAATAAGCGCCAATCTTCAGCTGCAGTCACCCGTTACACTTACATACAGAAAGATAAGGTGAACCATGTGCATGCAGATGCAGACGGACGAGCGATAAACATTCCCTGACCTGACATAAATATCCCACTTTCAGCAATATAATACGTACATTATTCGTAACAAAATCCATTACTTGCCTTTCCAGTCCCCAAAACCTTGGTGAGTTGTGTAATTTTGCCAGTTTCCACCTGTTGTGCAAAAATAACATTTTGAACGTCAAATAACACAAAGATATATTCGAAGATTGCAAGGTGTGAATTCTGATTAGACTGCCTTACTGTCACATTACCATGCCAGTTGTGTATCTGTGTATCGGGGCAACTGCCTCACTATACCCAATGCTGCGGTCGGGGATGCCAATTCCCCTGAAGCTACGCCTTTACCGGGCTCTCATAATCCCACTCCTTCTATACGCCTGTGAAATCTGGGGCATGGCCGCAGATTCCCATCTCCTGCGTCTGCAGCGCATACAGAACAGAGGCCTTCGGATAATCTATTCTGTATGCCGCAGATTCCCATCGAGACTACTGCACGAAGCCTCGTCTCTTCCGTACGTGGAGGACGAAATCAGGCGCCGGGCAAAGAAACTATACGACCAGATTCCACAACACAGGAGTGCCCTGGTTAGGTCTCTTGGGGACTATAACCCCACAGCACGTACGCGTGTGGGACACCGGGTTCCCCGCATGGCTTGCGGGCATCCCCGGTATCGAAGGAGACACCCCTCCAACAGCGAAAGCTGAATACCTTACAGTCCTCCAAGTAAGCTTGGATTCAAAATTCTAAATTTACATGAACCTCCATTTTCTGGACCCCTACACCAGCAGTGCCCAACGGAAGTTGCACACTGATTAAGCAGCCGCTGAGGAGCAAAATCTTGCTGCCTCCTTTCAACCTACTACCTCATACTTCACCCGCCATCCTGTAAAACCCCACATCCCGTCATAAAGTGGTTAAGCCCTTACAAGGGCAGGTACACGCATGACACACCTCGGGCTGTTCTCAGCCTGCCAGACAGCGTCGTGTATCTGATAATGAAGTTGTAGATAAGTTTGATTGTGTTATAAGAGGGCTTGACTTTGTTGTGAGCATATTTGTACTTTAAAATTACTTATAACGTTTCAAAACCAAAATACATATACGTATTAACACCTGCAAAGCACCTTGTGAAATCCACTTTGTAGAAATCAATGTGAATACATAGACACATCACACAGATGATGATTTCTGCCTCAGAACTCAAAGACAGACAGACTGACGAGACCGCAGGCCCACATGGCCGCAGCCAAGGGACCAGATTCCGGTCTGGACCCGGGGTTCGTTGGAACCCCAATAGGCGCGCCGCAAGGCGATATGCCCTCTGTGGGATGCCGGATGGCACCTGCAATGACAAAGACCCCGAGCACCAACGTACAGATAAGGCCTGACGCAATGAGTACACCTCACTCCTCTCACTCGAACCCCTCACCTGGTCCACGGGTGAACATAGTCAAGGCGAAAGCCAAGACTCTCACCAGGGCCAAGAATAGGCCAAAGGTCAAAAAGGCAATAGGCCTTGTAAACCAAGGGACAGCGATCACCATGACGCCACCAGCTCCCGTTACCCCTCCTCCAGCACTGCCGGACGAAGATGGCTTTGTAGTGGTACAAAGCCGTAGGAACAGGTCCTCTGGTTCAAACCCAGAGTGACCCGATCCTTCATCGAGACCTGCAGCGTCTCCCCAGAACCAAGCCACACAAAAGGAGGGAAGAATCCCGCCTATTGTGTCCGACCCCTTTCCAAATCACATCAAAGTGATGAAAGAATTGAGGGCCAGGTTAAAGGCTGAATTCCAGGCAACAAGGCTCCCTGGACGTGTCGTTATCCGGACCACTTCCTCTGGGGACCACACGGCAGCAAGGGAAGTGCTAAGAGCGTGTGGAATTAAATTCCACACGTACTCGCTACAGCGACCCCACGTGGTTCGTAGAGTCATTAGAGGTCTACTGTCAGAAATACAGTGAAATAGGACAATCTAACAGGGAAAAGCTCATGTACCTCACTTTATCGGAAATGGTCAGGAATAAGGAAAATCTAAATGCTTTAAATGAGTTAGCGACTCAAATCAGTATAGCAGAAAGATCTTTAAGACAAACTGAACAAGAAAGAAATCTAAGAAACTTGTATACAACTCCAGCGACTGTTGTAGCACCATCCCGTCGATCGTTAAGATTGTCAAACCAACTGTAAGCAGAAAAGAGAAGAACGAGGCCAAAACAACAGCCTGATGAGACTTGGACAGCCTACCAGAGACTAGGGACAACTTGACAATATCACCAATTTTTCTTATTGTTATTTAGTTTAATTTAGTTTTAGTTTAATTTAGTTTTCTGCACATTCTATTGTGAACAAATTGTAATAAATAAGTTTAAATAAATGAAAATATCTGCACACTACGTCCAGATATAAGAAATTAGGTATCTGGACATAGCTGGCAGATATTATTTTATTTTATATTATTTTATTTTATTTTATTTTTATTTTTAGTCATTAGAGGTCGGGACTCGAAAACAGACCCCCAGAACATCCGTGTTGGCCTGACGGACGAACACGGAATCAAACCGCGGTCCGTTTTACAACTCACCACTACCAGAGAAAAAGAGGGGAAACCCACCAAGGTGCCCCTACCACTATTCCAAGTGGTTGTCGACAAGGAAGGGGAGGGAACCCCAAAGATTGATCAGGTGACTCACCTGTATCACACGCGGGTTACAATTGAGCCCTATCACGGCAGGGAGGGGCCGGCCCAGTGCTATAAATGCCTGGGTTTCCACCACTCCAGCTTTGCCTGTGAGAGGTCGCTCAAGTGCCTGCGATGTGCAGGGGAGCACCTTGTTAAGGAATGCCCGACCCCTATGGAAGAAAGAAAGTGGCTAACTGCGATGGGAGCCTTATAAGTATCTATCGCGGTTGCCCCAAACGACTTGCTATAATGCAAGGTAAGCAGGGCAAAGCTGCATCTGAGGTCAAGAAAGGGATTTCGTTCGCCAATGCCCTGGCAAGACACGAAAGTGCTCTTGTGCAGGCTGAGGCTACGGAAGAGTCCCCTGCAAGCCAGGTTGTCCCGAAAATAACGCCAGTCCCGGAAAGCGTCACAAAAGGTTGTTGACAAGGAGACTGCACCAACCACCAGCACCGCTCCAAAGGAGAAACGTCCCCGTAAGAAGGGAAAGAAAAGGGCCTCTACGGCAAAACCTACTGCAGGAGAGCAAGCCAGCAACAAAACTGTTGCAAAACTTCTCCCACCACCAACACCCGCAACTCCTGCTGTGCCCACCAATCAGGAACCAGCAGAGCCCAGCAAAGTTGGCACGTCCTCCCGGACTGGCCCAGCCAATGACGAGGCAGCAGTGCCTAAACAAAACAACCAGCAACCAACCTTAGGAGACGCACTGCACACTCATGGCGGCCTGCACTTCTCCGAAGAGGAGAAAGCCGAGGTTTTCGCTGACTGTCTGGAAGATAGATTCAGCGAAAACCCAGTTACCAACCGCGATATAGAACGGGAGGTACAGACATGGGCACAAACCTGGGTGGCGCAGAAGCAAGAGCAACAGCTACCCCTAATAACACCGCAGGAAGTTTACAAGTTCATTAGGAAATTACCTAATGGGAAAGCTGCCGGCCCAGACAAAGTGACTAATGAGGAGCTTAAGCATCTCCCGAGAAAAGCTCTGGTGCAACTAAAAAATATATTTAACGCCTGTTTGCAGCAAGGCTATTTCCCCTCTACTTGGAAACGAGCCAAGGTAATTATGCTCCCAAAGCAAGAAAAAAGCACCAAACAACCGCAAGACTACCGCCCCATTAGTCTTTTGTCTACTATTGGTAAATTGCTCGAAAAACTTATACTTTCTCGACTTCAAAAACATGTTTCGGAATCACATGAACTCTCAAATTCACAGTTTGACTTTCGAAAAGGACATTCCACTGAGTTACAACTTCTCAGACTAACAGATGACGTAACAGAGCAATTTAACAATGGGGCTTCAACGTTGGCGCTATTTCTGGACGTAGAAGCCGCATTCGACCTGTGCTGGCACAATGGCCTTATTTATCAACTGCACCACAATTTCCCGGCTCTTCAAAATTATCTGTACTTGCTGCACAATTTTTTAGAAAAACGGAAGTTCTACGTCCAAGTGGGCCCCTACTCCTCACGGGAGAGAGTGGTGCGGGCTGGCGCCCCACAAGGGGCAATCATGTCACCCTTTCTGTATATATTATTCACCAACGATTTCCCAGTGGACGCCAGATGTAAGGTAGCCATGTATGCTGACGACACTGCAATATACAATCACCATAGAAATCCACGTTTCGGCCTTGCAGAAATGCAACGTTATGTTAAAAATTTCCTCTCATGGCAACATGACTGGAAAATCAAAATTAATCCTAACAAATGCCAGCTGATACATTTCTCTAAGCGGTATCACACTTTGGCAATGGACCTAACGGTCGGTGGTCAAATATTGCATTGTCGTCGGCAAGTTAAATATTTAGGGGTTACCTTGGACCGCACAATGTGCTGGTCCTCCCACATAAAAAATAGCGCCAACAAAGGCAGACAGCGGCTAAAGTTATGCGCCCCCATCTTCCGCAGTAAACAGCTGCAATTGAAGTCCAAACTCGTACTGTATAAAGCTTTTATTTTGTCAGTAGTTCCATACGCGTGTGTGGCCTGGGCAAATGCCTCAAAAACCGCCCTGAAGACCATCCAAACCCTCCAAAACCTCTCCCTCCGAAAAATCCTCTCTGCTCCCATCCTAACCACTAATCAAACCTTTCACCAGGAAACCCAGATCCCATCCATTCCCGAGGCAATTACAAAAAGAGCCACTGCCGCATGGGCGCGCATCAGAAACCACGACAATTATGTCATTGCCCATATCGGAAAAGGTGAGCCGAAGCATCGGAAGCATGCACGTATCAAAATGTTTTAAACGTCACTCGGCTCACCGACTGATGCGCGTCCACGCAAACACGGTCCCTAGGCCGCACACACGCTACCTTAGAGGCCTGCACCCCAGGGAACAGGTCAGGAGCTGCACCCTTCCCCGCCCAGGATAACCGCGGAGTGTGTATAGTGTACATATCGTGTGTATATAGTGTTTATTATAACATGCTTGGACGCATACCTTCGTGTACCCAGCAACCATGTGCGAGGGGGACGCCCAATTAAAGTTCCCACTGTGTGTGTGTGTGTGTGTGTGTGTGTGTGTGCGTGTATGAGGGCATATCTTATGATATGCCAGAGTGAATGCGGGAGTGAATGTGTGTAAATATATGTCTATAAAAGTAACAGGAAAAAGACAAGGTCAAAACTTAAAAAACATTATCAAGAACTAATACAGATGGGAACTGTTCTCTGTGACCCAAAGAGGGTCACTGTATGGGTTACCAAAAAACCCAATGTACATAGTTGATGTAAGTGTAAAAAAATTGTATAAAACATGACAACTTAAGTATGTACGCTGGGCCCCATATACCAGCACCAGACAAAATTCTTGCAATAAAATAATCTGAAATCTGAAATCTAGGAGACGCATTCGCTTCCGAGGACATGGCTGAGTTTATTCAGCTGTCAACCGGGTTCGCCGACCTAGGTCAGCGTTCCCTCCCGGTCTTACGGCGCTATAGGGCAGTCATTGATAATCCCGAGATTTCCGCAGTGGAGAAGCACCTCACGGTGCTTCGAACGGCCAAGGAACTGTATTCTAACTCCACGAGCTCTTAATGGCGCATAGAACTGTGCGTTCATTTAGAGCTGCGTTCTGGAACGCAAATGGAGTTAGAGACCAGAGACCTGGCCTGTTAGAGTTCGTAGACAGTCACGGGATTGATATCCTGATGGTCTGTGAAACGCACTTGCACGCCGGTGTAGTTTACCCTGCCAAGTTACGCCGCTCATCGGTCTGATCGGGTCGGCCGACAGGGCGGTGGTACTGCCATTTTCATAAAGAACCATCTCACCCACACTCCTGTTACCATTCCTCCGCTACAACACCTGGAAGCAACCGCCATAAGGCTATCCTTGGGCGGGAACGACCTAGTGCTTGTGGCGGTATATGACCCGCCGGATGGCCGTTTCCATGAAGCGGACATTACGGCTCTCCTGAACCTACACCATAGGGTTTGCATTGCAGGCGACTTCAACGCAAAACACCCAAGCAAGCACAGCCGCACCCAGAACGTTAAAGGTCGGGGACTGTACCGTCTCACTAGCGGGAACCCCGCCTTTCACGCGCACGGGCCGAGAGGTCCAACCCACTACCCGGCACGCGGCGCCGCGGATGTCATTGATTTCGTAATTACCAAAAACATTCCATTTCACTTGGACCTCTCTGTGATTAACGCTCTGGATTCCGATCACAACCCTCTTGTGGTCGGCTCAGACGTTAATCTCACTGCGCTGGGAGTACCGGACTGGGTGGAAGAAGTCGACTGGGACGCGGCCGTCCTTGCCCTTCAAAACTCCGTGGAAGCACGCCCTCGAATAGACTCGATTGAGGCTCTCGAGGAGGCGGCCGCGGGGTTTTCAACCTCAGTCCTAAATGCGGTGCGTGCTCACACACACCGCATTCCTACCGAAGCACCAAACCCAACATCTATCCCTGTACCACTGAAACGCCTCATTCAAGCAAAGAATGCTGTCAGACGGCTATGGCAGAGATTCCGACATCTTAGGATAGGAGTAATACACCAGAGGTTCAAATCCCTGGTGAGACGACTACTAAGAAAACACAGGCAAGCAGCTTGGGAAAATACGTTGCGTCACGTAAACCTCCAGGAGAGGAAACCGTGGCGCATCGTCCGAGGCTTGCGGAAAGACAAATCTGTATCCTGTGCATAGCATCCTGTGCATAGCCCTCGGGGAAGACTTGTGTTTGAACCGAGGGAAAAAGCAGAGGCGCTAGCAGACTATCTGGAAACTCAAATCCAGCCCAGGGAAGATCCACAGAACGATGACCATACTGACCTCGTGGAACAGGCGGTAGAAGACTTCTTAGAAGTAGGACCCGCGGGCCACGAGGAGTTCCACATCCCCATAGTTACCCCTCGCGAGGTAACTAACACCATAAGATCCCTAAGAGCCCGAAAATCCCCTGGACAGGACCGTGTAACAGCGGAAATGCTCCAGCACCTTCCCCCTAGAGCCGTGATTCATGTGACCCGGAAACAGGTGCGTGCGGTATGCGTGTTGAAGCTGGGCAAAAATCCGGTCTTTCCATCTAGCTACCGCTCCATCAGCCTCCTGCTAGTTATCTCGAAAGTATTCGAGAAACTGTTCCTGTCCCGCCTCGGACCTCTATTGGAGGAAAAAGGTCTCCTACCGAAACACCAGTTTGGTTTTCGTTCTGGCCACTCCACGACTGAGCAACTACTGCGTGTAGCCGAGAAAGCTTCCCTGGCTTACCAGGATAGGGCTAAAACGGTGGCATTTTCTACCACTTGGCATGAGGGGCTTGTCTACAAGCTCATACAGCACGAAATCCCCCCTCCATACATTTTCTTCGTGGCTAATTTCCTATAGGAACGTAGCTTCCGGGTGAAGGTGGAGGGATCATTCTCTAGAGAGAGGCCCATTGGCGCAGGAGTCTCCGAGGGCAGTGTACTGTCACCGGCACTCTTCGCAGCTTACATGGCCGATCTCCCCACGCACCCAAACACACACATCTGTCAGTATGCGGACGATCTACTGATCTTCGCTACTAACAAGAACCCGCGCTACAGTTACCACCAAGTACAAGCCCATCTCTGTGCCATCAGTAGATGGTGCGAAACTGGCTTATGTCTATAAACCCGGAGAAAAGCTCTGCGATTCTCCTGGCGACTACGAAAGCCAACCGGCTCCCGCGGGACCTCGTGTTGCGGCGCCATCGGATCCCCTGGATCACTACGGCGAAGTATCTCGGGGTCACGCTGGATCGGTGGCTGACGTATAGACATCACGTCAGGGGCAAGGTACTGCAAGGCCATTCTGCTCTCCCACAGCTATACCCAATTCTCAGTTCCAAAACCATGCCCCTACGCCTGAGGCTCCAGTTGTATCGTGCGATCATTCCACCTCTGGTTTTGTACGGATGCGAGTTCTGGGGAGTGGTGGCGAAATCCACCTTCATCAGACTCCAGACGTTGCAGAATCGGGCGTTAAGAATGATCTATTATACTGGCTGGAGATTTCCTGCCCATATCCTCCATGAACATTCCGGCATCCCGTACATTGTCGACGTGATTAAAACTCGCGCTCGCACAATGTACAACAAACTCCAAAACCACCCTAACCCTCTGGTGAATACTCTGGGTCAATACGACCAGAGCCAGCCGCGCCGACTACCATCCAAAAGACTACCAAAGGACATCTTAAGTCCGGTGGTATAATCCCAAAGATGGGAAAAGCGACAATATAATCTGTATCCAAAACAGAGAAAATACCCTTTCAGTTCACCTCTCAGTGAGTGACTGATGGCCAGAACCCTGGTGGGAATTAGCGCGTCACCTGATTGGTCAACCAATCAGAAGCCGCGCGCTGCCAGCTCGTGGACAAATCCCACCCACCCGATCCCTGTAAAACCCCTGATCCCAAATAATGTGACTGAGCAACAAAGTAAACTACGAAAGACAGACGGAGACACCACACGAAGAACAACAAGAGACCGAGGACGAAAGAAGAAGACGACACATTCTATCTCAAGCAAAATTCTACATCACTCATGGCAAATCTTGCCAAAGTTTATGCCGTTATCCTGGAGCAACATGTAGTAATAGTAATATACCCAGATCTCCCTACCAAGTTCATTTTGTATGTAAATAAAATAAAATTAATCCCGCGGCTGAAGAGAGCGTTTATGCTCTGAAACAACCTTAGGATTACCCTGGGTGAGATAAACCCAGGATAAGTCCTTAAATACCTTTAAAAAAAAAAGTTCCCCAGAAGACAAAAGCCCCCGTAGAAATAACATCAATACTCCATGCACAGGTTAAGCCGTACGACGGCTCGGTACTGCGGACAAGACACTCGGGCGGGGGAAATCGCTGTCCCCCGTTCGACCCGAACTGCCTCTGGAGCCTCTGGACTCCAGGAGTACACTTGTTTGAGATGGAACTGTTGACAATTGTGTGTAAATCGTAACCATAAATCATAAGTAATGCTACGAGTGAGTGTCAATTTTTCTGAAGAATTTGACTATCACGAGTTGCATTTATTAAGATTATTTCACGAATTAAAGTATGATACAGCCTCTGAAATGTTATTTAAATGTGTATTGTAATTACTAACCTCTTAAAAGAAACATGTAGCACACATACACACATCAGCGTCCATTGGCACGGCCTACAAGATTATATATCTATGTTCCAATTGTTTAATATGTTGTCATTGTCAGTCTTTGGAGTATCTGTCGTTAATTTATAATTTTGAGCAACACAAAGTTTGTCAAGCTTATTCGAAACGTATTTCCTGTTGTATTCTGTGTTCTGAGGTTTCCCTCTTCGAATTATCCCATCTATTTCAGCATAAACTTTTCCCCGGAGCAAGAGTCAGCTATATTTCACATTTGATATCGGCTCTATTGCGTAAAATTCTTCAGCTGTTCTGCATCTGTAGAACAGTGCAGCTAGATTATCTGATCTGATTACAACATAAGAAAAGCAGAGGAGTTGATAAATAAAATTCAAAGCAAGTGATAATGAAATGCGATATTGTTTTCACGAATGAAGGCTGTCATTGGTTAAAATTAAAAAAGTTATGCACATGATTGGTTGATTTTAAGCAAGTCGCATATAACTGGAATAGTCAGTTTATTTTGGTTGTGTCTCACTAGATAGGGTGCAAATGTTTTAATTTTGCACAGTTTAGTTGCTTTCGATTTCCAAATTAAAATTCTATATACGCCCCTGGTTGCCAACACCACTTTGACTGTTATATGTAGATTACATAAAAGGTGTTGGATGTCCCTATGTATATGGAACCACATACATTCGGTTTTCCTAATAGCACTTCCATTTATACAGCAGAGCTGTATGCAGTATACCGAGCCGTTTTATATGTGCGCCGTAATAAATTAGACGACTGCCTGATCTTGAGTGATTCTCTCCAGAGCCTTCGTGCGCTGTACAACTTCCATCCTACTATAGAACGTATCCAGGATGCACTACATGTTTTACACGCTTCTGGTGTTAACTTGGTGTGTGCATGGATTCCTGCTCACGTAGGTTTGCCGGGGAATGAAATGGCGGATTTGGCAGCAAAGACGGCAGTCACAAAACCCAGTACTACTATCTCTGTTATTATTTCGGAAGACTTTAGGCTCGAATTACGGAGAGTGGTGCTGTCGTGCTGGCACAAAGAGTGGTCAGTTCTCCGCGGTAATTAGCTTAGAGCAGTGAAAGAACTTACGATAAACTGAATAGCTTCCTCTAACGTACCTTGTCGCGAAGAGGCTAACTTGGCTCTGTTACGTATTGGCCATTGCAATTATATGCATGGTTATCTTTTTAAACGAGACCCTGCTCCTCTTTCTCCCCTTTGTCCGTCGGTCACGTGCTGCTAGCGCACCTTCGAAATTCTCTACAACTGCTTGTCAGTCTTACAGAGGTCCTGGTGCACGATAAAGAAGTGGTCGAAAGAGTTTTGAAGTTTCAAGCAGAGGCAAACATGAACCTGAGGATTTAAAACTTTGGATGACGAAGTTTTATACCTTTACCTTTTTTTTATAACTTTGTTTTAATTGTGTATTTTGCCTGTTTGTTTGCTATATTTATGTATATTTGATATTTACTAGTATGTTTATTTTATATTGAAATCTATCTCAAGCTTTTGCCATACTCGGTTTTATAAGGACGCCGATGACCAAGTAGTTGAGCGCTCTTATTGCTACATCACTACATTTCACAACGGAGGGGACACCTCGAGCGCTACGACCTACTGTTGTGACTACTAGTCCAAAAGGAAGGGATAAAATGAAGGAACTACAGAAGGCTACAGGCCGCATGCAGACAAACCACAGAGGCGCGCGGCGCCCCTAACAGACCCTCGCTTGAAGACCCTTCTCATTGCCCAGAGAGGCCAAGTGGTTAGACCAGTCAACCGCATGTGTGATTCTTGGTGGATGAAGCAGCACTGGGTCGAGTTTCCTCCGGGTTCTCCGGTTTCCTCCGTCATTTCATTCCACGGGTTCTCCATCTTCATTCCATGAATCATCAGTGTCACCGCCTCCGGACATTAAACACTACCAAAAAAACCTGCCCAGAGAAGGTGATGAACGATCTGTAGATCAAACAGCACTATTCCTATGGCACTACTTTTCTTTGAACAAGCATGCGCTTGCGCTCCAACAACACCACAGACTACGAAACCCAAAAGTACACCGGAAACACGAAAAAGAAACAGAATTAAAGGGAAATTATGGAAATGAAATCGCAGTAGCTGAGAAACCACCCGAACACCGAAGAAAATCAGGAAGAACCTGAGCGATCGACGAGAATCGAACGCGGAGATCTCCTGTATGCTAACCTCACACGTTACCATCTCGTTTGGTGATCACAGATTTTAGATTTGTTTATTCATAAAGGTTTCTTCCTGGTGCCAGTACATGGGCCTCAGCATTAGGCTACAATTTTCAAAGGTTTACAATTACCGACAAGGTTTTGCTTAGTCGTTTTGGTTTATATAAATTCCATAAGGTGACCACCTGTTGGTCACCGAGAAGAGTTTTATTAGAGATTAATGCTTCTGTGAGTTAAGAAACCGACTTTCTTCTTTTATTATTACACACATGTACAGTCCGTCCAGTTCGTTGTGACACTCCCCCACTCCTGAAGCACAGATGCGCAATAGCAGATACGTGTCACTTGCATTGTAGGAGAGGTGGAGATTAGTTTTTCTCTTACTCTCCCCGTGATAACTTCACAATATTTGCTTACAATACTAAATATACATTGCTTGTATATGTGACTGCCTGAGTTCTGAGATTACTCGCTTGTTCCCTACACTCCACTCACCTCTCCAATTCTCTCCTCTCTTGCGCATATGGAATGTTACCACGATCTGGACATTTACACTATGTAAAGCATTTTACACTCTGTATGCTTTCCACGGCTTTGCTGTGCAGCAGTGTGCAGTTTGTGCTTTCCTAGGTTGACAGTGGCGGCTGCGTCTGCCGTAGTGTACTGTGACCTAGGGCCAGGATTGATGGGAGCGCAGAGTCAGCGAGTCGCGGCTGTACTATAAAATTTTGCTTCTCGCATGTTTGCGGTGTTTCGGCTCATCTTTACCAATATCGAATATTACGGGTCTCTGCTGACTGTTAACGTGCGCCCAAAGGAGGAGGTCCTTTCCAACACTGCCTCTTGGATAGTTGATAGATTGGATTCTTGATGTAGGATACACTAGACATGCGGAAGCGAATGGAAAAGATATTACGGAGGGAAAGGTTTTGGTAGGTTTGGATTTGTTTAACGGCAATGGTGGAGGTGTTGGCCTAGGCCACACAAGTGTACAGGACAACCAAAAGAATGAAAGGTTTTTACAGAGTAAGTTTTGATTTGAAATTTATCTGTTTGCCGTGGGAGATGGGGGCGCATAGCCTTAATAGCTGCCTACTTTTATTAGCGGTATTTTTAGGTGGGTGGACCAGCACGTTCTTGCGATTCATGGTGACTCCTAGGTATTTGACTTGCTGACGGTGGTACAATATTTGACCACCGACTGTTAGGTCCATTTTCAAAGTGGGATGCCACTTTGAAAAATGATTTGTTTAGGTTACTTTTGATTTTCCAATCATCAGAGGAAGCGGTTCACATACCGCTGCACTTCTGCAAGGCTGAAACGAAGATTCTTGTGCCATGAATATTAAGTTTTTATATTGCCGAGTGCGATGCAGAACAGCATAACGTGCACAAGAGGTGTGGCTACCTTGATCAGGCAATAGTACCTAGTTAATCCCGTGTGCATGCACGTGTGTTCAAGGTTTAAATGTCCCGTGGTCGGTCGCTCTCATCTGGCTGTCCTTGACACAGTAAATAAACATCTTTTGTAAGGTCAATGTCATTTCTTGCACCTGCGTCTTTTGAAATACGTCGTCGATAACCTTGTCTGCTTTTGTAGGGGATCTTGTGAATGAGACATATTTACAACTTAGCGTATTATTTATGTTTTAGGTGCAGTAGAATCCCAATAACGCGCCCTAATGTGGACAGAGAGTGTATCGAGTTACCGAAATGTCAAGTGACACATAAATACATATTCACAATAGCACAATACACGAAACAAAAGTTTAACATGCTCTAAACTTTATTACGTTCCCCTTTGTCCGGTCTCTTTAACTTAGCCAGTTTAATTTCCATTGTCATGTTAACTTGTCTTTTCTTCTCGTTCGACATTTTTACTGGCCCAAACACAACACTAAGAGTAACTCTGAAATCTTGGAAGCTGCACTGTAAACACAAATATGTGACTGAAAGTTTAGCTCACCACATACAGTGGTATTGTTAGGCGAGGTGAACAATCTTGCTCAAATCTGCGCAAGTGACATTGTGCAAATCGATGATGGGGTAACATCTGTTTCTTTCCTTGAAATAAACAAGATACTGCTGATAATGCACGGTCCGCGATGTTAATAACAGCTTTACTGTTCAAAGTAAATGTTGGAACGCACGCCCATTGCGATCAACACAAAGAGTGCATTGGCGCGCATTATTCTGCTGTACTCTCGCAGACACCAGCCATTTCTTTAGTTCAAAAGATTATTATCGGTCGAATTTTGAATGGTAAAGATGTGATTAACTGTACCTAAACAATGAAATGTTTGTGCTTTGTTTATGTGTTCTGTGTTTGTTTCTTGGATTGTGTTCCTTACTAAGATAAATGCAATACTAATATACATTGTTGATTTTGCCGTAAATACTTAAACTGGGTGGTAGGCGGTAATCTATGACATTAACTCGTCTAGTGCTTAAACGAAGCATCACAGCAAAAAACTTTCCTTAACAAAAAGTGTTTAAAATAATGTTATTTATCAGCTCTCAAAGTTGCCGGTCTTATTTTGGAACATCCTATTTATGTTTATTTATTTTATGGTTTATATAGGCACACTTCTTATAAAATAGCTAAATTATTTACTTCATGAATCCTTTAGTTGTACATTGTCCAATGCAATATAAAGCCACAGTAGGCATACATATGTTGAGTACCAGTGCTACCCTCTTGCCACAGATACTTCTTCACTGTGCACCCGCTTCAACACGCTAGTCAAACCCGGATGTTGATCTGTGTCTCATGGTTTACCCCATTATACACAACTATACAATAATTGTTCTTTTGAATGAAGGGACTTCAAGAAAATATAACGAAATCGTTTCCTCTAAAACAAAGTTTAGTGTGGTGGGTGCATTTTCTTAAATATCTTTGCGTTGAATTTTTTAAAATACTTAAATTAAATACCAACTTGGTATTTATTTATTTGCACACTCACACACTCCCTTGGGCCTTTTTCTAAAATGCGTCTTTTTCTTTACTCATGTTTTTCCGGTGAAATGTTTGTGTAGAATTTTTGGGGTAGTGCTTCACTTCTTCAACTCATTAGTATGTGGTAAAGAAAGATGTAGGCTTTCCTAAGAATGGTTTATAGGAGCTTAAAAAACGTGATATGTTGCATCACATGGCTTATAACTCTATCTTCTTTGTTAGTCGATATAAAATTTTGCACAAATTATCTTATTGACATTTATCTTGTAGGTACAAGGGGAATATGGGAATACAGTAGACTTTAAGTGGTAATTAAATCTTTTAAAGCTGGTCGCTATATCATGACTTTGAAATTCCGTTCTCTTTGCACGCTAACAGCCAAAAAAATTGAAGAACGGCCATCCATTTGAGAAAAGCGTAAGTATTACAAAACTCAAACAAATAACAAGGAATATCTCCGAAATGGTTCACTCTACAAAAAATTGCATTTGGACACAACTTGTGTATTTAACGAGATCTACATTATTGTGTAGGGACATTGGTCTATCTCTTAGAGTTTACCAGTTATGCGAAAGTCATCAAGGGTTAATAGGTCTACATAGGCTATAGTCAGGAGAATCAAAATATACATTTCATTTGCTATAAAAATATCTTGAATATATGGCACTTTAATAAAAGTTTTTAGAGGCATCTTTAAGAAAATCAAAATTTCCGGAAAATTTCCCTGTAAAGGGTCGTTTAGGGTGGAAGAATTTTCTTCAAAACATTCGTGTCGAATGTTTTGATTCATGTCGATCCTTGAAAGATATTACACTAAAATACCAACTTGGGTTTTCAACCAATTTTTCGTTTTTGAGCTATGCTGTTCACAGACACACACACACACACACACACACACACACACACACACACACACACACAGAGAGAGAGAGAGAGAGAGAGAGAGAGAGAGAGAGAGAGATTTCTCTTAAAGTGCTTTTTTTGTTTAACCCTAGCTTACCAAGCCTTATTCCAGAACTTACATTACCAAGGAGGTAAAATTGCTTTCTAACCACCACTAGTAGCAAAACGTCTGAGCAATTTTTAAAACAAATTTATTGTAAAATTGGGTATTATATCCTGTCATGTTTATAAAGGTAATATTTAACATTGTTTAACCATTAATTTTTTACTTTATTACATGAATCACATTATATATTATGCCAATCCTTATTACAGACTTATACTACCAACGAAGGTGACCATCACTTGTTAACAATTGACTCAGCAATTATTAAAGAAAGTTATTTTAAAATTGGCTATTGTCATGTTTATAAAGCTAATATTTAATAGCGTTTAATTGTTCCTTTTTTACATGAATCAGATTGTACCAACGAGGTAACTTTATGGGCACCTTGGCGTTTCATTGTTTGTCAAAAAGCCGATAATGAAAACTTTGAAACAATTATGCAATTCAGTAGCAGAAACAGTGATTGACAATAACTATTAACTGTATACCTTTAATTAAAACATTAAAAGACAGAATTTAAATAATTACAGAAGGTGGGGATAAACCCCTTGGTAATGCTAGGGTTAGTGGGGCCTCAAAACATACATTTCCGGTGAAATCTCGACATCGAACTTTTGGTTCGAACACAAAACTTCTCCTGGTTACTATACGTAGTAGAATATTGGTTGGGACAGAAAGATATGTGAATGTAAGATAAGGCTGTAGACCTATAAGATATTGGACTTTATAGCAGCAAAAGAAAGTCGTATGTTTGCACCATCTGAGATGCCCTACATCTGAATTCGTAATGGCAGGGAAAAACTCGTGTAAATTTCATGCGTTCTATCTTCCTTAGTGTGAAACGACGTAAAGGTATGCTACATACGTGTGTGCATTGTGAAACAAAGAATGGAGTACTCTATATTGATAGTGTAGGTAAGAAGAAAGCTGTAAGAGTCGAAGTGGGAGTTGCCCACCCCACGAGTGACAGACAGACAAGAGTCAAGGGCAGCCAGCTACATGCCCTCCCATCAGAGTGCACCAACCTGTCGTGCAGCCAGGACCCTTCTCGGGAACCAGGTAACACATTTCATATTATCAACAACTACATTCCCAGTGCTCTATTCCAGCTTTGGTTCCAAAACTAAAATAGTACCATTAAAACTAATTTTTGTGTTGCTTTCACATTACCTTCTCTTTCCATTCATTTCCAAACTCATTTTATGAAAGCTTATTCTCCTAGCTGTTTCATAAGAACCGAGATAAACATTTTCAGAAATTGTATCAACACATTAAATTGCAGACATAAGTGGAATACAGCAAACTTAAGGGAGATACTTGGTACCAAATGGTCTTTCTTCCCTAATCAACCAATTTTAATGAAATTGTTAGGTTAAATTGCACCTGCCACTATATATTGTTGGTATGAGTTTGATCGTTCTAGATTAAATAGTTTTTTAATTAAAATTATTTAGTGTGCTTTTAGAAAGAATTGAATAGTAATAAAAGGTAGACTTTTCGTGGCTTAGAATTAAAATTGAGGCCCAAAATTTCTTATACTAATTTTTCTATACCTATGCAATAAAATTTTGCATTTGTTTTCCAAAATAATATTTCTTAGAAATATTAAAAAAGAAATGTAACTAATAATCACAAAGCAAAAAAGACATATACCTGAATGTATAAATATAATAAAAAAAACCAAGGCACAGTTTTCTATAACAAGTTATATTGTACATATCCTGAGAATTTCAGCTTCATCCGTCAATATTTTCTGCAAAAAGCTTTAGCCCAAAGCACAAAAATCGTTATATGGAGGAAAAGCTATTTAAAGTTTTGGATCATAGCTGTTGGGTTGGTACTTCGCTACAATCTTTGGTGAAGGCTATAGAATTCGCTCAAATTCACAGTAACAATGTTTCTTCACACTCACTACATAATAGTCCTGAAAACAAGTTCTTCAAAGCATTACTGTCAACAACTCTGCAACTTCATCTGTGCATGTTACACCTTCAGTTGTAGAATTATTAGCTTCTTTCAGCTAAATGTTTATCCTTCCTTTTCTTTATTATCCTTCTACTCTACAGTTTCCCCATTGTTTGCTAAAAGCGCACAAGTGATACAATAAATTAACTGCACACATAGATTCTTTAGCTCTTTTGCAAACAACATAATACATTTGTTATATTTTTTTATTTTTTGTCAACCAATAGCAGCATTTGTGCATACAATATTGCTATACTATCCCTCAAAGGCTGTATAGCTATTGTTAGAAATCACGTGTACGGACCATAATTTTTTTTATTATACTTATTTATTTTTTTATTGCTTTAAGAGATAGTTACCTTTTTTTGTCATTTACAAATTTTAGCTTTTCTATTTTATATTCGTTATGTTTTATTAACTATTTTATTACCTTTGTATTAGTATTCTTTGTCTTTTTGACAGCCTGTAACTGTGACAGGATGTTAAAATAAAAAAATAAACACGCATCCTCTATATTTTAAAGGAAAATGTCTCACTAAATCTAAATAAATTTCCAAGTGGATATGACATATAATATTTAATGGCCATATTCTGGACATGTTGAAGATAATATTTCTTCAAGAGATATTTTCTAAAAAAATAGCATTTTTTGCCATTTTGTTAATCGAAATAAACGTTTTCAGATATTGTTGTATTAACATATTACCTTACAGCTATAAGTGGAATAAAGTAGACTTAAGCGGTACCTACTCAAATCCATCACTGTGTAATGTCTATAAAATATGTGTCTCTTTACGAAGTAACAGCAATTTTAGAGAAAACTAAAGGATAAATAATACATAGGGCAGTTTGGGTTAGGAGAATTATCTTGAAAAATCTTCGTATCTCATACTTGGACATTGCTGAGCTAAAATACTAACTTTAATATTTCAAGGACTTTCAGTTTTTCTGTTATGCTATCTACAGATGCACGCGCGTGCGCACACATGCACCCACTTGCGCGCGCACACAGACACACACACACATACACACACACATGCGGACCTTTTTCTAAAAATGTTGCTTGGATTCAGGGGGCCTGAAGACATACATTTCCGGTGAAATCTCGACATGGAATTTTTGGGTCGAATACAATATTTCCCCTACCTACTATACGTAGTAGAGAAAGTAAAAAGTCTCGTTACGCCGGTTGGCACTATTGCATTTACAATTTGAGTGTGTAAAACAAAGCTTCTGAAATTCTGGGTGAAACTTGGCTCATATTTCTCCAAAAAAGGCTTCTTTGAAGTAGTATTAATAAAAGTACCTTACATATCAGTTAAGAATATTTGTTTAAAATCACATGGATATTTTAACATACTTATACTTTTTTCAGTCTAGCAGGAGATAGTGCTGTGGTGACTTAAAGCAAACATGTCGACCTTCACGATTTTCTTTGTAGTAGGCTGCATAATATCGGTCAATGCCGCCAAATCAACACTGAAACCAGGTAAGCTATGGCCGTCATATTACATTTGAAATAAAATATTAAGCACAACTCAATTAACATTTTATAAAGCAATGACAGTTCCCATGTTAACATATGCATGTGATAATTGGACACTTACCAGATAACATAGAATAAACACAGACACAGCAGAAATGAAATTCTTACGTTCAGTAACAGGCTACACACTTTTACATAAAAAACACAGCGCGGAAATTAAAAATATAGAATATAAAAGACAGAATAAACCAAACAAGAACAATCTGGTCAGAACATATAGAAAGAATGCCACAACACTGATTACCACAGATTTTACTTCAGTATCAACCAGAAGGTAGAAGAGTGGAACGCCCACTTACTAGATATATTCCATTTCTTGATGTGGAAACAGGTCAAAGGCCTAAATCCGTGAAAGCAGGAGAACAAGTTGCGATGTTGACCGACCACATAAGAAAGTTGAAGAGCACTGGTCTACAGTCTTTCGTGATTTCACAACTCACAACTATTTACTTCTCGTAGCCTTGACTCAGTTCTTTCAGTGTCTTTCTTCACTCTCTCTGGCTTTCATACGATAACTCCGATGATACAGTCGATGCTTGAGGGATCTCTTTTACGACGCATCGACAGCTATCTCACGCTCATTGTCACAGACCGACTCGCGTCTGTAATTCTGTCTCTGCCATTTCCTTGCCTTCTTATGCAGTGGAGATGACGTCACACAGACCTTTCGCGAACTCCTTCAAACACGCCGGCGATAGTATACCCAGATCTTTCTCTAAGGTTCCTGAGAAAACCCCTATTGGTTCTGCCGTTCTGCTTGTTAGTTACGTACCTACATACAAGCAGCCATGCGAGGAAGCCTGACCTTGAGTGCCCTCGTTTGCTTACCAGGCGTGAAGTAGCTTAGCCCCGACAGTCGTTTGTTTTGTGCCGCGCCCACCATCACAATACTAACTGAAATTAACATGTTCATGCCAATAAAAGTTATTAAACAACAGGGTAAAACAAAAATACTACCACCACCATAACTACTGCT
Organism: Tenodera sinensis; assembly: GCA_030765045.1. NCBI lineage: Eukaryota > Metazoa > Arthropoda > Insecta > Mantodea > Mantidae > Tenodera > Tenodera sinensis. The sequence continues at coordinate 155,868,701 of CM060963.1, forward strand.
ACAGCTACTGCTGCTACTACTGCTGCCGCTGCCGCTGCCACTGCTACTGCTACTGCTGCTACTACTACTGCTGCTACTGCTACTGCTGCTACTACTACTGCTGCTACTACTACTGCTACTACTACTACTACTACTACTACTACTACTACTACTACTACTACTACTACTACTACTACTACTACTACTACTACTACTACTACTACTACTACTATTACTACTACTACTGCTACTACTACTACTACTACTACTACTACTACTACTACTACTACTACTACTACTACTACTACTACTACTACTACCACTACTACTGCTATTGTTAAAAACCCGAAAATTGCATTGCAAACGAAGGCGAAGTCAAATTTATAACAATCTTAAACATTTTTGTAGCATTCTTAAATAAAACATAATGGTCAATATATAATTTTAAAATATATAAACCTATTCAGTAGCATACAAAACACCTTGTCAATTTAAAATGTATAAATATATTTACATATACTGTAAAAAGTTTTAGAGTAGATATATAAATTCTATCGTATGTACACACACACATTAATAACATTTCACATAGTGTATTATAAACGTATATGAGTGCCAAGTAAACTTAATTGTTTAAAAATTCTATTTGACATAAAACTCTCATTATTCAACATTGTTTTAACCGGTTTTGTGAAATAACCTCTATTATACATTTTTAAATCTTGGCGAAGTCATTAAACAATTACGCTTCTATGATACATGGGTACTTATTCGTTGAGTTGATAATGACCTTGTTTGTTTAAGTTTGCTTAACTCTTGTAATGTTGTAAGTATACACTTTATTGTTTCTTGTGTATGCGTCTAGCTTGATTTAGTTAATACTAATGTTGCCAATTGAACGAACCTCAAAACGTAACCAAAAGATTAAAATCTCACAATAATAAAAACAAGTGTAACCTTTGCTACAATTATGTATGTTTTCGTAGTATACTGACCAACTGGAAGTTAACTACAAAGTAAATTTTCCAAATTAATAAATGCTGGTGCTGGGCACGGTAATAGGCGTGTTCATGCTTGTTTACATTACCATCTGTCTCAAAGTAACAAGCTGCAGATAGTTTCTATCCCCGTGACGTCTTACGTCAGTCTACTACTTGCTGCATGCATGCATGCATGATGATTGCTGTTGGCCCCTTTGCAGCAGGTACATGGAGACGTGAGGTGCTATCATCACTCCAGCTGTTTGATCTCGTATGAGTCCTATGGATGTAGTTTCATCCTCATATAGTATGGGCCTTCCTCCTTCCCTATATTGTGTAATTTCCCGCAAGAATGAAACACGAGGAGCTCGAATGTCATGCCTTTCCTGCAATATTCTAGTGTTTTTCTTTTTTCCACCATTCGATTCCCATTGTACTACCTCCTTTAAAATGTGTGGCCTCCCTAACTTTAGGTAGCAATTTATTAATGGTGGGCAGCGTTTTCTCAGCAATGTTATAATTACGAGTAATACGTCGATTTACACACTTATCAAAATCGTCCATATTTGTGACACGCTTTGGTACACAGTGCACTTTTCCAAGAATTGGAAAAGAGGTACCCCGTTCTTGGTATTGTTTCCCTTCTTGACACTGTTTCTTGTAGTTCTTTCAGGCACTTCAGTTGCAGCACTTACTCTTTCTTGCACTTTCTTCAGTGGAATCAATAACTCACCAGAAACTGCTTTACTTTCCATGAACACATGAACATTGTTCACAACTTCCCTAATTTTGCTATGCAAGGTTTTAGTGCCAAGTTTTGATAAAATTGGAGGCTTTTTGGTTCGTTTGAGTATGCAAAAGGCAATAACCTTCAATAAACACACGCCAAAAAGAGAGTATATCCTGTCCAAGTGTAATATAGAAACGTAACTGTGCACAGCGAGTTTAAATATCATAAGCAGACGGCTAGAACAGAGATATTACTCAGAGTGCTACTTCGGTACTTGCGTTAGACCAGGACCTCCTAAATACCGGACCTGACACTGTGATTCAAGATGGCGGCCTATGTGGTGGGAACTACTTATAAACAACTCGTCTACAGGCTACGATTTCAACGCAGTAAAATAAAAATATTGTGTAATAATACGCCTATTTTGTGAATATGGGCTGTGTTAAACACAAAAGCACTGTCTTAAACATAACCTCAAGTAAACAAAAAAGGATGACATTTAATATTAAACGATAACCCATGGGCAATGAAATATATAACCTTAAATATCATTCATGCAATCTACAGGTCTACATGCCATTATGTAACTGCATTACACACTCAAATTACAAAGAAGATAGACAAAACTGCAAGCAGCATGTTACTTAAATAAAACAGAAGTGTTGACATTGAGTTGACTCAATTATTGATCATGTTGTTGTTGGCTAATGCTGGATTTCTGACAATGAAGTCATTAATCCTCTTGGTCTCCAATATTTTTCACTGATGATATTGAAGAGAGCAATAGTAGTAATAGTAACCGCTTTTTAGAGAGCACCATATTTTTATGTTTTGGCGGTCACATCGCTCTCTCACAACCCCCAGAATGTCTGGAGGACCACACCTGTCGTTGGTTTACGGGTCTCACCGACCTGACCGGGAGAATTATCAAAATAAATTCGCCGACCACATCCTCTGATCACCAATCACAGGACGTATTACATGCCATGACAGATCAGCATGTTGGGGTTAAGATTTTATAGAGAAATGGAGAGGTTGGAAAAATAAAGACTCCCTAGTCCTCGGGAACCCTAATAGCATCGGGGTCGAAAGAGAACAAGAGATGACCAAGGTAAGGTCAGATAGGAAAGTTACAGTGAGGAGCAAAACACCAGTAAGTGGAAGTAATGTTCTGCTCAGCTTGGGTACCTTGTGGTTGCTATTCACATATCTCCTACACGGAGACTCCTGAGTCAATTATTACTCATTGTTTACACTGTTTTTCACATTTGTACAATCTACATAATGTTATATACCTGCACAAACATACTATACTGGATGGCTGATATACAAATGCTGCCATTTAGGATAATTAGCTACCTACTAAATTCAAAAGCTTTAGGGTGGAAATTTGCTTTTACTATTACTGAAAACTTTTGATTACTCAGTTTGCAACGACATATTACTCAGCACTTCATGACACTTTATTTTACAGGGGGAATACACAAAAGCAGATGAAATATTAAAAATAATAACCGTAAAACAGCACTGTAAATGAAATATATGAAATACGTAATCTTAAATCAGCATTGTAAAGCAACTTTGTGTTAGGTTAGGTTAGGTTAGTGTATGTATATGAGCGGGGTGACAGGGTCCTGTGTTATCGAAATATTTACAATTTGGGCAGTGTTTATGCAATCATTTCAACGTAAATGCATTAATCAATCATTATAGCATATATTACACTCGTTTATACACATTTATTAGCTAAATATCCGCCGCATAAGCGAAATAAAACCACTTCATCGCACGTACGAAATTTTCTCATAAATAAAACACGAAGTTTGAGCGCACAATAAAATTTACAAGATCGTAATCAACAATAAAAACCGCATCCATTGCACTATGTTTCATTCGTTTTCTCGAGCGGCCGATTTTGTAAATATTTATCAAACTTTGCTATGGTCTACAGTTTTACATGCAGCAACATAACACATTTCTTCTAAACTACAGTTACACATTTAAATTACAAAGACAAAAGATAATGTATAAATACAAGCAGCATACTACTTACATGAAACAAACTGTTGGTGTTGCAGATGCCACTAATTGAGTTCACTCGAAATTATTGCCTTTCATTATTCACACTAGTCACCATGTTATATATACAACGGCAACTAACACATAACGCTGCAATTTATAGTAATTAAATACTGAATTTAGAAGCTTTACGTTGTAATTTACCTTTTGTTTTAACTGTAAGTTTCTGATTTCTAATTTGCATCCGGGAATGCAACAGTTACGGAGTATTGTGATGTTTGAGGTTAGGTTGAGGTATGACTACAATAGCATACACTACTGGAACAGTTTTTCTTCAACAACCTCTCACCACTGTAATCGTGACACAAATTGTACTTGCAAACAGATAAATTAACCACACTATACGGCTAATGTAGCCATAGTCCTACATGGAACACAATAAACATGAACCCGTGGTTAAACACACGGCACAGTCAACACGATATTAGATTTATTCCTGTTCCCTATACTGCCAAAATAAAACTTTTGAACCACTCGCTTTGTTAATATGAAGACAATCTTACATAGGAATTATTATAGCGAACAATAACTCTAAGACATAGAAAATAATACGAAAAACAGCCTGTGGAAACACCTCAGAAATCACTCCCACCAGCCGACGCCATTTTTGTACAACTGGGATGCCAGGGTCAGGTCCATTAATCTAGATTCTAGAGGGTCCTGGTTAGACCGAACTAGCTGCATTCACTGCGCATGCGCGAGATTTGTGGGCTCGCTAGCTGTCCAGATAACCACTGCGCATCCAGGCCTCACCGGCACAGAACTGCCGTCCGAACCTTACATGCGGGCCAGCGAGTGTGCAAAGGCGTTCAAGGTCAGGGGCAATTGTTTGTGTGCACGTGACTGACAACAACGAAGCGGCCACACAAAAGGGGCTATCTCCAGAATAATCGAGACCGGTCTGGATACGTCATCACCGGCGTGTGTGTAGAAGTCGAGAAAGGTCCGTGTGACGTCATCCTCTCTAGATAAGGAGGTGAGGAACAGTACAGACATGAGTCGATCAGGAGTGCGAGATAGCTGTGCATGTGAGTATTGTCGTGAAATGTGTATCGGTCGTCATAAAGAAGATTCTAACACGTCTTGTGATTCCATCGTCGTAGTGAGAGTATGAGAGACAGAGAAACTGAAGAAAGACACTGAAAAACCTAAGCAAGGTTAGGAGAACTAAAAATTTAGAGTTGCGGTAACACGGAAGACTATAGACTGTGTTAACAATGAAAAGATAGCTGTGTGTTTGTAATAACATTTTAGAAGACAATAAAGTGATAGAAAAGTAAACGGACTGGGTTTTGTCGTTTTGTTACAATATTATGTCAATTTGTCAGATTCTGCTTTACGGACTGAGGAAAAGTTCAATTCTTGGACGACGATATAGGCTTTGTTTCTTAACAGGATGTTCAGGTGTGCTGAACTTGAACCAGGTGTTTGTTTACACTTTTTGTTCAGAGCTAGTCTATAAAAGATAAAGCTAATGTTTCTTAACACAAAAACCATGCACGTGAGAGAAATTGCAATCATTGTTAGTGAGAAGAGTACCTCGGTTACAGTGCATATTTAAGATACATTGAGTAACAATTTAATTCGATATCTCAACCCGTCTATGAATATCAAAGGGTTTTTTTTCTGTGAATGAGAGGTGTCATGGCCAACTTAAACGCTTCGAAAGCTATTTTGAAAAGCTTCCGGTTTCTTCTTTCAGTTTACGGAGGGGGGGGGGGTGTTGTTATTGAGCTTACTGGCTTAAATAGAAACTGGAATATAGGTCATAAAATACTAGGGAGTAAGATCATTTTCATTTCAAGGAAATTAATTACTCGAATTGACCGTTTAGAGGCAGAATGATCACAAGTTCATTTACATCATCAGTTCAGCTACTGAATTTTGGGGAAGGCGTGTGAAAAATAAACAAGAACCTGTCAAACAATAAAACGTGACAATCACAACTTCCCCGTGTAGATCTCGAAAATAATGTAGTGCAAATAGTTATTTCGTCACAGCTAGATCTAACTGCATTTAAACCTCTCTGCACCTAAGTACATACTTTTTCCCGATACCGCTAGATCCTTTCAGTGGAAGCGAACGAGAAGTCCTTCATTTTCTTTCTTTGTTTCTTAATCGTGACTAAGACCATTCCACTAATTCAGGTATGTGGTTCTCTCCTAGGAGCCAGCTCCCCTACTAAGCTGTATACTGTATTTGTCTCAGGGGTTTAGCTATGACCTTGTGGTTAACACAAGCGAACCTGAGATATCGCGTTGATGTTTTTTTCCTCTCGCGCCGACGTTTTACACCCTGCTTCAAAAGTAACTTATCTTTTCTTTCCCAGTATCAGGGTTGCCAACCCGTACGATAATTATGGGAGCATACGATAATTTTAATGCTTGTACTTATGGTAACCAACCTGTACGATAATTATGGGGTGTACGATAATTTGAATGTTGTAAGTTTGATACCGCGAAGTATCATTTTCACTGGTTTGTCACACTCGCGAAATAAAATTAATTACAAATAGCGACATCACTTTTGCCCTCATGGTCTGTCTCCACACCACTAAGACAACGATTCCATATCCTACTAATCCTTCTACTCTTTATCCTCTTGTTGCCAGTGTGCCCAGATCTGGTAATCTCAATGAAGAAGGCACTGTTCAGAGAATTGATGATCAATGGAGAAAACTAGGAATAAGTGATATTCCGTGTGAAATTAACACCTAGATTTCAAAGAACTGGCGGAGTTTGCATTGTCAGTGATTTCGTTGCCCCACAGAAACGCTTCTTGTGGAAGACTTTTTTCTAAACTGGGCTTAAAAAAGTCAAAATTAGAAACAGATTGACGCTAGATACGGTAAATGGACTATTCTGTCGTCTCAGCTTATAAAAGAATGTGGTGTGCAAGTTCCCGAGAAGATGTTAAAGGTTATCTCAGCAACAAATTTGTATAATGCTGCAACACTTGAGGAAGATGATGAACTTTCAGATGAATAGTGCGAGAAACTTAAGTACTAAAGTTGAAATACTGATTGAGATCACCAATCTTGTAAGTGGATACCATAAACATCAATACTATTACATTTTCATAAGTGTTGTGCTGATATTTTCGTTGTTGTAGCATTTGGTTTGTGATGTACGATAATTTTGAATCCAAATCTATAATTTTGAGTGGGCGGCACGATAATTTTACTTTTAAAAGTTGGAAATCCTGCCCAGTACAATAAACATTACACGAAAGAGCATTGTTAATATATTATATTACCGCATAGGTGATTGGTAGTCACTTATAAAAACAGGTTTAACAACCACATAAAGTACTTTATTTAGAGAGGAGAGTTGCAAAAATACCGCTTTCAAATGATTCAGTAAAACATAGAATTGATGCAATGCCGCAACATCTAAAGAAATCTGATGTGTTGCACTCACATGACTTTCTCTACTCTTGTACTAACCATTCTTACAAACTCAAGTTTTCTGAAGCTGACACAAATAACAAGGAATATCCCCGAAATGGTTCACCCTACAAAATACTTTATTCAGACATAAATTGCGTGTTTTAGTGAGATCTAGATGTTTTGTAGAGTAAGATTTTGTTTACCTCCAACGGTTTACGAGTTATTCAAAAGTCATACAGAGTAAACAGGACTAAATAGGCTAAAGTCAAAAAATACAAAATATACACTTTATCTGTCATACAACTATCTTGAATATGTGGCATTTTAATCAAAATCGTTAGTCATTTTCAAGAAAATCAAAGTCTTCGAACAATTTTCCATATAAAGGATAGTTTAGGGTGCGGCTATTTTCTTCAAAATCTTCGTGTCGCATCCGTGAAAGACATTAAACTTAAATACCAACTTTGGTTTTTAACCGCCTTTTAGTTTTTAAGTTATGCTGTCCACAGACAGAGACAGGCAGTCGCACAAACTGACAGACGCTCACACGGACCTTTTTCTAAAAATGCTTTTTTGTATTCAGGGATCTCAAAACATATTTCCGGTGAAATCTCGTCATCAAATGTTGGGGTGGAATACAATACTTCCTCTACTTACCAGTAGAGAAAGTAATTAAGTACAGTTAAAAATGAAAATCAATCTTCGTTCTTTGCTTTCTGCTTTTACTTACTACTTTATATTTTGAGAAATTGACGCAAATCGTTTCATATAAGAAATATTGTTTTCCAAAGCTGAGAAACGTGTTTTGTTTGTTTACGACCCTGTCAATTTCCAACGTTTAAAACATATCAGTCTGGGTCGGGTTTAAACTCGCAATTTAGGGACCAGACCACAAAATTGGAGGATTTTTTCCTTGCTCTATGTAATTTTTGGTCAGCTAATCTTGCTTGGGAGAACATTCCTGAAGTATACAGTGATGGCGTACACGCCATGACAGGTTGCTGTTCTAGATTTGTTCAGCTTGAAAAAAAAATATTGGTTCTCTGTATCATACATAGACAAGATTTGACTTGTAAGACTGCCTGAAACATCTAAACCTGTTTTACAATAAGTAATCGGAGTAGTGAAGTATGTCAAATCTAGTGCTGTGAATATTAGACTTTCTGAGGTTTTGTGTCAAGCACTAAATAGTTCCCAATAAACCTTTCTGTACCACGCTGGAGTTCTCAAAAGCATGCTCGCGCAGTTAGTCAATCTGAAATCTGAAATTGAAATATTCTTGAAACAAGATTTCTACTTGCAATTTACAGTTGAAGGTATCCACCATTTTTCATATTTAGCAGACTTCTTTGAAACGCTCGACCTTTTGAATTTAAAATGATTGAAAAACATTTTGAAGGCTTATGATGCAATGCATTCATTGCAAGGTTTTCTGGAAACAGTATGTTAATGGCAACGTCGCCTACAGAGATTTAAACGTTTCATCTTTGGAGATGAATGAAAAGCTTTGGAGGCGTTTCGTGATGTCAAGCATACCTTTGGATGCTTGTGTGTTTGTGTGTGTGTGTGTGTGTGCGTGCGTGTGTGTATGTGTGTATGCGTGCGTGTGTGTGTGTGTGTATGTGTGTGTGTGTGTTACGGCAGGGATTTCGGCACGTCAGCCGATGGTTTATTGTGCGTCAGACCCGGGAGGAAGGATTATATGAAAGTGCCTACAGGCGACCAGCACTCATCACGGACGGAACTACAACTACGGTGAGTCCCTGTAAGGTGCAGGCAAGTTTTTCAGCCCCATGGAGTTTCAGGTCGCCACAGAGAGCCCGCCACCTTCCACTTCCAGCTGAACAATAAGTCCACGGGATACGGCCGACCGACCGCAGCGCCTCCCCTCAGTTGAACACCGTATTTCCAGACAGCAAGCCCACCACAGTGCAGCCCGACAGTGATCCGCTGACTGTTACAACCTGGAAAGATCGCATACAGAGAGAATGAAATGAAAGGGAGTGAAATGGGGCATATGAGGTAATTATCCTTGCCAGCACTCGCCTGAGAGACCTGAGAAACCCTAGGTTAGGAAGATCAGCCGCGGGAATCCAAACCGCGATCTCCCGAATGCAGGTCGCAGATGTTACCGCGCGAGAGATCCTGATCGGTTCCCTGTGGATGTCGCATTGGCAAACCAAGCTTTGAGATATTTCCTTACATTTTTCGGAAATCCTTTCCATTCCACCTAATTTAATCTTCGAGTATAAAAAATTGCATTTGAATATATATCCAAACGATTGAAGTCTCCAAAATTGTTTTGAAACTAGTATCTTGAAAAATCAGTAAGTAGATAGCACCAAGAAGGTTTCTTATTACAATTATCGAACAAATCTCTAACAAATGCAGAAATTTATATGAATTATAAATTCAGTAGACGCAGTCTTAAAATTATACCTGAGACGCTTGCACTAAACCTTCGGGCTTGAAATAGTTTATAAAAATTACATTTAATGGCAATTTACCCATAACCCATTAAAAGACATAGTTAATGTATAATTTTGTTTTTGTTTTTTGGCTGAAATCTATTAATATATACGATTTGGTTTCAGCAAGTTACTACTTCAATATCTGCCACAGGAGCGATCCAAATATCGACACGTGTATTAAAAATAGTATTGAACAAGCGACACCCCAGCTGGTCCAAGGTAAGTAAAACAGAGTAAATTTAGGTACGTACAAAAACAATGTGATAATTAATGAGGCATATGACTGACTAAAGGTAAGTTTTACCTAGCCATTTTCTTTAAATTAGCCAATATTCTGTCTATGTAGAGAGGGAAGCGGCTAGAGTAGACTAGCTTTTAGGGGTATAAATGCAGCAAATTTGGTAATTGTACCTTCAAATACACACACACAATTTTAGTTGTGCCTAATACCGTTATTACAAAACAGCTGTATATTTTAGTATGTTATGTCTTTTTTTTTTTTTTTTTTTTTTTTTTTTTTTTTTAATTTGTATGGTCATAACTGCGCCACGAAATAAACAATTCTTGTGAGGTCTTGCTTCGCACCTCATTACGCAACCTACTAACCCAGGCAATGTGAGGTCATTGGCCTTGCAGAAGGCATGCGAACTCAGTGCTGATACAGCATTCGTTATCACGTTCAGCAGTCACCCTACGTCACGTCTTCTGTGGCACGCCTGACTACTCTTAATAAGTAAACTTATAAGTCCGCAAATGAAGCAAATATTGGTATAATATTTTGATTACCCTGTCGTGAATTACTTAGTATTGTACGGAGCGTAGATCGCGATCTATGGTAACAACTTTAGTGGAGTATGTACACTAGTTCCACGTTGAAACTTACTGAACCAAATGAAGGTGCATCATTAGCACTGTGTTGGTTCAGTTGTGTGCTCTCCTTCCTGCTGCATCAAACGGGTCCAAAATAGGACCATTTTGGGAAGTGCACATTATTGTCCTTTCCGATGCAGAATACTCATATTCCAAGATTATTAAGTAGTGCAAGAGGCCTGGGTTTACTATGTTTAGGAAAGGCATCTTGTGTGTGCTTAACAAATAAGGTAAGGCCTGATTAGGACTTATTTCACATAGCGAAAAGCAGAAAACCTACGATTGCCACCAGTTGCACCCCGGAGATAATTCGAAAGCTTAAGGCCCTTATTTCTAGACTAGGTTCTAGAACTCAGAGATCCATTGCATTTAAACTATAAATCTCTGTTACTACTGTGAACACCATAATCAACAAGGATTACAACCTAGAAAAGTGTCAAACAAGCCGCTTACAAAAGCTGTTGCTTAAGCACATTGCTGAACGTGTCAGTTACAGCCGAGAGCTGCATAAACGGTATCTGGCTGGTGAAAAGTGGAAGTTCATTGCACTTTAGATGAACCACATATTTATCTAAGTGACTGCAACAAACCCCTGGCTATATATTGCCGACCAGGGGAGAAAAACATTTTGAAATTTGCTATATGGAAACTAAGGAAGGTTTTCATGTTAATAGGATGGTACATCTATAATGGCAATTTGCCATTCGCCACGTACACAAAACTCAACTGAGCATGTCATCAGGTTGATACCACTTTTCCTCACAGAAATTCCTACTGTTTATGGTGTGGTGCATGTAAAGCCTGGCTGCATCAAGATAAGGCGTGAAGCCACATACTTATTTCAACTAACAAATTGTTTGAGAACATAGAGAGAGAAAGGGGAATACATTCCATACCTTTCAGTAACACCTGTTAAGTCACCTGACTTAACCGTGCGTACCCCTAGCACCCTGTTCATCTGGCATATCCGGGCTTCATAAGGTCTCACTTGTATACCATTTCAATAAACATACTGTACATCTGACATATCCGGGCTTCATAAAGTCTCACTTGTATACCATTTCAATAAACATGCTGTACATCTGACATATCCGGGTTTCATAAAGTCTCACTTGTATACCATTTCAATAAACATACTGTACATCTGACATATCCGGGTTTCATAAAGTCTCACTTGTATACCATTTCAATAAACACACTGTACATCTGACATATCCGGGTTTCATAAGGTCTCACTTGTATACCATTTCAATAAACATACTGTACATCTGACATATCCGGGCTTCATAAAGTCTCACTTGTATACCATTTCAATAAACATACTGTACATCTGGCATATTCGGGCTTCATAAAGTCTCACTTGTATGCCATTTCAATAAGCATACTGTACATCTGACATATCCGGGCTTCATAAAGTCTCACTTGTATACCATTTCAATAAACATACTGTACATCTGACATATCCGGGCTTCATAAAGTCTCACTTGTATACCATTTCAATAAACATACTGTACATCTGACATATCCGGGCTTCATAAACTCTCACTTGTATACCATTTCAATAAACATACTGTACATCTGACATATCCAGGCTTCATAAACTCTCACTTGTATACCATTTCAATAAACATACTGTACATCTGACATATCCGGGCTTCATAAACTCTCACTTGTATACCATTTCAATAAACATACTGTACATCTGACATATCCGGGCTTCATAAACTCTCACTTGTATACCATTTCAATAAACATACTGTACATCTGACATATCCGGGCTTCATAAACTCTCACTTGTATACCATTTCAATAAACATACTGTACATCTGACATATCCGGGCTTCATAAACTCTCACTTGTATACCATTTCAATAAACATACTGCACATCTGACATATCCGGGCTTCATAAAGTCTCACTTGTATACCATTTCAATAAACATACTGTACATCTGACATATCCGGGTTTCATAAAGTCTCACTTGTATACCATTTCAATAAACATGCTGTACATCTGACATATCCGGGTTTCATAAAGTCTCACTTGTATACCATTTCAATAAACACACTGTACATCTGACATATCCGGGTTTCATAAAGTCTCACTTGTATACCATTTCAATAAACACACTGTACATCTGACATATCCGGGTTTCATAAAGTTTCACTTGTATACCATTTCAATAAACACACTGTACATCTGACATATCCGGGTTTCATAAAGTTTCACTTGTATACCATTTCAATAAACATACTGTACATCTGGCATATTCGGGCTTCATAAAGTTTCACTTGTATACCATTTCAATAAACATACTGTACCTCTGACATATCCGGGTTTCATAAAGTCTCACTTGTATACCATTTCAATAAACATACTGTACATCTGACATATCTGGGTTTCATAAAGTCTCACTTGTATACCATTTCAATAAACACACTGTACATCTGACATATCCGGGTTTCATAAAGTTTCACTTCTATACCTTTTCAATAAACACACTGTACATCTGACATATCCGGGTTTCATAAAGTTTCACTTGTATACCATTTCAATAAACATACTGTTCATCTGACATATCCGGGTTTCATAAAGTCTCACTTGTATACCATTTCAATAAACATACTGTACATCTGACATATCCGGGCTTCATAAAGTCTCACTTGTATACCATTTCAATAAACATGCTGTACATCTGACATATCCGGGTTTCATAAAGTCTCACTTGTATACCATTTCAATAAACATACTGTACATCTGACATATCCGGGCTTCATAAAGTCTCACTTGTATACCATTTCAATAAACATGCTGTACATCTGACATATCCGGGCTTCATAAAGTCTCACTTGTATACCATTTCAATAAACATGCTGTACATCTGACATATCCGGGCTTCATAAAGTCTCACTTGTATACCATTTCAATAAACATACTGTACATCTGACATATCCGGGTTTCATAAAGTCTCACTTGTATACCATTTCAATAAACATGCTGTACATCTGACATATCCGGGTTTCATAAAGTCTCACTTGTATACCATTTCAATAAACATACTGTACATCTGACATATCCGGGCTTCATAAAGTCTCACTTGTATACCATTTCAATAAACATGCTGTACATCTGACATATCCGGGCTTCATAAAGTCTCACTTGTATACCATTTCAATAAACATACTGTACATCTGACATATCCGGGCTTCATAAAGTCTCACTTGTATACCATTTCAATAAACATCCTGTACATCTGACATATCCGGGCTTCATAAAGTCTCACTTGTATACCATTTCAATAAACATACTGTACATCTGACATATCCGGGTTTCATAAAGTCTCACTTGTATACCATTTCAATAAACATGCTGTACATCTGACATATCCGGGTTTCATAAAGTCTCACTTGTATACCATTTCAATAAACATACTGTACATCTGACATATCCGGGTTTCATAAAGTCTCACTTGTATACCATTTCAATAAACATACTGTACATCTGACATATCCAGGTTTCATAAAGTCTCACTTGTATACCATTTCAATAAACACACTGTACATCTGACATATCCGGGTTTCATAAAGTTTCACTTGTATACCATTTCAATAAACATACTGTACATCTGACATATCCGGGTTTCATAAAGTTTCACTTGTATACCATTTCAATAAACACACTGTACATCTGACATATCCGGGTTTCATAAAGTTTCACTTGTATACCATTTCAATAAACATACTGTTCATCTGACATATCCGGGTTTCATAAAGTCTCACTTGTATACCATTTCAATAAACATACTGTACATCTGACATATCCGGCTTTCATAAAGTCTCACTTGTATACCATTTCAATAAACATACTGTTCATCTGACATATCCGGGTTTCATAAAGTCTCACTTGTATACCATTTCAATAAACATACTGTACATCTGACATATCCGGGCTTCATAAAGTCTCACTTGTATACCATTTCAATAAACATACTGTACATCTGGCATATTCGGGCTTCATAAAGTCTCACTTGTATGCCATTTCAATAAACATACTGTACATCTGACATATCCGGGCTTCATAAAGTCTCACTTGTATACCATTTCAATAAACATACTGTACATCTGACATATCCGGGCTTCATAAAGTCTCACTTGTATACCATTTCAATAAACATACTGTACATCTGACATATCCGGGCTTCATAAACTCTCACCTGTATACCATTTCAATAAACATACTGTACATCTGACATATCCAGGCTTCATAAACTCTCACTTGTATACCATTTCAATAAACATACTGTACATCTGACATATCCGGGCTTCATAAACTCTCACTTGTATACCATTTCAATAAACGTACTGTACATCTGACATATCCGGGCTTCATAAACTCTCACTTGTATACCATTTCAATAAACATACTGTACATCTGACATATCCGGGCTTCATAAACTCTCACTTGTATACCATTTCAATAAACATGCTGTACATCTGACATATCCGGGTTTCATAAGGTCTCACTTGTATACCATTTCAATAAACACACTGTACATCTGACATATCCGGGTTTCATAAAGTCTCACTTGTATACCATTTCAATAAACACACTGTACATCTGACATATCCGGGTTTCATAAAGTTTCACTTGTATACCATTTCAATAAACACACTGTACATCTGACATATCCGGGTTTCATAAAGTTTCACTTGTATACCATTTCAATAAACATACTGTACATCTGGCATATTCGGGCTTCATAAAGTTTCACTTGTATACCATTTCAATAAACATACTGTACCTCTGACATATCCGGGTTTCATAAAGTCTCACTTGTATACCATTTCAATAAACATACTGTACATCTGACATATCCGGGTTTCATAAAGTCTCACTTGTATACCATTTCAATAAACACACTGTACATCTGACATATCCGGGTTTCATAAAGTTTCACTTCTATACCATTTCAATAAACACACTGTACATCTGACATATCCGGGTTTCATAAAGTTTCACTTGTATACCATTTCAATAAACATACTGTTCATCTGACATATCCGGGTTTCATATAGTCTCACTTGTATACCATTTCAATAAACATACTGTACATCTGACATATCCGGGCTTCATAAAGTCTCACTTGTATACCATTTCAATAAACATGCTGTACATCTGACATATCCGGGTTTCATAAAGTCTCACTTGTATACCATTTCAATAAACATACTGTACATGTGACATATCCGGGCTTCATAAAGTCTCACTTGTATACCATTTCAATAAACATGCTGTACATCTGACATATCCGGGCTTCATAAAGTCTCACTTGTATACCATTTCAATAAACATGCTGTACATCTGACATATCCGGGCTTCATAAAGTCTCACTTGTATACCATTTCAATAAACATACTGTACATCTGACATATCCGGGTTTCATAAAGTCTCACTTGTATACCATTTCAATAAACATGCTGTACATCTGACATATCCGGGTTTCATAAAGTCTCACTTGTGTACCATTTCAATAAACATACTGTACATCTGACATATCCGGGCTTCATAAAGTCTCACTTGTATACCATTTCAATAAACATGCTGTACATCTGACATATCCGGGCTTCATAAAGTCTCACTTGTATACCATTTCAATAAACATACTGTACATCTGACATATCCGGGCTTCATAAAGTCTCACTTGTATACCATTTCAATAAACATCCTGTACATCTGACATATCCGGGCTTCATAAAGTCTCACTTGTATACCATTTCAATAAACATACTGTACATCTGACATATCCGGGTTTCATAAAGTCTCACTTGTATACCATTTCAATAAACATGCTGTACATCTGACATATCCGGGTTTCATAAAGTCTCTCTTGTATACCATTTCAATAAACATACTGTACATCTGACATATCCGGGTTTCATAAAGTCTCACTTGTATACCATTTCAATAAACATACTGTACATCTGACATATCCGGGCTTCATAAAGTCTCACTTGTATACCATTTCAATAAACATACTGTACATCTGACATATCCGGGTTTCATAAAGTCTCACTTGTATACCATTTCAATAAACATACTGTACATCTGACATATCCGGGCTTCATAAAGTCTCACTTGTATACCATTTCAATAAACATACTGTACATCTGGCATATTCGGGCTTCATAAAGTTTCACTTGTATACCATTTTAATAAACATACTGTTCATCTGACATATCCGGGCTTCATAAAGTCTCACTTATATACCATTTCAATAAACATACTGTACATCTGACATATCCGGGCTTCATAAAGTTTCACTTGTATACCATTTTAATAAACATACTGTACATCTGACATATCCGGGCTTCATAAAGTCTCACTTATATACCATTTCAATAAACATACTGTACATCTGACATATCCGGGCTTCATAAAGTTTCACTTATATACCATTTCAATAAACATACTGTTCATCTGACATATCCGGGCTTCATAAAGTCTCACTTATATACCATTTCAATAAACATACTGTACATCTGACATATCCGGGCTTCATAAAGTTTCACTTGTATACCATTTTAATAAACATACTGTACATCTGACATATCCGGGCTTCATAAAGTCTCACTTATATACCATTTCAATAAACATACTGTACATCTGACATATCCGGGCTTCATAAAGTTTCACTTGTATACCATTTTAATAAACATAGGTTATTTTAACTTTTGCAACTGTGTAAACAACCTTGCTTGCTTTTGTTGATTTAGAACTAATAATCCAGTGGATTTATTTTTCTTTGTGTGATACTTTTTTCACAAATAACAACGCATAAGTAATAATCCCCGAACGTTTCCTTTTAAATATCTATTCCATACGTGTGCAAGCACGAGAGAAAAGAAGAGATCTAAAGCTAGTATACATATACATACACTCACTTCCAGCAGTAAGTTTGTTGGCATAAATAAATAATAATTACCATGTAAAGGTTACTTAAACCCGGGACATAAAGTACTTACAGTTGTAAGTCGCCCTTGGGCTATTTATCTCTGATGTGAGATTCCCTTGTGGTTAACCGGGAAAAGTACGAATCAGCTGGGGAATTTAATGTCGTACTGGTAAGTTGGTTATGGTAGCTTAATGGTTAGAGCAGCAGCTCTATAAGTGGAAGATCCGTGGTTGAAATCCCGACTATGGCATTGAATTTTTCAGTTTCTGACTCAACCTCTTAAACATTGTCCACATACGGCTTGCGTGTTTATAAACACCAGCAGTAACCTTGTTGGCATAAATATATAAGAATTACCATTTTGTTTAATCTGTGATTATTCATTCTGTCATGTATCTTATTTTCGTATTAGACGCTATTTTAACAAAAAGCATCAATTACTGTAGCAAGATAGTTGTATTACTATGTTTATGTTTTCTTAAAACATACAATATTTATTATGATTACTTATTATTTCCTTTTATATAACCATTATTATCATGCTGTAAATTAATTAATGTTTTCAGGATGAAAAAATCATACATATCACATTTTTCAACATTATAATCATGAGCGTCGGCAGACCTTTTTTCCAAGGGGGAGGGGGCACAGCTTGGAAGTTTGCAATCAAATAATATTAAATTCTTATTTTATTGACAAAATTTATAATATTTGTTGCAGATAACCGTATTAATTTGTGCTAAATAAAAATTGTTCTTTACATCAAAATTAAAATAATACTTTAATAGTTAGTAATTGGCTATACATTAAGTTCACCAACTTCCAAGGGTGGGCTGCGCCCCCCCCCCTTGCCCGCCCCTCGCGACGCCCATGATTATAATTAATTTTATTGGCATGTAGGATACACTCTACAACAGAAGGTTAAGGAATTGATACCCCAGTTCTCCAACAGACAATAAATATAAGCCGTGCAAGAATATTTTAGGATCAGTTACTGTGTTTCAATATTTAATCATGCGAAAACCAAATCCAGGTTTACATTAAGATATATTAATTTAGTTTCTGATCTAGGTCTTTGAAACCTGATTTAAATAAATTGGGAATGAGAATGTACGGCCGTTGATCTAGAGCTAAGTGATTAAATTATCTGCACAATGTGCCGTGTATTTGTACAAGCAAACAGCGGTGTAATGAGGGTGAATGTATTTGAACATCTTGCGACGTTCCGTAATGTGGTGTGGGAGCAGTTGCTACCCTCCCTTTTCTTTTCCTTTTCCTTATTGACACGCCTGGTCTAAACAGTGGGGAAGTTAAACAAAATTAAGTAAATAGCCTTTGAAGATTTAAATAGCAGCAATGGAGCTACTAAATTTTTCAATTTTATATCATGTTTATGTGCGTCAATTATTCAAACTTTCGCGTGGACTGAAACTTTTAATCAGTTTCATCGCAGAACTAACTGCATTACCTACATCTATATGTTGTGGAACTGGAACTAAAGTAAATTTGTAAAAAGAATGACAAATCATGGTAAACAATGCCAGAGAAACTCTGTTTCTCCATTTTATTGAGGTATTTATATTTGCAGGAATTCCTGAACTTGAGCTTGTACCTTTAGATCCACTACGTATACCGCGCATGGAATTCAAAGAAGGTGAAAAGAACTTCAAATTCCGCCAGGTTCTCTACAATGTCGTAATACGTGGATTAAGCCAGTTCAGCATCGAACGTGTAAAGTAAGTACATACATGCTTAGTGCTATTTGGTTCCTTGTCAAGCAAAACGACCTATTTGTCATGGGCCCTTAAACTCCACTCTCTTGCTCATCCCCCATCTCTATCAAGCATGTTGGGCATAATACGAAGTCAGTTCTGACTGGTGATCCTTCAAATGTTAATGAATCCGTGCTCCTGAGGGAGCAAATACTGCATACTGTGACAAAGGCGACAATTTGACAAATCCTACTTCTGACACCAGGTGACAGAGACTACTAAATCCAATCCAATTACTTCTTTTTTACTTTATTTGCTTCTAAAACGTTTGCACAATACAATTTGAGAGTTCTCTTTTACTGGCGTTAACACATTCTACAGCCTTTCGTGATATTACAACCCACAAATGTTTTCTTCTCGTAACCTTGACTCAGTCCTTTCTGTTTTTCTTCACTTTCTCTGTCTCTCAAACAGCTGTCTTGTACGATAAAATCACTCGACACTTATTAATTACTTCGTTATCTACCTTAACGAAGTGCCGATTCTTACACGCAGCTGACACACACACACACACACACACACACATATACACACACACACACACACACACACACACACACACACACACACACACACTAAAAGCTGACTGACTCCCGCGACGCCTCATGTCTGTAATTAACTACTGAGATCTCTCGTGGCCTTGCCTCGTATACAGCGGGCATGACGTAACAGTACCTTTCTCAAACATTACAAATACGCCGGCCACCGGACATTTCTCGAATAATCTTGAAGCCCCCGTTTTTTTCGGTCGCTCTGACTGTTGTCATGTGCTCACAACAGTCGCGTGAGGCAGCCTGACCTTGAGCACCTTTATTGTACGCACCACCAGTGGTATGAGGTAGCCCGGCTCCGCTCTTATGCTGTTGCCACTGCCTTGGTCGGCGTCACAATACATTAGGTTATAATTTGGAAGAAAAAAGGAAAGAGGGCTCAAAACTTCAGGTACATCGTATTATATGTTGGGTTTTCAGAACCATTACTTTCTTTAATTGCAGATTGAGAGGAAAATGAAATGTTGGGATAACCCTCTTAAAATGTCTTGAATAATACTTTTTTGTAGGAAAGGTAGAGTCTTCTCAAATTCTGAAACATTCTCTGAGCATTAGTATAACAAATCTGAAACAAATTGCAACGATACGGCTATGGAAGTGGACAGGTACTGGTGGGGGTTAAACTTAGTCGTCTAATTGACAGAGAAGTTCTCAAGTATTACTTGCACTATACAGCGATGTTAATCCGTGAGAATTAGGCTATTTCTTCGACATAAACCTAATGCAATTTTGCAACCTCTGAGGAGGTGAAACTTTCATCAAATCAGGGACTAATAGAACAATAGACAAATACGTCACAAAGAATTTAAAATGAGCACCCAGTAGAACTAAACCTGTCACATATCACTGAGAGAAAAAGTAATGTTGAAAACCTGGTGTATAACATCTTCCTAGTGGTCAGTCTGATACATTTGCATTGGCCCATATCATTTGTATTTTTGATGTGACATACATTATCAAAATATGTAGAAAAAATAGCATTATTAAACTGTAGGTTAGATTAAGCCAGAATTCAGAATAGGAGTAGCGCTTTGATTTTAACGGCGCTCACCATGTCGTGGTGTTCAAGGCTGATCGTTAGTTAGCGTCTCCGCTAGATGTATTAAAATGGACCCTGGGCATCATCATTAAAGAATAACCTTCCACGACTGGAAAGAAAGTGCAGCAGGGTAGCTCGGATTACTAACGAGAGAGTCAAAACATGGCGAACCGCCTGCGCGGTGCTTTGCCTGTCCGCTTACTCGGCTCTCGTTCCCTTCTGCCACTATCAGAGAAAGGCACGGATGAAACCATGCAGCATTTTTAAAACTACTTTTAAAGGCTTTACTTACCAACTTCATGATAGGAGATCGTTATTGGAGCTCTGAGAAGCCTAATAATCTTCATGAAGTTCCCCTTCACGACTATAAAATTGGTGTATGATACGTCATTACCAGAGAAAGAGTTATAGGGCTAATTTTTTTCGAGTCAATAGTTGGTGCCCTATATACGTGAATACAATTCCCCTCCCCCTTTTTTGAAAGAATTAACAGACAGAGAGCGTGCTTTTGGCTATCAATAAGACTCTGCAACAACTCATATGGCCAATCTTTCGATGAGAACAACTGAAAGTGTGCTTCAGGACAGAATTATTCGTAGAGATTTGTGGTTCCCTCGGAACCCCCTCCTAACTCTCTGTGATTTCCATCTCTGAGGTAACTTAAAACATGAAGTGTACAAGACAAACCCACACATCCTGGTAGAATTAAACCAAAACATCCGTTAGGGACGACCAGAATTGAGGAGGAGCAGCGTGACGCCGATCGCGGCGCACAACAAAGGATGGTTGGAATCAGGCTACCTCACAGTACATATCAGTCACGCGCGTATCAACCTGTCTCAGGTGACTCCTTGTGAAAATGTGACGAGCGGGAGGCTACAAAGGTGGTTTCGACATTATACGAGAAGTGTCCGGCGGCCGGCGTATTTGTAGAAGTTCCAGAATAGGTGAAGTTCGAGAATGGTTCGTGTTACATCATCCTTGATATATAAGGAGGTGAGGCGACGACAGGGGTTAGTTGTTACAGACATGAGAGCCTTTAATTTTTGTGTATATGTGTGCCTGCGTGTGTGTGCGCGCGCACGGTATCAGTTGCGTGTGTACGGTCGACGTGAGAGAACCGGCGTGTGGTAAATTTATGTAGCGAAGCAGTTGAGTGTTGAGTGATCGTATCATCAGAGTTAATTTTTGTGAGACAGGGAGGAAACTGAAAGACAAAAAATTGTGTGTTAGGATATGAGAAGAAAACAGTTGTGAGTTATAATATCTAGAAGGACTGAAGACTGCATTAACATCAGTAAACAGAACTGTGTTGTTGTGCATTCAGTTAGAAGAAAATAAAGTGATGGAAAAATAATTGGACTGGATTTTGTCGTCTTTGTGACAATATAGAGTTCGTCTTGTCCTCAGACATGGAAAATGGTTATTCCGGAATGTTGAAACCTAGACCAGAAAATTTTCTTCAAATATATTAAGCTAGCCAATTATGCCCTTTTGTGACAGGGTGTTTACGTGATGGAACAAGGCTAACTAAAAGCCCCTACTCTCACTCCTCTCCCAAACTATACAGTATAGTCGTTCGTTCACTCTTAACTCAAGTGCGTTAGTACCGTAGACCGATACTGACAATTTCTCTATAGTAATATCTGATTTTGTATACTTGTAGGTTTGAATTGGTAATTTGACTTTCATAGTATTTTCTGGAGAGAAACCGCTGTACTAGTTTGTATGTTCACGTTACTTCCACTGCTTGTATTAAATGCTAGCAATTTGTATTGATGGAGGGGTCTTAGTAATTATTAAGAGTTAAATGCCTTTAGACATGGGAAAATACCCAGATATACTCATACTCATACATTAATATGGTTTCATGTTAAATATGATTTTCAACAACGTTTATGGCAAACAACTCCCTCTAAGGCCTTCAACTCTATCAGCCCCAAAATGTGAAATATTGAGCTCCTAACTCCATGTATTTTTTTCATTTCATAGTGAAGATCTTGCAAACTCACTGAAACACACTGCAAATACAACTTTATTGGTGTACACAGTCTCTTTTCAACTCGATAAGTTTTCCCAGCATCCTGATATATTTATTTGGTCTTCCTACTTAGAATTTCATAAGGCAAGCTCCGAGAATCAAGATGCTATAACATTACCCTTTCTAGAAAATATAGGATTATCGATATCCAAGAATTCGAGTGTCACTATTTATATTTTGAGCTTTGGCAACACTGATTATTGTAGCTGCCATCTGGCGTTTCCACTGTAAAGTTCGCTATCTTTTACCATACTCTACTTCAGACATTTTATTAATAGAACGTTATTTATTTGTTTACAGTGACTTCAGCATTGTGTCTCAGCGAAAAAATGGAATTCACTTAAGAAAATGTTCATACGATGATTTGTTACGATCTTTGACGTGGATTATCAAGAACCACTTAGTTCGAAAATTTGACGATGAAACTCCATTAAATGTGCGTTTCAAGATTAATCAAATCCAACAAAAGTTGTTTGCGTTCTAAGCACTTCGAAACAAATGGCCACCTGTTTTTTAGTGCCTTTAGAGGAACGAATAATATACAACCATTTGCTTGTCGGAAGTCTTCGGCGAAACAAGGAGAACAAACAAGCACCATCGGATTGTTCTTCATCAAGACAATGCGAGCCCTCACACATCTCGTCTAACAACCTACTATTTGAGCATTCCAAAAATCGAACTGATGCTTCATCTGCCGTACAGTCTTGATTTGGTAACCAATGACTTCTTTATGTTCCCGAACGTAAAGAAGTTGATGCATTCAAAAACCATGTTTTGGAGATGCCTGAAGCAGATTGGAAAAAAATCTGATGTGTTGCACTCACATGACTTTCTCTACTCTTGTACGAACCATTCTTACAAACTCTTATTCCTCTATCTTCTTCGTGTTAGTGGAGATAAACATTTGTAAAAGTTATCTTATTGTTTATTTTCTTGTAGGTGTAACGGGAATATTGGAATACAGTAGGCTTTGAGCGATAGTCAAATGTTTTAAAGCTTTGAGATCCCGTTCTCTTTGCAGCTTAACATACAAGAAAAATGAACAACGATGTTCCATTTCACGAAAGTTTTAAGTTTCCCGAAACTGACACAAATACGGTGGAATATCTCCAAAATGGTCCACTCTACAAAAAATTATTTAGATATACATTTATTGTGTGTTTTAGCGAGATCTACATTTTTTGTATAGCAAGACTTCATTTATCTCCTACGGTTTACCAGTTATTCAAAACTCATCCAGAGTAAACAGCACAACATACGCTATAGCCAGGAAATTCAAAATATACATTTAATTTGTCATACAAATATCTTAAACGTATGGCATTTTAATTTAAACCTTTAGAGCCATTTTCAAGAAAATCAAAATAATTGTTTTCGAAAAATTTTCCATGCAAAGGGTAGTTTAGAGTGGGGCTATTTTCATCAAAATCTTTCTGCCACATCCTTGAAAGACATTAAAATTAAATACCAACCTTGGTTTAAACCGACTTTTCATTTTTGAGTTATGCTGTCCAGAGACTGACAGACACATAATGACACACAGATTGACATACAGACACACACACACACACACACATACACACACACATACACACACACATACACAACACGGATCCTTTTCTAAAAATGCCTATTTTGGATCCAGGGGGTCTCAAAACATATATTTCCGGTAAAATCTCGACATCCAATATTTGGGTGGAATACAATACTTCCTTCTACTTACAATAGAGAAGGTAAAAATGCTGTGACAAATGGTTCAAATGCATGCAAAAGTGTTTTGATCATAAAGGATGATTTTCTGAAAAACAATATAGAAGTTTTCAACTACAAATTATTGTGTTTTTGTTATTAGACTCAAACAATTGGTAGTGGGGCTCGTACGTACTCACTCGCTTAAGATGAAAGGCAGTCACTTTACAGCCATGCGCTGGTTATTTTCAATAGACAAAGTTACTTAACCACTCTGTAAATTGTAACACTATTTCGGTACCACCAGATATACTTACTTTATTTAGAGTTTCATAGTTTTATATCTCATCTGTTTGTGAAATATAACTCAAGGTTCCGTTTTATTTGCAAAACAAAACAATTTATTTTGTATTTGTTCATTAGGACAGATATAGACAACCTGCATATGGAAATCCAAATGAGGACACCATACATGAACATGACAGCGGATTATGAAATGGACGGTAAGATCTTGGTGCTGCCGCTGTCAGGAAGAGGTGACTGCGAGTACAACTTCAGTGAGTATACTGCAAGTTGAAGCAAATAACCAAATAAAAATGATACAATAAGTTCATAAGAGTGAATCAATTTCTAAATTGCCCATAGATTTGGCGATGATGATGATGATGATGATGACAACGATGATGATGTCAGTCCCTGCATTATAGATGATGACGCATGCTCACAAAAGGAAACAAGGGAATCTCTTTCTTACTAACTGAGCCACCAATTTCATAGTTCCCCTCTACAGAGAATTGCGAAATTTGGTCCCATACCGTACTCTTGTTATTCTTTGTATTTTCAGGGGTTAAATTAATTATCTACAGCTGTATTAGCATATTTTGGCTACCTAAGTGTGCCAAGTATGAATTGTAATTATTCTTACGTGATCTCACAAAATTGATTCCCGTGTGGCGACCACATGGCATCAGAGGGTAGTTTTTTCCATCCTCAGCAGAGACTGGCCTCTACTGGCCGTGAAGTGTTTTGTCTAGGTACGGTAATTGCATTATAATAGGTTGTAGAGTTTATTGTCCAGTGAGTCGTTAAGGGGTTATCCTCCCCCAGTGGGAGGCGCCCTCAACTTTGGGTGGTTTTTTTTGTCCTAATGTCTGTAAATAATTATGTCAGTGCTTGATGTGGTTTAGTCTATTGACCTAGAACTAGTTTTGGTCGTTTGTATTTTTCACCAGGGTCTAGGTCATACTCGCCTAGGTCGCGTATCAGGGAATTAAAGTTGTTGGGAAGGTTGTAGTAGAAGATGCGTGCAAGAGAGTGTATGTATTCCTTTAGGGATGAGATGTTAAAGTCACGACGAATTACATTATTTGGTATGAACCAAGGTGAGTCTGTGGCTGTTCTGAGGTAGCGTGACTGGAGAAGTTCCAGGCGATCTACGAGAGTCTTGGCTGCTGCTCCCCATATTTCGCAGGCATATGTGATGGCTGAACGTAGCACTTGTTTGTAGAGGAGGAGTTTAGTTGTTATTGACATCACCGAGTGCCTGTTGTACAGGGGATACAGCATGCCCATCCTTCTGTTAATTTTATTCGCCACGAGATGGATATGATCCTTCCATGTTAACTTCATATCCAGCTGCACTCCTTTATATTTAACGCAGGTTCTCCACTCGAGCTCTTCTCCGGCAAGACGTACTGGCGGAACTTCGGCCAATGGGCGTCTAGAAAATGTGATGGCCTGACTCTTGCGTATGGACACGGAGTCGTCATCGTTGGAACCACGTAGTGAGGAGGTCGGCATAGTGCTGTATTCTGCGGGGAGCCATCCGGTGTTGAGTTGATGTAGAGGTGACTGCCGTATCGTCAGCAAACAAATACAATCGTGGCAATGAAGGCAGAGTATTTATGTACAAAAGGAAGAGCGTGGGCGCGAGGACACTACCCTGGGGGACGCGGCCTGGAGGTTATCCCATCGTGGGATACGGCGAAGGTTCTGCTGCGTAGATAGGAGTGTATCAGATGTATTAAGTACGGTGGGGTTTGGTATTGAATTAACCTGAATATTAAGCCCTCATGCCACACGCTGTCGAAGGCCCTGATAATGTCCAGTAGAAGTGCTGAGACGAAATGCCTCCTGTTGAAGGCCGTGTACACTTCACCTATCAGCCAAAGTAGCTGATGTTGTGTAGAGTGCTGTGCCCAAAATCAAAATTGCTTCAGCCGCACCACATTATGATACTCAAGGATGATTTGTAGCCTTGTTAAAATGATCTTCTCCATTAGCTTACTAATTGTGGAGAGTAAACTGATGGGCCTGTAGCTCTCTCACCATCTTTTCCTGGTTTGCATATGGTGATTATTATTAGCATGCTTTCAAACCTTAGGGAAGTAGCCATGGTGGAGGACAACATTGAAGAAATTTGCGAAGGTATGTACCCAAGGAGCCGGTAATGTCTTTAGAGCTGCATTGGCCAGGTTGTCAAATCCCGGAGGTTTGTAGGGTTGGATAGAGCTTATAAGGCCTTGCACTTCTGCTGCGGAAGTGGGCACCTGTAGCGTTTCCATCTTTTGCCTGATTGAGATAGGTCTGCACCTGCTGCACCACTGAGCGAATGTGATCAACAGCTGGGGTGTCTGAAGCTGTGAACGTCGACTCCAGGTAGGCGGCATGGAGCTCCGCTTTTTCCTTAGCAGATTGAGCTAGTGCCTATCCTCGGCGCATAGAAGGAACTTTGCGTGGAAGGTTGAGTAGCGTCCTGGTCGTTTGCCATAACGAGCTATCCTCAGGTCTTAAAGTGCTGACCCGCTCTTCCCAACATTCATTTCTATAGTCCCTGAGTTCAAGTCTCAGTAGTTCCTGGAGACGGCGAAACTCGCGTCGATCAGCTGGGCAGTGAGTTTGCAGAAACCGCCTTCTGGCTCTGTTCCTTTGTTTTATTGTGTTGCGGATGGTTTGCGGTAATGGGTCCAGATTAAACCTGCAGAGTTTTAGTTTTGGAGACGCTCTTGTCACAGCAGCTGTCATTTAGCTGGTAATGGTATCCACTAAGCTGTGTATGTCCTCTGGGGCCATTGTATTGTTGCAGTGGAGGCTGCATATCCTCCATCAGCTTTGAAAATTCTTCCCAGTCGGTGGTCCTAGGAGCTGGAAAGGCCTTTGGAGGCTTACTGGTCGCTCTGCCCGGAAAGGAGATAATTACGGGGTAGTGGTCCGATGAGAGCGCTGATACTGTAAACAGTGTCAGGTGCGGCCGCACGTTGCAAATTAGCGCAAGGTTCAGCCAATCTGGTGGTCGTCTGTCTACATACTATATGGTGGACTGATTAGGAGCTTGGGCTAGAATACCTCGCAATACAATGAAATTGACAGCGATGATTGATGATGGAGGAGTTCCAGTTTGAGTGTTTGGCGTTGAAATCTCCCACAGCAACCGTAGCAATCGAGGAGACAAACAGGGTGTCCAGTTCAGTTTCTAGTAACGGGTGCGTGGTGGTGCGTACAATGAATATAAGTGTAATGGTCCTCTGGTTGTCTCCACTTCTATACCTGTAGCTTTGGGGTTGGGATATGCAATTGGTGGTGAGCGATGGAGCGGTCTATATACATAGCTGTGCCCCCTCTGCTGTCCGCTCTATCAGTTCTCTATAACTGCATACCAGGTAGGCCGCATTTTATGTGTGGTAACAGATGAGTTCACTTTCTGTACCGCCAGGAAGTTCGAGACTTCCGTGAGTTATCTGCGGCGGCCATTTGCATTCCAATAACAAATCTTCAGGTTGTTGTAAGGGGTTTTTTTCTTCTAATAATATATATCATTGATGCAGAAGGTGAAGACTGAATCAGGACCATCTCAGGTGTTATTTGAGATGGCCGGTTTAGAAGGGCCTCCATAAGGACAGCTGCAAACTTCTTTGCAGGTGTGCTGGTATGCGGTCGGTTACTTCACTGAAGGCACTATGTCTGCGACAGTGTTATTTCTTTGTACTTCACCGGATGCCCTAGAATGTGAAGAAATGGTAGCTTTGGAATTAGTTTGCTTCCTGGGTGGGAGAGGACTTTGTGTGGCTTGATTGAGGCGCCGGTTGAGGTTTAGGGGCATAGTACGAGTTAGGGTTTCTGATAGCGTTTTAGAACAGGGTTGTGGCTGTGAGAGTGCTTGTTTGTCACTTTGGATTGTGGTTATGGTGACATAGGGCGAGTTGGTGACTGCTGCTGAATATGAGGGAACGCTTACTAGAGTTCGAGCTCGGAGCTCCGGGAAACGAGCGCCATAAAAAGCTTCCTTTGGTATACCGTGTGGCTTTGGTACTCTCGGCGGAGCGTTCACCTGTGAGCGCTTGGCTCCTTTCCTGCTGCTTTCCAACTCATACCGTGCATCCTGCCAAATAGGGCACTTGTAATAACGGCATGAATGGTCAGCTCCACAGTTGTCGCAGCTGGGTTTGGTTGTTCCCACTTTGGCACAGTTCTTCCGAAGATGACCAGTGGTACCACAGTGGGAGCATACTGGTGGTAGTCTGCATGCGTGGGCATGCTGACTATTTAGGCACTGTCGTGGCCGAAAAGTGGGTTTGTAAGCATCGGTGGTGACGGCAGCTGAGAACAACCTATTGACTTGGTAGATTTTTACTGCCACCTCATTTTTATCCACGGCTACCCTAAAGTGAGGCAGAGGATCTGGGTTGGGACCTCGGAAAGTGCGTAGTTGAAGACCTGGAAGACCTCTAGTTAGGAGCTCCTGTTTTACCTCCTCCTCGGTGATGTACTGGGGGAGATCCTTTATAGTGAGATGGAGTCTTTTCTCTTTGGGTAGGAGTGTGGCAAAATAGGAAATATTTTGCTGCTCCAGTCATCTTTTCATTTGGCGATGAGCCTCTGGATCAGCAGGCAGAATGGTGAGCGTGTAACGCGTTTTTTAAGCGTAAATGTGCCCTCCGGTCCTGGAAATGATTTTAGTTTTCTGCCATCCTCTGCCTGCCGCAGAAATATTGGAGGGGGTTTGCTGCTCTTGGAGGTGCTCTTGAATACTTAGTCTCCTTTTGAGTGTCATATTGTTTCTCAATACAATCCATATTCTCTGATGCAGAGGTGGTGGCCAGAGCCTGAAATTGGTTGGCTGTGGTCACAGGAGCTGAGGCAACTACAGGAGTGGCAACTAAGTTCCTCTTCCTCTTAATCTGGACTGTGTGCCATTGCTGTGTTTTCATCGCTTGCTCGTGGTGAAAGAGGTAGCTACCGATGGCATCAACATGTGCTTTGTGCGCGGCCTTCCTTCTTGCGGTAGAGCTGTGTGACGTCCGAGCTGGGTACGTCCTCTTTTGGAAGCAACTTCAGGAGCTGGTGGTTGGCCTGGGCTATGTAGGCTTGTCTTGTCTTACGCGAGGCTTACCACCCGGACGCTGCGTTCCCTACCTCTGCCCACTACACGCACCATGAGTGCGGTGCAGTACTGGAGGGTGGGACGTGGTCAGCGTCCCAAACCATCCCGGCCGTCTATGCGGCCTTCGCAACCTCCCGGGTCCTCCGTGCCAGATGCAGGCGCGCTACCACTGCGCAACGGAGGCGGTCCACGTTCTACTCTGACATAAAGAATTTTCGTTTTATTTGCATTTTTATTGCTCAGCTCCATAATACTCCATTTACGTTGTTATTGTTTTTCTCTCTCCGGATTATTCCGTAAACTCCACCACCTTTAATGATTTCAGGATTAGTTCTTCACGGTCCTGAAATCATATCATCCTTAAATTCTTTCACCGATTTAATTTTTACTTTCTCTACTGGTAAATAGGGGAAGTATTGTATTCCACCCAAAAATTGGATGTCGAGATTTCACCGGAAATATGTTTTGAGACCCCTTGAATAAAAAAAAGCATTTTTAGAAAAAGGTCCGTGTGCGCGTATGTGTCTGTGTGTGTGTGTGTGTGTATATATATATATATATATATATATATATATATATATATATATATATATGTATGTGTGTGTCGGTGTGTATGGACAGTATAACTCAAAAACGAAAAGTCGGTTAAAAACCAAAGTTGGTATTTAAGTTTAATGTCTTTCAAGGAAGCGACACCAATATTTTGAAGAAAATAGCTCCACCCTAAACTATCCCTTACATGGAAAATTTTTTGAAAATTTTGATTTCCTGGAAAATGGCTCTAATGATTTTGACTAAAATGTCATATGTTTGAGATACTTTAATACCAATGAAATGTATATCTTGAATTTTCTGGCTATAGCCCCTGTAGCCGTGTTTACTCTGGACGACTTTTGCATAACTAGTAAACCGTTTGAGATAGACCAAATCAATCTTACGGTACAAAAAATTCAGATCTTGCTAAAATACACAATTTATGTCTGAGTAAATTTTCTCGTAGGGTTAACCATTTAAGAGATATTGCTTGTTATATGTGCGAGTTTCGGAAAACTTAGAACTTTCGTGAAATGGACCATCGTTGTTCATTTTTGTATATGGTAGGTGTGCAAAGAGAAAGAATCTAAAAGCTTTAAAAGATTTGACTATCGTACAAAGCCTACTGCATTCTAATATTCCCCTTGCACCTACACGGAAACAAGCAATAAGATAATTTATACAAAGGTTTATCTCAACTAAGACGAAGAAGATATAGGAATAAGAATTTGTACAAATAGTACAAGAGTAGAGAAAGTCATGTGAGTGCAGCAGATCAGATTGTTCCTTCTCTGTTTCCACCTAATGTTGGGTAGTCAGTTTCACTCACATTTACTTTCAGTTCCCTGCTTCAAAGGCCTCACGGAATATTTTAGCATACAGTTGATGTCTTCATGACACGACACTGTGCAGTGATCAACTGTTCATCAGCAAATAGCAGCGAGAATATACATACTTTTAAAGGAATAATTTGTAGAAGGGTGAATAGAGAACTCCTTGTAATATAAGTAATATTATATAAGTAATCAGCTTTTATTAGGGGGAACATGGCAACATATTTTCAGTTCTAGTTACTGAAGTGATTTCCAACTTTGTGCATCAGGGTTTACTTGTGCTATGGCATTTTACCGGAACCACGGTTCTGTATAAAGTTCTGGATTATCCAGTATCTAATATTTAGCAATTTTACCCCCTTTTGATCGAACGAAGAACAATCAATAATAGTACATGTATTGCGGGGTTGGTATATTACCGAATCCTAGCTTTGGGCTCGATTTTGGGTTTGCTGATCTCCACTCCTCGCTACAATATGCTGTATTTGATATAATATTTACAAGACATCTCATGTGTTGCACTTACATGGCTTTGTCTACCCTTGTACTAGCCATTCTTACAAACTATTATTCCTATATCTTCTTCATGTTAGTCAGATAAATATTTGAAGAAATTACCTTATTTCTCATTTTCTTGTAGGTGTAAGGAGAATGTGGGAATGCAGCAGGCTTTGAGCGATAGTAAAATCTTGAAAACTTTGAAATTCCATTCAATTCGCAGGCCAAGATATAAAAAATGAATAACTATCTTCCATTTGTGGAAAGTATAAGCATTGCAAACTTCACACAAATAACAAGAAATATTTCTGAAATGGTTCACTCCACAAAAAGAGTCCATTTGGACACGAGATACATGTTTTAAACAGCTCTACATTTTATGTACTAAGATTTGGTCTATCTCTTACAGTTTACCAGTTATACAAAAGTCATCCAGAGTAAAGAAGACTACATGGGCCACAGCCAGAAAATATACATGTCATTTGCCATAAAATTAACTTACACATACGGCATTTTAACCAAAATCGTTAAAGCCATTTTCGAGAAAATCAAAATTTTCGAAAGATTTTTCACGTAACGAGTCGTTTAGGGTGAACGAACTTTCTTCAAAATCTTCGTGTCGCATCCTTGAAAGATATTCAACTCAAATACCAACTTGGGGTTTTAACCAACTTTTCGTTTTCGAGTTACAGTGTTCACAGACAAGACACACTCATACACACACCCGGATCTTTTTCTAAAAATGCTTGTTTTGGATTCAGGGGGTCTAAAAGCATATATTTCCGGTGAAATCTCGACATCGAATTTGTGGGTGGAACACAATACTTCCCCTACTTATATATGTAGTAGAGAAGGTAAAAAATCGTGTGCAACAAAACCTAATACTTAACAAAAAGTGTAAACAAGTGAACAACATTACCTATAAGCAATTTTTTAAGTGAAAGCCGCCCACATGATTCAGCATATGGAAGAAAAAATAAAAATATAAATTTTGCTTGGCAAAGTGACGAGGGGTATCAGTAACTTGCGGTACAGTCAGTAAAGCAATGCAAATGAATGATAACTCGCGCCTGCCGTTATATGGGATGACGTCCTGAAGATATGATTGTATCTGAACAGAATATACATACATTGTCTCACCGTGTTTGTGCGGTAAGCTTACGTAAACAACTGGGCAGTTTCTTATTGTTTCCAATACGCCTCATAGCTTTGCCAAGTAGTATCTCCTAAGAGTTATTTCCTTTTCTTTTTTGTGTTCAGTGA
Organism: Tenodera sinensis; assembly: GCA_030765045.1. NCBI lineage: Eukaryota > Metazoa > Arthropoda > Insecta > Mantodea > Mantidae > Tenodera > Tenodera sinensis. The sequence goes on from CM060963.1 coordinate 155,901,749, forward strand.
AAGTATGTTATACTGTAAATTCTTTTTTCCAGCGAATGTGTTGACCACCGCCTTCATTCAGGGCAAACGTGTAGCAAGAGACGGAACAGAGTACATGGAAGTAGATAAACTGAGATGGAAAATTGATGCCAGTCATGCCACATCGCATTTCAACAATCTCTTTAATGGTGACAAAATATTGGGTATGTTTTATTCACTATTCGTATCCTAATTCCTTTCTTTGTATTTATGAACTAGCTCATTAAAATAAGTATAGGTATACCGTCACTCAAAGACAGCCAGGAAAAAGGAACCAGACACTGATCTCCACGAATACTTAACAATGTTACTATAGGTATATGTATATCACCAAGAAGTTCGAGAAAGAAGTTCAGATGATTGTAAGCTGTAATATCAGTTTCTATGTCTAGAACAGGCGTGTCAATAAGGAAAAGAGGGAGGGTAGTAATTGCTCCCACATCACATTACAGAACTGCACAGGATGTTCAAGTGAAGCTGTACAGTCATGGAAAAAATGATTGGGCGCACTAAAAGAGCAGAATATTTGTACGAGTAAGTCCCACGTCGTCTTGAAGTGCGGTTTACACAAGTCGATATTTCCAACATGAAACCTGAGTTTTTTGATAGTGTGTTCCTTATGTGAACGTCTGTCGGACACATATAGGTTGTATCTTGATTCACCATTCGCATTTGTATTTGTTCCTGATAAACAATGGAACGTTGTAGCCTTGTTTCAGATTGCTTTACATTGTGGATTTTATGACAGTAGTTCGAAATGTTCTCTTAGACAATAACACCAGCATTAATAATACTAATCGTAATAATAATAATAATAATAATAATAATAATAATAATAATAATAATAATAATAATAATAATAATAATAATAATAATAATAATAATAATAATAATAATAATAATAATAATAATAATAATAATAATAATAATAATAATAATAATAATAATAATAATAATAATAATAATTACAATAATAATAATAATAATAATAATAATAATAATAATAATAATAATAATAATAATAATAATAATAATAATAATAATAATAATAATAATAATAATAATAATAATAATAATAATAATAATAATAATAATAATAATAATAATAATAATAATAATAATAATAATAATAATAATAATAATAATAATAATAATAATAATAATAATAATAATAATAATAATAATAATAATAATAATAATAATAATAATAATAATAATAATAATAATAATAATAATAATAATAATAATAATAATAATAATAATAATAATAATAATAATAATAATAATAATAATAATAATAATAATAATAATAATAATAATAATAATAATAATAATAATAATAATAATAATAATAATAATAATAATAATAATAATAATAATAATAATAATAATAATAATAATAATAATAATAATAATAATAATAATAATAATAATAATAATAATAATAATAATAATAATAATAATAATAATAATAATAATAATAATAATAATAATAATAATAATAATAATAATAATAATAATAATAATAATAATAATAATAATAATAATAATAATAATAATAATAATAATAATAATAATAATAATAATAATAATAATAATAATAATAATGTAAGATTTAAAGCTTTCACGGCGCACGTTATTTATTAAAGTTTCACGGGCGATCAGCCGTGTGAGGTTTGAAAATATTGAGCTTTCGGCCATTCTAAACTCCATGGCCTTCGTCAGAATGAAATGACCGTTCCAGACTCCAGACTCCAGTTCGAGTCGAACGGAGGTGAGGTGATTGTTCCCCCGGTCGAGTGTCTTTACCGCAGTACCTAGCCGTCATACGGCTTTACCTGCGCGATGGTTTTGACGGTGTCACTACAGGGATGTTTTCACTGGGAAAAATTTGTTGGATCAGGGCTTTTTTTTTTTTTTTTTTTTTTTGTAAAGTAACGGGAGGGGTAGTAGGCAGGGATTGGTCCGCAAGTGAGCTGTGCGCGAATTTTACGCGCTAATTCCTACCAGGGTTCTGGCCGTCAGTCACGCGCTGAGAGGTGAACTGAACTGGTGATTCGCTCTGTTTTGAGTACAGATTGCATTTTTGCCTTTCCCATCTTGAGATTAGATCGCCGGACTTAAGATGTCCTTCGGCAATCTTTTGGATGGTAGTCGGCGCGGCTGTCTCTGGTCGTATTGGCCCAGGGTATTCACCAGAGGGTTAGGGTGGTTCTGGAGTTTATTGTACATTGTTCGAGCGCGAGTTTTGATCACGTCGACAATGTACGGGATACCGGAATGTTTGTGTAGGATATGGGCAGGAAATCTTCGGCCTGTATCATAGATCATCCTTAATGCCCGGTTCTGCAACGTCTGGAGTCTGATGAAGGTGGACCTAGCCACCACTCCCCAGATCTCGCATCCGTACAGGACCAGAGGCGGGATGATCGCTCGATACAGCCGAAGTTTCAGGCGTAGGGGCATGGTTTGGGAACTGAGGATGGGGTACAACTGCCGCAGGGCAGCGTGGCCTTGCAGTACTTTGCCCCTGACGTGATGTCTATACGTCAGCCGCCGGTCCAGCGTGACCCCGAGATACTTCGCCGTAGTGACCCAGGGGATCCAACGGCGCCGAGGCACGAGGTCCAGCGGGAGCCGGTTGGCTTTCGTATTAGCCAGGAGAATCGCAGAGCTTTTCTCCGGGTTGATAGACATACGCCAGTTCTCGCACCATCTATTGATGGCACAGAGGTGGGCTTGTACTTGTCGGTAACTGTAGCGCGGGTTCTTGTTAGTAGCGAAGATCATGAGATCGTGTGTGTTGAGGTGCGTCGGGAGATCGGCCATGTAAGCCGCAAAAAGTGCCGGTGACAGTACACTGCCCTCGGGGACTCCTGCGCCAATGGGCCTTTCTCTAGAAAATGATCCCTCCACCTTCACCCTGTAGGAAACTAGCCACCAAGTAAATGTATGGAGGGGGGATTTCCTGCTGTATGAGCTTGTAGACAAGCCCCTCATGCCAAGTGGTACAAAATGCCTTTTCCACGTCGAGCAACACTGCCACCGTTTTAGCCCTCTCCTGGTAAGCCAGGGAAGCTTTCTCGGCTACACGCAGTAGTTGTTCAGTCGTGGAATGACCAGAACGAAAACCAAACTGGTGTTCCGGTAGGAGACCTTTTTCCTCCAAAAGAGGTCCGAGGCGGGACAGGAACAGTTTCTCGAACACTTTCGAGACAACTGGTAGGAGGCTGATGGAATGGTAACTAGATGGAAAACCGGATTCTTTCCCTGCTTCAAAACGCATACCACACGCGCCTGTTTCCAGACAGCTGGAAAGTGGCACATGCTGAGGCATGCGTTGTAAATGCGGGTCAAGTGCATCACGGCTCTATGGGGTAGGTGCTGGAGCATTTCCGCTGTTACACGGTCCTGCCCAGGGGCTTTACTAGGTTTTAGGTGCCGGATGGTGTTAGTTACCTCGCGAGGGGTAACTGAGTTTCCAGATAGTCTGCTAGTGCCTCTGCTTTTTCCCTCGGTTCAAAGACAAGTCTTCCCCGAGGGCTGTGCACTGGATGCTGGTGTGCAGATTTGTCTGTCCTCAAGGCTCGGACGATGCGCCACGGTTTCCTCTCTTGGAGATTTACGCGACGCATTGTTTCGTCCCAAGCTGCTTGCCTGTGTTTCCTTAGGAGTCGTCTCACCAGGGATTTGAACCTCTGGTGTATTACTCCTATCCTAGGATGTCGGAATCTCTGCCATAGCCGTCTGACAGCATTCTTTGCTTGAATGAGGCGTTTTAGTGGGACAGGGATAGATGTCGGGTTTGGTACTTCGGTAGGAATGCGATGCGTGTGAGCACGCACCGCGTTTAGGACGGAGGTAGAAAACCCCGTGGCTGCCTCCTCGAGAGCCTCTATCGAGTCTATTCGAGGATTTGCTTCCACAGAGTTTTGAAGGGCTAGGACGGCTGCATCCCAGTCGACTTCATCCACCCAGTCCGGCACTCCCAGGGCAGTAAGATTAACGTCTGCATCCACCACAACAGGGTTGTGGTCGGAGTCCAGATCGTTAATCACAGAGAGGTCCAAGTGAAATGGTATGTTTTTGGTGACCATGAAATCGATGATGTCCGCGGCACCGCGTGCCGGGTAGTAGGTTGGACCTCTCGGCCCGCTAATGAGACGGTACAATCCCCGGCCCTTAACGTTCTGGGTGCGGCTGTGCCAGCTTGGGTGTTTTGCGTTGAAGTCGCCTGCAATGCAAATCCTGTGGTGTAGGTTCAGGAGTGCCGTGATGTCCGCTTCATAGAAGTGACCATCCGGCGGGTCGTATACCGCCACAAGCACCAGATCGTTCCCGCCCAAGGATAGCCTTATGGCGGTTGCTTCCAGGTGTTGTAGCGGAGGAATGGTAACAGGAGTGTGGGTGAGATGGTTCTTTATGAAAATGGCAGTACCACCGCCCTGTCGGCCGACCCGATCAGACCGATGAGCGGCGTAACTTGGCAGGTTAAACTGTACACCAGCGTGCAAGTGCATTTCACAGACCATCAGGATATCAATCCCATGGCTGTCCACGAACACCAGCAGGCCAGGTCTGTGGTCTCTAACTCCATTTGCGTTCCAGAACGCAGCTCTAAATGAACGCACAGTTCTATGCGCCATTATGAGCTCACGGAGTTAGAGTAGAGTTCCTTAGCCGTTTTAAGCACCGCGAGGTGCTTCTTGACAGCGGAAATCCCGGGTTTGTTGAAGGTTTCCCTGCAGCGTCGTAGTATTGGGAGGGAACGCTGAACTAAGTCGGCGAACCAGGTTGCCAACTCGATGAATTCAGCCATCTCCTCGGAAGCGAATGTGTCCCCTAAGGTTGGTTCTGGGATGTTTTGTAGAGGCACTGCTGCCTCGTGGTTGGTTGAGCCAGTCCGCTGGGACGGGCTAGCATTGGCTGTCTCTGCCGCCTGTTGATTGGTTGACGCAGCTTGAACTGTGGGTACTGGTGGTGGGGAGAGTTTTCCAACAGTTTTGTTGGAATCCTTCGCCACAGTAGGTTTTTCTGTGTTTTTCACCACAGAGGCTTTCTTCTTCCCCTTCTTGGGAGGACGTTTCTCCTTAGGAGCAGTGCTGGGTGTTGGAGCAGGTTTTGTGCTCGCAACCTGGGGTGGGACACTTTCCGGGACTGGCTTTGTCATCGACTTGGCAACCTGGTCGCTAGGGGTTACTTCCGCGGCCTCAGCCTGCGCGAGAGCACCTTCGTGTCCCGCCAGGGCCTTGGCGAAAGAGACCCCTGTTCTGACTTCAGTGTCAGCCTTGCCCTGTTTGCCTTGCATTTTCGCAAGTCTCCTAGGGCACCCGCGAAATGACCGTTCCAGGAGTCCAGGAGTGAGTACTAGTCGTCTGGGTTAACCCAGGCGGATGGTAAGGTGGCCACGGTACCTATCCGTTTAAATACGGATTTACCCGTGTGGTGGTATAGGTTGGTATATGTAGCAGGCTTTTTGTCTTTGTAATGTCTGATGGTGCAGGGTGGGTTCCTGTATTGTCACTGGCGGAGGGATCTGTCGGATCTTGGATGTCTAGCCATCCAAGCGACCATTTCCCTACTGATTACTTCGTCAGCCATGGCCGACGAGCAATGCAGTGCCAGTGATAGGAAACCGAGGGGAATAGGTGATAGGTGTGGAGGATGATGAAGGCAAAGCGGTACCTACCAGCCAAGGGCGTCCTTGGGTAGACGGTAGCTCTGTCTCCGCCTAGGGAGGCGATGGTCATATTGCCCCAGGCTGTTCACCAGTTGGTTTGGGTGAGGTAAATGACCGTTAGAGCCAAGAGCCAAATCAGGTCGCTCGGGTTTACCCGAGCGGGATATATGCCCATGGTACCTATCCATTTAGTATGGATTTACCCGTGAGGTATGAAAGATGTAGTCATTGTACAAGCTATTTTTGTCAGTGTCAGCCAATGGTGATGATTGGTTACTCTCTCTTGCTATAGACTAGGGACATGAGTGCCAGTTAGAATGTCTACCCATCCTGGGGAGAATAAATGACCTATACTATATAGGTCATTTATTCTCTCGGTGGTCCTGTATGCATGTGTGGCCTGGGCTAATGCCTCCAAAACTGCCCTCAAACAACTCCAAACCCTCCAAAACCTCTCCCTCAGAAAAATCCTCTCTGCTCCACTCCTCACCACCACCCAAACTCTTCACCTCGAAACTCATATCCCGTTCATCCCGGAGGCGATAGACAAAAGAGCAATGGCGGCATGGACGCGCATTAGGAACCACGAAAATAACGTGATCGCTAACATCGGCAAAGGCGAGCCGAAGCACCGCAAACATACTAGGATAAAAATGTTCTAGAAGCGGCTTGGCTCGCCGACTAATGCGCGTCCACGCAACCTCGTCCCTAAGCCACATACATGTTCCGGCAGAGGCCCTCGCCTCGGAAAATATCCAGGAGCTGCCACCGCGGGACAGTGTACATAGTGTAGTGCGCTGGGACGCATATTTCTGGTGTGCCCAGTGAAGATGTTTGTGTATGTGTGTACGAGTGTGTGTGTGGATGAATGCGTGCGTGTATGTGTCTGTATATAATTTGTAAATATGTACATATGTATATATAACCCAAAGACAAAACAGACAAAAGACAAAAGAAAACTATTCTTCGTGACCTACAGATGGTCACCGTATGGGTTTTTTGTAGACACCGAAAAAGTGTATATATAAACAAAGCCAAATGTAAAAAAATGTTAAATATAGCCTGTAAGCCGGGCCCATTGTACCGGCACCAGGCCAACACTTTTCTAATAAATAACTTGAACTTGAACACCCATGCCCCTCTGCTCATTTAGCAAAGGTCAGCTTGTCTAACCAGCAAGTCAAGCAGTGTCAAATTAGCGAGAAACCGAATGCATTGGAATGTTTGGTGAAATGAGGAAGCAGCGAAGCTAATTAGCCCAAGACATCCTTGGGTAAACGATAGCTTTTGCGCCTCCTGGGAAGATGGTGATCATATTGTCCCAGGGTATTTACCAGCTGGTTAGGGTGTGGCGGGCCAGTATGAGGACGTCATCGGCATATTGGCACGTAACAGTGCTGGGTTCAACGGGGAAGTCAGACATGTATGCGGCAAAGAGCAGTGGCGATAGAACACTACCTTCCGGTACTCCGGCCGCTATTGGTCTGATAGTTGATAACCTGCCCTCCACTCGCACCCTGAAAGTGCGGTCACGAAGGAAACTGGCTATGAGGGTCAGGTAGGGGGAGGGGAGATTTGCATCTCTAAGTTTGTACAGTAGGCCCTGGTGCCATGTTGTTGCAAAGGCCTTATCCACATCCAGAAGTACTGCGACAGTTTTGAAGTTTTCCTGGAAACCCAGGGCAGCCCTCTCAACAAGACGCAGGAGCTGTAAGGTAGTGGAATGGCCTTGACGGAATCCGAACTGATGATCCGGAATGAGCCTCCTTTCCTCAAATAGAGGAGTTAGACGGGACAGTAGAAGTTTTTCAAAATTTTTCGAAATTATTGGGAGTAGACTAATAGAATGGTAACTTGATGGAAACTTGGGATCCTTGCCTGGTTTCAATATGCAAATCATCCTCGCTTCCTTCCAAGCAGTAGGGAAGTGTCGGAGATACAGGCAAGCATTGTAAATTCTCGTCAAGTGGATAATGGCTTTGCGAGGCAGGTGTTGTAACATATGTGTCGTAACACCATCATATCCAGGGGATTTGTTGGGTTTGAGACACCTAATTTGCGAGGAAACTTGCCTTGGTGTGACAATTGGTATGCGAGTCGCCTCGTGAGGTGGTGGAGGATCCTCATAGAGGTAATCCACCGTTGCCTCAACTAGTTCTGAAAAGTCCTCGTCTTCTATGTCCTCTCGGGGCTCAAATTGGGACTCTAAATAGTCCGCGAAGTCAGTGGCTTTCTCTTGCGGTTCGAAAGATAATCTCCCGCGAGTGCCATGTATAGGATGCTGATATAGCGTTTTGTCCCTTCTCAGGGATTTAATTATCCGCCAGGGCTTCTTTTCAGAGAGGTTTACGTTCCTCATGGTGTTTTCCCAGGCCTCTTTGCGATGTGCACGTAAGAGGCGTCTAGCCAGGGTCTTAAATCGCAGATAAATTGCCTGCAATCTGGGATGGCGGAAACGCTGCCAAAGCTTCCGAACTGTTGACTTAGCTCTTAGCAACAGTCGGAGTTCATTTGGGATGGTTGTGGGGTTAGGAGTATTGCAAGGAATGCGGTAAGTATGCCCTCGTATCACATTTGATATTTGTCGGGAGAATGCATTTGCCGCTAATTCTAACGACTCGATAGCATTTATATGCGGTCTGGGATCCACTGATTGGTTCAGTTCAAGGACGGCTGCATCCCAGTCTACCTCATACGACCAATCAGGAGTTACCAATGCTGACATATTAACATTGGTGTCGATTAACACAGGATCGTGGTCAGAATCCAGTTCATTGACTGTCGTCAGGTCTATATGGAATCTAAAGTTTTTAGTGACCATAATATCCAGCACGTCCGGTCTCCCTCGGGCAGGATGAAAAGTGGGCTCTCTCGGTCCATGAGCTATGAGGCTTGGGTTACCGCTTATAAGGCGGAATAGTCCTCGCCCCTTCGCATTGGTGGCACGACTATGCCATTTGGCATGTTTTGCATTTAGGTCACCTGCAATGCAGACCACAGGGTGGAGGTTTAATAAAGCCGTGTAATCTGCTTCATAGAAGCGATGATCAGGGGGGTCATATGCCACTATCAGCAATGTATCTAGACCTCCTAAAGATAGCCTAATAGCACAGGCTTCTACATGCTGAAGTGGTGGAAGAGGGAAAGGCTTATGTGTAATATGGTTCTTAACAAAGATGGCTGTACCTCCCCCTTGTCGGCCAACCCTATCAGACCGATGGGTAACGTAATTAGGGAGGGAGAAGTTGGTGGCAGCATCCAAATGAGTTTCACAGACCATCAGAATGTCGATTCCGAAATACTGTACAAAATTAGAAATATTTGGGTAATGACTCCGTAGTCCGTTTGCGTTCCAAATCGCAGCTCTAAATGGTCTCCGGACATGTCTTCCAGCCATTATTGAGCGGAGTTGGGGTAGAGCTGTTCCAGTGTCTGAAGCAAGATGGAATGCTTCTGCATGGGGGTCAGGTTGGGGTTGTTCAACTGCATCTTACAGTTTCTCAGAGCAGGTAACGCCTTGTTTATTAAATCCCCAAACCATGAGGATAAAGAGCTAAATTCCTCCAGGTCTCTTTGCGAAATAGTCGCTAGTGTGGAGGAGGATGTTGCCCTGTTAGGCATTGGTGGAATAGGGGTAGGGGGAATATCCCTAACCTTGGATATAGGCTCTGCCTCTACAGGTGCGTCTGTAGTTATTACAGGAGCTAGTGGCTCCGAAGTAACATTGGGGGCAGAAGATTTGCTCTGCCTAGGTTTTCTGTCCGAGGCGGGACAGGAACAGTTTCTCGAACACTTTCGAGACAACTGGTAGGAGGCTGATGGAATGGTAACTAGATGGAAAACCGGATTCTTTCCCTGCTTCAAAACGCATACCACACGCGCCTGTTTCCAGACAGCTGGAAAGTGGCACATGCTGAGGCATGCGTTGTAAATGCGGGTCAAGTGCATCACGGCTCTATGGGGTAGGTGCTGGAGCATTTCCGCTGTTACACGGTCCTGCCCAGGGGCTTTACTAGGTTTTAGGTGCCGGATGGTGTTAGTTACCTCGCGAGGGGTAACTGAGTTTCCAGATAGTCTGCTAGTGCCTCTGCTTTTTCCCTCGGTTCAAAGACAAGTCTTCCCCGAGGGCTGTGCACTGGATGCTGGTGTGCAGATTTGTCTGTCCTCAAGGCTCGGACGATGCGCCACGGTTTCCTCTCTTGGAGATTTACGCGACGCATTGTTTCGTCCCAAGCTGCTTGCCTGTGTTTCCTTAGGAGTCGTCTCACCAGGGATTTGAACCTCTGGTGTATTACTCCTATCCTAGGATGTCGGAATCTCTGCCATAGCCGTCTGACAGCATTCTTTGCTTGAATGAGGCGTTTTAGTGGGACAGGGATAGATGTCGGGTTTGGTACTTCGGTAGGAATGCGATGCGTGTGAGCACGCACCGCGTTTAGGACGGAGGTAGAAAACCCCGTGGCTGCCTCCTCGAGAGCCTCTATCGAGTCTATTCGAGGATTTGCTTCCACAGAGTTTTGAAGGGCTAGGACGGCTGCATCCCAGTCGACTTCATCCACCCAGTCCGGCACTCCCAGGGCAGTAAGATTAACGTCTGCATCCACCACAACAGGGTTGTGGTCGGAGTCCAGATCGTTAATCACAGAGAGGTCCAAGTGAAATGGTATGTTTTTGGTGACCATGAAATCGATGATGTCCGCGGCACCGCGTGCCGGGTAGTAGGTTGGACCTCTCGGCCCGCTAATGAGACGGTACAATCCCCGGCCCTTAACGTTCTGGGTGCGGCTGTGCCAGCTTGGGTGTTTTGCGTTGAAGTTGCCTGCAATGCAAATCCTGTGGTGTAGGTTCAGGAGTGCCGTGATGTCCGCTTCATAGAAGTGACCATCCGGCGGGTCGTATACCGCCACAAGCACCAGATCGTTCCCGCCCAAGGATAGCCTTATGGCGGTTGCTTCCAGGTGTTGTAGCGGAGGAATGGTAACAGGAGTGTGGGTGAGATGGTTCTTTATGAAAATGGCAGTACCACCGCCCTGTCGGCCGACCCGATCAGACCGATGAGCGGCGTAACTTGGCAGGTTAAACTGTACACCAGCGTGCAAGTGCATTTCACAGACCATCAGGATATCAATCCCATGGCTGTCCACGAACACCAGCAGGCCAGGTCTGTGGTCTCTAACTCCATTTGCGTTCCAGAACGCAGCTCTAAATGAACGCACAGTTCTATGCGCCATTATGAGCTCACGGAGTTAGAGTAGAGTTCCTTAGCCGTTTGAAGCACCGCGAGGTGCTTCTTGACAGCGGAAATCCCGGGTTTGTTGAAGGTTTCCCTGCAGCGTCGTAGTATTGGGAGGGAACGCTGAACTAAGTCGGCGAACCAGGTTGCCAACTCGATGAATTCAGCCATCTCCTCGGAAGCGAATGTGTCCCCTAAGGTTGGTTCTGGGATGTTTTGTAGAGGCACTGCTGCCTCGTGGTTGGTTGAGCCAGTCCGCTGGGACGGGCTAGCATTGGCTGTCTCTGCCGCCTGTTGATTGGTTGACGCAGCTTGAACTGTGGGTACTGGTGGTGGGGAGAGTTTTCCAACAGTTTTGTTGGAATCCTTCGCCACAGTAGGTTTTTCTGTGTTTTTCACCACAGAGGCTTTCTTCTTCCCCTTCTTGGGAGGACGTTTCTCCTTAGGAGCAGTGCTGGGTGTTGGAGCAGGTTTTGTGCTCGCAACCTGGGGTGGGACACTTTCCGGGACTGGCTTTGTCATCGACTTGGCAACCTGGTCGCTAGGGGTTACTTCCGCGGCCTCAGCCTGCGCGAGAGCACCTTCGTGTCCCGCCAGGGCCTTGGCGAAAGAGACCCCTGTTCTGACTTCAGTGTCAGCCTTGCCCTGTTTGCCTTGCATTTTCGCAAGTCTCCTAGGGCACCCGCGAAATGACCGTTCCAGGAGTCCAGGAGTGAGTACTAGTCGTCTGGGTTAACCCAGGCGGATGGTAAGGTGGCCACGGTACCTATCCGTTTAAATACGGATTTACCCGTGTGGTGGTATAGGTTGGTATATGTAGCAGGCTTTTTGTCTTTGTAATGTCTGATGGTGCAGGGTGGGTTCCTGTATTGTCACTGGCGGCGGGATCTGTCGGATCTTGGATGTCTAGCCATCCAAGCGACCATTTCCCTACTGATTACTTCGTCAGCCATGGCCGACGAGCAATGCAGTGCCAGTGATAGGAAACCGAGGGGAATAGGTGATAGGTGTGGAGGATGATGAAGGCAAAGCGGTACCTACCAGCCAAGGGCGTCCTTGGGTAGACGGTAGCTCTGTCTCCGCCTAGGGAGGCGATGGTCATATTGCCCCAGGCTGTTCACCAGTTGGTTTGGGTGAGGTAAATGACCGTTAGAGCCAAGAGCCAAATCAGGTCGCTCGGGTTTACCCGAGCGGGATATATGCCCATGGTACCTATCCATTTAGTATGGATTTACCCGTGAGGTATGAAAGATGTAGTCATTGTACAAGCTATTTTTGTCAGTGTCAGCCAATGGTGATGATTGGTTACTCTCTCTTGCTATAGACTAGGGACATGAGTGCCAGTTAGAATGTCTACCCATCCTGGGGAGAATAAATGACCTATACTATATAGGTCATTTATTCTCTCGGTGGTCCTGTATGCATGTGTGGCCTGGGCTAATGCCTCCAAAACTGCCCTCAAACAACTCCAAACCCTCCAAAACCTCTCCCTCAGAAAAATCCTCTCTGCTCCACTCCTCACCACCACCCAAACTCTTCACCTCGAAACTCATATCCCGTTCATCCCGGAGGCGATAGACAAAAGAGCAATGGCGGCATGGACGCGCATTAGGAACCACGAAAATAACGTGATCGCTAACATCGGCAAAGGCGAGCCGAAGCACCGCAAACATACTAGGATAAAAATGTTCTAGAAGCGGCTTGGCTCGCCGACTAATGCGCGTCCACGCAACCTCGTCCCTAAGCCACATACATGTTCCGGCAGAGGCCCTCGCCTCGGAAAATATCCAGGAGCTGCCACCGCGGGACAGTGTACATAGTGTAGTGCGCTGGGACGCATATTTCTGGTGTGCCCAGTGAAGATGTTTGTGTATGTGTGTACGAGTGTGTGTGTGGATGAATGCGTGCGTGTATGTGTCTGTATATAATTTGTAAATATGTACATATGTATATATAACCCAAAGACAAAACAGACAAAAGACAAAAGAAAACTATTCTTCGTGACCTACAGATGGTCACCGTATGGGTTTTTTGTAGACACCGAAAAAGTGTATATATAAACAAAGCCAAATGTAAAAAAATGTTAAATATAGCCTGTAAGCCGGGCCCATTGTACCGGCACCAGGCCAACACTTTTCTAATAAATAACTTGAACTTGAACACCCATGCCCCTCTGCTCATTTAGCAAAGGTCAGCTTGTCTAACCAGCAAGTCAAGCAGTGTCAAATTAGCGAGAAACCGAATGCATTGGAATGTTTGGTGAAATGAGGAAGCAGCGAAGCTAATTAGCCCAAGACATCCTTGGGTAAACGATAGCTTTTGCGCCTCCTGGGAAGATGGTGATCATATTGTCCCAGGGTATTTACCAGCTGGTTAGGGTGTGGCGGGCCAGTATGAGGACGTCATCGGCATATTGGCACGTAACAGTGCTGGGTTCAACGGGGAAGTCAGACATGTATGCGGCAAAGAGCAGTGGCGATAGAACACTACCTTCCGGTACTCCGGCCGCTATTGGTCTGATAGTTGATAACCTGCCCTCCACTCGCACCCTGAAAGTGCGGTCACGAAGGAAACTGGCTATGAGGGTCAGGTAGGGGGAGGGGAGATTTGCATCTCTAAGTTTGTACAGTAGGCCCTGGTGCCATGTTGTTGCAAAGGCCTTATCCACATCCAGAAGTACTGCGACAGTTTTGAAGTTTTCCTGGAAACCCAGGGCAGCCCTCTCAACAAGACGCAGGAGCTGTAAGGTAGTGGAATGGCCTTGACGGAATCCGAACTGATGATCCGGAATGAGCCTCCTTTCCTCAAATAGAGGAGTTAGACGGGACAGTAGAAGTTTTTCAAAATTTTTCGAAATTATTGGGAGTAGACTAATAGAATGGTAACTTGATGGAAACTTGGGATCCTTGCCTGGTTTCAATATGCAAATCATCCTCGCTTCCTTCCAAGCAGTAGGGAAGTGTCGGAGATACAGGCAAGCATTGTAAATTCTCGTCAAGTGGATAATGGCTTTGCGAGGCAGGTGTTGTAACATATGTGTCGTAACACCATCATATCCAGGGGATTTGTTGGGTTTGAGACACCTAATTTGCGAGGAAACTTGCCTTGGTGTGACAATTGGTATGCGAGTCGCCTCGTGAGGTGGTGGAGGATCCTCATAGAGGTAATCCACCGTTGCCTCAACTAGTTCTGAAAAGTCCTCGTCTTCTATGTCCTCTCGGGGCTCAAATTGGGACTCTAAATAGTCCGCGAAGTCAGTGGCTTTCTCTTGCGGTTCGAAAGATAATCTCCCGCGAGTGCCATGTATAGGATGCTGATATAGCGTTTTGTCCCTTCTCAGGGATTTAATTATCCGCCAGGGCTTCTTTTCAGAGAGGTTTACGTTCCTCATGGTGTTTTCCCAGGCCTCTTTGCGATGTGCACGTAAGAGGCGTCTAGCCAGGGTCTTAAATCGCAGATAAATTGCCTGCAATCTGGGATGGCGGAAACGCTGCCAAAGCTTCCGAACTGTTGACTTAGCTCTTAGCAACAGTCGGAGTTCATTTGGGATGGTTGTGGGGTTAGGAGTATTGCAAGGAATGCGGTAAGTATGCCCTCGTATCACATTTGATATTTGTCGGGAGAATGCATTTGCCGCTAATTCTAACGACTCGATAGCATTTATATGCGGTCTGGGATCCACTGATTGGTTCAGTTCAAGGACGGCTGCATCCCAGTCTACCTCATACGACCAATCAGGAGTTACCAATGCTGACATATTAACATTGGTGTCGATTAACACAGGATCGTGGTCAGAATCCAGTTCATTGACTGTCGTCAGGTCTATATGGAATCTAAAGTTTTTAGTGACCATAATATCCAGCACGTCCGGTCTCCCTCGGGCAGGATGAAAAGTGGGCTCTCTCGGTCCATGAGCTATGAGGCTTGGGTTACCGCTTATAAGGCGGAATAGTCCTCGCCCCTTCGCATTGGTGGCACGACTATGCCATTTGGCATGTTTTGCATTTAGGTCACCTGCAATGCAGACCACAGGGTGGAGGTTTAATAAAGCCGTGTAATCTGCTTCATAGAAGCGATGATCAGGGGGGTCATATGCCACTATCAGCAATGTATCTAGACCTCCTAAAGATAGCCTAATAGCACAGGCTTCTACATGCTGAAGTGGTGGAAGAGGGAAAGGCTTATGTGTAATATGGTTCTTAACAAAGATGGCTGTACCTCCCCCTTGTCGGCCAACCCTATCAGACCGATGGGTAACGTAATTAGGGAGGGAGAAGTTGGTGGCAGCATCCAAATGAGTTTCACAGACCATCAGAATGTCGATTCCGAAATACTGTACAAAATTAGAAATATTTGGGTAATGACTCCGTAGTCCGTTTGCGTTCCAAATCGCAGCTCTAAATGGTCTCCGGACATGTCTTCCAGCCATTATTGAGCGGAGTTGGGGTAGAGCTGTTCCAGTGTCTGAAGCAAGATGGAATGCTTCTGCATGGGGGTCAGGTTGGGGTTGTTCAACTGCATCTTACAGTTTCTCAGAGCAGGTAACGCCTTGTTTACTAAATCCCCAAACCATGAGGATAAAGAGCTAAATTCCTCCAGGTCTCTTTGCGAAATAGTCGCTAGTGTGGAGGAGGATGTTGCCCTGTTAGGCATTGGTGGAATAGGGGTAGGGGGAATATCCCTAACCTTGGATATAGGCTCTGCCTCTACAGGTGCGTCTGTAGTTATTACAGGAGCTAGTGGCTCCGAAGTAACATTGGGGGCAGAAGATTTGCTCTGCCTAGGTTTTCTGTTCCTCCTCTTCCTGCGTGGTTTTGGTGCAGGGGGTTTAGGCACTATTGCCTTTTCTATAGGACCTGGAGGTGGTGGCACAGAATTTGATGGGGAATCGCTCTTTGGTGTAGCAGCCTCTTGTTCCACTCGACGCAGAGTGGACTCTGCCTTATTTAAGGCATTGGAAAAGGACACACCTGGGCGAACCACTTGATCATCTGGGCGGTTCTTGCGGCGGCTCTCTATGATCTTTTTCCTAGTGGAGCATCCTTTGTACACACTTACGTGTGTACCATCACAATTAGCGCACTTGCACTCTTCCCTAGGTTTAGGGCAGTTCTCGAGCAAGTGGTTCCCTGCACACCGCAGACATGTAAGCTTTCGCTCACACATCATGCTGGAGTGATTGTACCCCATGCATCGGTAACATTGCACAGGTCCCTCTCTGCCATAATACCTTTCCACTTTGACTACAGTGAAAATTAGTTTCCTTACTGTGTCAATTGGTTGTACTTCTTGGTTAAGTACTTTGTCAAGTACTACCAAGAATAGTGGCATAGGAACTTTGTTAATACCCCCCTCGGTATTAACGGTTCTCTTCAACTGTGCCACTGAATTGACAGTTATGCCATGTTCATCTTTAAGTGCAGTTTTGATTTCATCAGGGGTGCACTCTGAGTCTAAGCCTCTGATGACTCGACGCTCAATGTATGGACGTTGTGGTGAGTACGAGTAGAACGTTATGTTCATTTCCCGTAACACCAACTTAGCGGTTTCTAAATCACCCAAACTGTGGGTAAGGATATGGACGCTCTTAGGCTTCCTTTTTGCCTCAAAAGTATACTTGAGGTGTTTGGCCAATGTACGCATTACCCTAACATGGTTAGGGAATACGTCCGCAATGATTGGCGGAATTCTTGGCCCCTTCTTGGCTTGGGATGATGCAACATTCTGAGGATGTTGCATCATATTGGATGATGCAAGATCCTGTGCATATTGCATCATATTTGGTGATGGCGTCTGTTTTCCCCGTTTACGGTTTTCCACAACCGTAAACTCCCCCAGCTCCATATCGGACTCGGAGTCAGATTCAGGTAAGGGATTGTTTGAACCCAGGCTCTCTAGATCTGCCATGGGTATGTGGCGTGGAGTAGAGCACTTACGCTTTTGCGTATCGGTCTTGGAGCGCTTCCTATTTGGCTCCACTGCTTCAGGTGATAAAGATCTATATGAAGATGATGTCGAAGGTAATTGTCCATCATCGGCAGTAAGCGCGGTTGCCCTCCGGCTGCTCACAGAGGACCGCACCTCTTCTAAGGCGGCGCCTTTGCGAGCCATTTCGGCTCGAGGTTTCAGGCACAAAGCCGTCAACCCTTGGCTAGGATCTTGTGAGCCCGCTGTCACGTAAGTAGTCAGTCTGAAAGTCTGTCAAGGAAAGAAAGAATAGGGTAAAAGAGTAGGAAGAAAAGGGAAATACCTGAGTAGCTTTCTATGCCACTCCGGGAAGCTAGCCTGTGGTGAGTTCCAAAGCTTGCTTGCCAAGCCCCTTTAGGAACTACACCAAATTGTACTGTGACTAATATTAATGTATTAGTCCGTAGATTGAAGCGTGCAATCCACCGACGCACACCACAACACTCCACGAAGTCGGCACGGGATCTCCTGCTTCGGCGAGTCAGCTTTCTGAATACCGTCTTTCCACCAGTGAGAAGCAAATCACGTCCGCTCTGGTCGAACGACGACGCGAGAATGAAAATGACCGTTCCAGAGGCTCCAGAGGCAGTTCGAGTCGAGCGGGTGCAATTTTATTTGCCCCGTTCGAATGTCATGTCCGCAGTACCTAGCCGTTATACGGCTTAACCTGCGCGGTGGTTTTGATGGTGTTACTACAGGGATGTATGATACACTGGGAAATGATTGATGGTACAAGGGGTTTTTATAGGGGCAGGAGAGGTGGTTGGAGGGGATTGGTCCGCGAGCGGGCTCTGCGCGGTCTCGGGTTGGTCGTTTCCGGCCGGTCAGGTGGCGCGCTAATTCCCTCTAGGGTTCTGGCCGTCAGTCACTCACTGAGAGGTGAACTGAAACAGGTATTTTCTCTGTTTTGAATACAGATTGTACTTTCGCCTTTCCCATTTTCAGAGTTAAACCGCCGGGCTTAGGATGTCCTTTGGTAGTCTCTTTGATGGTAGTCGGCGTGGCTCTCTCTGGTCGTATTGACCCAGAGTATTCACCAGAGGGTTAGGGTGGTTCTGGAGTTTGTTGTACATTGTGCGAGCGCGGGTTTTAATCACGTCGACAATGTACGGGATACCGGAGTGCTCATGTAGGATATGGGCAGGAAATCTCCAGCCGGTATCATAGATCATTCTTAATGCCCGGTTCTGCAGCGTCTGGAGTCTGATGAAGGTGGACTTTGCCACCACTCCCCAGATCTCGCATCCGTACAGGACTAGAGGCGGGATGATCGCTCGATACAACTGGAGTTTCAGGCGTAAAGGCATGGTTTGGGAACTGAATATGGGGTATAGCTGCCGGCGAGCAGCATGGCCTTGCAGTACTTTGCCCCTGACGTGATGTCTATACGTCAGCCGCCGGTCCAGCGTGACTCCGAGATACTTCGCCGTAGTGACCCAGGGGATCCGACGGCGCCGAAGCTCGAGGTCCCGCGGGAGCCGGTTTGCTTTCGTATTCGCCAGGAGAATCGCAGAGCTTTTCTCCGGGTTTATCGACATACGCCAGTTCTCGGACCATCTACTGATGGCACGGAGGTGGGCTTGTACTTGTTGGTAACTGTAGCGCGGATTCTTGTTAGCAGCGAGGATCATAAGATCGTCCGCATACGGACAGATGAGTGTGTTTGGGTGCGTGGGAAGATCGGCCATGTAAGCTGCAAAGAGCGCCGGTGACAGTACACTGCCCTCGGGGACTCCTGCGCCAATGGGCCTCTCTCTAGAGAATGATCCCTCCACCTTCACCCGGAAGCTACGTTCCTGTAGGAAACTAGCCACCAAGTAAATGTATGGAGGGGGGATTTCCTGCTGTATGAGCTTGTAGACAAGCCCCTCATGCCAAGTGGTAGAAAATGCCTTTTCCACGTCGAGCAACACTGCCACCGTTTTAGCCCTCTCCTGGTAAGCCAGGGAAGCTTTCTCGGCTACACGCAGTAGTTGCTCAGTCGTGGAATGACCAGAACGAAAACCAAACTGGTGTTCCGGTAGGAGACCTTTTTCCTCCAGAACAGGTCCGAGGCGGGACAGGAACAGTTTCTCGAACACTTTCGAGACAACTGGTAGGAGGCTGATGGAACGGTAACTAGATGGAAAAACCGGATTCTTCCCCTGCTTCAAAACGCATACCACACGCGCCTGTTTCCAGACAGCTGGAAAGTGGCACATGCTGAGGCATGCGTTGTAAATGCGGGTCAAGTGCATCACGGCTCTATGGGGTAGGTGCTGGAGCATTTCCGCTGTTACACGGTCCTGCCCAGGGGCTTTACTAGGTTTTAGGTGCCGGATGGTGTTAGTTACCTCGCGAGGGGTAACTACCGGGATGTGGAACTCCTCGTGGCCCGCGGGTCGGACTTCTAAGAAGTCTTCTACCGCTTGTTCCACGAGGTCAGTGTGGTCATCGTTCTGAGGATCTACCCTAGGCTGGAATTGAGTTTCCAGATAGTCTGCTAGTGCCTCCGCTTTTTCCCTCGGTTCAAAGACAAGTCTTCCCCGAGGGCTGTGCACTGGATGCTGGTGTGCAGATTTGTCTTTCCTCAAGGCTCGGACGATGCGCCACGGTTTCCTCTCTTGGAGGTTTACGCGACGCATTGTTTCGTCCCAAGCTGCTTGCCTGTGTTTTCTTAGGAGTCGTCTCACCAGGGATTTGAACCTCTGGTGTATTACTCCTAACCTAGGATGTCGGAATCTCTGCCATAGCCGTCTGACAGCATTCTTTGCTTGAATGAGGCGTTTTAGTGGGACAGGGATAGATGTCGGGTTTGGTGCTTCGGTAGGAATGCGATGCGTGTGAGCACGCACCGCATTTAGGACGGAGATAGAAAACCCCGTGGCTGCCTCCTCGAGAGCCTCTATCGAGTCTATTCGAGGATTTGCTTCCACAGAGTTTTGAAGGGCTAGGACGGCTGCATCCCAGTCGACTTCAACCACCCAGTCCGGCACTCCCAGGGCAGTAAGATTTACGTCTGCATCCACCACAACAGGGTTGTGGTCGGAATCCAGATCGTTAATCACAGAGAGGTCCAAGTGAAATGGTATGTTTTTGGTGACCATGAAATTGATGATGTCCGCGGCGCCGCGTGCCGGGTAGTAGGTTGGACCTCTCGGCCCGTGCGCGTGAAGGGCGGGGTTCCCTCTAATGAGACGGTACAATCCCCGGCCCTTAACGTTCTGGGTGCGGCTGTGCCAGCTTGGGTGTTTTGCGTTGAAGTCGCCTGCAATGCAAACCCTGTGGTGTAGGTTCAGGAGTGCCGTGATGTCCGCTTCATAGAAGTGACCATCCGGCGGGTCGTATACCGCCACAAGCACCAGATCGTTCCCGCCCAAGGATAGCCTTATGGCGGTTGCCTCCAGGTGTTGTAGCGGAGGAATGGTTACAGGAGTGTGGGTGAGATGATTCTTTATGAAAATGGCAGTACCACCGCCCTGTCGGCCGACCCGATCAGACCGATGAGCGGCGTAACTTGGCAGGGTAAACTGCACACCAGCGTGCAAGTGCGTTTCGCAGACCATCAGGATATCAATTCCATGACTGTCCACGAACTCCAGCAGGCCAGGTCTCTGGTCTCTAACCCCATTTGCGTTCCAGAACGCAGCTCGAAATGAACGCACAGTTCTATGCGCCATTACGAGCTCGTGGAGTTAGAATAGAGGTCCTTAGCCGTTTGAAGCACCGTAAGATGCTTCTGCACAGCGGAAATCCCGGGGTTGTTGATGGTGTCCCTGCAGCGTCGTAGGACTGGGAGGGAACGCTGAACCAAGTCTGCGAACCAGGTCGCCAACTGTATGAACTCAGCCATGTCCTCAGATGCAAATGTGTCACCTACGGATAGTTGCGAGATGTGTGGCTCTGGTGCCTCAGAAGTGGCTGGGCCAGCACTGGTGGACTCAGCCGGTCGCTGGTTGGCTGACACAGCTGGAGCTTTTGGTGCTGGTGGAGAGGGGAGTTTCTCAACTTTTTTGTTGTGATTCTGCCCCTCAGCAGGTTTTGGTGTGGTTTTACCCACTGACTTCTTCTTCTTCCCCTTCTTTTGGGGACGTTGCTCCTTTGGAGCACTGCAGGTTGTTGGAGTTGTCTCGCCGCTCGCAACCGTAGGTGTGGCGCTATCTGGGACCGGCTCAGCTACTGTGGCGGCGACCCGGCTTGTAGGGGTCACTTCCGCGGTCTCGGCCCGTTCGAGAGCACTTTCGTGTCTCGCCATCGCCGCGGCGAAAGAGACCCCCCGCCTAACCTCAGCGTCAGCCTTGCCCTGTCTTCCTTGCATTATAGCAAGTCGCTTAGGGCACCCGCGATAGATGCCTATGTGGCAACCATTGCAGTTAGCGCACCTCTTATTATCCATTGGTACCGGGCACTCCTTTACCAAGTGCTCACCCACACAACGGAGACACTTTAGAGCCCTCTCACAGGCAAAGCTGGAGTGGTGAAAGCCCAGGCATTTGTAGCACTGGGCCGGCCCCTCCCTGCCGCGATAAGGCTCAATCGTGATTCGCGTATGATATAGGCAAGTCACCTGGTCAATCTTAGGGGTTCCCTCCCCTTGTTTTATGATGGCCACTAGAAATAGTGGTAGGGGCACCTTGGTAGGTTTCCCCTCCTTCACCTTAGTTGTGGTGAGTTGCACCACGGACCGCGGTTCGATTCCGTGTTCGTCCATCAGGCCGGCACGGATATCCTGGGGGTCTGTCTCAGAATCAAGACCCCTGATGACCCTGCGGACCACGTGGGGTCGCTGGAGCGAGTATGTGTGGAATTTAATTCCACACGCCTTCAGCACCTCCTTTGTGGCCGCATGGTCCCTAGAGGTGGTGGCTCTAATAACAACGCGCCCTGGATACCGCGTTGCCTGGAATTCCGCCCTTAGCTTTCCCCTTAATTCCTTCATCACTTTGACGTGATTTGGGAAGGGGTCAGACACAATAGGCGGGATCTTCTCCGCCTTTTGTGTGGCTTGGTGCTGGGGGGACGCTGCAGGTTCCTGTGAAGGAGCGGGTCCGTCTGGATTTGAACCAGAGGACCTTTTCCTGCGGCTCTCTACTAGTACAAAGCCATCATCGTCCGGCAGTGCAGGAGTAAGGTTGACGGGACCTGGTGGTGTGAGTGGGACTGCTGTCCCTTGATTAACAAGGCCTACGGCCTTTTTTACCTTCGGCCTAGTCTTGGCCCTAGTGAGTGCCTTGGCTTTCGCCTTGGCGATACTCACTCGGGGACCGGGTGAGGGGTTCGAGGTTGAGGGTGTCGAGGGAGACAAAACCATGTCAGGTCTTACCTGTTTGCTGGTACTGGGGTCAGTCCTGGTCGGTGCAGTTGCCATTCGGCTCCCCACAGAGGGCCAGACGCCTTTCGACGCGCCTATTGGGGTTCCAACGAACCCCGGGTCCAGACTTGAGTCCGGACCCTTGGCTACAACCTTGTGGGGCTGCGGTAGCGTCAGTCTGTTAGTCAAGTCTCCTCCGGCCTGGCTGGTAGATGGGAGGGCTCTACGAGCCTCCTCCATGAGACTGGCGAGTAGAGGGCTAATGCCCACTGCCTGTCCCGGGTTTGGGCAGCTCCGGGAAAGCTGCCTCGGTGGCGTCTTCTTCTCCTTCAACTTGGAGTGCCCTAAAATCTGCTTGCCAGATCTCTTATAGGACACTCCTCGACGAACTAGCGGCGCCCGGCCTGGCTATTACACTGTATGCAGTAGGCGCGGTGCGTAGTAGCAGCTCCTCCTGCGTCGTTTTCCGCTCCCTGACGAGAGGTCCTGCTGTGCCGTCACGGTTTTCCACCAGTGGTGCAAAGTAGACGTGGACGAGGCGAGTACCATTCGACGAATCAAATGACCGTTATTTTCCCCGTTCCCCCTATATATACAATGTTAGATGAGAGGGGGTTGCGTTGCCCTGGCCAATGAGCGGGTGACGATTTGTGATTGGGCCTGCTGTTTCGGGCTATGTTTGTCACCGGCCACAGTGTTTTCTTGAGGGTCAGTACTTGGACCAGAATCACTATAGTTGCTGTTGTGAATGTGTTTCATGGCTATTGTCCAGGCAGGGCTTAGCTGAAGACCGCGGTCCCTGTTGTAATTGTTTGGATGTAGTTTGATTTGAATGGCTTCCTTAATGACTCTGTCCCAGTATTTATCCGTATGCTCCAGAACTTTGATGTCTTCAAAGTTTATTTTGTGGACATACTCTATACAATGCTCGGCCACTGCTGACTTATCTGGTTGTAGGAGCCTGATATTGCGTTGATGTTCTTTACACCTTTCTTCTATTGTGCGTCCTGTTTGGCCTACATACACTTTACCACATTCGCAAGGAATCCTGTAAACTCCTGGGACCTTGAGTCGATGTGGTTCTTTTACCGGTCTAAGGTATTCTTGGATCTTCTTTGGAGGTGTGAAGAAGGTCTTGATGTTATACCTAGCGAGTATGCGGGAGATCTTGTTTGAGACGGAACAGTAGAATGGTATGTAGGCTTTGCTCGGCCAGCTATCCATTCTTTGAGTGAGGCGTTGGGGGTTGTTTCGATTGTTTTCAACCTTCTTGCGTGCCTTTTTGATGTCGTTATCACTGTATCCGTTTTTCAGCAATGTGTCTCGTAGGTATTTAAGTTCATGCTTAATGTGGTCTTCATCCGCAATATCGAAAGCTCGGTGAAACAAGGTGGAGATAACTGTCTTCTTTTGAGTAGGATGGTGGTGACTGGAGGCGTCCAAGTAGCGGTTGGTGTGTGTTGGTTTCCTGTATACCGTGTGACCTAGACTGCCGTCCGGCTTCTTGTAGACCAGAACATCTAGGAAGGGGAGTGAGCCATCGATCTCAACTTCCATGGTAAACTTGATGTTCGCATGTAGGTTGTTGAGGTGGTCTAAGAAGGTGGAAAGTTTTCCTTTTCCATGTGGCCAGATAACAAAGGTATCATCCACGTATCTGAAGAAAGCCTTTGGTTTGTCTGAGGTGGTATCCAGGGCAGTATGTTCAAAGCTGTCCATGAAAAAGTTGGCAATAGCAGGTGACAACGGTGAACCCATGGCTACCCCATCCGTCTGTTCGAAGAACTGGCCATTGTAATTGAAGTATGTGGAAGTGAGCGTGTGTCTGAAAAGCTGGGTGATGTCTTCCGGAAACCGTTCAGATAGGAGCTGTAGTGAGTCCTCTAGCGGCACTCTGGTGAACAAGGATTCCACATCAAAGCTCACCAAAATATCATCCGGGTCCACTTTCAGCGCTGAAATTTTCTGTATAAAGTGACTGGAATTTGCAATATGGTGTTGACAGTCACCCACCAGCGGATTCAGTAGCGTAGTAAGATGTTTGGCAAGCAGGTAAGTAGGTGAGCCTTTGGTATTCACAATGGGTCGAAGGGGTACTTCAGGCTTGTGAATCTTTGGCAGTCCGTAGAGTCTAGGTGGAGCTGCTGCGTGTGGAATGATGTTTTTCTGTACTGCAGTGGCTAGGCTGGAGTTTTTTATGAGACTTGTAGTTGTTCTGGTGATCTTGGTCGTCGGATCCTTATCCAGTTCCTTGAAAGAGGGATCTTCAAGTAGTTTCGTAATTTTCTGGTGATAATCCATGGTGTCCATGATGACCGTGGCATTGCCCTTATCAGCAGGAAGCACAGTTAGAGTCGCGTCTTGTCGCAGTGCTTTCAGCGCTCTAAATTCAGCAGATGAGATATTGGCCCTGGGTTTCTTGGCTCTTGCTAATGTAAGGCTGACTTCGGTGCGTATTTCTTCAGCTACGTCTGCCGGAAGACTAATTAGTGCCTGCTCAGTGCCACTGATGAAATCCTTGGTTGGTATGGATCTGGGTGCCGGGGCGAAATTGAGTCCTCTCGCCAAAACTGAAGTAGTTGTGTGGTCTAATGGTCGTTCCGTTAGATTAATCACCAGCCTAGACGGGTCTAACTGAGCGTGATGTTGTTGCGTGCAGTGAAATTTATTGAACTTCTTAACATGGCGGTCAGTGGTTTTCTTCTGGTGTCGCCAGTACTGCGCGGATAAAGATAAGTCAATCCACTCACAGTCCAAACTCCGAAGCGAGGAAAACAGTTGGAGATGCAGTGTTAGAAGTTCTCTAGAGATGCGGTCCAGAAGGCAGTAGGTGTTGTGTATTCTTTCCCTCACCAGCGCGAGACTGGCGCGACGGAGGATGTGTTGCGCTCGGTTCGTATTAATATGGTGATGTACCTCAGCGAAGCGTGGAACAACTGAGTAGTCTCTGCAACGTTTCAGGAAAGCTAAGGTGCATAAAGCACTAACTCTCCTCGTCTGTAGCCGTTCAAATCGTCGTAGTTGATGATAGATTTCCTCCCCGTACAGGTTTATAATGTAAACCTTCTACCTCATACTTCACCCGCCATCCTGTAAAACCCCACATCCCGCGTCATAAAGTGGTTAAGCCCTTACAAGGGCAGGTACACGCATGACACACCTCGGGCTGTTCTCAGCCTGCCAGACAGCGTATAACGGTCATTTCATTCTGACGAAGGCCATGGAGTTTAGAATGGCCGAAAGCTCAATATTTTCAAACCTCACACGGCTGATCGCCCGTGAAACTTTAATAAATAATAATAATAATAATAATAATAATAATAATAATAATAATAATAATAATAATAATAATAATAATAATAATAATAATAATAATAATAATAATAATAATAATAATAATAATAATAATAATAATAATAATAATAATAATAATAATAATAATAATAATAATAATAATAATAATAATAACAATGATAATGATAAGGATAAGGATAAGGATGACGATGACGATGACGATAACGATGACGATGACGAGGACAATAGTAATAGTAATATAACAAGTATGTGCAATATATCCAAAAATAATTAAATTCGGTCAATTGTTCGAATGTCCAGTTCCTTATGAAAGACCTTGTATGTATTCGTTATCTCGGCAACATCGTGTATGCTTAGAATGCAAGTAATATCACCTCTAATTCATTCTATTGTAATTCTGGTTTTAAGTTTGATGGTAAAACACTTGCTTTCCATAAATGTTGATTTTATCTTATTAATACATGAAAGTGTAATGCCAGAATTAATTCAAACTCTTAGTTGAAAATAACTACACATTTAGATAGCTTCAATAAAGGTCTGAGAAACTGTCATTTAAAATAAATAGATCAATGTTGTCATATGCAGCAGTAAAAGTGGCTGCGGTACTATAGTACCTTTAGCAAGTTCTATTGCATTACTATATATAGCATATCTTAATTTTGTGGCACAATAGGCATAAGCTGTTATAAATATGTACTTATTGTTCACTGTGTGGCTGCCTTTAATCAAGTTAAAGGGAATACTGATAAGATCTGTTTTCTGTAGGGGAGATGACGAACCGAGCATTGAACGAGAACTGGAGAGAAGCATTCGAGTCATACAAATACCTCCCTGAAGAGGCCTTTGGACTGCTCTTCAAGGATCTTAGCAACAAGGTGTACCGCCTCTACCCATTTGAGCAGCTTTTCCCGGAATAAACAATAATCCTTTGCACATGAGTTAAGACTGAATGCCCTATACTGAAATATTTAATAAGTGTATTTGATACGAGTGTGTTTGATTAGCATACATGGGTACATCATCGATAAGAGAACATATGTACACTTTCAAGTAAATAGCGTTTGTTGGACTATTACACGTTTAATGCAGACAAGATACTTGAAATTATAGGTCAGATTTTGCGAAATATAATACACGTATTGTAGGATACGTGCATCGAATGTTGAAGAAGTCTATAGTGGTTTCCCGCCAAACCATTTGTTGGATATAGCATTCTTTTCAACAAAAGTTGATCTGTTATGGACGCATAGATCGTTCAGTATTCTTGGTAGTAATAGTACGGAATATGTCGTTACAACAGCGGTCGGTGTAATATGCGGTCAACATGCGAGAAGAGGTACGCATAGAACAATGTAGGGGTTTAGAAATTCCATTATGTAAAATAACCAGTCAATATTTCTTACTTTAGGTTTACTGCTGTTATGTTAGTGATTAAAAGTAATACTGAAATATAGGCTTGAACTTAGTGTAATATTTAAAAAGAATGTCTTGGTTAAACACCAGTTGCCATTACTCAAGCTTTGAACTGGCAAAATGATTTGTGACCGACAAGTTTGGTCTATTTTAAAATAACTTAATAGGTAAGCTTTGTCAGTATTTTTTAAGAATTCCTAAGGACTCTTCTCCTTCACCTGTAAATAGGCTCCATCTTGTGTTCCATGATACTCCCAAAATATCGTTCTTCTTACTTGTTAATCTTCTGTCACCTTTCCTTGATTCTGGTCCATTTTGTAACCTGACTGATATTTGAAAGGGTAGCATGAGACTGAAAAATGCAATGCCATAGCACCCACTGACATTTCTCTGTACTTTTGACCTTGTGAAGCGCACGTGACTTTTTCTTATCAATAGTAATCATTTCCATCACAACTGCTCAATCAGCTGTAGCGAAACAGAAACACTATGACGAAAACAGTAAAACGCGATGTAATAGACGTGATACATGACACGCAGTGTACGATACCTGACCAGCATTTTCACATTGTTGTATTCCTTAAACCCAAACCAATCATACTCAAGTACCAAATAATCCTCTGATCGCTTATTTCGTAGCATTCCTTTTGACCGCTTATTTCTCTGGCCACTTTTTCACATACTCAGTATGAAATATGCTCATTTACAAAATCGCACATTAAGAATTCATATGCAGTAATTGGAGGGACTAAGTGATCAACAAAGAACAAGTCAATCGCACACAAATGTACGTCCATCGTTGTTGCTATATCCAGGAGGAGCCACTGTAGCAACATATCAAGGAAAAAATTCTGACTCAATGCTGACCACTTGTGACGAAAAGCAGAAACAATGTGCGCAAACTAACTTGACAGCTTCTTTCAAGCATATGTTTCACGACATTCATATAATAACTCTGGTGTATCATTTTGAATTGTATATACGTTAGTATCGCCATGTTTTAATTTATATAACTAGCTGCTTCAGAGAAGAAACATTATTTCTTATGTCCATGTTAAATAAATATCTTGCTTGTTTACCCATGACGTTAATTTGACTTCATATAAAACTATTACGTTGCAAATGCAAACAGTATAAAAACTGTTTACTCCAGCATGAGGAACTCCAATATAGACTCCATAAATACTCTTATTTTATTTAGTTTTTATTTCTTTTCTCTCTGTTTCCTCTCTTCAGAACACCTCCTGCAATATATCCTACTCCAGATGTTTTTGTTCACAATAATTCACATGTGAAAAGTGATATTATAAAACAGTTTTAATGGAATTCAGGCTCATCTGCTTCAGACAGAGATACATACGTACGAAAAATACTTAAGAGCAAGAAATTGTGTTGTTACTAGTGGAAAGAGACGCTGGACGAAACCGGAAAACAAGTTCTCACATTTCCCCTCAAATGGAATTTTTTGGCGCACTCGGTACTGAAATAGTAAATTCTATATATTTCAGCTGACATTTTTATTACAGATTTGTTCAACATAATTATAGGACAATAAAAAATTACATGCCACAATCTATCTAACTTTGCAAGACAATTTAAAACAAAAATGCAAATCCTAAATTATAAAAATCTGATGTGTTGCACTCACATGACTTTCTCTACTCTTGTACTAACCATTCTTACAAACACTTATTTCTATATCTTCTTCGTGTTAGTTAAGATAAACATTTGTACAGATTATCTTATTGCTTATTTCCTTGTGGCTGCTAGAGGAATGTTAGAATACAGTAGACTTTGTGCGATAGTGAAATGCTTTAAAGCTTTGAGATTCTGTTGTCTTTGCACACTTAACATATAAAAAAATGAACAACGATGATCCATTTCAAGAAAGTTCTAAGTTTTCCGAAACTCACACACAAAACAAGGAATATCTCCGAAATGGTTTACCCTACAAGAAAGTTTATTCTGACAAATTGTGTATTTTAGCAAGATCTACATTTTTTGTATAGTATAATTTGGTCTATCTCTAACAGTTTACCAGTTATGCAAAATTCGTCCAGGGTAAATACTACAGGGACTATAGCCAGAAAATTCAAGATATATATTTCATTTGTCATAAAAATATCTCAAGCATGTGACACTTTAATCAAAATCGTTAGAGCCATTTCAATTTGCAAATATAAAGCGTTACAATATAAAACGCCGCTATGATTACAAGCATAAAGCAAAGTTTCATGATCTTACAGGTAGTTATTTACAATTTCAAAATGTACCTAATTTCTGGATGCTCGTATAAGTAAACATATAAAAGGGATGGTATGATTCCACTTTTTAGGGGTTTAGTTGCTTATTAGTTTATTTAATATAAGTTATTGTATCTCGTGTTTCAGAGTCTGAATGCAATATTGAGCCTAAAACTAACAGTTTATTATGTTGCTCAAACAGTTTTTAAATATTTTAAGACTAAATAGCAATGGAACTTCACTACTTTATTTACTGTGACAGAGAAATGGTTCAATATGTTAACCATAAGGTAGCTTAATAATATTATGTGTATAGGATAAAGGAAGGTTATAAACCTGAAGATTATGTAATTTGTCTAACCACAGTAGGAGGCTGTAAAAATTATTGTATGCAAAATATGTTTAATATAAACAAAATAGTTAATAAAAGTGAAGAAATTATTACTACCGTGCCGGTGGAACGAAGCCACCACTGTGCTTGTTGTATCACAATAACTTTCCTCACTCGGCAAGAGAGTACGGGGTGAGTGAGGCAAGTTCTATGGCTGCCTCTCCTCTCGGGCCAATGCCTGGTACGTATATAACATTTTTAATTTTTCAAAAACCAATCATGCCTTTACTAGTCTTAAGTCAAAGACTCTTTGATATAACAAAGTCTCCAAGTATCCTCGCTCCTATCACATCTAAGTTTTTGAGGAACCTAAAATGCGATCACAAGGAATACTAGACTAAGAGAAAAGCAACTTGTAATATGTAATTTATTATTCACATTCATCTGTTCAAATTAATTTAAAACTCACGTTTGATTATTTAAATCGCCAGAAAGGCAAATGGCGCAATTGAAATTCTTATTACACAATGACCGAATATTTTCCCAGTATAATTTTAAAAAGTCATTGCTGAAAGTTAAAGCTAGCAGAGTATGCAAATTCAATTTTACACGATGTTGGTTGATATTATGTTCATTTGTGGAAGTGAAAATCACAAGATA
Source organism: Tenodera sinensis (assembly GCA_030765045.1). Lineage (NCBI taxonomy): Eukaryota > Metazoa > Arthropoda > Insecta > Mantodea > Mantidae > Tenodera > Tenodera sinensis. The sequence goes on from CM060963.1 coordinate 155,931,899, forward strand.
AAATATTGCATACAAGAAACAGAGGAAAGATTATGTTTTATGTTTAGTATATGTATTGAGTATTCTACATAAGCAAGAACATGATAATGTCAGTCACCTTATATGTGTATTGCTTAACCGATAGAATAATAATTTGAACATAAAGAATTACAGATAATAAACAAATAGATATATATTCCTGAATTCTAGGATGACAGGAAAAAGAATTATGTTCTTTCTACTGTGCAGTTGCCAAGAAATGCTAATGTGGCACTAATTATGAAATAGAATCAATTACTGATGCATACCAAGGAAAGGTTTCTAAAAAGATGTGGTAGTACTATATTTTCAAGTGCACTATAGTGAATGTAGAATGCTCAGTTTTTTAATATTCAGATAATCTGAGCCAGTCACGAGAGTATCATTTACAATTCATCGGTAGTTACCTTGTTGATTGCTGGCTCTCCAGTCGCCCTGAAGCGGATGAGTTCATTAAGAAACGCCTGTATTTTATTAGAGCTACGCTAAGAGAATGGTTTAATCCAACATATATTCTATTCCGTTCAGTTTAGATGAATGGTTATTGTAAAAACATCATGTTATTTATCCTTTGGTCTCTAGTCTTATATTTACATAGATATGCACATGACTGAGTAAAAGGAGACAAAAATGAAGCAAGCATTGGCACTTAGAACTTTGGGTCTATGAATGGACAAATGCCAAACTCTGTCATTTTTCACTATATTTATTATACTCAATGTAAAGAAATAAATATATATTTTGATAGACACGGAATTAGAACTCTGGCCACCGATTCGAACAGCTAAATGTATAACGCACTGAGTTTGCACCGAGTTAGTACGATTGGTTCCAAAGCAGTTGCTTTGAGGTACAGTATATAATATTGGTAATTCATTCCTTAAAATAATATAATACGAGTAAGCAAATATTTAAAGCTCATGCCACCAGCACCTGTGTCCACCGATCCTGTGTTTGTGTTGTCTAAAAATGTTCAACTCTCACAAATGTGGTATATTTGTTTCAAAACTAAATGTCTAGAATAACCAAAATATATTATTAATTATTATTTTTGTGGTTTATATACCTTATACCATGTGAGTCAGCCGCGCCTTATTTTTTTGGAAGGTAGACCACCCATCTAACGGCATGTGCGTCTTAGTCCAGTTTTGCGCTTACTAAAATGTATTGCTTGACATTCTTAAAGAGAGGAATGCGCAAAATGGAGAGCAACAGTGGTTTAAGGGACAGAACGTACTCCTCACTAAAGTACACCTCAAAAACATACGACTCGTTTACTGAGAGCGAATTCCGGTTTCCGGCCGATTTTACAAACTTTTTATCAGAGTATACATAGCAATGTAATTCAGTAAACGCCTCGAAAAAAATGGACCTATCATATGAGTACACCAGGGGAAGACAACTTCGGGCCGTGTGACGTATTTAAACGTAGAGCCAGCTTGTACGTTCGTGTGACGTCAGGCGAGAGCAGAGTATTGCTAGGCTGCCTAGATCAGCGGCGCATGTGTTCAGTTCCCCGTGTTTCACACCAGTTTGAGACCAGGCTTCAAGAGTGAGTGAGTGAGTGATTAGGGTTTAAGGGCCCGAAGACAGCTAGGACATTAGAGCCCCAGGCTTCAAGATGTAGAAACATTGTCAACTACGTTTCAGATCTTTGCGACCCCGTATTCATTGTAGCACAATGTTAACAATGTTTCTAGCAGGTAGTAAATTGAATTGATAAATTTACAGTGCGACAATTTGCTAAAGGACAAATATAAACACAAGGAAGACTTGGCTGATTTTTATAAGAATGTTCCTCAAAACAGATTTCTGCGGCTTTATGCCCTTGTGGCACGGATATTATGTATGTATGGTTCTACGTATGTGTGTGAACAATTCTTTTCTGTTATGAACCCTTCTAAGTCAAAATCAAGAAGCATATTGTCAGATCAGAATCTAACATGCAGTCTTCAGTTACAAATGTGCCGTACATTACGCCCTAACATTGACAAGCTAGTTAAAGAAAAGCGAAACAGCAAATGGCGGAAAATGTCCACCTTTGATCTGTATAGCTCTCCTCTAGCTCAGGCAAAATAGTTGTAATTTCTGTTCTATTTAGGTTATAACATGACTGTTCACATAAACTAGAATTGACACTATATATGTAATTATTTATAATCTGTGACTATTCCGTAATTGAAACAGTCAGCATTAAAATTGCGATGTCCGGCACGGATTTCCTCTTTCCCGCTGTGACGTCACACGTTCAACTGACCTTGGACGGGAGCATATGAGCTGAGTGAACTGACGTCACAGCAGCGATACCTGTCTTCCCCTGGAGTACACTAACAACGTCAGCTAAAAAGAAAATGGTGGATTCTTGTACTTAGAGGAGGGGTTGGCTGCCAAAGATTAGGAAAAATTTAAAGACACGCCTCATCCATCACGGACTCGTACAGTCAAAACGGACATGTTATTAAACAACAGTTTATTTACATTTTTGCGTTAACTACACCTCGTGTATCTCAATTAATATGCATAACAGCTTTTGCTATTTAAGTAATAATATTAAAACGCCCAGTAAATGATTAAAACTGTCTCAAAAGGCTAAATCAAGCACGGAAACCTGCGAGGTGGTAATGACATAGCGCCAGGCATACAAGTCTTACTATTGTACACGGTGCGTGATCTCAGCCAAGTCTCGAAATAGCTGAGTAGAATTGTGACGTGTACTCTTCGCGAGCTCCCAATCATACAGATTCGAGTCTCAGCACTGTAAATATAAAAATATATATATTTATGTTCATCAAAACTTGGAAACCGAATTCACAATAATTTAATTATAAAGTCTCTGAGGGTTTAGGACATTATAATTTAAATCGTTTTTGGTTGTCTGCATTTTGTAATTGAACAGATATAATGACTTCTGCCCCATTGGACTGGCATGGTGTAGTGTGTTGCGAATGCCTACCCCTGCGTTTTCCACACGTATGCTGTCGCACGATATTTTGTGCCAGTCTTTCATTATGTGCTCGACAGACGAGTATGTAAATATGATTTTGATCTAGGGAGAAGCAAGAATAAATACCAAGCACTTCACGGGAGAGATTTCGAAGCTCGAGTAACCTTTTGTGAATGGCTGCTGGAGCGAGTAGCAAGTGATGTGGGATTCGCATCCAGGATATTTTCTGACGAATCAAGATTCCACAACAGTGGAACTGAAAATCGTCACAATATACGCCATAGGAGTGTTGATAATCCTCATTGGATAAGGGAGGCAGCATTCCAAGAGCAGTGGGGTGTAAATGTCTGGTGTGGAATCTTGGGAGACCACCTTGTTGGACCATTATTCTTCGAGGGGCATCTAACAGGAGCACGCGACCTGGAATTCCTCCGTAGCTCACCCCATATTACTAGGGAATGTGCCACTGCAGGAGCGAATGACGATGTGGTTTCAACACGATGGAGCTCCTCCGCATCGGTCGAGGATCGTCTGCAATCATTTGAATGCTGTACTTCCTGGTCATTGGATAGGAAGACAAGGACTAGTCCCCTGGCCTGCCAGATCACCTGATCTGTCACCCCTTGACTTCTTTCTCTGGGATTATTTAAAAGAACGCGTTTATGCAGAGGAGCTGGACAATCTAGAAACCCTTTGTCAGCAACTTACAGAGGCTTGTAGAAATGTTCAACCCGCCATGCTACACCAAGTCAGGGGCTCCATCCAACAGCGTGCCCAGGCGTGCATTACACAAGGAGGTCACCAGTTAGAGCACTTGCTTCGTTAGAGGAGTCGTGTTCCAGCGCCGCAAAACATCACTATGAAACATTTTTAATAGCACAATAATTCACTGTCTGAAAAATTGAGTTTAACTTCCACGTTAAACTCTGACAATGCAATTTCCTTACTTTCTGTGTTCAAATTTGTATAAAGATCCTTATTTCAATTGCACATACCTATAGATGTGTTTAAACAACTACGTAATTGTAGTTCACCAATAAAGAAACATCAAACAATGCCATAAAACATAAATAAAACAATAAAAAATTAATATAACAGTTTTCAGAATAATAATTTGTAAATTGTGAGGATTGCACGGTAAAAAAAAAAAAAAAAAAAAATTGTACTTGCAGGTGATTCGAACCATCTTCACAGCAGACAGATTACTTCGGAGCCTTGCGCCCGTTCCAATTGAGATGCCTAGTAACGTGTGTGGTTAGCATTCCTTTTAAGATGTAATATTCGCTGGTTCCAATTAACATTTGCAGAAGTGCAAACGTCAGCTGTCTAATTACGAATATATTAAAAGGTGATGTGATAACACCTATATTAGTACTAATTTCATCGACTGTTTAACATCCATGTTAAATACGCGGGTAAAACCTAGTGATGGGGTTGATGTTTTCATGTTGGACTATAAAATGCGGATTGCATAAAACTCGAGAATAAGGGGCAGCTGACTCACCTGATATATAGTGAAATATTTGAATAAATTCTTTATAATTCTAGTTTTAGATTTGAAAATTTGCGACTCATTTGTTTTTATATTTCATGAGAAATAGACTTTGAATGAAGAAGTATATAAGTCGGTAATATTTTTCAGTTTAAGTGTTTTAAACATTAATTACAGTGTTAAAAATACAGTATTTCAACAGATAGGAAAACTGCAGACCTTGTTACATTTACATTTTGATGAAACTACCATCTAGTTGATGAAACAGTAAATGAAACAGAGCATAATTCATACATATGATGTACGTAGTACTATTATCATCATCGTCATGTTATTGTCATCATCATTATTGCTGTTGTAATTGTTATTATTATTATTATTATTATTATTATTATTATTATTATTATTATTATTATTATTATTATTATTATTATTATTATTATTATTATTATTATTATTATTATTATTATTATTATTATTATTATTATTATTATTATTATTATTATTATTATTATTATTATTATTATTATTATTATTATTATTATTATTATTATTATTATTATTATTATTATTATTATTATTATTATTATTACTTAAGCTAATATCTAAATTAGCACACACTACCAGATATTTAATAACGTGGGCTTGGAATTTACTCTTAACTGTAACCAAAATTTTATTTTTTGGATCACAAAACTGTCGCTGAACTGCTTATATACTACATTGGAGAGGCATGAGCTTTAACCCATCCCTAATTTACTTGTATGCTTATGTTTACCTACCATCTAAGGAGCTGCTATCACATTAGCATTGTGTCGCCGTAAAGTCCGACCACTCCTAAAACACCCAGCTAGAGAGACAAATGAAGAGATGACGAAATGGCATGCCCATTCCAATGATTTGATACATTTCCCCTTATTTTTTCTTGGATTGTCTAAAGCAGTAGGAAGTAATTCCCTTCTCCATACACCAGTTTCTCATACATCACTTGACATACCATACCAAAAATAATTAATGTTATATGAAACATTATTCAATAAATTGGATGAATTTTTTTAATATAATTGATCTCTTCATACATAAGCGACTTTGTTTACTATATTTTATATAATTTATACAGAACAACAATGATGGTAACAAAAGGTATAACATGCACTACACTATAAAGATTTTACAACAGGAGGTTAGAATTGAGTTTTTCATTTTAGAGTGTATGCTAATGCTCGGTTTGAGGAGTGACATGATGAATCAGCTGTGAATCTTATGAAAAATAACTTCTAGTGGTTCGAGAATTCAGTCGGCAATTTGGTCCAATAAAAGGAATTAAAAGGGGCTTGAGAACTGTCAATGGGTTGTAACTATTAAAGAAGTTGTAGAAGGGAGTAATTGTTTTTTAAATTCCATGAATCTATTAAATGATGAACTAGTAAATGCATGAGCATAGAGCATTCGCAGGTTGAAAATTGTTGAAGTATGTGGAAGTAGGGTTTGGATTGAATTGTTTCTTTAGTGATCAAAATATTAAGAATATGAAGATATTATTAGTAAGTAATTATATGCGTTTACGTAATTTGAAATTTAAATTTACACTGCAATAAAAACATAATAAATTTTGAGTTTCTCTTAATCGGAGCAATCATTTCTTTTTAAAGTAAGGCAAGATTGAAACTACAATTTCTAGGCTTTCCTTTCAAGAAACTTTCCCGCTGGAAGTTTCAGAATGATGTGATTAATACACTTGTCTTTAAAAAACGCTTTGACGAAAGACAGAAGTTCAGTATACTTGCTGTTGTGTATCATAAAATATACTATAAATAGACTAAAGATGATAAAGGCAAAAAAAACTGGTAAGGTCCTTGAATTAAGGCTAAATAATAACAATAAAACACTTCAATTTATAATACCCAGTTATCATTTATGAAAAAATTGTGATATTGCTAAAATGCACTAATACTGACCATAGTATTATAAACAGGAACTTTGTCAGGCAATAGCTTGCAGATACTTCAATAAATATGACTTTAGAACGAAAAAAACTTCATTATAGTCACTCTTGCAAACAGAAAAGTCTCAACTTATTTGGACTAGACAATATCAATGGATACTTCAAAATCATATCTGGTGTAGTACTAAGTGAATCAAAGTACTTTGCGTGTGCCTTAGTAGGCGCTTATATCATGGGATATGCAAGGTTACCCTATAAAGAAACTTTGATGTATTACATTTGCAAGATTTTCCCTGCCCTCTCTTATACATCAATATATATCTACACATTTCGTTGAAGAATAGAGTAGGCCAAAGCGATAAAAACCAAATTGCCATGTGATGGTTTCAATTTCTATGCTCATTGCACGACAAACAGAAGATGACTACTTAAAAAAAGGATTTTTGAAAAATCAAACCAGTAATGAATATCTTGGAAATGCTTAATGCCACAAAACGATTGACCCAAAACTGTGTAGTTTAACAAAATGCACATTTTTCATGAACTAAACTTCATTGTATCTCTTACAGTTTGCTAATTACATGATTATATACCATTCATTCCAAATGAACAAGATTTCACATGCTTTTCTCTGAAAATTCAATGTATACATTTTATTAATCCTGCAAACATCTTTAACATGACATTTTAGTCAACCCGCTCGCAGTAGAACCATTTCTGAGGAGAAAAAAGGCAATTTCTTTTTCTCAATGAAAGCGTAAATGCCGAAGTTAGTTTAGGGTGGGGATTTTCTTATCGCATACTTGAAAGATGTTGAACTTAAATAACAAGTTTAGTATTTAACCAACTTTTCCTTTTTGAATTGAAGGGCTTGACAAAGGAACCAGGTGGCTTTATTTTGAAATAATCAAAGAAAACTAAATAAAAAATTAGTTTCGTTTCTATTAGTCTTAAATGTAAAATAGTGGTGCTAGTGGTGTAAGCTATCCTGCATTGAAATAAAGATATACTGCACTAAAGTTAAATGTGTGAGAATTTTAAAGGCATTGGAGCTACTCGGTTTTTTCACCAGACGCACACTATTTTTTGGTTTCAATTGAAAATTCAGTATTTAATGCCAGAATCTCTGGTGTTTAACCAAACAAACATATTATATGTTTATTGTATATTATTTAATTAATGAAATGTATTATATATAAAAGTCAACTAATCACAAAAAGTACACAAGATGGAAGCTATTGCTTCGGTCATGCATAAACCAGGGATTCTACATGAGTGGAACAAATATGTCCAATATAATTATCAATAATGAACCATTTTGCCGAAAAGAAATTTATCAAATATTTGGAACCATTTAGCTTCTTGATAAATACCTATAAATGTTTTATTATTTCACTAACTGTCGTGCAAACAATGTATAGAATGCTGTAATGCATTTCTACCTCAATTCGAACGAATTTAGTCAGATTGTAATGTTAACGTGACATTGCCAAGTGTCTCTTAGGACTTAAACTTTGCATGACGTTTCAACATTAAATTGTGACTAAATTCCTACACTTTAAGGTAGGATTGATCACACAATGTCGTTAGTGAAATAATAAACCATTTATTGTTGTTAGCTAATGCTGGATTTCTGACAATGAAGTCATTAATCCTCTTGCTCTCCAATATTTTTCAGTGATGGATGGGGCATATTTGAAGGTGGTCTCGATCCATTTCCTCTTGCAGATCACATAGAGGACAGAGTGGTGAAGAATATATCCCAATTCTGTTTAAATGTTTTGCCAGACAATCATGTCCTGTAATCAACCTGAAGGTTGCAACTGCTGTTTTTCGAGGATACTCAGGAATCACTGTTTGAATGTTTGGTAGTTCCCATCTTTTATTCTTTGATTTTTCATAGTAATATTTTACAATAATTTTTTTTGAATTCAGAGTTGACTAATCTTTTAGCTGCATAAAATGGTAAATTAACTATAGATTTTTGTACACCGCTGGTACCTTTTTTTGCAAGAAAATCAGCTTTCTCATTACCACTCAGTCCACAGTGAGCCGGTATCCATTGGAAGACTAGGTGTTTTCGAAGTGCTGTTAGATGGGTAAGGATTTTCCAACATTCTATAATTGTTTGGTTTTGGGGTGACAACTTGGAAGTAATTGCTAAAATTGCTGCCCTGGAATCTGAGAGAATAACTGCTTGCTGAAAATGTGAAATTCTGTACAAAAGATTTTGTAGGGCCATTCGAATTGCTTCAATTTCTCCATCAAAGTTTGTAGTTCCATAACTTAAAGATTTGTAATAGGAAAAGAGGTGACATGTGACTCCAGCACCTGCTCCATCTTGGTTTGATATCAATGATCCATCAGTATAAATATGGAGCCACTCATGTTCTGGAAATCTAGTATGGATTGTCTCTAATGCCAATAAACCATTTATATCCATGTGTCAAGAAGCTAGATGACTGCAAATACTTGACACTATAATTTTTTCGGCGAAACATTATTGACAATAATTATATCGAACATATTTGTTACACTCATCGTACAGAATCCCTGCTTAACATATGATCGAAGCACTATACCTCCAACCCGTTATAACTTCTAGTCATTAAGCTTTAAAATATAAAAGTAAAGTTCAAAATTATTTTAATAAATACAGAAGTAGGTACTTTTGTGCAGATGCTGATGTTATTTACACTGACGAGGTAGTGGCAAGTTATCAGGTACCAAAGCATTGTAATATCACATGTCCAATGCGGGAACATATTGCTAACTTCATCACGTCACGAAGCTTAGCTTTTTGTATCTTGATTGGAAGTGCACCCTTATGAAGGTATTTCTCAGGGAATGAATCGTGAGTATTGAACCATTTTATGGCAAACTCTAACATTATTAGTCAATTTAATGTTGTACCACATTGAACCACTTCTTGATTATCTTGAAGTCTATATTAGGAGACAAGATTTTCTTTGTGCTTGCTGAGGACACTTCTTTTCAACAAGGGTTCGAAGTGTCTTGCAAAATCATAAATCATGTTAGAAATCGGAATCACAATAAATTTCGTGCAGCTTCTTTCACCCTCCAGATGCGTGGTTGGTTCTTACATCAAATGAAAGAGGATAGTTCCTTTTTCTTTTTCTGCCAGGATCAATATGTAACTAGTTGAAAATGTACATATTACTTTCCATTGGTAGAAATATAAAATTGCTATTTTCAACAATAATTTGATAGAAAACAAATATAAAAACTGTGAAATTAGTTCTTACTTCAATTGTTCATAAATACGGAAAAATAAAGTCAGATGTTCGCAATTGTGAGCTAACAATGCTTGCTAGTCAATTGTCATTTGTGTGATTTCTCTGCATTGTCACGATACTCTGGAAGACATTTGCATAACCACTAAACCGTTAGAGATAGACCAAATCATACTATACAAAAAAATGTAGACCTTGCTAAAGTACGCAATTTATGTCGGAATAAATTTTCTTGTAGGTTGAACCATTTCGGAGATATTCCTTGTTATGTGTGTGAGTTTCGGAAAACTTAAAAATTTTCGTGAACCGGAACTTGGTTGTTCATTTTTTATATCTTAAGTGTACAAAGAGAACGGGATTTCAAAGCTTTAAAAGATTTGACTATCGCACAAAGCTTACTGTATTCTAACATTCCCCTTGCACCTACAAGGAAATAAGCAATAAGATAATTTGTACAAATGTTTATCTTAACTAACACGAAGAAGATATAGTAATAAGGGTTTGTAAGAATGATTAGTACAAGAGTAGAGAAAGTCATGTGAGTGCAACACATCAGACTTTTGAGAAGTAGTAACATACTACTTGTAATGGAAAAGCACTATTGGACAACTAACGTGGCACAGATGTAGGCAATATGTAATGAGAGTAGGTGTATAGAATTTGGTAGACCTGTGCGACATGTAACTGCCAATTACACATTCTTGAAGCTAAAGAATTAAACAGATAAGGTTGTTGTTGTTGCAGCAAACACTCGAGTAAGGTTTAATATTAGATGTCCTAGTCAGGCGATTGCATAGGTGCGTTCATTCGAAAAATTGTAACGTTTAAATAAACTGTGAGGTCTCTCAGGCCTCTAGCGACAAACGAAAGGTTACATGGACATAATGGAATCTTATTACAACAGGTAGAATTTCCTCACCTAACTGTGATAGAAACTACTTCTGCTTACTCTCATCTGCTTACTTTTTATCAACTCAAAACACAGCATTACAAGGTGATGCAGTTACCATTAATATGAACTGTGGGCCTCCGTAATCCAATAACGCTCAATAAATTCTTCGTAATAAATATAGAATTATTTGCATTCACTTAGAATTCCTCTGCATTAGTATGCAATAACCAACTAGGTAGTTAACACAGATAAGGTACAATAAAGTTTTACCAATCATGAAAAGCTCATTCAATGCATACAATACCTAATAATACCACTGTGCTGATGCCTAGGAGATTATTTACTCCCATTGTAATATCAACTAGAAATGTCCAAAACTTAAACATGTAATAGGCAGAGAGTTAACTTCCATCCCAATGTGTTATGTTGAAATATCACAGGCCTATATGTTTCACAGCAACACCACACAGCTGCCAGATAAGGTTAACTGATTATCTTCAACACACGGGACACACAATTCACTCACTCACAATAACCACTATGAAAACATCTCCTCAAAAGGAAAGTTCTGGAAGTTCTTGTTCATTATATCAGTGAAGGCAATGCTCACGAGATCATCAATAAGAGGTTTCACTGCAGGAATAAATGGCCGCCAACTCACGTTGATCATCCTGTCAAGGATATTCTCTGTAAATCAAAGACATAATATTCATTGTGCGTTCTATTTCTTTCCATCAGCCATAACAAATTGGCAATCATTGGTAACAAGATCCCAAAAATACTAATTCAAATCTGAGAAGAATCCAGGAATACATAACAGACTTTCCACAATATTACTGAATATCATAACAACATGTTAAACTATTATAGAATATTCTGTACTAATTACACGAGGGGTTTCATATGATGATCATTTTGCGAGCGCCAAGCGTGAGAAATATCCCAAATATGAAACCTCGAGTGGTATTAGTTTAGAGTATTCCACGAAATAATTAGGCTGTGCGTTTAATTAAGGTGAACGAGAAATTAGATATATGATGAATATAAATGAACGATAAATCAAGGAAAAGTGAAGCTATGAACAGTGAAGGAACAGAATCTAAATTAAGAACAAATTATTAACCAAAAGCTTCACTTATCTTAGTAATTATTACAAGCTCTTCAAATGCTGACCAGTTTCAAGTTGCATCCAAAAGCTATTTTAACAAGCTACCATAGCTACCGAGAAATCATTCATAATACATAATATGCTATATATAAATCTTAAAAGATAAAAAATAAGGGAAAAAATGTAATAAAACATAATGACAATTATGTTAGCTTAAGAGATCTATTTGTCACCAACCTTTGAAAACAAAAACCTATAAATACAATTGGTGGTATTTCAAAATTTGAGAGATAGGATTCACATGGTGGAGATGAGGTCCCTTAGTCAAGTAAAGGGTTACACCAAACTTGGCAGCATTAAAAATGAGGTAATAAGGGAGGAATGAAGGGTGGAACCATTATATGATAAAGTAGTGGTTTATAGAAAGTGTTAGACTGATATTTTGTGAAACTGGAATGGGCAACTAATTCTTTTAGAGACGGTGATGATGATGATGATGATGGTGGTGGTGGTGATGATGATGATGATGACGACGCTGGTGGTGGTGGTGGTGGTAGTGATGATGATGATGATGATGGTGGTGGTGGTGATGATGATGATGATGACGACGCTGGTGGTGGTGGTAGTGATGATGATGATGATGATGATGATGCTGGTGGTGGTGATGATGATGATGATAGTGATGATGATGATGATGATGATGATGATGATTATGATGACGACGACGATGATGATGCTTAGTGATAAATCGGTCATGCATAGGAAGATGCTGTCCTTTGCCCTTTTGAATAGTTAAAATAGGCATGCAAACTAATTCAAAGAAATTGAAATTAAGTTCATCTGGCATGAAGAAGGTCCTCGCGCAGGCCAGTGGCCTGTATTCCTATGTGTTGCCTCAGATGTAAACAAAAACATTCGCCCAGTACGTTTACCGTACGGCTAGAGTGGTCACATTCTCTGGCAAATTCACACAAATCAGGTGTGAATGTTACTAAAATGATGTATTTGTTCAAGTAATAATGATATTTCATTGTTCTATGTCAAGAAAGCGGAAAAATGGAACAATCAAACCACATATATTAGGATCAAAACGATGCTGACATAAAGGGATGCTGATTTTCCCAATATTACACAGTATTACTATCATTCATTACGAGATAAAACAATAGTAATTGTTTTTACACAAATAAAGGTATGCTCTTGATGATTTCACAATAATTGCGCTCTTTTGCAGATTACCGGGATGAAATAAAACTAATAATCCCTCTGTCACTAATTACAGCCGCAGTTGCCATCCTATCCAGCAATGCTTATACATGGCGCATGAAATTGTTGCCTGCACTTCCCTTCTCTCTTACTTTTACTAACGCCAGGCGATACCTCTCCTAACCTTCCCTCCATCGAAAGTACCCGTCGTAAACCAATTAATATGAGAACAGGCGACATGACGTTGCCAGATTTCTCTTAGAATGTAAACTTTGTATGACATTTTAACGTTGAATTATGACTAGACAAATTCATTGGAATGAAGGTAAAAAGCATTATAGCATTGTTTACACAATTTTTGTGGGCCAATTAATGAAATAATAAACCATTTATATCCATTCGTCAAAAAGCTAGATGGCTCCAAATATTTGACGCAATTGTTTTTCTCCGGCGGAACGGTACCTACTGACAATAATAATAATAATAATAATAATAATAATAATAATAATAATAATAATAATAATAATAATAATAATAATAATGATGATGATGATGATGATGATGATGATGATGATGATGATGATGATGATGATGATGATGATGATGATGATGATGATGATGATGATGATGATGATGATGATGATAATAATAATAATAATAATAATAATAATAATAATAATAATAATAATAATAATAATAATAATAATAATAATAATAATAATAATAATAATAATAATAATAATAATAATAATATTTCTTGCTAGGGCGTCTTCCCCTTATTCAGAGGTTATCCTCATCGCCCGGCCGCTGCGTCCTCCAGCTGCGGCCAAGGCCACGGAGGAGTGCAGATTGGGGGTGGCGGGGGTCAGCACGCCGACTAATAATAATAATAATAGTAATAATAATAATAATAATAATAATAATAATAATAATAATAATAATAATAATAATAATAATAATAATAATAATAATAATAATAATAATAATAATAATAATAATAATAATAATAATAATAATAATAATAATAATAATAATAATAATAATAATAATAATAATTGTGCTGAACATATTTCTTAAACTCATATAGAATCGTTGGTTAACGTATGACCGAAGTAGTACCTTCCACCCTGTACAACAGATGAGTAATTGAAAGCGAAATAAAGATTAGTCAACAGAAGTGGACACAACTTTTGCTTTAAATCAAGTTAGATGAGATGGGTTGGTTATTCGTGCCCAAATTGTGTATTGGTTTCAAAAGTCTTGTACACCACTGGGACATAACTAAAATATTACATTATGTGCAAAAAATTAAAAGATATGGAAAATAACAATTAGGGGAATACCCGGCGTTGCCCATGGTTTGATGATTTTATCCCTCCAGTTGGGTACTTATAAAGAACCAAAAGGAAATAAAGAGATAAACAAAAACACTGGGAAAAGATTATGCAAAAGCACTGTTGAACAACACCAAATACCACAGCAATCATATGGAAAACCGTATGAATTACATCCTTAACTGTAATTACATCCTTAGGCCAGTAATGGAAATATTTTATAAGTATTTTGAAATGAACGTTGCAATGGAGACTACTTGGAGAACTGTAACAGATATCAGGAACGGAAAACAATTTTGACATTGAAGCGCAAGTAGCATTGGAGCTTCTGGGGCTGGTGGAGGGATAAAGAGGACGATCAGTAGCAAGGCAAGGTCTGAAGCTTTTCCAAATGTTTGCTGTGCTTGTTTAGCAGTGAAGCTACACCAATATCTGAGTAGAAGTCACTAGTTGCAAGTTTCTAAAAAACTAATAGTGTTTACCCATGACTGAACGGCCTCTCAGAAGATTGCTGATATGCAGTTTCATGTCTCCAATGTGGTCCTGAGCTATCTTCACTCTAATGGCTCTTGTCTCCTTCCCATTGGAGGTATTAGATCTTCTGATTGCTGTCGTAGTTTGGGTGTAGTTCACTGAAACATACAGCATTGTTAGTAGCACCCCTCGGTAACTTAATGGCAACAGTATGTAATGTATAAAGTGCAGAGTATCCATTTTAATACAGATCTCACAAGTGTCTTACATTTTTAGAACATTCACTGTGCACGTGGAATGATTTATGAAATACAGTGGAAAAGAAAGGAGTACCAGCACGTTTAGTAGAAATAACAAAGGAAATCTATATAGATATCAACTACAACAATTAATGTAATGAACAATATTAGTAACCGCACATTAAAAATAAATCAAGGACTTAAACAAGAATCTCCATTGTCCCCAATTTTATATAATCTTTATATGTACGATGGCATCAGTAATGGCAGAATAGTTCTAGTAAGCATTTTAATATGAATTGACAAGCACTGGACACTATATTATGCGCAGGTGATCAAGTACTTGTTGCACATTCAAAGGATACCCTATAAATGAAAGTAGGTACACATATAAAGTAAACTATTAGAATGTTAAAATTTAAAAATGTTTACAAATAAAACTCAGAGTTTCATAATTTAAAATAAAGAAGCATGTTAGAAGCAAGGTTGTAGTAAATAAGAAACTATACAATAGGTGGCAATATTTTAACTATTTGGGATCAGAATTAACCAATGTATTAGAAGAGAAAGATGTTCAGTCTCAAACGCGGCACAATAAAGACAACCCTTCGAAGGAAAACTAGAAGAAAAACGCAAATTAAATGTTCTTATAAGACAATTTCAGTCCCTATATTCAAGTGAAACGAACATTGAACAGAAAACAGAAGAGAAAAATTGAATCAGCAGAAATGAGATTCTGAAGATCCGTAGTTGAGTACTGTCTACTACATTATAAAACAAATGAAGAAATAAGGGAATAATTGAACATATTAAACTTAATAGAAAGGATTAAACAGAGCAAAGAAAACCGGGTATAACATGTATAGAGAATGAACATGGTCGGGTTCCCTGGAATAGTGACCAACTACGTTCCATTTACATTTGATAAAAGAGGATATATATATATATAGGATGACCGAGAAAGAGATGGAGAGATGATATTGATTGATGGAATGGATCCGCGCGTCCAAACCTTGAATAATGATGATGACGATGACGACGATGATGATGACGACGATGACGATGATTATATCACTGGAATGTCTCAGAAGTCTTCATAGTCAAAGTGTCTGCGGGATTTATTTATGCGATAGTAATCCAGAAGTTAAGGAGATACTGATATGCCAAAGCATGGTAATGAGGATTGATGAGGATTGTGTTAAATATCGTAAGACATCTTTTTGTAATTCAGTGTTCACCAACAATATATTTGTATTCTACGCTTGAACTTCTCTACATGCTCATTTGCAACAATATGATATTAATACCAGAAATAAATGTAAGCTAAATATTTCTACTAAAAATAGGTTGTTTAATATAATAAATAAAATGATTACAACAATGTAGCAGATTCAGTAACATCTTGCGTGTTTGTCATGCAAATTTTAATTTCTAAGAGAGGTTTGGCAACGTCACGTTAGCATTAAATTGTGATTAAATTCATTTGAATTTAATTACAATTATATTGCAGCATACTTTTACACAATAGCACGATAGTTAGTGAAATAATAAACCATTTATATCCATTCGTCAAGAAGCTAAATAGCTCCAAATCCTTGATACCAATTTTTTTTCGGCGCAACGGTTCTTCACTGACAGTAATTATATTGGACATATTTGTTACTCATCACATACCATCCCTGGTTAACGTGTGATCGAAGCAGTACCTTTCACCTGATATAACATATGTCTCATTTAGAAATCAAGCCATATGGTATCTTAATTATATTTCCCAAAATGACTTACAACAGAACACTAAGTAAAGCAATCAAAATGGTTGAAATCTGTGAAAATTACTGGAAAGAAAAAATTAAAAACGCTAATTTTATTGTTAGTTGTGCTGTTTCCTTGACTTAAATATCAGTTAGGAAAAGCCGAGAAGTTTTCATTCCTTTGTATGTGCAAGTTGTTAAGTTTTTTAATGATGAAATATTAACTACTTTATCAAACCAAGTAGGAAATGTTGTTCCATTAAACATTAGAAATTCTTAGTTCGTAACAAAACCCCAATCCTTCTCAAAGATATCTGGTTTTTAATAAACAATTTTAATTCGAAGCATGCAATTAATGTTTCATTATATATTTAAAATCTGGTTTATTTCGCTAATTGCAGTTTGATTACCTTGGAAGAGTATAGTCTAAACTCATAGTAGCTTAAGGAACAGTAAGAAATTGACATAATGTTGAAATAATTTTGACTTAATTTTTCTTAGAAGACACAACAATAAGCAGTTTTATGGTGAGTCTTGAAAATATTACTTAAACAGATATGCCGTAGACAGAAAGGACACAAACTTAGCACAAAATATTACTGAACTTTTACTATTTGTGTGAAAATGATGGAGAGTAGTTTTCATACCTAAAGAAAGGTTGAACACTCCTTTATTTTTCATCGGGTAGTCCAGAAAACGGCCCTCAATCTCGTATTCCCCTCGAAGACTTTTCTCTGGGAAAAACTGGGAATATTGTATCATGTTATTTTTTAGGTCACTCCTGTAACAAAGAATATGTTTGAGGATTAAATTGCATTCAGCATAACAACTAAACGAAACGGTTACATAGATGGCGATAAAGGCCCAAATTTGAGCTGTTTGTGAGTGCCAAACACATAGACATACCAGGTAACATTATGTTGGTTTGTCAGTAAACAGAAAGAGAATCGAACTTGCTGGGTAGGGTACGTGATATACACAAATAAGATTGAATTAAGCAAAACTTTGCAACATATTAAAAAAATCATGTTTTGTAAAAGTAAATTGGAAACGTATACAGCTAAAATGTATAGTGGAAACACCTTATCACCAGTTCCCAAGAATTCAATTTGGCCGAAATTACAATAAACTGCAAGGACATTACACCGAAAAGCAGTACTGCCAACCTAGATAGTGAAAGCATTATTTCCAATCTCAAATATTACAGGGTTAGAGTAGCATGCTTTCGAGCGATAATAATGCTTGAATATCGTTACCACACTACACATAATGATCCTATTCAGTTCATCTTCGGCAAATCTTGTTCTGCAATAACACTATTGGATAAAATCACTTCCAAACGCTAAATATCATAGGTAATATATTTAATGCACTACTGTGTTGCGAAAACAAAAATAAAAACAACAATACATAGCACTGCATATAATGTTCTGAAACAATTCATTACAAAACCACGGACACACGAGCAATACAATGGCGTCCACAGATTAATACTGCGTCTAAACAGAATCTTGTGTTATAGGTAATCTATCGGTTGCTTTCTCTGCAACGGGTTCAAAAATAGGGCTTCTGTGTCAAAATCACGGATGCAATAACAACTACGGGCGTAGCAGTACCATGGTTATATTTTACGAACAGTTGACGGTACTAATGCAACCTAACAGATGGAAATTTCACCAAGTATAACCAGACCAAGCCAAAATTGGTGGAGAATATCACAGTTGGTTTTTGAGGTATTCCCATAAATTGTTTCCTCTATGTCAAGGAACAAACGAACACAGAAACATTAAATAGGGGTGGCGCTTCTTGAGTTGCTATTGATGAATGAAACAGTACTAAATATATCAGTCATACGTATTTCTACTCAGATTTTTCTTTCTCCTAGTGATTCTACATTCGGTTCATTTCAGCATATTATTTTGTGTACTTCATGTCGAACACTACAAATATCTGTAGAGAAACAATTGTCATTAGGCAATGTACATTTTGCATTGTGCAGGAAGTTCAGTTACAAATAAAATATAAATATATAGTTTATTTCATAAGTCACAATATTTTAGTTACGTCTCACACCATAGCTCAATTGATGGAACAACTTTCTGCGCCAGGGGTCTCGACTTCTATTCCCGGCTGAGGAGTGGGAATTTTTCTCTAGCTAAGAATATTTTTATCCTTTCCAGAGTCTGGAAGTGTGAATGACAATGTGAATGTGCGTGTCAAGTGGTGTATTAAAAGCCTGAAGGTCCAAAACCCACTCTATTCGAGTTAACAAACACTGTTGTCTCTAGGCAATATGTTCCAAACGAAAGGCCGTCGGTATGGCCATTACAGTTAAAGGCGGGGTATAAATGGAACAATTAAAAATATCTTAGATAGGAAAAAGTAATAAAATTAAACGCTTTACTCCCTTGAACAAACAACGAGGTTTGGTTTTTACTTCTCTTTGCAATTTATATTTAATATTGATGAATACATTATTAACAATTAATATAGGTACCTGAAGAGACTAAGCACACTTTCTGACGTGGAGTTAAAACAGTAATGCGGTTAGAAATAAGCCCAGAGTTTAGTTTAACACGGTGTTATGATTTTAAGAGTAGTGCAAGATGTGGCTCCACTTCACTATACATTATTGGCTCATTTTCCCTCGGATATGATGCAGAGCGATTGTCACACGAGCGGGGAGTGCCACCACATATTAGAGATTTCTAGGCTGAAGAATCAGCATATGCAAAGCACAATCATCATGATTCACATGCACGCCCTAGTAACACATATTAATTATACAGATCTTTGAGTCCGGTGATCATTAGATATTTTGCAATAATATGTCCTTCGTGGTCCGGGGTAACAACCTCTGGTTGTCGTGCTCGTGGGTTCAAACTCGGAGGAGGAGGGCGATACATTTTAGCGCACAATAAAGCTTAGCATGGTGTGTTTCGGAAGGGAAGTAAAGCTAGTGGTTCTGGTCGTAAAAGAACCCCAAGCCTGATAAAGAGGCCTCTGAGCAAACTGAAACAGTTTTCCACACCAATATAGAATGTAACGCTGAGAACCATAGTAATTAAAGAGCACTCTTGAATAAAAGGTCAATAATTATATCTTTATTTCTCCAGATCTCAAATTGGCCGACTTTTTTATGCGGTTTATCAAAAAACGAGCTTTCCTTGCATATTCTACAACAGTACTGCAATTAGAAGTTTCAGTGATGCCTGGCGCGGCGCACAAGAAGGTACGATCGAGGCTAAGCTACTTCACACCACACACCAGACCGACGAGCAAAGACGCTCAAGGTCAGGCTGCCTTGCACCACTGTTTGTGTGTATAAGACTAATAACAATGAGCACGCCGCTTAATAAAGGATTGCTGCAACCTTCGAGATTCGTCTGGCGGCCTGCGTATTTATAGAAGTTACAGAAAGGACCTGTGATGTCATCCCCGGTATGTAAGGAGACGATGTAACAAATTAGGGGATTACGGTTACAGACATGAGTCGGTGAGTGTGAGACAGCTGTGTGTGTGTGTGTGTGTGTGTGTGTGTGTGTGTGTGTGGTAATGTCACGGCGATGTGAAGAAGTTTTAATGAGTCTTGAGTGATTCTATCGTCGGAGTTAGTGTATGAGAGACACAGAAAGTGAAGAAAGACAGTAAAAGGACTGAGTCAAAGTACGAGAAGAAAACAGTTGTGAATTGTAATATCATGAAGGACTTTAGACTGTGTTCATGTCAGGAAAAGACAACTGTGTTGTCGTACAAAAAGTTAAAAAAAAATAAATGAAGCAAAAATAAACTGGACTGAACTTTTTGTCGCATTGCTTTCTCACAAGAAATTACCAATATTCTCTGCGAGCTGTGTATAAAGTTGCGGAACGAACAAGAGAAAGCTAGACGTCATGCCAGCTTTTGTTATAGCTGAACTCTGTTTTCCCAACAAAATGATATTTTGTATGTTTCGCCCGTCTTAAAACAAATATTTATACTATTTTATAAGAAACAAAAATGAGAAGCTTTGTGTCTGAAAATGCACTTCAATTTTACTCCGAAAACTTAAACATACATCAACGAATGTGTTAATTAACCGACATGTTTTAATAGAGCGTTACCTACTTTTTCTAAGCATAAATAAGTTAGAAAGTATTAAATTCGACCCAGATACTGTATTACATAATTACAGCAGAAACACACACTTTGGTGCTACCCGATCTCCTTTCCCAATGTACGTTTGTGTATATCGCACATCTGTATGTGTATGTGTGAGTGCGTGCCAACCAATAATGTGCAAAAAGGCAATATGGAAGTGTAGAAGCTCTAAAAGGGACAAACACATACATACATAAACCAATCAACGCTTGAGGAATATAGACCAAGTCCGAAAAGAAGTCAGTTATCATCAGTAATCTGATGATAGAAACAATGTTGGTCTCCGAAAGTTCAGCTGCTTTTAACTACACAATACATCAGTAAAAAAAAAAAAAAAACTGTTTTAAAATACAGGCGTTGTTTATGTATTTCTATCTCCTGAAACAAAACGATACTGAAAACATCGTATCACCCACACAGTGAACCGACACATACAGAGAAAGTGTTACAAAACATGCACTATTATCATTCATCCCGTGCCATCTTAGTTGTCATGCCCCTGCTTTTCCTCTTATGGGAAATATCCATGTGCCCACGGTGAAGCATCCAGCAGTAGTCATCCATTATCCGAACATCCCTGGTATCACGTTCCAAATCTGGCCCAAATGACCCTGTTATCAACGGGCCCTTTAACTCCACGCACAAATGTGACTCCAAACGCATTGAGCATCCCAGAATTTTGAATTTGGTCAGCATGTCCTCAACTATGTTGACATACTCTGGGCTACGATTGTTTGTCATGAAGCTTTGAACCTCTCACTTGAAGGGAGTGCAGGCTTCTCGCTCCTCGGCATACATTGAATGAGAGAAATCTTCATCTAGCATATCGGGACCTCTTCAACATTTGACAACTTGTAACATAGATACTTGAAATAGTTGTCACACTTAGGTAATGCCTTGACAAAGTGCTTTATTATGTCCAGTATGAACTGCAGAGGTGACACTAGAGGGTCACACTTGACACATTTGTCCCCTGGAACCAATTCCAACCTTCGAGGCCCTATGTCTGTCACGAGCGCGACAGAAACAGGGGAATTTTGTATACGCCGATTGTTGTCCTACATTAACACCCAACACTTCAAGTCACCACACACCATCTCCACATGAATATGCAATTTGTGCAAAAATTGTGAGGTATACGATGTTTTGAGTGCTATTTTCGCATTCAGGAGGTTGCAATGTATTGCATCCTGCTGATGGACATGGCTATCAACGCGAGATAGTATATTTACAAAGTAAATAAATAATTGAGCAAAATTATGGAGAATAGAAAGAATAAGGTAGAAAATCTTAAAGCTCTAGTATCTTAGACTTAAGTGTAGGTAGTTAGGTTCCATAGGTATCCATACACCGAAAGCCTGGGCCGATTGCTGCAAGCAGTATATAATAATGAAATCTAACAGGCACTACTCCAGAGGAAAAGAAATATTTGATATTTGATTGAATTTAACCTTATCCTTATGATAGAGCTTGGCGTTTCCAACAGTTGTTACCAAATTCCCTTGATCCTTAAGCAAAGAGAAACATATTATTTCTATCCACATACTGATTTCTGTATTCCAGATATAATTTACGAATTAGACCAACGATGTCCAACGTTTGCAAAAGAAGGAAATTGCATTTACCTCCTGTCACTTTATGTGGACTGTATCACTCTTTAACCTCAGATGTGCATTGTGTTGCTGTTGCGGCTTGGTTACATGTCTCTTGCGTTTAATTTACGAAAACACTTTCAAACCTTATGCAATAACACCTATTCATTAGTGACTTCTTTGGTCCTGTTTATCTTTAATAAGTCTATCAATATTTGGTGGCAAAGTGGAAGTGTATAGCGTTAGAAGATACACCAAGTGATCGTCGTGTCGTTACGATACAATTTTTAATATACCTAGTTCAATTTAGACAAACTCTGTTCGCAAGCAAATACTTATATCTCTACCTACTTCATTTTAATTGACATAGGCATTTCCAAAACTTACCTTATTGCTAATTTTCTTGTGGGTGCAAGGCGAATATGGAAATACAAAGGCTTTAAATGATAGTGAAATGTTTTAAGAGCTGGTTGATATGCGATATCTTTGAAATTTCGTTATCTTTGGAAACCCAAGAGATAAAAAAGACTAATATCTTCCTATTTCAGAAAAGCATAAGTATTGACAAATTTCAAAAATAATAAATAATATTTAGGAAATGGTTCACTCAGAAAAAAGAAGTTGACATACATAGTCTGTTTTAACGGGACCACATTATTTATTTAGTAAGCTTTTGTTTACCGCCTATTGTTTACCATTTATACAAAAATTATTCAGAATGAAGAGGTCTTGTGAGGACATTCCCAAAAAATTCAAGTTATGACTTAGAAGCTGCCATGGAATGGCCTGTTAGTGTCCGTCTGACTGTCTGCTTGTGCATTTACATCAGAGGCACTGGCTAACGCACCCCCTACTAAAGGTCGGAGGAGGGTAAGCACCAGCTAATTACGTGTCTTCAAAGAGGCAAGGTTGGACATGACTGAGTTCAAACATATTTTTTACAAACATCATGAGACTAAGCATGAAGTGATTATTCAAAATTAACCAGAGTAATTGTCCGTCCCAAATATACCTGAATTTGGTAACTTGAGACTTGCTCCAGCCATATTCGTACACGTTCATCAGCTTCAGTTTGTAGTTTAGATTCGAACCGCCTCGCTTCTGCTGGATTTCCTTTGCAAAGAATGGATCGAAAGGCGCCACTCCATATTCAGGAATACCTGAAACATGAAGATTATCACAATATTTTGATTGATTCCTATTAAAACTTTTCATCAGGATAGTTAGTTTTACAGTATTACATCTTCTTATTCTTCTGATTACCCTCCACTTATGTAGGACTTGCAAGCCAGTGCCTAGCGTCAGACGTCAGGCGGGGAGCACAGGAACCTATGGAACGGACTAAGTGAAGACCTGGAAGAGAGTGGTCAGCCAAGCACCAGGTATAAGAGTGAGGAAGAGGATGATATGAAATGCAGGCGAAATCGATAATTGGAAAGGTGATAACGGAGCAATTGGTGGAATAAGTAGCGGGGGAAACCGGAGCACCCGGAGAAAACCCGCCCTGATGCCTCTTCGTCCACCACGAATACCACATGCGGGTCCCTGGGATCGAACCCGGACCGCCTAGGTGGTAGGTGAGCGCGCTAACCGCTCGGCCACGGCGCCACCACAGTATTACATAACTATATTCATTTATGATACACGCTTGTAAAGCAAATTATCACTATCACTACATCATCGTCAACATCTTCACAACTACCGTTACCTCCACCGGGGCTCTAATGACCCAGCTGTCGACGGGCCCTTAAACCCTAATCACTCACCTCCACCACATATGCGAAAGTAGATACAAATGCACTTACCTTTAGGGAAGTATTTCTGAATGGAGTTCAGTCCTTTCATAACGCATGAATCAAAGTCTGAACTACCCATTTTGCAATCTTTAAAGTTTTGCGCTGTAAAATTAAGATATTTCCAGATAAATAAAAAATGAACAAAGCATATAGAAAACTAGTAGTAATTTTACTAAAACTCATTCAGGTCTATTAGTTTATTTCAAGAGCAGGTCTACAGTTAATCTTTTTTAACAAAAGGATGGCACCTTTTATCGTGAAATATGACTATAGATCAGCGGCGACAAGGTTACAAGCAGTTTACGGCACAACTGGGAAAGTACTAGAAGTAGTGTCCCACACAGAAAATAATGCAGCACATATTAACGCTTGAAGTGTCATCAGCCGTCACCTGTCTGTATATCTGCAGCTTAACTGCGTCCACTGGTAAGAGTATGTATACCTTATGAAACGTTTTCCTTCAGTATTCCCTAGAAGGACACATAGTGCAGATACAGGTTTGGTGTACGAAAATAACAGAGGTTCTTTGTGTGATAGCCATAAATAGAAAACTACTTATAGGTTTACATAGTTATTCAAGTTGATTGAAATAACGAAATACTCCTACAACTTTCTGATGGTTTGACTCACCTTATACAGATTACTAAATAGAACTCAGCCCTTGAGTTAGCAGTTCTCAAATTGTGAAGAACAAACATTTATGCATCTACGTACCTCTTAAAGAGGTGTATTTAATGACCTTTTAATCCCAGACTTAAAAATGGAATACTGAAATAAATTAATAAAAGCGCAATTACAATGTATTAACAATGTCCGAATCTTATTCTAGCCAGAAACAGTTTATGGTTTACCCGCGGCCTAGGTATGCTTCTCCAAAATCACAAATGATTTCAAAAGAAACTGCAACATTTTGCTACAGGACTATATTCACATATTTTTAATTCGTTTGCACCATTATAGAATTTGATTTTATCTTTTCAGCAAACCCGAGCTTCAGCCGAGGTACTGAACATAACTCTGCTAGAAAAGAATATGCAGCTGATAGGTGCCAGTGCAAGATGGCGATATAACAATAATACCTCGTTTTTCTTCTCTGAGGTTATGAACGAACAACTATATTTATTATTTATTTATACCAACAAACTTACTGTTGGTGTTTTAAACACACAAGCCGTGTGTGGGCAATGTTTGAGAGGTAGAACTGGAACTTAAACATTCAATGCCACAGCTGGGATTTG
Source organism: Tenodera sinensis (assembly GCA_030765045.1). Lineage (NCBI taxonomy): Eukaryota > Metazoa > Arthropoda > Insecta > Mantodea > Mantidae > Tenodera > Tenodera sinensis. Next base: position 155,957,322 of record CM060963.1, read on the forward strand.
AACCACAGATCCTCCCCTTACTAGGCTGGTGCTCTAACTATTAAGCTACTGTGACAATCTGCCAGAATGACACTGGATTCTCAAACCAGTTCGTATTTCTCCTGGTAAACCACAAAGGCAGTCTCACATCAGAGGCAACTCCCCAATGGTGATTTACATAGTAAGGGAGAAATACGAACTGGTTTGAGAATCCAGTGTCATTCTGGCAGATTGTCACAGTAGCTTAATGGTTAGAGCACCCGCACCTCTGTGGTTCAAATCCCAGCTGGGGCATTGAATTTTTAAGTTCCAGTTCTACCTCTCAAACTGTGTTATAATTGCACGCGGGCGCTTTTCAGGGAAACGTATGGTCTGACTGATGCCTAATTTATTTATCAGAATTGAACATAATCGACAGTTTTAAAGAATTTTATTTAAAAGCCAATCATTGATAGTTTTTTCTCTTACATTGATGTTTTTATTCCTGGAATCTCTGTTTCGATTCAGCTAGGCATATAGGAAGTCTAGTCTCATACATGTTTTTGTTCACTGTTGGTGATAGTTACTAGCTGTAAAACTGGCGACATTTGGTGATGGCGAATTCAAGATATTGTGGTGCTGGATTCAATGTGCAACAAAAGACGGTCGGGAGCAAGCTAATCCACGTCACATACCAGGCCGGCGAGCAAACAGGCGTTCAATGTTAGGCTGCCATGCGGGACTGTTCGTGTACACGTGATTAACAACAATGGGCACGGCGCGTAGTAAAGGCACTCACGGTCTCCACACCACTCACGCGAGCAAACACGCGGCAACAATCAGCGAAGCAACCAAAAGGGGTTTTCTCCAGATGATTCGAGAAGTGTCCGGCGGCCGGCTTGTTTGAGGAAGTTCGCGAAAAGTTCGTGTGACATCACCCCCGCTATATAGGGAGGCGAGTAAACAGCGGAGAGACAGTTACAGGTATGAGTCGGTCAGTGTGTCAGTGAGTGCGAGAGGGTGATATTTGCGTGTGTGTATGTGTACACGGTACTGTCATCTGAAAGGTATGTTGCGTCGAAGTGAAGAAGTTTTAACGAGCGTCGAGTAATCGTATCATCCAAGTGTGAGAGACAGAAAAAGTGTGGAAAGACAGCGAAAGGGCTGACTTAAGGTTGCGAGAAGAAAACAGTTGTGAGTTGTAATATCACGAAGGACCGTAAACTGTTGACGTCAGTAGAAGCGAACTGTGATTTTGTGATACAATTTTGGAAGGGAAAATAAAGTGACAAAAACGCAACTGGATCGATTATGTCATTTTGTCACAATATAATAAAAGCAGTATAAGATGTAAACACGTGTAATGCGAGATGAAATAGATGTGGCACTTGATTACCTACACTAATGGTATCAAAATTGTGATCCTTCTCACACTGTAAACATTTCACTGCTGATTGACACATATGACTTCATTGTGATTCATACCGAATCTCAATCTCGCATATCATTTTTGTTAATCTAAATTTTTTCATTAGAGACTTATTTCGAGTTCAATCTCGAAATAAACATCACAATATGTATTCTTTAACCTAGTTACGAGATACCAAAAATGTACCAGAATTGGTGGTATTACTGATTACAATTTCTTGACGCAACTATCAGGAAATAAAATTAATAACATTGTAGCACAACCATTAACTGCAACGATGTCCAACTTAGTCTCTTTGGAGATACTTACGCAATTAGCTGCTACCCTTTAGCACATTCCTTGAGTCGAGGGTGAATCAACGCATAATCAACTCAGTATCCAGTGGCGGAAACAAACGAGCGATTTCATGGCTGTTTCTACACCATACTTTGAATTTTATGGGGATGTTTTCAGAAAACCTCTTCATTCTCGATGATCTTTGCATAAATGGTTAAAAAAAAGCATTTTTAGAAAAACGTCCGCGCACGCGTGTGTTTGTGTTTATGTAGGAGTGTGTGTTTGTGTCTATGTGTCAGTCAGTATGTGGACAGCATAACTCAAAAACGAAAATTCGGTTGAAAACCAAATCTGGTATTTACGTTTAGTGTCTTTCAAAGATGGACATGAAGATTTGAAGAAAATTCCCTCACCCTAAATGCTCTTTAAATGGAAATTTTTTCCAAAATTGTTATTTTCTCTAAAATGACTATAACGATTTTTATTAAAATGCCATATGTAAGATTTAAAGCTTTCACGGCGCGCGTTATTTATTACAGCTTCACGGGTGATCAGCCGTGTGAGGTTTAAAAACATTGAGCTTTCGGTCATTGTAGACTCTATGGCCTTCATCAGAATGAAAAATGACCGTTAGTTTTCCGCTCGCTATGTGTATATATACAACGTTAGGTGGGACTCCCACCTAATAGGCATTCTAAAGCCCAAATGTAGTGGATATATAAAAACTAGACAAATAAGGATAGCCAAGTATCTTAGAATTTGCCCTGCTTGATTCGAACCGTGAAGCCATAAATGCTCGAATAATCTATTTACAAATCTTCATAGCATAGAAGATATCCTGATACTTTTTTGAGACAGTGAATGATGCTTCCTCAGGTGGAAGATTCCTTTCCCGCTTTTGGTAAGTTAATTCCTTCAGTATAAAAGGAAAGCAGCAAGTAGCTGCAAAAGCAGAGTAAACATGACTGCCTTAAGAAGAGAAAACTTACAACGCACAACATTCATCGGCGGCTTGCAAAACTGTACTTGCTCATGCAGATTGCTTCTCTTTACGACTGGAAATAAAAAGCTAGCTTTCACATAATGAGTAGGTATCTACCTGTACAGAATGTTTATGGCATTGCTGGAGACGCCTCTTCTCGCCTTTCACTCAGTTTTTTACAGTGACAAATTGTTACACTGTTAACTTAGGCAAAAGAGGACATGATATTGCTGAAAGTGGGAACCTCATTACAAATAAGATTTGGACGAAGAAAATCCACTGCTACGAATTCATAAATGAGAGGGTCAATAAAGGAAGGTTTAGAATACAAGGGGCATATATGACAGTAATAGACGTTTAAGACTGCAACAAACAGAGGAAATCAATAACAGATTAGAAAAGGCAATAGATAAAACGGATGCAAACGATAGTATAGTAATAGCCAGATATCTGAATGCCAGAGTGGAAAACAAACCAATAAAAAATCTCATGTGTGGCACTCATATGACTTTCTCTACTCTTGTACTATCTCTTCATACTCTTATTCCTCTATCTTCTTCGTTTTAACACTGATATATTGCAGAAAGTATATTATTGCTAATTTTCTTGTAGGTGCAGGGGGAATTTTGGAATATAGTAAGCTTCGAGCGATAGTTAAGTGTTTTAAAGCAGGTCGCCATATGAAGGCTTCGAAATTCCATTTTCTTTGCGCGGCTAAGAGATAAAAAGGTGAAGAACGACTTCCATTTGAGAAAAGTGTAAGTATTCCAAAACTCACACGAATAACAAGGAATATCTCCACAACGAAGAAAATACATTTGGGCATAGCTTGTGTATTTTAACGAGATCTACATTTTCTGTATTGCAAGAGTTGGTACCTATATGCCTTACGGCTTATCAGTTATGCAAAGGAAATTAAGAGTAAACAGGATTACATGTGCTATAGCCAGAGAGTTCAAAATATACTCTTTATTTGCCATAAAATTACATTAAACATGGCATTTCAATCGAAATTGTTAGAACCATTTTGAAAAAAATGAAAATCTTTGGAAACTTCTAGGTTAGAGAAATTTTCTTCAAATCTTGGTGTCGCATCCTTGAAAGATATTAAACTTGAATACCAACTTCGGTTTTTAACCGAGTTAAGCTGTTCACAGATACACACACAGAGCTTTTGCTAAGCATGTCTTTTTTTTTAAATTCCTTAGGTCTCAAAAATATATTTCCGGTGAAACCTCGACATCCCGTACTTACTACACATAGTAGAGAAAGTAAAAATGTAATGGGCAAACATGGCAAAAATACAGTACATAACAACGGTGAACTGCTCATAGACCTTGCAAACTTTAATAATCTAAAAATTACGAATACTTTTTTCTCCCATAGAGATATACATAAATAGGGGATGTAATAATAAGTTCAGATCATTATTTTTTTGTATCCAAGGTTGCAATTGCAGCCATATGGAAAAGAAATTCAAAGAGACAAAATAAACTAGACAATAAAACCAACGAAGTTTTTAAAGTTCACCTTTTGAAAGAAGAGCCCATAAAACATTTATATAAAGACGGATTTGATTTATATTCAGAATATGATGTAATGAGTGAGAATGTAAACGAAGAATGGAAAGAAATAAAGGTTATCTTTATGAAAGCAGCTAAATAACCTTGGGCACAAGAAATAGACATTACAAGAGATGATGTTTAAAAATATTGAATGATGATCTAGCGAGGGTAATAAAAATAAAAAGAGATGCGTATATGAAATACTTAAAACACAGGCAAAAATTTAATACATCTTTACTAAAATACGAATAGTAAACAAAAATATTACTCTAATTTCCTGATATTGTTCATGTTATCTATATCGATATCTTGCATTCCCTTCTATTTCCAGCACAAACGATTAATGCTGTCCTTCGGTAAATTTGTAAACTATTAATATGAGTAATAATGTAAGTAACACATGAAAGGAGGCATATATAACATCTTATATAGTAATATTGCAAATAAAGAAATTGTATACGCCGTATAAATGCAACACGTCGCACCAATTTTAGTCCAATTCTAGACATAGCCTATTGTGACAAAAAAAAGTCAACTTTTTGTCTCTACCTTATTTTGTTCTAACTGAATGCGCAATAGCATACCATAACACACACGTTTTTTGTCTTTTAGTTTTTCTGCCTCGCGAACACTTCTTTCACAATAACGGTACATTATGTGTAGGTATATTCATGTGCGTTTTCTGTCCATTATTTTGCAAATTTCTTACAAAACAGTATTCTTCTGTCTAGTATCTCTTGGATAATTTTTTGTCTTAATTTTTTTGTTGCTCCAATTATATGCCGCACTTCACACCTAAGATCCTATCGGTGGCTTTTTCTTTGGAGCAATGGAGCATCGGCAATGATGTTCACTCGTTTAAAGTTTGTTTACGTTGGGTTTTCTTTAAATTCACATACACACACGTTTACAGTCTCCTTCATACTTTCAGACTCTTGGGTGGATGAGAAATAATCCTGGCTAAAAAAAAAAAAAAAAAAAACTTTATATCCCCCAGTCTCGAACTCTGTATTGTTTGCAGAAATGTTCTCATTACACATTTCGTAATTAGGTGCAATAGGTACACCAGAAGCTGAATGGACAATCTTTAAAAAGCTGCTTGCTATGTTATGACAACTCAGCCACGATTGGGATATATGAGTGTTTGAAAATTCAAATCAATAATAGATTATATCGCGGAAAAAAACAATGCCATAGATGTCATCATAACCTGTGTGTTTAAATTCCACAGGCTGTTCCCAGAAAATTCAAGATATTTTCTCATGCAAACATTTTATTATATGGTATTTTAATCAAGGTCACTAGATCAGTTTGAGAAAATACAAAAAATGTCTATAGAGGGTAGTTGGCTTAGGGTATTTTACTGAAAAATTGTTTTGTCGCATCCCCTAAAGTTTATGAATTAAACACTAACCAAGTTTAGAATTTACCCAACGTTTCGTTTATAAGATATCCACAGGAAGACACACTCATGGATTTCTGTCTAAATATGCTTTTGTTTATTCAGGAGACCTCAAAACGTGTGTTTCCGATGAAATCTCTTTGGGTGGAATACAACATTTCCTCCGCTTATTATGGCTAAATAGTAGAAAAGGTAATAAAATCATACTTTTAACCTCGCAAGTTAATTACAAATCGCTACATGATTGTGCAAAATAGCTATGAATAGACATTTGAAGTTTTGTATCACTTATACAGTTATAGCTTTCAAATATCATGTTCTTACAAATATTTATGTTTCGAAGGTTGATTACACGATAAATATAAATATTTTGCAGTAACAAACAAAATCTATACTATACTTTGTTCAGAACCTTTTGAGACAATGGAAGGTTATATCTCTACCTTCCACTGTCTCAAAAAACCCTGAACAAGGTATAGTTGCTGAATATACTGTGACGCCAGCCGCGGCGCACAACAAGGGACGGTCGGTGCCCGGCTTTCCTTCCCGCTGGCGATACGTCCATAAAAAAGCGATCAAGGTCAGGCTACCTCTAGCAGTTGTTGTGAACACGTCCCAACAATTAGAGTGGCAGATCCAAAAGGGGTTATCCAGGTTATTTGAGATTTGTCCGGCAACCGCTACATTTGTAGAAATTCGAGAAAGATTATGTTACGTCATCTTGGCTACATAAGGAGGCGAAGCAATGAGCGAGTTACAGACAGGAATCAGTCAGTTCTTAGTTTGTGTGTGTGTCTGTGTGTGTGTGGGGGGGGGGGGTGTCAGCTGCATGTGAAGGAAGATGGTGAAGCGGTTAATGAATGATGAGAGATTGTATGTGGGAGATAGTGTTTGAAAGACAGAGAAAGTGAAGAAAGACTGTGAAAGGAGTGAGCCAAGGCTACGAGAAGAGAACAGTTGAGAGTTGTAATATCACGAAACACTGTAGACTGTGTTAACGTCAGTAGAAGAGAACTGTATTTTTGTGCAAAATTTCAGAAGGAAAATAAAGTGGTAGAAAGGTTATTGGCAAAATATTAATCGAGATTGACATTTGTAGAAAGTTTTAACAAAAAGAAAGATTTGGAAAAACCAACATTTTGTTTTTTGAGTTATGCTGCTTACAGAAACAAACGGAACACGCACGCACGCACGCACACACACACACACACAGACACACACACACATTTTTCTAAAACTGTTTTTCAGTTTTGTATGGATACCGGTTGTCTGCATGTATTTCCGTTAAAACTTCGCTATCGAATCAAATTTTTGGATGGAATCCATTAGTTCTTACTAGATAGCAAAGAAAGGTTAAAAAACAAGGTGTCAAACGCGATGTTTACTCTGAATTAATTTCCTCCCATATTGTCTCTTCCACAAGAAGATACCTACTATTATAGAAGGGAAAGGAAGTGAAGATTTACAGAAGAGTGCTAAACAGCGAAGTAAAGTATGGCATGGCATGGAGCATTTCTAGGTAGTTTACGTAATGCGTTCGCAACAAATTCCACCAATCCATATGGAAACCTGATTTGTACCTAGTTCGCATTGAGTAAGGAATCTGGGCGTGCCTTTGTGTATTTCAAGGAAAAGCTCAAAAAGGTTTCCATAGGTCCAATCTTATCTAAATTCATCCCTGTATATGGATGTTTGTCATGGGTAAATATGTTTAAATTACTTCTCTTTATGAAACACATAGTCATGCCTGTCCCGGCTTCAAATGTGTTTATTCTTAGCTGCCTTCTTGAGAATCCTACTTTTTTACTTTCTCTATTACTGCGTATAGTAAGTAGGGCAAGTATTGTATTCGACCAAAGATTTCGATGTCAGGATTTCACCTGAGGTATATGTTTTGAGACCCATTAAATTGAAAGAAAGGGGTAAACCAGATCTTACTATACAAAAATGTAGATATTGTTAGAACACAGAATCAATTTCATATTCATTTTCTTTGTAGAGTTCACCATTTCCGAAATATTGCTTATTATTACTTTCAAGTTTCTGTCTCTTGCACTTTTCTTTAATTGGAATCGTTATTCCTTTTTCTTTTTCTTTCCGTTTTTTCTTACATCGAAAGCGCTTGTTAACACAATTAAATACTTTAATGCGGTTTTCGCAAGATATAACTATGACATTTTTGGTTGCATTCAATTGCGAATGTAAAAATCTGTAGTAAGGCAATCAAATACATATTTTTGGGAGCTGTCCACCAGGAATTGAACTTCCAGGAATTACCATTCAACAAAATGCGTAAGAAGCTTAATTTCTATTTATTATAATGCTGTTTTCTGCTGTCCCTATTATTCATTTAGTTTTAAATTCCAACACTTTTCATAATGTCTTGTAAAAAACGAACTAGCGTAACTTTTATATTAACAAGTCCTTTGCAGAGAAAACAGCAAAATACGGATTTTCTTAGCCAAAATCATACTACAGTCCCCCCACCCCCTTACATTGCCCAAGAGCCCATGCGGGCCAAGAGTTGCATCGCCTACCCCTGCCCACCGCATGCCTCGTGACTGGGATGCAGTACTGGAGGTGAGACGTGATCAGCGCCCCGGTCCCTCAAAACCGGTTATGCGGTCTTCTCGACCGCTGGTTCTCAATCAAATAGCTCCTTAATTGGCCCCTCAGGGACCTAACGAGTCTGAGTGTAGCGGGAGAAAATCCACACGCCACTACCGGGAATGGAACCCTGGTCCCCCACTTGGCAAGCAGCCGCGGTATCACCGCGCTAAGGAGACGACCAAAATCATGATCTATTTGGTGACATTAAAAATACGCATTGCACAAGTAACTCACTGATGGCGTGTATGTTTATTATATCTTGGCCATGCAAAGATAATGTAATTTTAAAGGCATCACATAGCAACCGGCTTTGAAATGACTAACGCTTTAAGCCTACTTATTCCCATATTCCTCTTACATCTATAAGAAAATTAGTAATAAGTTCTGCAAATGTTTATCTCGATTAATATGAAATACACATAGGAAGAAGCGCCTTTAAAAACGGTTTGTATACAGTTTTAAGTACCAGGTGTAAAGGCAATAATAATGCTACAATTGTTATCCAGGTATTCCTGTTTTGTATTAGATTTGTTAAACTATGTAATAACCTGAAAAGTGATTTATAGTGTGTGGCAAATTTTCAAGGTCTGCTTTTCGTCATCCATGGTCATCAAGAAGTAACTCTAGCTTATGAGCATAATATACCATGTATAAATGGATATTGTTAATTTTCACAGACAAAATGCACAATAAACTGCATTAACAACAAACAACAAATTTCTGGTTTGGTTTTTCCTTGGCAGAAATGATCGTAATTCCATCTAAGATTTAGTTATGGATATTTCAGCGAAAATGGACGTCGCGGAATAGCAAACTCCGTTTTTAACACTTTCAGACCCAATGATTCCATACGGAGTCATTCATATGTTATAGAGCTTTGAAAGTACTTTAATGTTTCTTTTTTCTGTTACATTCGTCTTACATTCGCTTTAATCATTAAAACATATGCGTTTAAAATGCTGTCCATTGTGAAACATTATATTTTTACAATTTTTATTGAATTGTTTTTTTTTTTTAATAGAAGGAAGCAAAATTCATGTAACTGTAATCAAATGACAGCCCCTCATCATCCACACCTGTCATTGGTATAAATGTGGAAGAATGTGGAAGGGCACACGTAAAATGATCGGTATGATCATTTTACGTGGGCACTTCCACATTCTTTACCACAGGCATATTTGACTGTGGTTGCTGAGACTGGAAACCGCAACCTACAACTTCCAATGAATGGCCAGTCCATTTGTCTAGTCCTAACGATCTTGGCTATTCAAGTCAATTTCATGAGGCAATGCCTTAACCGCATATGAAAAACGGTAGTGCGACCTAAGTAGCAAAACAATTTAGCTAGAAAAGGCTAAGTATGTTTCCTTGTTCCACCCAAAAAATTCAATACCAAGGTTTCACTGGAACCTAAACACCCAAAAAAGAAATTACACGTGTGCATGTGTCTTTGCGCGGATGTGTGCCTGTGTGTGTGGTTATTTCCACAAAAAAAATCCACTCTATATTTACATTTGTACATCGCAGATGTATATTCTAGAATGAAAAGTCTGGGAAATATCAAACTTGAAGTTTAAGTTGAGCATCTTCGAAGATTTTCAAGAACATTCCCCTACACCAACTGCTCTATAGCACGTGGAACAATTCTACAAAATGTTGATTTTCTCAAAAATGGCTCTAACGATTTTGATTAAAGTACATATGTTTAAGATACATATCTTGATGGCAAATGAAATTGTACATCCTGAATTTTCTGGGGAGGTCCTCAGAAATCCACTTCATTCTGCACAAATGGTAAACCGTAAGAGGTGGAGAAAATCTCACTCCACAAACAATTCAGATCTGTAATTTGGAGTGTAGATCTGCAACGTAAATATAGAGTGAATGTTTGTGGAAATAACTATTTCCGAAATATTCCATTTTGGCTTCATTTTGTAACACCGAGCGAAGTGGCGCCGCGACAAGTGCGACTCGCATTGGGAAGCCCCTGGTTCGATTCCAGGTGACCGTGCACTCTGACCTGGGTTCTTCCGTGATTCCCCTTCGTCACGCGAATACAATTACCCAATTTCATAACACGGTTTCCATTATTTCCTTATCATCTTTAAGGAGTGCTTTCAGGCGCGTGGTGTTACGTGTTCCCTAAGAGATGGCGCGGACGCTTGCGCATTGTAACTGTTGTTCTCGGCGCTAGGTGGAATTGGGCGGTCGCTGTCCTCCGTCGGTGGGAACGCTTGTGCGACACCGGGGTCGAAGGGCGGTGGCTGCTCGACGGGGCAGGCGCCGGGATGAAGAGATCTCTGCACTTGTTAGGGACTTCCGCGCCTCTCTGTGACCTATATAACTGCGGCACTGTGGCACCCTGTGGTTCCCTCACTTCATCGCTGTCTCTTGGGGCTGGTAGTCGCAATATATTTTTCTAGATCGCAGTGCGCGAGGTGTCCCCCTCGTGTATAAAGCTCTCATTTTCAATACTTTAACTTTTCTCAACTAGGAAGTCGTTATTCGTGTTTCTTTTCTCTGACCATGAAAAGAAAATTTGTTGTATTTTCAGCAATTGTTTATAGTGTCGATGTTGAATCTACTTCGGGCTTTCCTTTTTGAGTTGATTAGTTAAACACCTAACCAAAACACAAAAGTGAACCGATATGATAACGCAATAAAGTAACACAATGCAGTGAAATGTGTGGTAACACTGGAGTATGGACAACGTTGCTCAGTTGTTTCTTTGGGAAAGCACAGGCCTTTTTGACTTGGATAGCTCCTAGCACTAGATTCTAGGGCTCAACACAAAGTGTACGAGCAACACAAGAAAATTAACAATGAGGTAATTTCAGCAAATGTTTATGTGAATTAACATGAAGTAGATAGAGTAGTAAAAGTTCGTAAGACTACTTTGTAAGAGTAGAGAAGGTCATGAGGGTGCCAGTTTTTTTTTCTTTTTCTTTCTTTTTTTTCAGAAAGACCTGCAACAGTTTTAACACAATGCCATGTAAGATACTAACATGGGGAATATATATACAGGGTGTTTCAAAAATACGGGGCATAATTTCAGGTATGTATTTCCCACATGAAGACAATCAAATTAGTTCATTATAACATGTGTCCGGAAATGCTTCATTTCCGAGTTATGGTCTTTACAACATTGAAAGTCCCACCTGTAGACAATCAAAATAGTTCATGTCCGGAAATGCTTCATTTCCGAGTTATGGCCTTCACAACATTGGAATTCACTGGAACGTTTTTCTTTCCGCAGGTCTTTGCCGTCAAAGGAGACATTGGGAGGGCGCTCTGATAGTTCATTCTGAGGAAGGTTATATTCAGTGTTCTTTACGCGTTAAGACTGCGACATGTATTCAAATCAGAGATACACTTCATGTACGGTAAGGCGGACGGCAATGCTGCGCTGGCTCGTCGTTTGTACCAGGAGAGGTACCCCAGCGACAATGTCCAGATCGGAAGACATTGTCTTACGGCTCGCCGGTACTTGGATCGAAGGTTTCCTGATCGATGGATAGGTAGAGGTGGCCCAATTGCTTGGCCTCCACGCTCACCTGATCTGAACCCTCTCGATTTCTACTTGTGGGGCCATTTAAAATCATTGGTTTATTCGTCTCCGGTGCTGGATTTGGAATCCCTTCGGAATCGAATTGTGGCAAGTTGTGAGGACATACGCAATGCTCCTGGAGTTTGGGATCGTGTTCGCAGGTCAATGAGACATCGATGTGAGGTCTGTATTCAAACAGGAGGTGGACATTTTGAACATATTCTGTAATGACAACAACCTGCGGAAAGAAAAACGTTCCAGTGAATTTCAATGTTGTGAAGGCCATAACTCGGAAATGAAGCATTTCCGGACACATGTTATAATGAAGTAATTTGGTTGTCTACATGTGGGAAATACATACCTGAAATTATGCCCCGTATTTTTGAAACACCCTGTATATACTAAAAATGTATGTGAATATCACGTGAAATCGTCTCCATTGTGACTTATTCTTTTATAATAAACAGAGGAGGTGTGCAAAACATTATCTGTAGTAATAGTACAGAAGCGCGAGAAAAATTATACCAAATACGAAAACCTCGAGGGCTATTTTTAAGCGTATTCCGCAAAACAAAAAGTGATTAATTTATACAGTACTATATAACATTAATAGTGATTGAAAACTAAACAACTTACAACAACATTCATACATTTTAATTAACATTTATTTTCACAGTTGGCACTAATAGTAATCCAGTAGGCTTCGAGAACAATAATTTTAGCATCTAATCCTGGGAAATGAGGAATTAGACAAATGATGAATATAAATGAAAGAATTTGTGCTAGCAGGCTGTTTATTAAAGGTAGGCCTGCTATATTTAAAGTTACGGTGTGTTTGACTTCGCCTCTTCAATTAAAATATCAATATCCTCATTAGAATATTGGTCAGATCTTTTGTCTGCCACTTTCGAATGGCCCTAATTGTCTTACTGCGCATGGATACTTCAGATGTTCAGAAACGGAGGAGGTGATATAACCAAAGTGATAATACCACTACAACCCGGCATGTGCCATCCAGGATAAACAGAATATACTGTTTTCTCAAATTGGTTTTCATTAACTTCTCATTTTTGAAATATTCCAAGAACGTTTTCATCTTCTCAGGTTCTTTATCTAATTGAACAGAGTATTTGCAATTCTTATATTCTTTCTTTTCCTCCGATCGAAGGAGTTCGTTACCACAACTTCGAAATTTACTCATCCTTACTTCTAGACTACACATCTGAAGATTTTTTCTGAATATGATATGTAACTTATTTACGGCATAATTGCAACGATAGTAGAATCTCTCCTGAATGTTATGATGTAGGCCTACTGATTACTATATTTCTCATTTAAAACCAGGATGAAATGGCACTCGCACACTCACTCACTCATTCTTCATTTCAATAGAATATTCTCCACTTTTCATGACATTGGATGTTGTGTGTTGCTTTTTTCCACACGTATAAGAATCACACAACTAGCAAGTGCGTCATTTATGTAGGTGCCTTAATTTCTATAAACAAAACAACCCAAAAACTTGTTTCATTATGATTTTGGAAACATTCCATGAGCAGATGTATCTGAGAGAGAGAGAGAGAGAGAGAGAGAGAGAGAGAGAGAGAGAGAGAGAGAGAGAGAGAGGTGGTAAATGGGACTTCGTAATTCCACAACAGCGATTTCCAACATTTACGAAAGAGGGGAGGTTTGGTTACCTGTACGTTGGGTTTGTTTTGCGAAAGCACTTTCAAATCTCATACGACAAACATCTGATCATTAGTGACTTCTTTGGTACTGCTTACGTTTAACAAGTCTGTCAATATTTGGCGACAAAGTCGAAGCGCATATCTGTAGAAGATCCACCAAGTGATCGTCGCGTAACATACTGTGAAACAGACTTTTAATATGGTTCAGTTTGGAGAAACTGGTTACAAATATATGTAGAGCTATACTCACTACACACTATTCCTTCAAATGTTTATTTCTCCATGTACTACCCTTTTAAATCGACATAAGCATTTTCAGAAATTATCTTGTTGCTAATTTTCTTGGAGGTGCAAGGGGAATATGGGAATACACAGGGTTTAAGCAATAATAAAGTGTGTTAAGAACTGGCTGCTATGTGATGACTTTGAAATTCCTTTCTCTTTGCAAGCCCAAGAGATAAAAAGAAAATAACATTACTATTTGAGAGAAGTATAAGTATTGGCAGATTCAAACAAATAATGAACAATACTTCAGAAATGGTTCACTCAAACGGGAAAAAAAAAAAAAAAAAAAAAAAAAAAAAAAAAATTTCACATAAATTGTGCCTCTTAACGAAATCCACATTTTATATTTAACAAGCTTTTCTCCGTTTTACTGGTTACTATCCATGCAAAAATCATCCAGAATGAAGAGGTCTTCAGAGGACATTGCCAGAAAATTCAAAACGACTTAGAAACTATCATGGATTCGCCTCATTGTTCCGTCACTGGAAACTTGTAATTTCTTGTAATTTCACACGCCACAGACACTAGGTGATTCACCCTCTCTCTGAAAGAACAGGTGGGGTTGTAGCGGCTAATTGTTAAGCGTCTCCAAAGAAACAGGGTTGAACATCGCTGTTCCACAATATAACGGAGTGAAGACATCGGTTCTGCTGAAGGGATGTATATTCCGTTTTAACCATCAACCATTGCGGGTGGGATTTGAAATTATAAATATAAGGAATTTAAAAACCAATCCCTATTGTAAATTTACTTTGTTGTTTTATTATTTTCCTTTGTTATTGTTATTGTTTATTTATCATCTATTTGTGTTATCTGTTATTCCCCTTTGCTGATTATTGTACTTGTATGAAATTTTATATTGTACTTGTTATAAGGATTTTGTTAATTGTTAATTAATTATTTTTAATCATTGTTCATTGTTTATTTTATATTTATCTTTGATAATGTTGTATCTTATTCTAAATTTTATTGTTTACACATTGAAACTTTTTTAACCTTCAAGTTTCAACCAGTTCACGATATATGGAAAGAATTATTGTCGATAAATTCAGTTGTGTACTGAACGAAGCATGCGGGAAGTAACGGAAGGTAAACTGGATTGCATGGTCAACGGCTTCTTTGTCTAGCATTTTGTTGTGAACATGCTCTCGATTTTATGCAAAATTCTTCTTTAAAGTTATTATGCTTTATAATAAAAATCTGCAAATAAAAATCTGCAAATCGCCTAATTGTGGAGTATATTATTGAGAGAGAGCTTATTTATCTATTATTATCATGTTGAATCTGCTGTCAGCCTCAAAGTTAAATAAATACATGAAAATGTTTTACCACTAGCTGCGAATGAGTTACTATTATTATTATTATTATTATTATTATTATTATTATTATTATTATTATTATTATTATTATTATTATTATTATTATTATTATTATTATTATTATTATTATTATTATTATTATTATTATTATTATTATTATTATTATTATTATTATTATTATTATTATTATTATTATTATTATTATTATTATTATTATTATTATTATTATTATTATTATTATTAATTTTTTTTTTTTTTTTTTTTCGTGGAGTGAACCATTTTGGAGGTTTTATTTGTGTAAGTTTTGCAATTCTTAAACTTTTCTCAAATGGAAGATCGTTTATCGATTTTGTATCTTTTGGCCGTGCAAAGAGAACGGAACCTAAACGCTTCAAAGATTTTAATATAGCTCAAAGCCTACTGTATTCTCACATTCCCCTTGCACCAACAAGAAAATGAGAAATAAGATAATTTGTACAAATGTTTATCTCAGATAATATGAAGAAAGAGGAATACGAACTTGTGCGAGTAGTTAGTGCAAGAAAGTCATGCAACTGCAACACATTTTTTCTGAATATATTCCTTTCACAGGATGTTCAAAGCGATTCACTTTATTTACACTTCAATAATGCCTGGTACACAATTTATATTTTATAGAAAAGTCTATAGAAAGCTTTTACGTAAACGACCGTTTTATAAGATGTTGAATCTAAAAATGATAATAATTTCGAAAATGTTCCCTGCGCACGCGGGCCCGTGTGTGTAGCACAAATCTAACACGTAGTCAGATCATACCAAACTGTATACTTAGGTTCGCCATGGACTAAACCAAAATGCTAAACTAAATATGTTTTAAATATGTCTCTCGCCCACTGTGAATTAGTCATTTTTACCTAACTATTTTACGTAACTAAGAAACCAGTAGAGTGAGTGAGTGTGTTGGGTTTAAGGGCCCGTCGACAACTTGGTCATTAGGGCCCCAGAAACCACTAGAGATAAACAAAAACTGAAAAATGTAGATCTCATAATATATGTATTTATATACCGTGTGGAAGGTACTGCTTCAGTTTTATGAGTAACAAATATGTATAATACAATTATTGTCAATAAAGAACCGCTTCGCAGGAATAAAAAATAATTTATGTCAAACTTTTGGAGCTTCTTAATGAGTTGACATAAATGGGTTATTATTTCACTGACTGTTGCGCAAACATTGTGTGGATAATTCTGTAAAACATTTCTACCTTAATTCGAATGAATTTAGTCACAATATAATGCGAACGTAACCTTGCCAAATCTCTTGGGAATTAAACTTTGCATGACATTTTAACATTAAAAACCTCTTAAAAAACTCGTAATAAATGATTCAGAGTTCCACGCTATTTGTTATTGTAAATGAAAATGAAAATGTTTGTATAAAATCGTCTGTGTAGACTAAATGTGGCTAACACTTTTGGCCACTTAAGAGTCCAAACACACTTCCGTAGGTGTAAGTAGCCTGTTAAAGTTTATGATCGCATATCTATTTATTAATTCCCTTGCATTTTTATCGCTTAAAAATGTCCCCTAGGCTAACATTTTTGACAAGTAATTTCAAATTTAATTTCCCACAACCTAGCTTTCAGACGTAGCTTTAATGTAATTACTATTTTGGGGAACAAATCAACGATGTTACATATTATTATTATTATTATTATTATTATTATTATTATTATTATTATTATTATTATTATTATTATTATTATTATTATTATTATTATTATTATTATTATTATTATTATTATTATTATTATTATTATTATTATTATTATTATTATTATTATTATTATTATTATTATTATTATTATTATTATTATTATTATTATTATTATTATTATTATTATTATTATTATTATTATTATTATTATTATTATTATTATTATTATTATTATTATTATTATTATTATTATTATTATTATTATTATTATTATTATTATTATTATTATTATTTATTACCCTCTTCGCATGGAGGACTGACACCCCCTAAGACCTACAAACCTGTGCCTAGAGTCACATGTCTGACGGGAAGCAGACGAACCTATGGGCCGTACAGAGTGAAGACCTGGAAGTACGTGGTCAGCCCAGCGCCAGATATGAGAGTGAAGAAAAAGATGAAACTCAGAGAAAATCAACCCAGACGCCCCTTCGTCCAGCATGAATATCTCATGCTGGTCCTTGATCCTTGATCGAATCCGGGTCGGCTGCATAAGCTTAAGCCTTATACACAATTCACTCTTTGAAAATTAATTTCTTGCAAAGATAGATGACCCATAAATTACTTTTATTGTAACCAAATTGGAAAAAGCCTGTAACAACAATATTAACAAAATTTGTTGAAATGAGTAATATTAATATCAAATGCTCCTAAACATGACGCTTAAAAAAAAAAAAAAAAAAAAAAAAAAAACAGTCCCTAACCTTTAAACACATGATCTCAAAATAATCCACTAATGCTTATGCTATCAAAATATCTCTAAAATATTTTACTTGTAGTAAACGTTCACTGTGATGTGACCTTAAATAAATGTCAAACACACAGGTTTGGATCTTTTAAATAAAACAAGAAAAATCTGACGCGTCGTATTCACTTGAATTTCTTATTTTATACAGAATACCCCTATAAAAGATAATCTTTTTATGTACTTCTTGTTAATGTAAATAAACTTTTGTTACACATTTAAACATTTCGTTGTAATTAGGTATAACTAAAAGGCTGAAGGCAAAAACCATAACCAAGATGTTTAAAATCTGAATTGCTATACAATGGCTTTGAAATTTCATGTTCCTTGCGTTATAAAGAGAAAAATCTGATGTGTTGCACTCACAAGACTTTCTCTAATCATGAACTTGCTATTCTTACAAACTCTTATTCCTCTATCTTCTTCATGTTAGTCGAGATAAAAGTATGTAGAAATGATGTTATTGCTGATTTTCTTGTAGGTGCAAGGGAATATAAGAATACAGTAGACTTTGAGCAATTGTCAAATCCTTTAAAGCCCTGAAATTCCGTTCTCCTTGCACGGAAAAGAGATAAAAAAAATTAATAACGACCTTACATCTGAGAAAAGTAGTTATTGGAAAACTCACACAAATAATAAGAAATATCTCCGAGATGGCCCACCCCCCCCCAAAAAAAAAAAAAAAAAAAAAAAAAAAAAAAAAAAAAACAACTGTCTTTTAACGACATCTACATTTTGTATAGTAAGATTTGTCCATCTCTTACGGTTCACCATTTGTGCAAAAGCCATAAAGGGTAAACAGGACTACACGAGCTATAGCCAGAAAATCGAAAAAATATAGCTTTCATTTGCCATAAAAATACTTAAACATATGCCATTTTAACCAAAATCGTTAGTCATTTTTGAGAAAATCAAACTTTTTTTTAAAAAATTTTCCCTGAATTGTGAATTAATTTTCTTCAACTTCTTCATCTAAGATCCTTGAAGGATGTTAAATTTAAGTACCAATTTTTGTTTTTAGCCAAGTTTTTATTTTTGAGTTATGCTGTCCACAGACTGATAGACACACACGCACCTTTATCCAAAATTGTTTTTTTTTTTTATTCAGGGGGACTCAAAACATATTTCCGGTGAAATGTTGACATCGAAATGTTGGATCAAATACAATGCTTCCCCTACTTACTAGAGAAAGCAAAAACGAATAACGAATACTTGGAAAAAGTATTCAAACATTCAAACAAATAACTGGTATTGTTTTCAATATGGTTAACGCAGAACATTTTATAGAAGATATACCGTGTTCTTTAATGCGATCTCATGTTTTGTGCAGTTAGCTTTTGTCTAGCGTTTTAAGTAAAGATCTTTGAGAGGGAAGAAACTTTCAGCGATTATTCTCACAAAGTTAAATATACATATACATTTTAACTGTCGAGCTAACATCTTAAGAATATGGCATTTTAATAACAACTGTTGAAGTCATTTTTATAAAATAAAAAATGACGATCATTTTCCTTGCAAAGTAGAAGGGTTTGCTGTGGGAGGGATTTTTGGAATTGTTTATGTCACGTGTCTTTGGAAGACGCAAACTAAAATGTATAACTGGCTTCTCGCTTTCTAGGTATGCTATATTTCTGTGTTAAGTGTTATGATTTATGTTGTATTCGAAAAAAAGTATTACAAATTAATAATTTGTGCTTTTGATTAAATTACATATGTATTGATATATGTTAATTTTCATTTATTTTTAAGTTTTATATGTTATGTAAATGTTAATTTGTAGGCATGTTTTGTATTAAGTGTCGTTATAGTATTTGAGTTTAATTTTGTTTTGTTACAGTTCATATATTATGTACGTATTTGTAGGTACCTTTAGTTTGTATTTCTCTATTGTACATTTTATTTTATTATTTTATTTAAATTGTTTATAATGTTTAATTTTTATTTTATACTTTTTGCTTATTCTGTAAACAATAAATGTTTGCATTATAATTGTTGAAATAGTTAATAAATTTAAAAATCGGAAATACTGAACCTGGGTTAAGAAATTAGATGCCAGGGTTATACAAATAGATTTTTATTTTATTTTATTTTGTAAGCTTTGCTGCTAACAAACATGCGCAGGCGCGCGCGTGCCCCTGAAATCTCGGTATAAAAACTTTGGTGCAATGAAATACTCACTCTGCTTATTTACAATAGGTCTATTTTGGCCGCGCTGCATAGGACCCTACAGGCCCGCTGTTCTTCTCTTTTGTAAATTATTATTATTATTATTATTATTATTATTATTATTATTATTATTATTATTATTATTATTATTATTATTATTATTATTATTATTATTATTATTATTATTATTATTATTATTATTATTATTATTATTATTATTATTATTATTATTATTATTATTATTATTATTATTATTATTATTATTATTATTATTATTATTATTATTATTATTATTATTATTATTATTATTATTATTATTATTATTATTATTATTATTATTATTATTATTATTATTATTATTATATTATTATATTATATATCGTTAGATTTACTATACTTAACAGTAAATAAATAAAAACACGGGGAAAGCTCTATGCAAAAGCAGTGTTGAACAACCCCAAATACTACAGCAAGAAAAGCTGTGGAATTGTAAGGTGTTTCATTTCTATGTGAATCATGTAGAAAATTGTATGGATTCTTTGTAGAAGAGGAAGTAGAGATGGAAGTGCGATTCGTGAAAGAAGCATGAGTAAAGATAACTGTGTGGATGTAATGCGCTGTATTTCAATTTCAAACACATCGAAAATTGTACCAATTGTTTGTAAAAGAGAGTAGAAGAAGAAGGGTTACTGTGTCTTATAAAAGAAAAGTGTGTAGAGAAAATCGTGTGAATGCAATATGTTATAGTTCTGTTTCAGTCATAGGAAATTGTATGAATTGTGTTTTGAAGCGGAACAGTGAAAGGAATGTAATCATGTTTCATAAATGAAAAGTGAGTAGAGAAACCTGTGTGAATGTCATATGTGGTACTTCTATTTTACCAGTAGAATATTGTATGAATTCTATATTGAAGGGTGAGGACGGAAGAACATATAAATTTGCCATGTAAAAAAATCTGATGTGTTGCACTCACATGACTTTCTCTACTCTTGTACCAACCATTCTTACAAACTCTTATTCCTATATCTTCTTCGTGTTAGTTAAGATAAACATTTGTACAAATTATCTTATTCCTTATTTCCTTGTAGCTGCAAGGGGAATGTTAGAATACAGTGGGCTTTGTGCGATAGTCAAATGTTTTAAAGCTTTGAGAATCTGTTGTCTTTGCACACTTAACATATAAAAAAATTGAACAACGATGATCTATTTTACGAAAGTTTTTTTCCGAAACTCACACACATAACAAGGAATATCTCCGAAATGGTTCACCTTACAAGAAAATGTATTCAGAAATAAATTGTATGCTTTAGCAAGATCTACATTTTTTGTATTGTATGATTTGGTCTATGTCTAACGGTTTACCAGTTATGGAAAAGTCGTCCAGAGTAAATACGACTACAGGGGCTATAGCCATAAAATTCAAGATATACATTTCATTTGTCATAAAAATATCTCAAATATATGACATTTTAATCAAAATCATTAGAGCCATTTTCGAAAAATGTTCCATGTAAAGGGTAGTTTAGGGTGGGGCTATTTTCTTCAAAATCTTTGTGTCGCATTCTTGAAAGACTTAAATACCAACTTTGGTTTTTAACCAACTTTTCGTTTTTGAGTTATGCTGTCCACAGACTGACACACAGACTGACACACAGACTAACACACAGACTGACATACAGACACACACACGGACCTTTTTCTAAGAATGCTTTTTTTGGATTCAGGGGATCTCAAAACATATTTTCGGTGAAATCTGGACATCGAATTTTTGGGTGAAATACAATACGTCCCCTACTTACCAGAAGAGAAAATCAAAAAGCAAGAGGAGAAAATCGTGTGAATGCTATGTTGTATTGTAAAATGGATAACATACAAACCTTCTGCATGAAAAAATACATATATGTGCCGAATTTCAAAGTGATGATGGGTCAAGGAGCGCATAGAGAATAAATATACAAAAATTCATTGATATGTATATTATGTAGATTAATAATAGTGCACACTTGAGTGAAGCAAAATTGAGCACTTACCAATATCAGATTTGCTATTTTCTTGCGCTGCAAGTCTGGGAACCAAAACGGTCACCAGCCCATACAGCAAGGAGTACATCTGCAGTGACCTACACATTATTACAACGACTAAGTGATACTGGTGAAGCTTAGGTATTGCCGACACAGCTCTACTACACTCTCTGACATGCACTTTCACTTTCTCTGCTTCACGTAATCGGGTAAACACAGGACTCCCCACCCTCTGCTAACAAAATGTCATTCAGAGAAGAAGCTTCTTACTTATTCGGCTACTCTCAATTCCGGTTTAGCTTTATGCTCTTCAACAAGGCTGCTTTTCTCTCAAATCATGAGAGGTACAGCTCTCTAACCATTACACTCTAAAATATACCATATTTCAATATCATCATCATCTCATCATCATCTCATCATCATCATCATCATCATCTCATCATCATCATCATCATCATCATCTCATCATCATCATTATTCCATGGATTAGACACATTGTCTGTTCCATTTTTCTCTCCATCTCTTCTGCGGCCTGCCAACGTCTCTTCTATCTGTTGGTTTATAGTTTAGAGCTATTTGCGGAAGTCTATCACAGTCCACCCTCTCCACATGTAGCAGCCAATTATTTCTATTTTGTTTTATTTCTTCATTTATAGATTTCACTTTCAGTTCTGATTACATAATTATTTATGTGGTCTAGTTTCGTACATCCTTTAGTTCTTCTCAAGTATTTCATTTCAGATCCTCGTATCTTACTTTGCATCTTCTTTGTTACAACCCAGGCTTCAACATCTTATATTATTAATATTCAAAGGCTAAAATTGTCATTTCGATTAAGGACAAAGGACCTCAGAAGAATCTTAAAACCTACAGCTACCATTTCAGACTTTTACTTTCTCTGCTGCGTATAGTAATTTCGATGTCAAGATTTCACCGGAAATATATATTTTGAAGCCCCCTGAATAAAAAAAGTTTAAGAAAAGGGCCCGTGTGTGTGTGTGTGTGTGTGTGTGTGTGTGTGTGCGCGCGCGCGCGCGCGCGTGTGTGTGTGTGGGGGGGGGGTATGTAGGTGGGTGGGTGTGGTTGTGGATGCAGTCAGTGTGTGTTTGTGTGAACAACATAACTCAAAAAGTACAAGTTGGTTAAAAACCGAAGATGATATTTAAGTTAAACACCTTTCGAGAATACGACATGAAGATTTTGAAGATAATTCCTCTACCCTAAACTACCCTTTACGTGGAAAATTTTGACTCTCTCAAAAATGGCTCTTATGATACTGATTGAAGTAACATATGTTTAAGATACTTTTATGGCAACTGAAATGCATATTTTGAATGTTCTGACTATAGCCTATTTTGTCCTGTTTACTGTTGAGAAACTTTGCATAACTGGTAAACCGTAAGAAATAGACCAAATCTTACAAGTTAAAAAAATTGAGATCTGCTTAAAACATACAATTTATGTGCAAATATCTCGTATATGTATTTATTTATTTATTTTTTTTTTTTTGGAGTGAACTATTTCGGAGATATTTTTTGTTATTTGTGTTACTTTTGCAATATTTATACTTTTGTCAAATGAAAGAGCATTATTCACATTTTTATCTCTTGGCCGTGCAAAGAGAATGAAATTTCAAAGCCCTCGTATAGGAACTAGCTTCAAAAGATTTGATTATCGCTCAAACCCTATTGCATTCCCATGTTCCCTTTGCACCTGAAAGAAAATTATAAATAAAATCATTTCTACAACTGTTGATTTCAACTGAAATGAAGAAGATATAGCACTAAGAGTTTGTAAGAATAGCACAAGAGTAGAGAAAGTCACGTGAATGCAACACATCAGATTTTTTATTTTCGCCTTAACAAATCGAAAGAAAAACCACCTTGTTCTTCTTGTTCCTTTTAAGGATGGGTCATTGTTGTTCCGCTCCGAGGCTAATTGCAGCCTTCCATCTTCTTCTTAGCCGACCCAGGTCACTTCCTAACGGGTTGATAAAAATACGCTTGTCTTGTTAGTCTGTCAATGGACATATGATCCTACCAATTCTTTTCATAGTCCTTAATTTCATGTTAATTGTATTTAGTTTCTTCCTTATTTCTTTTTGTCTCTTATGGTTACCTTTTTAACTGATCTAAGAAATCCCATTTCTGCCGCTTGTATCCTTCTCCGATCCTCAATTCCGTGGTCCATATTTCACTGCCGTGTAACAGTACAGGACTTGAAAGAACATTGTTGTATCTAATTTGCACATCATTTGTCATATATCTTTAAAAATGTTTGCTTATAATTCCATTTGTCCTGTTATATTTCTGTGTTTTCCTTTAAATCTAAACTTATTTTACAATATTGCATCTTAAATAATTGAAAATGTTTACCTGTTCTACTTTTTGCCTATATCACTATTTTTACTCTCCTCATTCGTTTACCCTCCATTGCAATTACCTTTGTTTTGTTGCAGGATATTTCTCTGTTATTGTCTTTTGATGTATTTGTCAATTTAGTTACATAATATTGGAGGTTGTCCTCTTTACTAGCTAACAGTACTTGGTCATCCGTAAATGAAACAGTTTTATTCTCCTTATTCCGTCCTTTGTTTATGCCTCTTACCCGCTAAACCCCACTTTTATAAAATACGGTTAATATAAATAAAATAGGACATTTGAGATATGTTTAATTCTAATGAAAGTATGCAACGACAAAATCGAGCGGGATGACTAGGAGTAACGTCTGTGGCCCGCATTCGGGAGGTCACTGGTTCGATCCCCGTGGCTGCAAACTCTGACATGGGTTTTTCCGTGGGTTAGCCCTTTCACTTAGGCGAATGCTGGGGTACAGTAATTTCTTCTTTACGAATTTCTTTCCCTTAATTTCTTACTTCCCTCTCTTGTCATATTTCAGGTTTGGTTGGTAGTGCGGTTGTTTCCGGCATTTGCAGATAGATGGCATAGTTGCTTGCTCACTGGAACCTCTTCCCTGTCCCTCCCTGGATGTTGGTTCCCGGGCCACAAGGGTCGTTTCGTCACCCTCTCCCTGGGTGGAGGACACACTTCGGTTGTGCGTCAGGTGACAATATATTCGAACCAAAACGTCGATGTCGTGATTTCACTGGAAATATGTGTTTTGACGCCCCCTGAATCTAAAAAAAAAAAAAAAAAAAAAAAAAAAAAATAGAAAAAGACCTGCACGCGCCTGTGTGTGTTTCTGTGTTTATGCCTGTGTGTTTGTGTGTGTGGTACTGTCGTCGTGAAAGACACGTCGCATGGAAGTGAAGTAGTTAGTGTTGAGTGATTGTATCGACAGAGTTAGTGTTTGAAAGACAAAATGAAGAAAGACAGTGAAAGGAGTCAAGTGTACGAGAAGAAAACAGTTGTGAGTTGCAATATCACGAAGGAGTGAAGATTGTGTTAATGTCAGTAAATGGCAACTGTATTGTTGTGCATTTAGTTAGAAGAAAATAAAGTGAGAAAAAGTAATTGGACTGGATTTTATAGATTTTGTCGCATTTGTGTCAGAATTGTCATTTTATACAATATATTTATTTTTCATATATGTAAATTTATTCGTAGCACATAAAATTATGCTCATGCATTACTTGCGATATTTTAAACGGCTGATGTAACTTGCTACCCTTAAGTACAACTAATTAATAGGAATTACTTCGCTACAAGTATTTAGTTACTTTAACCACACTACTTGTTGCAAAGCAACATGTTCACATCAAGCAACAAATTAACTTCTTATTCTGGAACAACCTCCAATTACATTTTTTAACAATGAATCATGAATCTTCGTGTTGTAATGATGCAGGGGCTATAACAGACCAAAACCGCAAAAATGTTGCGGTTGTAGAAACACGTCCAGTGAAGTAGGTAATTACTGCTGTTCATCGTATGGTACGCTGTCTGCAGCTTCGATTCTTCCTTAGAAACCGAGTCACGCCTCTTATAATGCCGTAGGCATTCCAAAACACTCAAAATATCGATTACTAATAAAACGGATTAATTCTAAGGATATTAAATAATCTTATACCGGCTCAGTTAGTACACAGGGTGGAAGGTACTACTTCGCTCATACCAACTACTCTACATGAGTGTAACAAATATGTCCAATACAATTGTGAATAAAGAACCGTTTCACCGCAGAAAAAGAAATTGTGTCTTCGCTTCGTTTCCCGTGACCGACCCTGCTCACCCATGAGTTTTTCGGGGTTTCCCCGGGTCTCACTGCCTCGCGGAACTGCTAAGTGTGCCTAATTTAACAATCGGCAGAAACAAAAGGTATATCGAGGACGTTCTTGACACTTCTAGCCGAGTCATTCCCAGTGTGTGTGTGCGTGTGTGTGTGTTTGTGTGTAGATGTCGAGAAAGATCCGTGTGACGTGATCTCCAGTGAATAAGGGGACCAGAGAAGAACAGAACAGTGAATTGTATTACGGACAAGAGTTGGTCAGGGTGTCAGTGAGTGTGAGACAGCAGTGCGTGTGTGTCGTCGTTTGGTACATCGAAGATTCACCGAGCGTGACGAGTGATTCTGATGTCGTAATTAGGGTATGAGAAGCAAAGGAAATGAAGAAAGGCACTAAAAGGACTAAGCAAGGTTAAGATAAGCAAAAACTCTAAGTTATGTGTAGCCTGAAGGGATGCGGACTGTGCTGACGACGAAAGGAAAACTCTCTATTTGGGGTAAGATTTTAGAAGCCAACAAAGTGACAGAAAAGTAACCGGAGTGATGTTTGTTATTTGTCACACTATTGATTTTTTTCAGTCATACAAGTACTATATTAGGATTTGGTATGCCAATTAAAATTATTAGTCGAAAATCCAAATGATATATCGTACATCAACATATTCTAGACGTTCTCGGAAGAGCCATCGACGTTTCGGAATTGTGCATCTCTTCCATCATCCTGAGATCCTGATGATGGGAGAGATGCACAGTCCCGAAACGTCGATGGCTCTTCATCACTACACCTGGCTCGAAGCCCGAGAACGTCTTGAATATGTTTGTCACCAGGAAAGCTTCAGGTCGTATGTCATACATCAACAACATCAAATTTGGCATTCTTC
This sequence comes from Tenodera sinensis, assembly GCA_030765045.1. NCBI lineage: Eukaryota > Metazoa > Arthropoda > Insecta > Mantodea > Mantidae > Tenodera > Tenodera sinensis. The sequence continues at coordinate 155,984,134 of CM060963.1, forward strand.
CGATCTTATTCTATTTCTTAGACTACTTAGACTTACTTCTTTGAAAAACATGCTTTTAATGGGTTCACTAGATCTCACATCATGTAGTTTTGGTAAAATTTCGATATCGAATTTGTAATTGTTGGTAGGGAATGTAAAAGTATTTAATATTCATTTCATACATAAAAGATATTCACTTTACTATAGAACCATTCGTAAAATTTAATAGTACAATTTCTTTGCATGGTTTACAGAACTTTCCTTAGAAGTTTCAATTTTGAGCTTAACTTATAGATCCTATTTATTTTGACGGGACCAGTATAACAACTTCACTTTATGGAACGACAAATATTTGTGGCCCTTAAATATAATGTGAATAACTATGTATGTGTAGAAATCATGATTTTTGACTTCGCATAAATGAGCTTTCAAATGCTTCAAATATTTAAATATTTCTGTTTCTTTGTCTGATTATGCTCCCCGTGTGGAGCACTTACACCCCCTAGGACTTAAAAGCCTGTGCCTAGGGTCAGACGTCTGTCGGGGAGCAGAGGAACCTCTTGACCGGACAGAGACTTGCAAGCAGGTGGTCAGCCAAGACCAGGTGTGAGAGTGGGAAAGAGCTGATATGAAACGTAGGCGAAATGGATAAATGGAAAGTTGATGATGGAGCAGTTGGTGAAACAATTGGCGGAGGAACCGGAAAACCCGGAGGAAACCCGTTCAGACGTCGCTCAGTCCACCACGAATACCACATGCGGGTCCCTGGGATTGAACCTTTGGTGATAGGTGAATGGTCTAACCGCTCAGCCACGGCGTCACCTGTGTTTCAGAACTAAAAGATAAAAATTCAGATTTTAGCTGGAATGGTTAAAGTCATACATGTAACTACTTAAGTTGTTCATAAGATACGGAAATATTGTAACATCAGACTGAAATGAAAATGATGAAGTTGTTGATTTCCTCTACATTTTGGAGATGTGTTAATCGAAATGGCAGCTGAAAATGGGGAGCCGAACATGACACCTTCATTGTCTGCAACACTTTTGTTTATTATTATTATTATTATTATTATTATTATTATTATTATTATTATTATTATTATTATTATTATTATTATTATTATTATTATTATTATTATTATTATTATTATTATTATTATTATTATTATTATTATTATTATTATTATTATTATTATTATTATTATTATTATTATTATTATTATTATTATTATTATTATTATTATTATTATTATTATTATTATTATTATTATTATTATTATTATTATTATTATTATTATTATTATTATTATTATTATTATTATTATTATTATTATTATTATTATTATTATTATTATTATTATTATTATTATTATTATTATTATTATTATTATTATTATTATTATTATTATTATTATTATTATTATTATTATTATTATTATTATTATTATTATTATTATTATTATTATTATTATTATTATTATTATTATTATTATTATTATTATTATTATTATTATCATTATTATTATCATCATCATTATCATTATCATCATTATCATTATCATTATCATTATCATTATTATTATCATTATCATTATCATTATCATTATCATTATTATTATTATTATTATTATTATTATTATTATTATTATTATTATTATTATTATTATTATTATTATTATTATTATTATTATTATTATTATTATTATTATTATTATTATTATTATTATTATTATTATTATTATTATTATTATTATTATTATTATTATTATTATTATTATTATTATTATTATTATTATTATTATTATTATTATTATTATTATTATTATTATTATTATTATTATTATTATTATTATTATTATTATGAACCTTTTGACAAAGTTGTATCAACATAGACGTAAAGTGTAGGAATTAGTTATGTCATCAGCACATTCAGAAAAACAGTTCTCAAGACAAATTTGGAGCAGCAAATTGCTACATACTTTTATGAACTGTATACTATCTTTGCTTATCCTGATGTCAGTTACAAACATGATTATAAGGAACAAAGCAAAGCCAATAGTAAAAGCCAATAGAAAAGCCTTGAGTCTAAGCTTTCGGTTTGGTTCTGCAAATGTTTGTAATATGGAAATAAAGGCTACACATTGCTAATTCTCGTTGTGCATGTTTTGCTAAGAGATGTCAAGGTTGAGGTTTGTAGCTTTCTTTCGGCACATACCTAGGCTGTTTTGGAAGTCGACTTGCAAGATCGGATTAATGCATCAACATAAAAAGCATTACAAAAAGAAATAAAAAATCTGATGTGTTGCACTCACATGACTTTCTCTACTCTTGTACCCACCATTCTAAACAACCCCTATTCCTATATTTCCATGTTAGTTAAGATAAACATTCGTACAAGTTATCTTATTGCTTATGTTCTTGTAGGTGCAAGGGAGATATTAGATGCAGAAGGCTTTGTGCGACAGTCAAATCTTTTTGACCTTTGAGATTCCGTTCTCTTTGCACGATTAACATATAAAAAAATGAACAACGTTGTTGCATTTCGCTAAAGTTAGTTTTCCGAAACTCACGCACATAACAAGGAATATCTCCGAAATGGTTCACCTTACAAGAAACTTTATTTAGACATTAATTGTGTATTTTAGCAAGATCTACATTTTCTGTACAGTATGATTTGGTCTATCTCTAACGGTTTACCAGTTATGCAAAAGTCGTCCAGAGTAAATACGACTACAGGGGCTATAGCCAGAAAATTCAAGATATGCATTTCATTTGTCATAAAAATATCTCAAACATATGACATTTTAATCAAAATCGTTAAAGTCATTTTCAAGAAAATCAAAATTTTCGAAAAATGTTCGATGTAAAGGGTAGTTTAGCGTGGGGCTATCTTCTTCAAAATATTCGCGTCGCATCCTTGAAAGACATTAAACTTAAATACCAGCTTTGGTTTCTAACCGAGTTTTTGCTTTTGAGTTATGCTGTCCACAGGCTGACTGACACGCAGACACACAGACACAGACTGACACACAGACACCCAGACACACACACGGACCTTTCTCTAAAAATGCCTTTTTTTTGGATTCAGGGGGCCTCAAAACATATATTTCTGGTGAAAGCTCGACATCGAATTTTTGGGTGCAATACAATACTTCCCCTACTTACCAGTAGAGAAAGTAAAAATGAACCTATATATTGGTTGTACTCACATGACTTTTTCTACTCTTGTACAAATTCTTCATACAGTTGTTTATTCATTGTCTTCATGATAATTGAGATAAACGTTTGCAGAAATTGTGATATTGCATAACGCCCTGTAAACTTAAGCGATAAAAGATATTTCAGGACCTGTGATGGCTCTGGAATTCTGTACTCAAGCAAAGTGCTAAAAAAGACTAACAGCTTCCTATTTGCGAAAAGTATAAGCACTTGAATATTCAAACCATAACAGAATATCTCGAGATATGTGAGATAAAAGTGGTGTGCTTTCTGATTAGTAAGATTTTGTCGAGGGTTATGGTCTACCGGCTGGCCCCACAGCGCAGTTGATAGAGCACCTGCCTGTTGTGCATGGGGTCCCGGCTTCGATTCCCGGCACGGGGGTTGGAATTTTTCTCCAGGCAGGAGTCTGGAAGTATAATGGCGGCGCCGTGGCTGAGTGCTTTGACCGTTCGCCTACCACCTAGGTGGGACCAGCATGTGGTATTTATGGTGGACGAAGCGGCGTCTGGACGGGTTTTCCCCGGGTGACCCGGTTTCCTCCGCCATTCATTCCACCAATTGCTCCATTATCACCTTTTCGCCTTGCATTTCATATCATCCTTTTCTTCACTATCATACCTGGTGCTTGGCTGACCACCTATTCCAACTCTTCACTCTGTCTGGTCCAGAGCTCCCCGACAGGCGTCTAACCCTAGTAAGTCCTAGGTGAGTGTAAGTCCTACATAAGGGGAGGGTAATCAGAGAAAGAAAAAAGTTATGGTTTACCAGTTATGCAAAAGTCATCCATAATAAACAGAAATTCAGGGGCTCTTCCCAGAAATTCCAGGTGTGCATTTTATTTGTATTTAAAATACTGTGACGCCGACCGGCGGCAGCGACAACAACAAAGACGTAGCTGGGCTACCTCACAACTCTGGAGGTGGGTGCAACAAAAGTGCCCATCAGGCTGCCTCGCGCGACTGTTGTGAACGCGTGACAACATTCAGAGCGGTAACACAAAGAAGCGGTATTCTTAGAAGTTCGAGAAAGGTATGTGTTACGTCAGCCTCGCTATAAGGAATATGAGTATTGAGTTACAGACTTGAGTCATCGAAGTCAGACAGCTTTTAGTGTGTGTACGTCTGTGTGTGTGTGCGTGTGTGTGTGTGTATCAGCTGCGTGTGTACGTGAGTGAACCGGCGTGTCGTGAAGGGAGATAGCAATGAGTGTTTAGTTAGTCGTATCGTCAAAGTTAGTATTTAAGAGATAGACAAAGTAAAGGTGAGTAAAGGTGATGAGAAGAAAACAGTTGTGAGTTGTAATGTTACGAAGTGCTGTAGAGTTGCACTATGCGTTAACTTGAGAAAAAGAGGACTTGAGCATTTGTACAAAAAATTCTGAAGAAAATCAAGTGAGAAAAAAAATAAAGGGTCTGGAATTTGTGTTTTTGTCACAATATCTTAAACATGTGGTATTTTAATCAAAGATAAAACTATCGGGAAGACTGTACAATGGTAGTAAAATGATAATACTTTAAAATTAGGACTAATTTCGTTTTAGGTCTCAAACTAGAATATACGAGTCCATCTTTAAGCGCTCCATTAACGGCAACAACAACTATGACATTAAGTAATGTCCTTCTAACACATTAATAGTCGTCTTAAAAATAGTTGTCCTTCTACTTGTACTCTAACTATTAAAGAGGTGTAATGGAGTAGGATAATTCACCTCTCCTCCTTTTCGTAAGCTAATATAATATCATCAGAACACAAAATAGGTCTGTCTGATGGCTGAGTGTTATACAAATCAGTGAACCAACCAAACCTCGGCCGACGAACATGCACCATTGGGTATCCATAATACAAGTATTATGGCATAACCAAGAAACCCATTGCTCGTTTGGTAATTTTCGTGGAAAAGAATTTTGCAAAAGCAAGGAGAATAGCTCAAATTGAAGGCATGTGCTGCATGCACTCTCAGAGTAGCTTTTATATTTTCCTTTTCTTCACATCGTATTTTTCCACTAAAGCTGATAAGGGATAGGTTATTGCAAGTATCTACAGAGGGGTATCTATGGAGAATGAAATTAATTCTCCCTTCGCACAGCAAGCAAGAGATCTCTTTCAAACGCCGTTGAATATACGAATTGAATAACTTGATCATTCCCTGATAGTGCATAGACTGTTTTCCCCCACTTAACCTGCTTTAATCGGTTTTACAATGAAAATACAGTTACAACAATGTAACTGAAATTTCACAAATAGTAATCTTTGAAAACACACTTGGGTACAGTTTCATATCCTATAATAATACAGATTCTAAAGCTGGAAATACCAAATTACTGACTTTGTTCCTTGTCACAATAGTGAAGCATGACATTTCACTGTAGTATACTATTATGAGTTTCAACACTTACGTGTTATATTTCTGAAAGCACTTCAGAGGTGGATATTATGGGGTTGGGCAGTATGCTGGAACGCGTTCATGGAAACCTGAACGATGAAACTTATATTGCAATACTCCCATATATTCTCTATCCCTCCGTCCGAGGACGTTATCCTGAAGGAATTATTACATTTTAGCAGGATAATAATTTATGCCAACGGTGGATCAGACTTCAAAACTTACTCTCGGAGCCCAAGCACTTTTGGAGTAGATGGCATGGCCCCTAAAGTCACCAGATTTGAATCCTATGGGACATGTTTGGCAAAAATAGAGAAGAGACTTTCTCGGAGTCCCTGAGTTCACTAATGCTGCATAGCTTTGGGTATGTCCTAGAAGATATTTGGGAGCAGACGATACCAATTACTTCAGGAATCCGGTTGATTCCATGTTCTAAAGACAGAGGGCAGTAATACAAAATATGCGGTGTCATAATAACCATTTCTTGTGCCTAGCTTAGTTAGATATGGATTATTTCATTTAAAAAACACCGGAATTCAGGTAACATGTAGAATTAGAGGTTTTAATGTTTTGCTCTTTCTTTTTTTTAATACCTAGCAGACAAATAGCTCATATATCACAGAGAAATACACTTACAGTATCAAACATAACCTACATAAAATACAATGTGACATACAGAAAGAAAGTGCATGAATAAAAAGTACATGCGAATCACCGAGTTTGGATCGTCTCTTCAGGTAATATATTAAGCTCACAACTTAGACCGTTTGCACATATCGTATTCTTCTCTGTTTATTTAGTAATGTAACTAGTTTAAGCAATTTGGTTTTGTATTTTAGTATTTACCCATGCATTTCTGCCAAGAATCATTATTTCTATTACTTCCCTGAATTTTTATACAGTGATACCGGGCACGGCGAACAACAAAGGATGGTCCGGCTAAGTTACTTCACACCACATACCAGGCCGGCTGCAAAAAAAGACACTCAAGGTCAAGGTGCCTCACGTAACTCTTTCCGTGTACACGATTAACAACAATAAGCGCGGCACTTAACAAAGGACTGCTGATAAGACGCATCCGGCGGCCGTGTGTTTGTAAAGTTTCAAAAAGAACCGTGTGACGTCATCCCCGCTATTTAAGAAGAAGAGGCAACGAAATAGAGGAGTTACAGTTAGAGACATGAGTCGGTCAGAGTGTCAGTGAGTGTGAGACAGCTGTGTGTGTGGGTGTGGTATGGTCGTCGTGAAAGGTACATTGTGTCAAAGTGAAGAAGTGTTAACGAGCGTCGAGTGATTGTGTCGTCAGAGTTAGTGTATGAGAGACAGAGAAAGCGAAGAGAGAAGTGAAAGGACTGGATCAAGGCTACGGGAAGAAAACAATGGTGAGTTGTAATATCACGAAAGACTGCAGACTATGTTAACGTCAGTGGAAGAGAACTGTGTTTTGTGCAAAAGTTTAGAACAAACACAAAGTGATAGAAAAGTAACTAGCCTGGATTTTGTCACTTTGTCACCGTATAATTACGTAATAAGCTGGACTCCTAGTTTAGTCGATACAGTTTAGTCACTAGAGCACCTGTCCTCTATGCGAGGGCTCCGGGGTTCAACTCCCAGTTAGGGTGTGGGAATTTTTCTCTAGCCATGATTGTTCCTTATATCTTCCAGAGTCTGAAGTTTGAACGAAAGTATCAATTAAGGAGTGAGCTAATTACAAAAAGGCAAGACCAGAACCCTCATAACACAAGTAAGAGTACATGGTTAATGCCATTGCCGATTTGCAATATGTTCCAAAGGTAAAAGGCTGCCAATATGATCATTAAAGGCTCGGAACAGCAAGGGGGGGGGGGTGGTGGAAGAAGTCTGATGTGTTGCAGCCACATGACTTTCTCTACTCTTGTAGTAACCATGTTACAAAGTCTTATTCCTATATCTCCTTCATGTTAGTCGGGATAAGCATTTACACAAATCATCTTATTGCTAATTTTCTTGTAGGTGCAAGGGGAATATAGGAATACAAGAGACTTTGAGCGATAGTCAAATCTTTTAAAGCTGATCACTATACGAAGGCTTTGAAATTTTGTTCTCTTTGCATGGCCAAGAGATAAAAAATTCAATAACTACCTTCCATTGAGAAAAATAAGCACTGCAAAAGTAATACAAATAACAGGGATCTCCCAAACTGTTCACTCCGCAAAAAATACATTTGGACATAAACTATCTGTTTTAAAGAAATGTACATCTTTTGTACAGTAAGTTTTGATCTGTCTCTTAGGTTTAAGCTGTTATACAAGTACACAGGACTAAATGGGCTGTAACCTTAAAATTCAAAACATACATTTTATTTACGACAAAACATATCTTAAACACATGGCATTTTGATCAAAATCGTTAGCCATATTAGAGAACATAAAAATGTTCCAAATATTTTCCACGTACCTAAATGGTAGTTTAGGTTAGAGGAGCATTCTTAAAAATCTTCGTGTCCCATCCTTGAAAGATATTAAACTTAAATAGAAACTTTGGTTGTTAAAGGACTTTTCATGTTTAAGTTATGCTGTTCATAGACACGAAGGCGCGCGCGCGCTAGCGCACACACATACACACACACACACACACACACACACACACACACACATACACACACACACACACACACACACACACACACACACACACACACACACATAGACAGACTTACTCTAAAAATGCTTTTTTGGATTCAGGGGGCCTCAAAACACTTCCGGTGAAATGTTCACATTGAAATTTTGGGTAAAATACAATTACGTAGTAGACAAAGTAATAAACATAATACATCGGTGTTAGCTGCACTTACAAGCAAGTATAGTGCAACAGTGTACCTGTGTAACAAGCCCTGTTGACATAGTATATTTCCGTGAAATCTTAGCGATATTTGTAAGTTTAATACAGCATTCAGTCAGTTTTTTCCAGCACTGTGCGTCGAGGAAATACAATTATAATAATGAAATGAAAATGGCAAAACTGGCAGTTCATTTCCACTGATTTGTTTGAACTAATCCAAGCAAACAATAAGGAGACCTTGCAATGATCTTCAAGCATTAAAGCTTAGTCATAGAGCAAGTGAACCTTGAAGTATTACACTTCCTAGTTCTTGAACATAAAGGAGCCTTAAATAAGATTTCCTGACGCTCAACATTAGCCCTGAGAAAGTACTTCAGCAGAAAACATGCTTAGTGTCCACACAGAGCTTACTATAACTCTTGGCAGCACGGACTAATATTTGCATGTGAAAACAGATTATGATTTTGCCAGTCTGCTAATGGCAATTGAGCGAGATGCGAACATATTACTCTGTTTAACTTACGAGAGAACGTACTCACATGCTGCAGGAATGTTGTTATTATTGTTATGATTTACGAAAATGATAGAATGATTGGTGACTCCGAGAAGCTTTTTGAAGGGGCGATCAAAGGGCACACACAGGGATGACTGAAGCATACCTCAGAACTCGGCCATGTCATAAGGTAGAACTTATACGCCACTATAATGAACCTCATTATATCCATATCTTCATAATGACACTGCTATCCACCAATCATAGATGCACAATTTCATAATGACACTGCTATCCACCAATCATAGATGCACAAGTTTATAATGACACTGCTATCCACCAATCATAGATGCACAAGTTCATAATGACACTGCTATCCACCAATCAAAGATGCACAAGTTCATAATGACACTGCTATCCACCAATCAAAGATGCACAAGTTCATAATGACACTGCTATCCACCAATCAAAGATGCACAAGTTCATAATGACACTGCTATCCACCAATCAAAGATGCACACGTTCATAATGACACTGCTATCCACCAATCATAGATGCACAAGTTCATAATGACACTGCTATCCACCAATCAAAGATGCACAAGTTCATAATGACACTGCTATCAACCAATCAAAGATGCACAAGTTCATAATGACACTGCTATCCGCCAATCAAAGTTGCACAAGTTCATAATGACACTGCTATCCACCAATCAAAGATGCACAACTTCATAATGACACTGCTATCAACTAATCAAAGATGCACAAGTTCATAATGACACTGCTATCAACCAATCATAGATGCACAAGTTTATAATGACACTGCTATCCACCAATCAAAGATGCACAAGTTCATAATGACACTGCTATCCACCAATCAAAGATGCACAACTTCATAATGACACTGCTATCAACCAATCAAAGATGCACATGTTCATAATGACACTGCTATCCACCAATCAAAGATGCACAAGTTCACAATGACACTGCTATCCACCAATCAAAGATGCACAAGTTCATAATGACACTGCTATCCACCAATCAAAGATGCACAAGTTCATAATGATACTGCTATCCACTAATCAAAGATGCACAAGTTCATAATGATGCTGCTATCCACCAATCAAAGATGCACAACTTCATAATGACATTACTAATTAACACGTTATTAGCATGTGACTGGCGAGCAGTCCAGCAGTAACATAAACTGTGCGTCTTGAAGTCTTCTGTTTTCGCTGCAATATATACAACAGCTTCCTGTCGCGCCACCTTGCCATGCTTGTATCAGTTAGAGACTGCTTATGTGTTGACAACTTTGTTTGCGTCATTCTATTTATTAGGTTATTTGGCTTGTATTTACATGTACCTGAATCTGTGTATCTGTGTGTATATTGTGAGCATTTGCAATTGTCTAACTCTTTTAATGAATATTTAACTATGTCCAAAAATATTGACAAAGAAGCGCAACCAAACGAAAAACTTAGCGTACTCGGGAAGTGAATAAAATTGTGTTTGGTAAGGTGCATATCCCAATTAAGGATTACACAGTCGATGACATTGCTGCAGAACATGGTCGCTTCCTCCTTTCCTCGTGTATACCGAGTCAGTTTTTTTTTTTTTTTTTTTTTTTTTTTTTTTTTATTTTTTTTATTTTTTTTTTTTTTTTTTGTTTTTTTTTAGTTAAGCCTAAACCTCTAGGCTGTAAAATGAATTAAAGAACTCCAGGAGCTTTTAAACACAAAAGAAAATTGAATTCATGTTAACGTAAGCGCTTTATTATTCGTATCCTGTGTTGTGGACACCATGCACAGAACATTTTTTTTTTTTTTTAGCTTTTTTTTTTATTTTTTTATTTTATTTTTTTTTAATTTTTTTTTTTTTTTTTTTTTTTTTTTATGTATATATTATTTTGATTATAGTTGCATTGTCGTATTTAAAGTGCAAGGCGTGTTATGTACGGCTGCATTGATTTGCTAAGACCAGAAGTTATCAGTTGCCAGCGTGCCTGTCTCAGAAAACTGACCCAATCCTTCCTCTGCGCCACTGGGCCATTATTCTGTTTAAGGATCCAGTACATTGTTCCCATTACCAGCCAAACTACACAGCGTTGGAGTGCAGTATTCTGAAAATGAAATTCCAAACGCTGGAGCTTCTCAAGACATGGTGGAGCTTGCGGTGGGCACCATTTGGCGATGTAAGTCCTGAGCTCTACCCAGATGACTTCAACCTGCTTACAGGAAGCAATCCGGTGGTCCAGTGTGTCGACGGCGGCACAAGATGGACATTGGTTTGACTGTGCCCTTCCATGTCGCCAGAGTTTATCCGCTGTCGGTATAGTCTCATTTAATACTTCATAGGTGGTTTCCTGCCAATCACTGGGCACATGTTTACAAAATAAATTCTGCCAGATCACTTTCCACTCCCTGGTATATTTCTCTGCCACTCTGGGCACCAGATGAACTGTCGTGAGCATACGGTAGTGGTTCCGGGTGCATTCGAAGGCCGTAATGTCATCGTTGTTGTCCAGAATTCGTTTTAGGTGAAGGACAGTGGGTTTAAATCCGTTGAGTGCCACCTGAGGGTTATGCAGCTGTTCCTTCCAGAAATTTTGGTCAATGGATGAGCCAGATCCGCGCAATGATTGTGTGGCGGTTTTCCCCAATAAGGCCATGCATTTCTTGGCAATGTCCACTAAGCCGCAACCACCTTTGGACGGAGGCAAACGTAGTTGAGGCCGGCTCACCTTATATGCTTTTCCAGTCCACAAAAAGTAACCAAGGAGTTGTTCCAATTTCTGTGCGTCACGTTTTGCAATCGGCAGAATCTGTGCCACATACCAAATTTTGCTTAGACCATAAGTATGCAGGTACCAGATGCGTTGTAGCAAATTCAGGTTCCGGATCCTCTCCATGGATAAGGAATGGCGTAAACTATTAATTTTTTCCCTCCAGTTAACTGCAATCGTATCTTCTATATTTGCCATAAAGCATATTCCAAGTATCCTTGTAGTAGTCACACATTGCATCCCCAAGGTCTGTGGCGGTTCCGGCCAATTTCCTAATATTAGGATCTCCGATTTCTCAGCATTTAACACTGCACCGGACATCGTTGTGTACTGCTCCAATCCCTGTTGCATGGTCGTCATGTCTTCATTATCTGCAGCCACCACAGTCACATCATCAGCATAGGCTGTAAGTGTGAACCGTTCATTGTATACACTGACTCCTCGCATGGTTTGTTGCAACCTCTGGAGTAAAGGATTCAATGCCAATGAAAACAATCCCATTGATAGCGGGCAGCCTTGACGTACTGATCGTTGTATTCGTACCGGCCTGGAAAACCATCCGTTCCATAAGACTCGAGACTGTGCCGTGCCGTAGAGTCCCTGAATAAGGTTGATTACCGGCACTGGAAATTTCGCAGCCGTTAAGCAGTTCCACAGATACGAATGGCGCACTCTATCAAAAGCCTGTTGAAAGTCGAGATTGATCAAAGCCACCGCTTTATTTTCTCTGCGTAGATGGATCAGCGTGTCACGCAGTTCCGCCAATGTGTCAATAATGTTCTTTTTCGATATTGCCGCTTGGTTACAATGCATGATTTCTGCATATGCTCCTTTTAATCGGTTAGCCAGAACTTTCGCAAATAACTTATAATCGGCGTTTAGCAGCGTTATTGGACGATAGTCCTTCATGGTGGCGGTTTTCTGTTTCTTCGGCACCAGGGTGATAACACCATCCGCGAAGGTTGCGGGAAACACTGCTGTCTCCCACAGTTCCGCATATACTTCCATCACTTCGTTCTTGATTATTGGCCAGAACTTTCTATAGAATTCATAGGTGAGCCCATCAGGACCTGGTGATGTGTGTCGACTGGCTTGTTCAATGGCGACCAACACCTCCCGCTCCGTGATAGGGCTGGTAAGTATTTTTGCGGATTCCTGGGTGATGCCGGTGTCAAACAGTTCATGTTCCATACGCCTATAAGGGGTGTCTGCTTCTGGCGCTTCTTGAAATAAAGCCTGAAAGTGATCCGCTATAAGCTGGAGCTGGGCGCGCGTTCCAACATGGGCAGTTCCAGTGTGCGCGTCCCGTATTGTTTGAGGATATCTTCCATGTCCCTTCTGCCGCTCCTTTGCGAAATAATAAAATGAGTTCTGTTCCGCTTCATGCATGGATTTCACTTTGGCTCGAACTTTATGTCCTTCCAACTGGTGTAAGTGTTTTAATTTGATGATTTCTTTTACTTTTTTTATCTCCGTCTGCACCTCATAGCCCTCCCTTTGCTTCAGATGCAGCCCCCACAGCGCCTCATTGTAAAAATGTAGTAGCTGCTTCTTGGCCTGTGCCCTCACAATACCCATGGATTTAAATAGGGAGCGAATCGCTGGTTTTGCCGTGTTCACCCACCAAAAACTCTTCCGAGTTGAACTTCTAAAGGCCGACTGTAACTGAAGCCATTTGATTTGAAATTGTTCCCTAATGTCTGTGTCCTCCAGCATAGAATTATTGAGTTTCCAGTAGCCACGGCCGGCCGTCTCAAGCCTTATTTCATTTATTTGCAATTGACATAGCACTGCATGATGGTCACTAAAAACCACCGGAATGACCCAAATTCGATGGACATTTGGAGCCATTCCGGGAGATAGATACTGTCGGTCGATGCGTGAGGCAGAAGTGTTGCGGATGAAAGTGAATTCCACTTCGTTCCCATGCTTGATCTCCCATGCGTCAAGCAGTTGCAGCTGTGACACTAGGTGTTGTAGCATGATGCTAAAATTCGTAGCACCTTTTTGATCCTTCGCCTGCAACGTGCAATTGAAGTCGCCTGCTAGCAGAAGTTCCTTGCCTTGTCGCAAATGCGGGGTTACATCGGTTTGGAAGAAACGCTCTCTCGCTTGTCTATTCTGTGACCCAGCTGGAGCATATATGTTAACCAGGACGGTCTCTTCCAAAGTAGCGGAGAGGACCCGTCCGTCGGGATCCATCTGAAAATTCTGCAGGGGAAATCCCTTCCTGTACACTATTGCCGTTCCTCTGCCGTTCAAACCTAGGTTAACTTTATAGTCGTAATTGTAAAGAGCATCCAAGTTGTAAGTATTTACTTCTTGGAGAAAGCATATGTCAATGTTGTTCACCTGGAGGAAACTATTGAGCAGTTTTTGGGTTACTAGATTTCTGCACCCATTCACATTCACTGTTGCCACCGTTCGTAGATAGATCATTATGAAAGCGACTGTCGCAAAGATAGTGTAACTCGGGCGTCTACGTCCTTGGCCTCGTGCATTGCTGCTAGTGTGCTACTGTTCGGTCTCTGGATGTCTAGCTGGGGTTATCTGTGCCGGAGGGTTTCCCTTAAGCCTTGGGTCACATAAGGACACCTGGGGCTTCCGTGTCACCTGAAGTAGGATCGGCGACTCCGCTTCTGTGGCCCTCGCATCAGGTTGAGAGGGATGAGATCCACCAGCCATCTCTGCACGCCGATAAATTGCGACTGCTTCAGCTGACCGTGGTTGGTCCTCTTGGGAGCTGTGTGGCCGTTCGAGTACTTGCGGTCGAGAATCACTCGCAGATGGTCGTGCCGCTACGGTGGTGCCGGGGGTGTCCTCCCAGTAATGGGAGTCTGCTCCTATCTCCACCGCTGGGCACCTCACACTTTGTTGTAACTGTGCTGCTTCGTAATCACTCTGGGGGTTGTTTCCCGCGTCCCTCCTTGCAAGTTGAACCTCACAGGTGTTCCTGTCACCTCCCTCCTCCAGGATACTGCTGCCAATCAATGCTGAGGCAGGCTCTTGCGTCAGTACTCCAGCCGTATCTGCTGTGTCTGTGGACGGGACTTGCAATAGACGTGCCTCCTCATGGGCTTCTTCCACAACTTCCTCCAGCTCCATTTGGTTATTCCAGGATGGTTCTTCCTTCTGGGCTTTGCTTGTCTTCGCCCGCTTGGCCCGTTTCTTCTCGGTCGGGCGTTTCTCTTCTGCTGCAGCTGTCTCCGTTACAAGTGAACCCACCTCGGGTGGTATTATCTCCTCCGGATTGGCCAGATGTACTCGTTTGCCTGTGGTATCTCGCACTATGGAGGCATACTCCCTTTGCGGTGCAGGCCTTGCTGCTTCCTGTTGACTGTCATTCACCAGGGACGTTTGCCTGTTTTCATCCGTAGGATGCGCTCCCTCACTCTGCGTGTCCACTACCACCTTCGTCGGTTCTGTTTCGTTTCTCCGTCCAGTCGCCACTGGGCGTGTTGCGGTCGGACGGTGGGGGCAAAATTCCTTTAGATGTGCCGTGCTACTGCAGACGTAGCAGGATCTGGGTTGGCCGGCGTAGGACACCGATAATCTGTAGCTGCCAATGATGATAAAACTAGGGATGTTCGTCTTCAGTTGCATCTTTACCGCTCGTACCCCATTAAACACCGGGACGCGATATTGTCGGCTCCATTGTTCCTTCCGGACGTCATATACCGTTCCGTAACGCTGCAACGCTGCTTTTAAGACCTCTGCCGGGAGCTCTGGGGGTACATCAAACACTCGGACATTGACAGCATTACCGGTCACGTGTTCGATAAGCACTTTAGTCATCTCACCATTCATGTATGTGAAAGGTGTTTCCGCCGAGAAGGTATTGAGGGTTTTCTCCAGCAAGAGTGCTGATATTAATTTAACATAAATTGCCCGTTCACTTGCAATTAACTGTATTGTATCCACTTGTTCCGCATTTAACCGTAATGTATCTGCTATGAAATCATGCACTTCATATGCCGACGGTCGCGTTGCACTTAAAGCAAACTTGATCCTGAGGGTATTTTTCCTCGCGTACATTTCCATTTCTTTTCACTGTTAAATTTAGCTGAAATACTCACTTTAAATTCCTACACTTGGTGATCGATAATTTCACTCACAGTGTTGTATATGTCTTTCTTGCGCTCACTCACTATCAGGCCACACACGCAGTAGACAAAACAACCGGTTCTCCTGGTACGTCTGCTCTGTCCCAGCGCACTGGCTTGACTGAGTTAATTTGGATCGAAGTAAAGGGTTACGTTGGGCGAAGCAACAAAGATTTCACTACGCCATCTGCAATAAAGCTACAGCAGCAAACAGCTAAAAACAGTTAAAAATGGTTACTCATATAAAGGGCGTAATAAGTGCGGCATCGGAAAATGAGTTTTAGAAGTAAGCTTGTCGTTTCCGAGGCTAAGTCCAACAACAGCAATCATGCAAGCGATTCGGATATCTGCGGCATTTTCCCATTAGAATAAGCACCAGTATTTCACAAGTATCACTATTTCGTTAACTTAAATCTTTACATTGATATCTTTACACTAATACATTAGAACATGTGTATATATACACGTACACACATGTTCTATGCTTTGCATGTAGAGTCACTAATTTACTAGTGTTCTCGAATACAATATAAACAATATCACCTTTACATTTCAAGGGTAATCTACCTGTCTTCGTGCCCATAATCCGAACATACTCTCCACATGGTCACGATAAGCGGCGTCACTCATCTCTAACCATGAACTGTCGATCCCTTCCTTTATTGGTACCGATCATAATAAATAGAGCTCGGAAGTTCATGCCCAAAAAAGCACTGGAATATGCATGCAAATATGTTCTTAAAAACCTGAAAATATGCCAAGAACTGTACACTATTTAATTAAAACAATGTCCCTTTGCAGTAGACCAGACGAGTTAGTATAAATAAACCATATTCCTTAGAGTTTGAAGCAGAAGTGGTCCTGCTGCTAGTATTAACTGCTAAACTGCAGTTCACAACCAATAGTTTGCGCAAATTTTCAACTGTAAAACATCGTCTGTTGTCTTGCAAAACACTTTTGTAACTCGAACAACTTCTCTCTACGTCACAAGATGTTATAGGGGCATATTTAAATGATGTTAACTGCTTCACAGAGAGAGAGTCAAGTCTCTTGGTGTGACAGACGGTTTTCTTACGAAGATGTCTCGAATATCGCACATCTGTTTATAACCAGAATTTTTTGAAATGACATAAGTCACTCTCTCTTTCACTTTTTGTCCTATGCTACCAGGAACCGAACTTAGATCACATATTGTTTTTTCAAAGATAGTAAGTGATTCATGCAAAGGAGCTTCCAATGCCGTTATGCCTGTTGGCAAGAAAGAAAAATTGGCAGATATGAAACTCCTGACAGAATATTTTGCACAGTTTCTATTGATGAAGCATCTTTCGAGTCCAATGAATTAACAACCTCTTCGACTATTTCTATGTGCTCAGCATAATATAAAACTGCATCGACCCATGTTCCCCATCGAGTTAACACTGGTGCAGGAGAAAGTCGCATATTAGGTGCTGTTGATCTAAACAACTTAACTCTTTTGGGAGATTTAACAAAAATGCTCTTTGTGCTGGACACAAATCTATCTACCAATGGGAAATAATTACGTATTCCCTCAGAAATACGATGAAGAGCATATGCCAAACAAGTTATATAAATTAAGTTAGGAAAACTGCATTTCAGAGTTTGTCCTGATTTTAGCATATAAGGACCTGCATCAGTAACAAATAAAAGTAAGCGGTCGTATTTGATTCCACATGGACATAGTAATTCCAAAGAGTCCATCACAAACTGGGTCACAGTTACATTGTCAGTGGCCGATAATTTGCACACATTAAGAAGATAAGGTGTAGCCTTTTATTAATTATTTAAAGCACCCATGATTATATTAGCAATAGAATGGTGCTCAGAATCAGGGGTTTCATCAACATGCAACCACACAAACTGATCCGCTAATTCATTTTGTATATTTGACAATACATTATTGTAACAATGTCCTACATAAGTCTTACGCAGTGTACTATCTTCAGGCACATGTTGTCGAGTGTGCTTGGCAAGAAAGTTTTTAAATGTCAGATTATTCATTTTGAACAATGGAATATCAGCAGCTAAAAATGCTTGGCACAAGTCATAGGAAAATTCAGTAACCCTACTTCCTAAACACTCTACTAGCTGTTTTTGAACAGGTTCTTTGTTTGCGAGTTGTCTAATTAAATTCTCCTTATGTTTTGCTGTGTTTATGTGCTGAACTATTTGAAATTTTTTCTCACTCCCTATATTTTTCTCACACGCTCCACAAAACAGTACCTTATCTGTAGATATTAAATCACCAGAAAACTCTTTCTGTAAATGAATTAATCTAGCACTCGGCATTTGAAGAGCTCTTTAACATTTTATACGCCTAATTTAATTTGGAGGGAACCAGTTCACAACACTGTTACGTTTGAAGACCACGATTCAACTACTGGTGGGCAGGCAAGCGATGCTGTAATCGTGCTGCTCAAAACGTAGACCTGCACTTTATCTTTGCTAATATAAACCTCTCAGATAACGCACTGATTATTCCCTCCGCACATACATATAATGAAAGGATGGAAACAGGGGATTCACTGCATGACAACATGACTCAGCATTAGTTCTCACCACCCCCCGAGTTGCATCATCATGTGCATTATTACCAATATGAAAAATATTATACAGATGGAAAAAATGATAAAAAAAACAAAAATCATTAAAATATGCAGTATAGGGACTATAATATTGAAGTATTATGCATTTATCAAAATCAAGAAAATGTGCAGTTATATGCACCATAAAAGCATGGCCAAATAACTGAAAATTCCATAATTCGTGCACATAATGTAAAAGCATACATTTTTAACCCCTAGGAAAAAACACGCAAGTGCATGAACTTCCTAGCCCTAATAATAAACTTCACTGTTCTTTAGTATACACTATAGAAACAAGCAATAAACAACAACAGACACGTTTACATTGCTTTATGTCCACTTTACACTATATCGAAACAACGCTGGACTGAATTACAAATGCCGTAAATGCGCGTGACCAAGGTTTCCTCTACGAGATAGCTTAGTCCAATAGTTGCTAAAAGACAGATATGGCAACTGCCTGGTGAATTTTGTAAAAAAAAAAACACTAGTTGCATATATCTACATCAGATTATTTAAGCTTTTTATTTGTATTTTTCGTCATTCTCAGTGGCTATGGCACTGGATTCGCATGGAGAAAAAAAATCAACTTATAATAAAAAATATCTGATGTGTAGCGCTCACATGACGTTCTCTACTCTTATACTAACCATTCTTAGAAACTCTTATTCCTATATCTTCATATGTTTGTTCAGATCAATATTTGTACAATTCGTATTGCTTATTTCCTTGCAGGTGCAAAGAAAATATTAGAATACAGTTGGCTTTGGGAATTAGTCAAATCTTTTAAAGCGTTGAGATAAAAATTAAAATCGATGTTCCATATCACGAAAGTTTTAAGTTTCCCGAAACTCACACAAATAACAAGGAATATCTTGGAAATGGTTCACTCTACACACAAAAAAAAGCACATAAATTGTGTGTTTCAGCGAGATCCACATTTTTGGCATAGTAAGATTTTGTCTATCTCTTGCAGCTTACGAGTTATTCAAAATTCATCCAGAGCAAACAGGACTACATAGCCTATAGTCATAAAATTCAAAATATACATTTCATTTGTCATACCAGTATCTAAAACATACAGCATTTTAATCAAAATCGTTGGAGGCATTTTCAAGAAAATAAAAATTTTCGGAAACTTTTCCACCTAAAGGGTAACTTAGGCCTGGGATATTTCCTTCAAAATTTTTATGTCCCTTCTTTGAAAGACATTAAACTTAAATACCAACTTTGGTTTCTAACCAACCTTTCGTTTTTGAGTTATGCTGTCTACAAACTGACAGCCACACAGCCACACGCACACACACACACACACACACACACACACACACACACACACACACACGCACACGCTCACACACAAACACACTGATGGACCTTTTTCTGAAAGTGCCTTTATTTTTGCATTCAGGGTGACTCAAAACATATATTTCTACATCGAATTTTCGGATGGAATACAATGCTTCCTCTACTGACTAGTGGAGAAAGTGATAAATGAAAAAAATGAAAGCTCTAATTTCCTGATAGGAAATAATAATGCTAATCAGCTGTCTTGGTTGGAACCTAATTACCTAGTTGTCGACGGGCCCTTAAACAGAACTCACTCACTCAACTCACACAGCTGTCTTGGAAATCTTGGGCAATAAAAATATTCAACCATGAAAGAAATACACGAAAGATTCAGAATTAGGTAAATCCAGATATATAACTATGCAGGTAATATTTTCTGTCTGAAACCGGAATAAGGCGGGTATGTCAAGGTGGTTAAGGTTCAGCAACGTGATAAACTGGTTGTTTTGTTGCAAAGTTTAATAAAATCTAGACTGGAAGTAAACCACACATATTTGAAGTGACAGTTGAAATGACGACTAATATTGCGCGATAATAGCACATAACGTCACTGGGTAACCATTTGGCTTTACTGTTTCAGGAGAAAAAATGCGATATAATATACTATTCAGCGACTGGTCACGCTGAGCAGCACATGATCGTCAAGCGGTTAAAACGTAACAGTCCATGCGTTAACTATATCGTAACCGTTTCTCTTTTCTCTTTTAAGGGTACATATTAACAAATAAACATGTTCACCATTGCATAAAATTTGTTTTCTTTAATTCACAGGTGACGCAAGGGTAACTTCCGATTGCATTTGGTTTTTGTTTGCCGTTGCCTCTCCGGCTGGTCATGAAACACAACCAGGGGCCACTCAGGGGCAGGTAAAAGCAGGTCCAAGTTTTGTAGGCAATCGCCGAAAAGCTTTAAGAGGGTTTGCTTGCCATCTAACTTCAAACTTCCTTCCTTCCGTCTTGACATTAAAGCTTGCAGATGCCTATGCCTGCGGATACCTATTGCGTCTTTACATTCTTGTAACTAGGGAAATTATCTGTTCCGCGATTTTAGCAGGTGAGAAATGTCATCTTGTGAGTGGTGCATGTGTCTTTACAGATCATGCACTTATTTACATAGACGAAGGTCTCACACTTCGTTAAACAGGTTTTAAAAGACAAGTTTACACAGATTGAAATATTGGGAAAAAATTGAAGTCCTTGAATGCTATTTTTATTGGGAATAAATGTTATTTTAAATTGAATTTACAAAGGCGTATTTACAGTTTACTTCGTTAGCCATCGCTGACTGGTCACCTTTGTTTGGGCCCCCATACATGTAGGTGTTAGGGACAATGAGATGGCAGACATGCTCGCAAATAAGACAGCCCCTTTGTAACATGCCAAGGCGTATCAGATATCAGAAAATCAAATTAACCAGCAAGGTTAAATATGGGATTATAATATTGTCTCGTAAGTTCGTTCGTTTCTCTTTACATTTCAATCACCAAGAATACACCTGCCCCGCAGCACAGCTACGGCAGAGTAGTTGCCAAACTTTCTGTTTTATGGAAAAATTCCCAGCTCTAACTTGACTAAACCACTTTCGACATGCTCGATTCGTTACTGCATCTTCCCCGCAGACAATACAAATTTTCTGCTGGCAATGTGAACCAGGTTTGCACTTGTAAAACAACACAAGATGTTGAAAAAATGTTCCTTTTTCTTTCCATTGTTCATAAACACAAGTTCACGCTGTTCCATCCAACCACAATCATAAACACACACTCCCTCTAAGTCGTAGTGGTGGTTAGGCAAGTATGATAACTTCACTGTACAGGAGGTTCCGGGTTTTCAGGCGATATAGATGAAACTTGCGAGCAAAGCGAACTTCTGGGTCAACTTTCTAAACAAACAACTGTCAGAGAATCCGTGGATTAATTTCGGACCCAGGTGGTATATAGAGTTCTGAATGTATGATTCAACGATAACTCAATGGAGTGTTCGAATCAGACTTTCTGACGAGGTGGAGGGGGGGGGGGGGGGGGGGGGACTTACGTTTATCTTACAATTATGGCAATAATAGTACTAATACCAGTGGTAGTAGCATTGGTGTGTTATACCAGGTGACTCACTCCAGCCAGCCCCTGGGTAAGTAGATAACTCTTCGTACGTTAAAAGAGTTGCAGAAATAACAAGAGTAAATCCAGTCAGTGGCGTGCGTGAACCTTGTTCTACATGTAAGAGAAGAGAGCGGAGCGGCAGAGGAAATGCTCAGGCTTCAACTGGAGTGTGCAGCGCGTGATAATAGAGAGCAACAGTCGTAGAATATTTTCCACTTCACTTACAGACTTTATTTTCCAGGGAATAAACTCATTCATGTATATGCTGCTATTGTCTATCATTACGGATTACAGATTGCAAATTGCCGTAAAAAAATCCATGCAAACATGAGGGAGCGTAATGTTTGATTGGCATTTCTTTGTTTCTTATTGTTACTGTTGTTTTTATTATAATTTTTAGTTATTGTTATTATTGCAATTGTTATTACCTTTATTATTTTATTCTCATTATTCTATTATTGTTAATTATTATCCTTACTATTATTACTATTTCTCATAACTATTGTTGCTATTATTTTATAATAATAATTATTATTAGTGTTTCTTATTATTGGTACTATTTTTATAATAATAATAATAATAATAATAATAATAATAATAATAATAATAATAATAATAATGATAATAATAATATGATATTATTAATTTATTATTATTATTATTATTATTATTATTAATGATCTATTATCATAATCATTAGTATCCGCATTACTATATTATTAGTTCTATTATTATTGTTAGTTATTGTTAATTTTTGTAGTTATTACTCTTACCATCAAAATCACTATTATTTGTATCATAATTATTAGGTTAATGTTAATTAGTTTTAGTGTTATCATTTTCATTATTACATCAATATTGATATTTTTGTTATTGTCATGGTTTGTTATTATTTTATTGTTCTCATCGTTATTGTTATCATCAAAGGCTACTGCTATGGAACAGGTGTTCAAAATGATGTCTTGTTGTTTGATACAGTGTTTTAACCGCCTCCTTGTATCTATATGGACATTTCTGAAAACTGCGAGTGTGACATGCATATGCTTTAACGATCCTTTGAGGGGATTTGTTTAAAACGCAATATTCCTAAATGTCTCTAAAAGAAATAATCTAATGGGGTTAGATTGTCATTGTACAGGAACCTCATCAAGAAACTCCCGAAGCTCACATTGCAGGAATTCCAGATACCGTGGTCTGACAAACAAAAGTAATGACAATAACTAAATATAATAATAAAATACAGCAATAGCATTAATAAGAAACACAGAAATGCCAATCAAATATTACGTGCCCTCATGTTGGCATGGTTTTGTTACGGTAACTTACAATCTGTAATCCGTAATGTTAGACAATAGCAGCATATACACGAATGAGTTTATTCCCTGGAAAATAAAGTTTTGTAAGCGAAGCGGAAAATAATCTACGACTGTTCCTCTCTATTCTCACGCGCAGCACACGCTGGTTGAAGCCTGGGCATTTCCTTTGCCGCTCTGCTGTCTTCCCTTACAAGCAGAACAAAGTTTTCGCACTCCCTGACTGGATTTACCCCGGTGATTTCTGCAACTCTTTTAACGCGCGAAGGGTTATCTACTCACCCGAGGGCCGGCTGGAGTGGGCCACCTGGTATACATAAAACTTGGAAGCAGCAACGGCAGCGGTGGCGTCGGTGGCAGCAGCAGTAGCAGTATTATGCATTTTACTGTCTTTAAGAGCACAGTGATTTTGTATTTTTTAGCAGTGCAGGCATTCTCGTATAACTCTCCCAAAACTGTTTGATGAAAGTCAGGGGCAATTTGTTTTCCATTTTTCGAGCCTAGTTTTCTTTCGACATCCCCCCTCCCCAGATTAGTGTATTGCTCTTACGCTATCTTCGCTAACACATGTCACTTCCAATGCTGCTGCTTTTACCTGATAAGCTCCAATATTAATATTGCTTGAAGTTGAAGCCTGAGGTTCCAACTGGTATACATCATTGTCAGTACCTTCAGTAACTTTTCACTTTCTTGTCACAAGTTTATCAATGCTGAACAGTTAGGTGCAAGAAACTGAACTGAATACTACAAGCTGAATCCAAAAAGGGCATTTTCAGAGAAATTTCTCTGTGTGTGTGTGTGTGTGTGTGTGTGTGTGTGTGTGTGTGTGTGTGCGTGCGCGCGTGTGTCAGTCTGCCAGTCTGTGGGCAGCATAACTCAAAAACGAAAAATTGGTTAAAAACCAAAGTTTGTATTTAAAGTTAGTGACTTTTAAGAATGCGACACGAAGATTTTGAAGAAAATTCCTGCACCCTAAACTGCCCTTTACATGGAACATTTTTCGAAAATTTTAATTTTTCCGAAAATGGCTCTAGCGATTATGATTAAAATGCCATATGTTTGAGATATTTTTATTGCAAACGTAATGCATATTTTGAATTTTCTGGCTATGTAGTGCTATTTACTCCGGATGACTTTTGCATAACAGGTAAACCGTAAGAGATACACCAAATTTTACTGTACAAAACTGTAAATCTTGCTAAAACACAGAATTTGTGTCCAAATATTTTATTTTTGTTTGTTTAGAGTGAACCATGAGATATTTCTAGTTATTTTTATGAGTTTTGAAGGACAAACTTTCGTGAACTGGAAGATCGTGATTCAGTTTTTTAATATCTTAGCCGTGCAAAGAGAACGGAGTTTCAAAGCACTAGAACATTTGACTATCGCTGAAAGCCTTCTGTATTCCCATATTCCCCTTGTATCTACAAGAAAATAAGCAATAAGATAATTCCTGCAAATGTTTATTTCACATAAAATAAGGAAGACACAGGAATAAGAGTTTATATGAATAGTAAGTACAAGGGTGGAGAAAGTCATGTGAGTGCAACACATCAGTTTTTTTTTTTTTTTTTTTTTTTTTTTTTTTTTTTTTTGCTTCTGTCAACGCCGGAACTCTTAACGAACTTACTATCATACAATGGAGTGGACATATTGCTCGGGATTATTTAATTTCACTGATAAACTGTACGCAAGTACTGTCACACGCACTCTGAGACTACGTCTGATTGTCTAGAAAACACGTGACTGTGACGTCGTTGAATATTTGTCTACTGCACAACCGCCTTCATTCGTGACGGCAACTATAGCATAGGTTAACTTATGGCTCCGATAATCAGCACAAGACATTATAGCACCTACAATCCTCCGTAACCCAATGTGAAATGTTTCGGCTTTGGAAGTCGATACTCCTATGTTTATAGAACAAATAGCAACGCTTTGCAATATAGTAATTTAAACAAATTATTTTGTTGTTTAACGACGCTGTCAATTACAAGGATCACACCAGTGTCACCGGTGTAAGGGATTTCGTACCGCAGGAGTTCTTTTATATGCCAGTAAATTTACTGGCATGAAGCTGTCGTTTTTAAGCACACTTAAAAACCATAAATCTGGGCCGGATTTGAACCCGCGACCTTTGGAGCAGTAGGCCAGCGCCTAACCAACTGAGTCGCCCAGACCAAAGCTGCAATATAGTCATGGATGAGTTTGTTTCAAATAAGTAATACAACTTATTTAGTTAAATAGTTAGCTGAAGTGCGATATGACAACGAAAGTATAAGCCATTTAGGAATTTTGCATGTGAGAATATTATTCCTAACTGGACACTGCTACAACTAACGATCCGAGACCACAATCTGCAGAACAAACAAGGATTTATAGCTATAGCACTGCAGGGAGACCAAGGCCCGGGCGGAAGAGATTCTAAAAATATCTTGCAGCACCCAATGCTGAGAAATATTACACAAGATACTATAATATTACTTTACATAGCCTATACTTACCTATCACTGGTATAAATAAAATGCAACTTTCAAACAGGCAGGAAAGCATGTTGAGATAATACGGAAGTAATATGCAAATAATTTAACACAGAGAAAAGAACGAAATGAGTGCGTGAGCATAAGCAGCGTTGCCAAAATAGAGACTTTATTAGATTAAATTCTATTAGGATAGGAAAGTGTTACTACACTACACTACACTAAGCGAAGTTAGAAGTAAACCAGGAAATAGCTGATAATTATTATTTATTTATGCCAACAAATAATGCAAATAGCTGGTTTTAGGAAACAGTAGAATGAGGAGGTAGTAAAGCAGAAAGAGTGCATGGAGAAATTAGAGGGTTTATTGGAACAGGAAATGGAGTTGAATAAAGCAGAGATAGCAGTAGTTGTACCGGAATATGTAGAAAAAGCCAGCGAGAGAACTAAAATAATTCAGAATAATGTTGCTAAGGAAGTCGACAGTATGAGTAACTAATTAATGTTGCGAACACTGAAACGCAATAACAACATTGAAAGTAAAGAAATTTAAGAAAGGAATAAATAATCAAATGGGAGCTATGCAACAGAATTTAGAAAAAGGAAAGAGAGTTTGACAAAAGAAAATTTTGGAAAACCTGGCCAAGTTGTAATTGCATTACAGCAGCTCTGGGCGATAACTTGAGAGGCCTTCACTTTTTTTTACCTTCTAAACATACATTTATCAGTCAAGGTTGTGAGCAATCTGTGCTCTCTGAGCACCAGTTGCCCGGGCCAGCATCACAGACCAATCAAATAAAATGTAAAATTGTACAAACTGACTCACCTGAAAATTAGCAATGTAAGTGAAGATAACATAGAAATATAAAATATTTTCAGCATGCAAGTTCACACAGAAACACAGTTGTTATGTACAAAACATGCTCTTAAGCACACATACGTTCCAGGTCTCATGTTACCTAAGAAAAAGATATAACCAAGTTGTAACATGCACCCAGCAGAATCACGTTCACCATATAAGAACAAATGTTCAAAGAGAAAAGGCCCAGTATCCGAACAGCAGGGGAAAATGCACCCCACCAAAGGGGATAGTCATCGTCATCTAAATATTACAACAACAAAAAAGAAAGAAAGAAGACACACACAAACTTAGATAAGGGTGAGTGGCATTTGAGATGGTTTTCTTTCTAAGCCCTCATAATCAAATGTGAAATTTAGAAGCTTTGGCAGCCGATCCTCTTATGTTTGTGGAAATGGATCGGAACATAGACGTGAATGATTTTGCTTTAAACAATTAATACTGTGACAAAATCCTTTTTCTTGCTTTATTTTCCTCTAACTGAATGTGCACCAGCACAATTCTCTTTTACTGGAGTTAACAGAGTCAACCGTCTTTAGTGATATAACAACACAACTGTTTTCTTGTTACAACTTTCACTCACTCCTTTCTTCACTTTCTCTGTTTTTCAAACAGCTGACTTGCACGATACTATCACTCGACACTTATTAACTGCTTCGGTATCTTCCTTTTGACGTGACCGTACTCACTGACAAGCACAAAAACTAAAAACTGATTGACTCTCCGCTCTTTTTGCCTTGTCTTCTAATATAGCCAGGATGATTAACACGGGCCTTTCTCGAACTTCTACAGATACGCCGGTTGCCTCACACTTCTTGAATAATCTCGAAAATCCCTTTGGTTCTGCCATTCTGACTGTTGTCACGTGCTTGCTCGCTTGAGAGTTCCCTTTGATGTGCGCCGCCGCAACCGGCCGGGAGTCGCAATACAATTTATTTAGTTAAGTATCTAAAGTGGAATACGGCGTCAGAAGAATAAAGCCCCTTACAAGTTTTACATGTGAGAATGTTATTTTTAGCTGGACATACCTACGATTGATCCAAGACCACGATCTGCAGAAGGAAAAGTTTCGTAGTTCTACTACTGCAGTAAGACCGAAGCACGGGAGGAAGAAATCCTAAAACATCTTGTATGCAGCGCTAAGAATTATTACATAAGATGTGTTAATGCTACTTTACGTAGCCTAACATAAAAATATACATATCACAGGTATAAATAAAATCCAACTCTCAATATTAATTAAACAAATGACACTCCAAAGATTAGGCACGAAAGGAAAATGTATAAGTAGCTACGAAGAAGAAGCAAGAAAGAGAAGTATTTTAAACATTAATTTAAAACTGCTGCATGCGCCAGTAAAATGAACTCTTGGCGTCATGAGCGGAACTCAGTCCATGGGACAAATACAAGAGTGCACGAACGAGTTTCTTCCCTAATTAATTACATCATGTACATAACTATTCTTTTTCCTTCTTCTTTATCTGAGTACCCTCCCCTTATGTAGGACTTACACCACCTAGGACTTACACGAAAGAATTCGCATAGATTTGCATTAATTGTAACAATCCAATAAAACGTACTTCATGTAGCATATATCTGCAAAGACATAGTTCTTCTTCAGGAAATTTTTGTTTTGGGCTTTCACTCCAACAACAAATTCTGATTCTGAGTCATCCAGATTTTTCAGTAGTTCAATTATGAACTAAAGAGCCCTAGACATTTCTGTATCTGACACCTGCAGATGAGATATAGTTCTTTAAAACATACTTTAATGGATAGAAAAGACTGCAGTAATCGTTCTCAAATGAAAGATTTTTACAATCTCTTATACACTGTATTCCTCTTCTTCAAATACCTATAAGGCTAAGTCTGTGACTTATAGAGCAGCAGTACGAATGATGGCAATGACCTTTGCTGCGCAACAACCTTTACTTTCGAAGTGCTACCCCAGACTATCAACTCAGTCTGTGTTCCCAACTTCAGTCTGCTGCCTCTGTGGCATGAAACCAGGCCTAGTTCATGAAGTATTCTATAAACGTTAAGAAATGTTATTTGGCCAGGGAAGAAGTGTTGATTTCTTCCAGTCGTTTCTGTGCAATATGAGTCTGTTCCGTTTTTCCGAGCCCAACTCGTTGCAAAGCAGCAACAAATATTTCCAACTGTGACTGAGCTACTAGGTTTACACATCCTCTCATAAGAAACGAGTTCGAGAGTTCACATCGTAGCGTTGTCGTTAGAAGTATTAGGCACTTCAGTGTGTTAGGCAAATGAAGGACAATATTGTGACGCCGGGCTCGGCGCACACGAAAGGAGGAAGGGACCAAGCTACATCACACCATATGCCAGGCTGGTGAGTGGACAAAGATGTTCAAGGTTAGGCTGCCTCACGTAACTGCTGTGTGTGCCTGACTGTCAACAATCGAAGCGGCAAAAACAAAAGGTGTTTCAGGAACGTTCACGAGACTTCTAGCTGCGTCATTTTCGATGTGTGTATGTGTGGAACTCGAGCAAAGTCCACGTGATGTCATCCCCAGTATATAAGGAGGCTAGAGAAGAGTAAAAGTTACAGTTACAGGCATAATTCGGTCAGTATGTCAGCGAGTGTGAGACATGTGTGAGTGTGACATGTGTGTGTGTTTGTGTGTTTGTGTGTGTGTGTCGTGTTGGTACGTCGTAAGAACATTCAGCGGGCGTCGCGAGTGATTATATTGTCGTAGTTAATGCATGAGAGCCAGAGGGAGTAAAGACAGACTGAGAAAGGTTGAAGGAGGTAAAAGTTGTGAGTTGTGATAGCCCGAAAGACTATAGACCGTGTTAACGACGAGAAAAAAAACTGTGCGTTTGTGGTAAAATTTTAAAGACAATAAAGTAATAGAAAAAGTAAGCGGAATAATATGTTACACAAATTCCATTTTGTCACGTTCTTTTCTATCGTTACAACTAAGCAAAACATATATTACAGTAGATTCCAAAATAAACGTCACACAAGCTCTATATACATTATTTCAACCAGTGTTTCTGTGAAAGAAAAAAAAAAAAAAATAACAACTAAAGAGCTATGTGTATAAACCAATTGTTTAAATGTGCATTAAAAAGTATATGTCATAATACTATAAATTAAATAATAATCATTATTTAAACCCCCAAAGTTACACAATGTCATTCAAGTAAATTATGCTACTACCAATCTTGACGCAAATTACAGTCAATTAACTAAAACTTGGTTGCTTTACCTATGTTAACGCTATATACTTCAGAGGCGGCGCCGTGGCCGAGGGTTAGCGCGCTCGCCTACCACCCAGGCGGCCCGGGTTCGATCCCAGGGACCCGCATGTGGTATTCGTGGTGGACGAAGCGGCGTCTGGGCGAGTTTTCTCCGGGTTCTCCGGTTTCCCCCGCCATCTCATTCCACCGGTGCTCCATCTTCATTCCATGTATCATCAGTGTCACCGCCTGTGGTGCCGTTGTAGTAAAAGCGGGCGTTAAACACTACACACACACGCTATATACTTCAGATGAGAACACCTTATACATATATAGACTCACATATAAGAAAGACTTATTTAACCTTTTAGAATTTTATAACAGAATATTGAAAATAATATTACAAATCAAAACATGTTCTTACAATGTTTAACAAAATTGAAGTATTAAGCCAAAGATTGACTCCTAAGTTCGTCTTGCTCGCAAGTTCCATCTATAGCGCCTGAAAACCCCGAACCCTCTGTACACTCAAGTTATCATAGTTGCTAACCACCCGTGCCACTTAGAGAGAGAGAGAGAGAGAGAGAGAGAGAGAGAGAGAGAGAGAGAGAGAGAGAGAGAGAGAGAGAAAGAGAGAGCGTGTGTTTATGGCTGACGTTGGATGTAACAGCGTGAACTTGTGTTTAGAAACTATGGAAAGCAAACAAGAACCTTCCCCGCATCTTATGTTGCTTTACTATCGCAAAGGCAAAACCGTCTCTCAATGCCCGCAGAAAATGGTGCTGTCTACGGGGAAGACGCAGTAACGAATCCAGCATGCCAAGAGTGGTTTAATCAATTTAGAGCTGGGGATTTTTCCATAAAACGGAAAGTTTGACAACTACTCTGCCGTAGTCCTGCTGCGGGTGAGGTGTGTGCTCCTAGGCGTTCTTGGTGATCAAAACGTAACGAGAAACGAACTAATGAGAGAGTCTTATATTTAGAGCTAGGAAGTTCATGCATTTGCATGTTTTTTCTTAGGGGTTTAAAATGTAGGCTTTTACGTTATGTGCACGAATTATGGAATTTTTAGTTATTTGGACATGATTTTATAGTGCATATAACTGCATATTTTCTTGATTTTGATAAATGCATATTATTTCAATATTATAGCCCCTATATTGCATATTTTAATGATTTTTATGGCTTTTTATTATTTTTTTCCATCTGAATAATATTTTTCATATTGGTAGTATTGCACATGATGATGCAATTCGCTAGGTGGTGAGAACTAATTTTGAGTCATGTTCTCATGTATTGAATCCCATTTCCACCCTTTCATTATATGTATGTGCGCAGAGAACAATCAGTGCATTATCTGAGAGGTTTATATTAACAAAGATAAGGTGTAGGTCAACGTTTTGAGCAGCACGATTATAGCAACGCTTGCCTGTCCACCAGCAGTTGTATCGTGGTCTTCAAACGTAACAGTATTGTGAACTGGTTCCCAGAAAATTAAATTAGGCATATAAAATGTTAAAAAGCTCTTCAAATGCCGAAAATAAAACCAACTTCGAGTGCTAGATTAGTTAATTTACAGAAAGAGTTTTCGGGTGACTTAATATCTACAGAATTCAGATAATAGGGTACTGTTTTGTGGAGCGTGTGAGAAAAATGTAGGGAGTGAGAAAAGATTTCAAATAGTTCAGCACATAAACAGCAAAACATAAGGAGAATTTAATTAGAAAACTCACGAACAAAGAACCTGTTCAAAAACGGCTAGTAGAGTGTTTAGGGAGTAAGTCCTGTGACTTTTACCAAGCATTTTTAGCTGCTGATATTCCCTTGTTCATAATTAATAATCCGACATTTAAAAACTTTCGTACCAAGTACACTCGACAACATGTGCCTGCAGAAAGTACACTGCATAAGACAATAACGTATTGCCAAATATACAAAATCAATTAGCGGATCAGTTTTTGTGGTTGTTAATGAACCCCCTGATTTTGAGTGCCGTTCTATTGCTAATATAATCGTGGGTGCTTTAAATAATTAACAAAAGACTACACTTTATCTTCTTAATTTGAGCGAATTGTCGGCCACTGGCAATGTAAGTGTGACCCAGTTTGTGATGGACTTTTTGAAATTACTATGACCATGTGGAATCAAATACGACCGGTTACTTTTATTTGTTACTGATGCAGGTCCTAATATGGTAAAATCAGGACAAACTCTGAAATGTATTTTTCCTAACTTAATTCATATAACTTGTTTGGCACACGCTCTTCATCGTATTTCTGAAACAATACGTGATTCTTTCCCATGGATCTCCCTCGCATGAATCACTTACTGTCTTTGAAAAAACAATATGTGATCTAAGTTCGGTTCCTGGTAGCATAGGACAAAAAGTGAAAGAGAAAGGGAATTATGTAATTTCAAAAAATTCTGGTTATAAACAGATGTGCGATATTCGAGACATCCTGGAAAGAAAACCATCTGTCACACCAAGAGAGTTGACTCTCTCTCTGTGAAGCAGTTAACATCATTTAAATATGCCCCGATAACATCTTGTGACGTGGAGAGAAGTTTTTCTCGTTACAAAAGTGTTTTGCGATCAACAGACGATGTTTTACAGTTGAAAATGTGTGCAAAGTGTTGGTTATGAACTACAATTTAGCAGTTAAAACTAGCCGCAGGACCACTTCTGCTTCAACCTCTAAGGAATAAGATAACTTGATTTATTTTTTATACTAACTCCGCTTGTCTATTTCAAAGGGGCATCAATCGTTTTAATTAAATAGTGCATATTTCTTGGCATATTTTCAAGTTTTTAAGAGTATATTGGCATGCATAGTTCAGTGTTTTTAGGGCATGAACTTCCGAGCCCTACTTATATTTATGTTATGATAAGAAACAAAAAACGAGCTTCAGTTATATAAACTGTCCGAACAGATCTTATAAGAATGAGTTTTGCGGCAAACAGAAAAGGAAATGATTTGCTGTTCTGTCTCCTCTGTTATGAAAACATAAAGGCACCCAAAGATTTGCGTATAAGTTTGGATCAAACCAGAATTTGAGGAAAACTGAATTAGAATCAATTCTTATATGTACTCTAACTGCATTGATCACTGTTAAAAGGTCCTTAGTCCACATTCTTGCAAAAGTTAACACAGGCTCCATATCCTTGCATATGGACATGTTCTGTGGTTAAAGTATTGTTTCCCAGCCTTCATAAAGACTCACAGTGGAGCATTGTATTTTTCAGTCCCTGCTGAATTATGATGAATAGATTTCAATCAAACCAGAAAAAATTCATGGATATCATGAAGATCCTATGCCACATTACTAGCAAGCGCTTATCTTGTAGTGAAAAAATAGTAAATTCCCCAGTAGCAGAACAGGAACATAATACAGAATGAGACGTAATGGTCATGTTAGAAATTTAACAAATCTGATGTGTTTTACTCACATGACTTTCTCTACTCCTGTACTAACTATTCTTACAAACTCTCATTCCTCTGTCTTCTTCATGTTAATTGAGATAAACACTTGCAGAAATTATCTAATTACTAATTTTCTTGTATGTGCAATGGAATACAGGAATACAGTAGAGTCTGAGCGATAGTCAAATCTTTTAAAGCTTGTCGCTATATGAAGGTCTTGATATTCCGTTTTCTTTGCACGTTCAAGAGATAGAAAAGTGAAAACGACCTTCCATTTGACAAAAGTTTAAGTATTACAAAACTCACGCAAATAACAAGGAATATTTCCGAAATTATTCTTTAGGAACAGTTTGCATGAGCTGTCAGAAGCTAAGAAGCGATTAGAGGTAGTCCAACATGGATCAGCTGGTACTCAGCTCTGGAGTCCAGCACGAGCTGGAGCTTCCCACTGCCCGAATGTTTAGGATGCGTACATTGTGTATTGTTTCTCTGCTACGTATAGTAAGTAGAGGTCGAGATGTCGAGATTTCACCACAAATACATGTTTTAAAGCCCCCCGAATCCAAAAAACCAGTTTTAGAAAAGGTCCCTATGTGTGCGTGCGTGCGTGCGTGTGTGTGTGTGTGTGTGTGTGTGTCTGTATGTGTCTGCCTCTGAACAGCATAACTGAAAAACGAAAAGTTAAAAACCAAAGTTGGTATTTAAATTTAATATCTTTCAAGGCTGCGACAAGAATATACTAAGAAAATTACCCCATTTTACACCACCCTTTACATGGAACAATTCTCGAAAACTTTGATTTTCTAAAAAATAGCTCCAACGATTTTCATTAAAATGCTATATGTTTAAGACATTTTTATGGTAAATGAAATGTATATTTTTAATTTTCTATCCATGTAGCCCTGTTTACTCTCCATTACTTCTGCATAACTGGTAAACCGTAAGAGAGAGACCAAATCTTACTATAAAAATGTAGATCTCGTTAAAACACAGAATTTATTTCATATGTATTTCCGAGATATTGCTTGTTATAACTTATAACTGTCTACATTACAAATGGGCTCTCTACGTCATTGCAGAGTCTTCATCGGCGGTGGTGAGCCTCGTGCACATGACTCAATATATGCCACTGTCTTTGAAGATTTTCAATCGCTTCGTAGACTCGAGCAATAAGTCCTCCGCTAACGTTACACGAGTACCATACACCATGCTCTTCATACAACTGCACAGAAAATAGCCAGGAGGTGTAGGTCATGGAACTGTGCTGGCCACCTCTGCCAATCTATCGATTTGGATATTGGACGTTGAGGTGATTCTACACATTTACATCAAAGTGTTTTGGTGCTCACGTCGGCCATTTCCGCAGCTGTGTGCTGGTGCATGTCGCACTGCTGTTAAAGCGTTACTGTACTGGAAACCACACTAGTAACGCAGTAGGATGCCCACAAAGGACTCCATGGAGGAATGTAGCACATGCGCATGAGTGTTATTATGCTCAGATCTAAGTTTAGGGTACCTCCACACATTTGCTAGTTACGTATAAGAACTTAGAAAAAACCTCACTGAGCGAGGATGGTCCTGGTGGTAGTTCAACTGCGGACCTCCCGAATACTAGCTTCACACAGTTTCAATTTAACCTTTAGTCTCTGTTTGGGAGCTCAATGCCGTTCATTTTGTATCAATTACAGCCAAATTTTAAATGTATAGTCAAATTTTGTTCTAACTCTTATACATCAAATTTCAACTGCAGCAGCGCAGCAGTTTGGTTAAAAACTGAAGATTTATAGGAAGCTCTTCAGACAAAAGATGCCATGCGTTGTTAATTATACAACAAAGTAATGGGACGTGGCAGTGAAAGCCCACTAAAAGTTTTAAACAAAGTTCACTTGCTATTTGTAATTACACATTATGTTAGTTGTATAACTACAGGGAGAATTTGATTTGATTTCGGAATTATCCCTGCTTTGATTTTGTGCCTGTGTTTTGTATGCTATACTGTACATTTCCACTGAGATGTTCAATGTTCACGGAACTCATTGGCTACTTGGGAACTCACTCACGCAATCCAATGTAATCTAATCTAAATGTTGTGCACATTTCAACCAAATGTGAAATATACCAACAAAAGGTTCCCCGTTTTTATATATCTATTGAGTGGAAGATACTACTTCAGCAATACGCTAACTAGGGATTCTACATGAGCAGTGTAACAAATATGTCCAATACAATTAAATTATTGTCAATAAAGGGCCGTTTCGCAGCAAAAAATAATTTGTGTCGAATATTTGGAGCTGTCTAGCTTTTTGACGAGCGGATACAAATGTTATTATTTTACTGTCGAACAAACACTGTGTGAGCAATGCTGTAATGTCTTTTTATCTTAATTCGAATAAATTTAGCCACACTTTAATCTTAAAATGACGTCAAACTTAAACTTTACATGACATTTTAACAGTAAATAGTGACTAAATATTATCTCAAGTCCGTACTTACAGCGGTTGGCGGGTTCTTTCATGCGTACTAGAACGAATGGACGGATCCCAAAAGTGACAGTAAAAGATGCCCCCAGAGCCCTCTGATTGTAGTAAAAGTGTTACACATTGCACACCTAAAACCGCAGTACAGTTCGACGCTAAAAATAAAATACAGTGGAATCCCGATAATTCGACCTAATGTAGACTTAGAGGCTGTCGAATTACGGAAATGTCGAGTTTTACGGAATGAGGGGTCGTTATTCACATATCATAACATAATAGTGCAAATTACATAAATACATATTCTGGCACAATGTAAAAATCTGATGTGTTGCACTCACATGACTTTCTCTACTCTTGTACTTAACATTCTTATAAACCCTTATTCCTATATCTTCTTCGTGTTACTTGAGATAAAACATTTGTACAAATTAACTTATTGCTTATTTCCTTGTAGGTACAAGGGAAATATTAGAATACAGTAGGCTTTGAGCGATGGTAAAATCTTTTAAAGCTTTGAGATCCCCTTTTCTTTGCACGCTTAGCATATAAAACTAAACAACGTCGTTCATTTCACGATAATTTTAAGTTTTCCGAAACTCACATAACAAGGAACATAAATTGTGTGTTTTAGCAAGATCTACATTTTCTGTAGAGTAAGATTTTGTCTATCTCTTATAGTTTACAAGTTATTCAAAAGTCATCCAGAGTAAACAGAACTACGTAGGCTGTAGCCAGAAAATTCAAGATATACATTTCATTTGTCATACAAATATCTTAAACATATGGCATTTTATTCAAAATTGTTAGAGCCATTTTAAGGAAATCAAAATTTTTCGGAAAACTTTTCATGTAAAGGGTAGTTTAGGGTGGGACTATTTTCTTCAAAGTCTTAGTGTCGTATCCTTGAAAAAGACATTAAACTTAAATACCAACTTTGGTTTTTAACCGATTTTTCGTTTTTGAGTTGTGCTGTCCAAAGACTGACAGACATACAGACTGATAGACACACACACACACACACACACACACACACACACACACACACACACACACACACACAAACGCGGACCTTTTTTTAAACTTGCTTTTTTTGGACTCATGGGTCCCAAAATATATATTTCCGGTGAAAACTCGACATCCAATTTTTGGGTGGAATACAAAACTTCCTCTACTTACCAGTAGAGAAAGTAAAAAATGAAAGTATAATATATTCTCAAATATATTGCGTTTTAATATACCCCCCTTGTGCGGTCTCTTTAATACATCGAGTTTAATTTCTATTGTTATGTTAACTTGTCTTTTCTTCTCGTTCTTGTGCACAAACACAACACTAACAGTAAATCTGAAATCTTGGAGGCCTCACTGTAACCAGAAATACGTAACTCAAAGTTTAACGTACCACATACAGGGGTAGTTTTAGAGTGATGAATGACCTTGCTAGAGTTTGCAAGAGTGATGCAAATCATGCAAATTGATGATAGGGCAACGTCTCTGTTTCCTTCCTTGAAAGAAACAAGATACTGCTGATAATGCGATTGGGCACTGTACTTCTATGCACGGTCCGCGATGTTTATGTGGTAAACGGAAGTTGGCAGGATAACCTGACACTCCTATGGTCTTATAAATACAAAAATGAACTCAATCATAAGCCACTGCGCAATTTGTCATGTCTAAAAATAGCTTTGAACCTGGTAAAGCAATAAACTTTCAGACCTTCCTGACAAGTTGTTTGTGCTATGTGTCCACATTAGAAGTAACATGCTTTTGATTTCGTGACAATGTTCTGCCAGTTCATATTCTGGCTTGATATTGCAGGTCAATACACGGTCAGCGCTTTTGTTACTGTGAGGGAGAATGCGGTAGGTTGTATATGTACACTAATTAAAATTTAGCTATACTGTTTATACCGCATGCTGGCTTATAGAAATTATTGCAGAAAAGTTTAACGATAAAGAAGTAAATAATAATAATAATAATAATAATAATAATAATAATAATAATAATAATAATAATAATAATAATAATAATAATAATAATAATAATAATAATAATAATAATAATAATAATAATAATAATAATAATAATAATAATAATAATAATAATAATAATAATAATAATAATAATAATAATAATAATAATAATAATAATAATAATAATAATAATAATAATAATAATAATAATAATAATAATAATAATAATAATAATAATAATAATAATAATAATAATAATAATAATAATAATAATAATAATAATAAAAGAAGATTAAGATAAAAAATGTCGAGTTACACGGAATGTTGAGTTATCGAGAGTCGAGTTATTGGGATTCTACTACATTTATGAAATGAACGCGTATATTCTGGTATGCAAATCCATAAAGTGAGGGAAGAGTGAAGAAGAGAGAAAGTTGGGTTGCATCATCGTACGTAACATAAGAGCGGACCGGTTTGAGGAATGCCGGCCGGGGCTTCCACTAATGTTAAATTTCTCTGTGAACTCAAGTGCACCCAAATGTGAGGTGCAAGTAAGCGGCACCTACCGCTATTGACAACAAAACGACATAATACGGCACAAAGGAAGCGTACGCATGGGGAAAATAACTTTACATCACAGTTTCAGTATAAGCATTCGTTTCCCGTCCTGCTTTTGCCTCCCATACGTTGCTTAGCATTGCGCAACTCCCTCCTTTACCACTTCCTTATATGCACAACGATTCCTTACTTATTCACTGCATTCAATTGCAGCATTTGTTTTGGAATAGGAGAGACATACCAAGCTGGTATTATTTTCAACATTTCAGCCACTTTCTTCTAGTCATGAAGGACATTTAAACTGTCAAGCAACAAAGTCAATCAATACCCACGAGTATATTATTATTGCCTGCACGATTATACAACAAAATTAATACACCTAGCGCGGTGGCTCAGGCGGTAACGCATTCAAATCCAATGGACTGGCCAATCTGACTTCTTCTTCTTCTTCTTCTTCTTCTTCATCCTCTTCTTCTTTCTCTTCTTCTTCTTCATCCTCTTCTTCTTCCTCTTCTTCTTCTTCCTCTTCTTCTTCTTCTTCTTCTTCTTTTTCTTCTTCTTCATCCTCTTCTTCTTCTTCCTCTTCTTCCTCTTCTTCTTCTTCTTCATCCTCTTCTTCTTCCTCTTCTTCTTCTTCCTCTTCTTCCTCTTCTTATTCTTCTTCTCCTTCTTCCTGGTTTCCTTCAGTCGTCAAGGTAAATACTGGAATACTGGACTTAACGTTTACTACCTCTACCCGAAGTTCCAACTCAAGCCTAAAACAATGGTCTTTTTCTTCTCTTCAGGGAGTAGGCTTGTAGCGTGTTCCAATTTCAGATTACCCATATTGTCCTTGGTCTTCCTATATCTCTCCTTCTATAGTCTATTACTTGTCTAACTATTCTTTCTGTACCCATTCTTACTAAATGCTGCCTCCACCTAGCTTTCCCTTCCTCTATTCTTTCATTCATACTATTTATGTTTAGT
Source organism: Tenodera sinensis (assembly GCA_030765045.1). Classification (NCBI taxonomy): domain Eukaryota; kingdom Metazoa; phylum Arthropoda; class Insecta; order Mantodea; family Mantidae; genus Tenodera; species Tenodera sinensis. The sequence continues at coordinate 156,023,222 of CM060963.1, forward strand.
TGCTTCCTTATTTCCAAATTCTTTATTTGTTTACTTTCCTTAGGAATGTCATTTGTACAAACTATTTCCTTTTATCTTCCTTAGTTATTGTGTAGATCTCACTTCCGTATGTAAGCATCGGTGTTGCTTTACAGAGTTTTATCTACCTGATATGGTTCATGGGAGTCGCGAAGTGGAGGGGGAGGGGCAAAGCGGGGCCGCAGACCCCCTTGGAAATTAATTATGTTAATATGCAGTGAATTACTGGCTATTAGTTAATTATTTTAATTTTGATGTAAATAACAATTATTATTTAGCACTAATTAATATGGTTATCCGCAACATATACTATACAACAAAATAATTAATATTGTTTCATTGGAAACTCCCAACATGCTGCCCCTCCCTCTGGCAAAATGTCTGCCGACGCCCATGATACGGTTTGCTAATGTTCTATTTACACATAATTTGAAACTTATTTAGCTTACTGCAGACGTCATTATCATATTCATAGGTTATATCACCTACTAACTGGTAAGTGAAAGTGAGGTACCTGGTATTGATTTCCCATCTAGTATTATTTTAGAGCGTATTGGGTATTTTCCTTTAAAGGCCATAACTTTGGTTTTATTTTCTGATATTTTCAAGTGATATGCTTTGCTTTTTTAAGTTTCAAACAATGTAGAGCAACTTGTAAATCATCTTCGGTCTTTTGTATAATTATTTAGTCACCGACAAATAATAAAGTGTTTAAATACGTATTTTAGGTGTCAATTTAATTACTAAGTAAACTTCTTGCTTCCATAGTCTAATAATGTCGTCAATAAATATGCTAAATAAAGTGGGTGAAAGATTACACCCTTGTCTTACTCCTCTATGTATTGCTATTGGTCTTACTTTCTTAAGTCTACTAAAAATGAAAATAAGTGGTAATAAGAATGCGCTGTTATCTGTCCACAGATAATCAACGCAGATAGACTGGATGGCACCCTAATGCCTTCTGCCCTGTAAGTGTAGAAGAAACAGAGGCACAGTTGCCTAGCACCAAGGCCTCTGTCGACTCGTGATGAAGCAAGTTAGTGTGGTAGAGGGATGAGACCGGGAAGCCTAACTATCCAGCGCACGCCGAGCTACGTAAGAGCCCAAAACAGATCCGTACCGAGATGTTCAACTGCAATTAAAACGAATAAAATAAACAGAGACAAAAATGTTAATAGAAGTTCACGAATGTGTGCCACGCAACGTTTCTTTCTGGAAGCTAGAAGGAAAGTAATTCAAATGTCCTTTAACCAGGTGGTGGGAAAGGAAGTTAGGAATTATGAAATTGTTCTGGCGCTAAAAGCTGCATTTACACGTGTCTATTTAATTTTTATTTTGTTAAATTTTTTTCTTCAGTTTTTGGTCACTAAGGTTATCTTTCAGGAATTTGTTTTAACATGATTACTAATTGACTGTGTACAAAAAAAGTTGCATTACACATAATCTTGTGGTATCCTTTCCTGTTTTCCTCTGCCATTAACTCAATATGTCGTAATTAGTACAAGGTTTAAAATTCTTGAGGATACGGGAATAAAAATATTTTGGGGGTTGGGTTGGGGAATTTATTGTCATACTGGCAAGTTGGCTGTTGTAGCTTAGTGGTTAAAGCAGCTGCTCGTTAAGCGGAAGATCCGTGGTTCAAATCCCGGCTATGAGATTGAATTTTTCAGTCCTGATTCCACCTCTTAATTCATCAGTGCTTCATATACTAGTTAATTTCAAAACGTTATCAAGTACCCTCGCAGTCAGGGGAAGTTTCTGAAGTTTCTAAGTCTGCCTGATACCGCACAGATTTGTTTCTATACTTTCAGTGTGACTTGTGATTGTTGATTTATTGAGTTGTGATGGCATGTGTATGTACCCTGGGTGTTTGAACCCTGCTGTGGGTGATGTAAAACTGTAGCATGGCCTCGCTTAGGAGGGAAGCGTCTGGTGGTCCTGTTGCGGCTTGATTTATACATTTCACTTAACGATGGCTCCTTGTTTATGATTAGTATATTAGGTATACGCTGTGTGTGGGCTTTGCCTCGGCTATGGTAATACTCAACAGTCGATCATGTAACTCTAACCAGGTGGTGGCGGGAAAGGAAGTCAGGAATTAGGAAATTGTTCTGGCTTTAAAAGCTGCATGTCGTGGAAATTATGTGTACACAGTCGGGCAGTCACAAATAAATATATGTTACACGTACTTGTTACACTTGTACATACAATTGGTTCACAATACTATTGCTGGTACCTAACCGCGGTCAAAGCGTCCGCTGTATACAAAGACTTGTTTGATACTAGCATATCTTGCTTGGAGTTACCTGTAGTCTCGGACCTCCCAATGCTACAATTCTTCCCAATATTCACACCCGATACTTCTGTATCTGTTTTGAATACGTTGTGAACTATTCTTCAATTATATATCCATATATTCATATGCTGGGTGTCAAAAAAAAAAAAAAAAAACGCTTAGTATGCTGTGCGGGATGTCAAACTAGTCGGTTTTCAAATAGGAACACCTGTCCGGAAACGTACGGTTTGGACGATGGAGATCTTGGAAGTTTGAGGTCGAACGTTTGTGATAATTTGTTAAGATTCGTTTTGGTACCTCAATACGGAAGTTATGCAAGCATTTAGCCACTTGTGTACTGGGATGAACGACATGAGGATAATAAAATTCCTGGGCATGCGCTAAATTCCACCATAGAATCCTTCGTGGGCATACCACTGCGTTACTTGTGTGGTTCCCAATACAGTATCGTTTTTAACAGCAGTGCGACATGTACCAGTACACAGCTGCTGAAATGGCCGACTTCAGCATTTCGGCACATCTTGATGTAAATGTGTGGAATCACCTCAACGCCACATGTCCAGTCCAAATCGATGGATTGGTAAAGGTGGCCCGTTTCCATGGCCAACACAGTCGGCAGATCTGACACCTCTCGACCATTTTCTGTGGCGTTATATGAAAAGCGTGGTGTATGGCAGGGGGGCGGGGGGCTATCGCTCTAGTCCACGGAGCGATTGGAAATTTTCAGACAACCGCACGTATTGAGTCATGTGCATGAGGCTCACCACCACCGATGAAGGCTCTGCAATGACGTGGGAGATCACAGTTCGAAGCCCATTTGTAATGTAGACAGCTCGATGTTGGGTTTATTGACGAAATGTGAACGTACACCAATCTCACATTTCAATGTGCTACAGCGTCCAAACCGTACATTTCCAGACAAGGGTTCATATTTGAAAACCGATCAGTTTGGCGTCCCGCACTACATACTAAGCGCTGTCGGTGTTGTTTTGGGACAGTGTGTCTATACCACCATAATACTATGCACAATTAGTGCTGTCATAAACTTATACTAATCAATTACTACATGTTCAATTAATACTGTCACACTGTATTGTAGATTTACAGCCCTAAAAACAACTAAAGCCTAATTAAGAGCTCTCTGTGCAAAATTAAGCATCTGTCATACCCAATATAGAATGGGACGCTAAGAACTATATCAGTTCAAGCGCGTCCACAAATAAAAATTAAATTTTTCCTGTATACATCTCTAACAGAGGAATAGGATTGGTGTAATTAAACGTCATACTATTAAATGATCTGGAGCAAAAACAAATTGTCAAATAGCTGTTTATAATTCACCTAGTGCAATTTCAAAAAGCATGTTTATATTTCGACGAATATAACCTAACGCAGTACAATGATAAGCATTCTGAATAAATCGAGCAATTAGTAATTGTGTAACAAGTATATTTAAGGCCAATGATTACTATCAATTACACTTTTACAGCTAAAGTTACATATCTGGACCGTGTGAAAACTGTGTTTATATCTGTGCTGCAAATATAATTTTAATGTAGCGCACAACCAAAGACAATCGTATCATCAACTATATGACTATTGAAAGAAAACTGCTTTCATGCTCCAATTATAGTTTAACGTGTTTACACGAATGACAAAACCAAATGAAAACATTTGGTTTTTACAGGATACCATCGTTTAACAATTCATAGTGCAAAACATTCGGTTGGTCCGTGACGGATAATGTATTGGCCGAAACCCAATTTTCATCACAAATACTTATGTTTGGGAAAATGCTGGGTGCCTTGATAAATAATATCACTACATTATTGTTTTAAAATCATTATATTGCTGCTAAAACTTAAAAAGCATGCAAATAACGTTTTTCCAAACCTGGTTAGAAAGCAGACGACCTATAGTGATGGCACGTAGAAGGATCATAAGCGCGGTAGGGGAAGGCGGGGAAAGTGGTATGGCCAACATATGAAATGCAGGAACGATGTCAGTAACATATGTAGGAAATGGCACGTGTGCTTCTGTATAAAATGCTGATGTTGGCAACATCTGGACAGGAGAGGGAAAGGATGCGGCGGAGAGGAAAGCTTCCATTATGCCTTGGTTGAAGTGCGTACAGATAATTTCTTTTGACTGCTTCACTTTCTACACCTTGTCTCAATAAAATGCAATTTACAGAAATACATGACATTATGTGCATCAATTACTATTCTTAATACTTGTGCAATAAAACAGTGCAATATAGTGTTAAAAGTGTGGGGAAATACATTTGAAGTATTTTGGTCAATGCGCTACATTATACCCCATCACTAACTATAGAATATCGTGTTATTTTTAATAAATTCTCTCTTCACCCTCAGAAACTACTGTATGTTCATCACTTAGCAACTCTAAACTCCTCTAATTTTGTAAATACAATATTGTAGTTTCACCTATTCACATAAACTTGCTTAACGATTTATCCCTACACTGTGTAGACTTAAGTTACATTTGCCGAATTGCCTTGTGTTTCTTTGTAAAGATTTAAAAAAATACAACTTAATACACTTAAATAAAGAGTTGATCCATGAAGGACAAAAATAAAAAATAAATAAAAGCACCGTGAAGACACTACGAAAACGCACTGCTAAACAATGACAAACACTGAAGGACGAAAAGCGCGTAGAGAAAGCAGTGTCAATGTGATAGGTTGCATTTCTATTTCAATCATATAGAAAATTGTGTGAATTGTTCGTAGTAAAGGGAGTAGACAAAGTAGTGTAATTGAGTTTTGTGAAAGAAAAGCGAGTAGACAAAACCATGCCAATGTAACACACTGCATAGTAAAATGGACAGTATTAAAACCTCCATGAAAAACAAAGGTGTGCCAATTTTCATGATGACCGGTAAACAGGTTTTGGAGTTGAAGAGCGAGTAGAGAAGGACATGTGAATGTGTTATGTAAAATAAACACACAATATATGTCCATATATATTTTTGTTTGTTAGAGTGAACCTGAACCATTTCGGAGATATGCCTTGCTATTTGTGTGAGTTTTGGAGACAATACTTCTGTCAAATGGAACATCGCTATTCATGAGAGATAGAACTGGAACTTAAAAATTCAATGCCACAGCTGGCATTTGAACCAGAGATGCTCAGTTTACTAGGCGGGTGCTCTAACCATTAAGCTACTGTGACAACCTGCCAGAATGACATTGAATTCTCAAACCAGTTTGTATTTTTCCCGGTAAACCATACATGAGTTGTGTGTTTAAAAACACCAACAGTAAGTTTGTTGGCATAAATAAATAAATAAATAAATAAGTGAGTGAGTGAGTGAGTGAGTGAGTCAGTGAGTAAGTGAGTAAGTGAGTAAGTGACTAAGTGAGTGAGTGAGTGAGTGAGTGAGTGAGTGAGTGAGTGAGTGAGTGAGTGAGTGAGTGAGTGAGTGAGTGAGTGAGTCAGTGAGTAAGTGAGTAAGTGAGTAAGTGAGTAAGTGAGTAAGTGGGTAAGTGGGTAAGTGGGTAAGTGGGTAAGTGGGTAAGTGGGTAAGTGGGTAAGTGGGTAAGTGGGTAAGTGGGTAAGTGGGTAAGTGGGTAAGTGGGTAAGTGGGTAAGTGGGTAAGTGGGTAAGTGGGTAAGTGGGTAAGTGGGTAAGTGGGTAAGTGGGTAAGTGGGTAAGTGGGTAAGTGGGTAAGTGGGTAAGTGGGTAAGTGGGTAAGTGGGTAAGTGGGTAAGTGGGTAAGTGGGTAAGTGGGTAAGTGGGTAAGTGGGTAAGTGGGTAAGTGGGTAAGTAGGTAAGTAGGTAAGTAGGTAAGTAGGTAAGTAGGTAAGTAGGTAAGTAGGTAAGTAGGTAAGTAGGTAAGTAGGTAAGTAGGTAAGTAGGTAAGTAAGTAAGTAAGTAAGTAAGTAAGTAAGTAAGTTAAGTAAGTTAAGTAAGTTAAGTAAGTTAAGTAAGTTAAGTAAGTTAAGTAAGTTAAGTAAGTTAAGTAAGTTAAGTAAGTTAAGTAAGTTAAGTAAGTTAAGTAAGTTAAGTAAGTTAAGTAAGTTAAGTAAGTTAAGTAAGTTAAGTAAGTTAAGTAAGTTAAGTAAGTTAAGTAAGTTAAGTAAGTTAAGTAAGTTAAGTAAGTTAAGTAAGTTAAGTAAGTTAAGTAAGTTAAGTAAGTTAAGTAAGTTAAGTAAGTAAGTTAGGTAAGTAAGTTAAGTAAGTAAGTTAAGTAAGTAAGTTAAGTAAGTAAGTTAAGTAAGTAAGTTAAGTAAGTAAGTTAAGTAAGTAAGTTAAGTAAGTAAGTTAAGTAAGTAAGTTAAGTAAGTAAGTTAAGTAAGTAAGTTAAGTAAGTAAGTTAAGTAAGTAAGTTAAGTAAGTAAGTAAGTAAGTAAAGTAAGTAAGTAAAGTAAGTAAGTAAAGTAAGTAAGTAAAGTAAGTAAGTAAAGTAAGTAAGTAAAGTAAGTAAGTAAAGTAAGTAAGTAAAGTAAGTAAAGTAAGTAAAGTAAGTAAAGTAAGTAAAGTAAGTAAAGTAAGTAAAGTAAGTAAAGTAAGTAAAGTAAGTAAAGTAAGTAAAGTAAGTAAAGTAAGTAAAGTAAGTAAATAAATAAATAAATAAATAAACAAATAAAAAACAAACAAACGAACAAACCTATAAACCTGTAAACAGGTAAATAAGTAAACAAACAAACAACAACAACAACAACAACAATAATAATAATAATAATAATAATAATAATAGTAATAATAATAATAATAGTAGTAGTAGTAATAATAATAATAATAATAATAATAATAATAATAATAATAATAATAATAATAATAATAATAATAATAATAATAATAATAATAATAATAATAATAATAATAATAATAATAATAATAATAATAATAATAATAATAATAATAATAATAATAATAATAATAATAATAATAATAATAATAATAATAATAATAATAATAATAATAATAATAATAATAATAATAATAATAATAATAATAATAATAATAATAATAATAATAATAAGCGCTATTCATTTTTACTTTCTCTACTACGTATAGTAGAGGAAGAATTGCATTCCATCCAAAAATTCGATGTGGAGGTTTCACCGGAAATATATGTTTTGATGTAACACTCGTTAGAGTTTTTATAAAAATTCGCTTTTTTATTCAGGGGGTCTCAAATCATATATTTCCGGCGAGATCTCGACATCGAAGTTTTGGATCAAATACAATACATCCCCTAACTACTATACGTAGTAGAGAAGGTAAGAACATAAATTTTCTGTATTACATATTTAAAATCCATATTACTTATAATTTGCATGCATTTGTATTGAAGCTTTCAGACAAATGTGTCAATAAAATTTGGTAAAAAGCGTGAAATTTTTCGATTTCTTTTCATTTTAATATGCTTAAAACCGGTATTTTCAATCTAAAAAATTTTTTTTTAATATCAACACTTTTAAAGTCACAAATGAATGTTTAATTGGTCGTGTATTATTTCGGTTGAACTTTAAAATGCAGTTTTCTCATTTCCATTATTTCAACATTTGTCCTACTCACAATGACCCTTGCATTACACTTTATAGGTTTTACCTTGAAATTTTCAGGATATCTTTTAAAAGTTGCTGTTTACTAGTTAATAAACTGTGAAATGGTTCAGCTCAAATTATTTTCCATCAAATTTAAGAAGCTGAATAATTCAATAACACATTAACAGTTCTTTTATCTCAAAATACTGAAATTAAGAAATGGCTGCACACAATTTGTATATATCTATGTAATAAGTTCAGATTAAGGACTTAGGAGTGATAGGATAAACTGTATGTAGGATCCAAGGCGCATTGTATATTACTACAAAAGTGATAAAATATGAATAAAAAGTTGATATTGTAATTTTTAACATAGTTCGTAAAATTTGGTTGCCATAAAAAGGTCAAAGCACTCAACAGAAAATGGTGGCTCTTTTTATTTTCGCAGGCGCATTACCTTAAAGGGCTTTAAATGAGGGTGTGATGTAGCATATCACGTGATCAACTCGGAAGTCAGTGATTGGTGGGTGATATGAGTTTGAACTTTGAAGGTAGTGGTCAGTTGGGGTAGTTCACTGGGTGTCTTTGAGTGTGGTGCTGTGGTGTGATGGAACGGGGTCTTTCTTTGGAAGCCAGGAATTCAGCGTGCAAGGACAACCTGGGATTGCGCATAGAGGGACAGATACGCTAATTATGAGTACACTGGTCCTTTTGTCAGAAATGGGGCATAAAATGATTTCATTTATTTGCAGCTTTACTGCATCACGTTAAATTCATAAAGTACAGAGTAGTTTAAAATTTGCATACTCAGAGTAACTTTTGCTGCTATGATATAAAATATACTTGACAAACTTGTAGTAAATGCTTAAAATCTTGAACAGAAGGAATTAAAGTTATTGTATTCACTTAATGAAGTAAATGTGTAAAATCTTGCATGAAGAGAAATTCAAGATATTTCATGAATATCACATAAGAATAAAGTACAGTAAATTTGCTTAAATATTTTAAAGCAGAAAAATGACAGTTGAAGAAATAAGAAAAAGGCCGATTTGTTTTAGTAGTAGATGGAAACGGTAGAACTAACATGTCAGTAGAAATGTAGATCTACCCATCTGTGATGTATTTCAGTTACGGGAGTTCATACCAAATGTTTCTACTTGAGGCACTGTTTTGAACTTCAAAACTAAAAAATTTACTAACCCAAGCCCAAATAATGTAGGTTCAATGTTGTTCCTGAAGCCCATTTGACAATTTTATTGCTACAGTACGAAATATGCTGCTTATTAATCCAGAAAGAATTAAATTCACATTTACATACTTCGATCTATGATACAGTAGACAAAGCCGATAGTTAGATTTTCTCCTACATACGTGCTTACAATAAATAGCAGAAATATTGAATTCTACCCACAAAATTCGATACCGAGATTTAATTGGAGATGTTTTGAGACCTCCTGAAATATGTAAACTTTTTATAAAATGTTCATATTTGTGTACTGACTTGGTTCGCTAACGTCTGTGTTCTTAAGGTTGTTCCCAGAGATTTTAAGATTCAATTTGTACCTTCATGGGCTTGTGTAGGTTTAATATTACAAGGCACAGACGCTTTCCCCAATAATCTATTTGTCCCATTCTTTTCAGTGTTTAAAAATTAATTTTACATTTTCAATTTGGACAAAGTTACTTTATTGCAGTTTGGACAAGACTTACATTAACAGTATTAAAAAGTAATTTTACACCGCTCAGTTTTTAAAATTCAGAATCTTATAAAGTATTAGAGTAATATTATCAGAAGTCAAATTTTGCTATTGAGTTAAAGAGCCTTATGCATTTAAATTTGATTTACAATTTTTTTAAGGTCGCCACTATTACCTCAAATTGCGTCTTTTAGCCTCAAAATCATAATATTCAGCTTACTCGTCTTTGACACCCCTTGGCATTTTCAAGGCAGGTTAACAAATTACCTTATTGCTCTTTATAAGCAGGTTAAGTAAATGCTTGTTCTATTCATGCTAGACAGTAGTGATGGTCTCAGGTCCAAGACAGAGTTGATAAAAGAGAACCTTCTCATTTCAAAAACATTAGATTATTTAGGCTTTAAAATGATCACAAGGGGATTGTTTTACTGTAGAAATAAGAAAGAGCTCTTAAATTCTGAAAGTGCAGGCTACAAACCTAGGAAGGCTCGCAGGCTCTGTTAGCTTCTAAACAGTGGACCACGATCCCAGGAGAGTCCGCAGTAGTAGGTTAAGTTCTAGAACAGTGGACCACGATCCCAGGAGAGTCCGCAGTGGTAGGTTAGGTTCTAGAACAGTGGACCACGATCCCAGGAGAGTCCGCAGTGGTAGGTTAGGTTCTAGAACAGTGGACCACGATCCCAGGAGAGTCCGCAGTGGTAGGTTAGGTTCTAGAACAGTGGACCACGATCCCAGGAGAGTCCGCAGTGGTAGGTTAGGTTCTAGAACAGTGGACCACGATCCCAGGAGAGTCCGCAGTGGTAGGTTAGGTTCTAGAACAGTGGACCACGATCCCAGGAGAGTCCGCAGTGGTAGGTTAGGTTCTAGAACAGTGGACCACGATCCCAGGAGAGTCCGCAGTGGTAGGTTAGGTTCTAGAACAGTGGAACACGATCCCAGGAGTCGGCAGTGGTAGGTTAGGTTCTAGAACAGTGGACCACGATCCCAGGAGAGTCCGCAGTAGTAGGTTAGGTTCTAGAACAGTGGACCACGATCCCAGGAGAGTCCGCAGTAGTAGGTTAGGTTCTAGAACAGTGGACCACGATCCCAGGAGAGTCCACAGTAGTAGGTTAGGTTCTAGAACAGTGGACCACGATTCCAGGAGTCGGCAGTGGTAGGTTAGGTTCTAGAACAGTGGACCACGATCCCAGGAGAGTCCGCAGTAGTAGGTCAGGTTCTAGAACAGTGGACCACGATCCCAGGAGAGTCCGCAGTGGTAGGTTAGGTTCTAGAACAGTGGACCACGATCCCAGGAGAGTCCGCAGTGGTAGGTTAGGTTCTAGAACAGTGGACCACGATCCCAGGAGAGTCCGCAGTGGTAGGTTAGGTTCTAGAACAGTGGACCACGATCCCAGGAGTCGGAATGGTAGGTTAGGTTCTAGCACAGTGGACCACGATCCCAGGAGTCGGCAGTGGTAGGTTAGGTTCTAGAACAGTGGACCACGATCCCAGGAGTCGGCAGTGGTAGGTTAGGTTCTAGAACAGTGGGCCATGATCCCAGGAGTCCGCAGTGGTAGGTTAAGTTCTAGAACAGTGGACCACGATCCCAGGAGTCGGCAGTGGTAGGTTAAGTTCTAGAACAGTGGACCACGATCCCAGGAGTCGGCAGTGGTAGGTTAAGTTCTAGAACAGTGGACCACGATCCCAGGAGACGGCAGTGGTAGGTTAGGTTCTAGAATAGTAGACCACAATCCCAGGAGTCGGCAGTGGTAGGTTAAGTTCTAGAACAGTGGACCACGATCACAGGAGTCCGCAGTGGTAGGTTAAGTTCTAGAACAGTGGACCACGATCCCAGGAGACGGCAGTGGTAGGTTAGGTTCTAGAATAGTATACCACAATCCCAGAAGTCGGCAGTGGTAGGTTAAGTTCTAGAACAGTGGACCACGATCACAGGAGTCCGCAGTGGTAAGTTAGGTTCTAGAACAGCGGACCATGATCCCAGGAGTCCGCAGTGGTCGGTTAGGTTCTAGAACAGTGGACCACGATCCCAGGAGTCGGCAGTTGTAGGTTAGGTTCTAGAACAGTGGACCACGAATACAGGAGTCGGCAGTTGTAGGTTAGGTTCTAGAACAGTGGACCACGATCCCAGGAGTCGGCAGTTGTAGGTTAGGTTCTAGAACAGTGGACCACGATCCCAGGAGAGTCCGCAGTGGTAGGTTAGGTTCTAGAACAGTGGACCACGATCCCAGGAGTCGGCAGTGGTAGGTTAGGTTCTAGAACAGTGGGCCATGATCCCAGGAGTCCGCAGTGGTAGGTTAAGTTCTAGAACAGTGGACCACGATCCCAGGGGTCGGCAGTGGTAGATTAAGTTCTAGAACAGTGGACCACGATCCCAGGAGTCGGCAGTGGTAGGTTAAGTTCTAGAACAGTGGACCACGATCCCAGGAGACGGCAGTGGTAGGTTAGGTTCTAGAATAGTAGACCACAATCCCAGGAGTCGGCAGTGGTAGGTTAAGTTCTAGAACAGTGGACCACGATCACAGGAGTCCGCAGTGGTAGGTTAAGTTCTAGAACAGTGGACCACGATCCCAGGAGACGGCAGTGGTAGGTTAGGTTCTAGAATAGTATACCACAATCCCAGAAGTCGGCAGTGGTAGGTTAAGTTCTAGAACAGTGGACCACGATCACAGGAGTCCGCAGTGGTAGGTTAGGTTCTAGAACAGTGGACCACGATCCCAGGAGTCCGCAGTGGTAGGTTAGGTTCTAGAACAGCGGACCATGATCCCAGGAGTCCGCAGTGGTCGGTTAGGTTCTAGAACAGTGGACCACGATCCCAGGAGTCGGCAGTTGTAGGTTAGGTTCTAGAACAGTGGACCACGATCCCAGGAGTCGGCAGTTGTAGGTTAGGTTCTAGAACAGTGGACCACGATCCCAGGAGTCGGCAGTTGTAGGTTAGGTTCTAGAACAGTGGACCACGATCCCAGGAGTCGGCAGTTGTAGGTTAGGTTCTAGAACAGTGGACCACGATCCCAGGAGTCGGCAGTGGTAGGTGAAGTTCTAGAACAGTGGACCACGATCCCAGGAATCGGCAGTGGTAGGTTAGGTTCTAGAATAGTAGACCACAATCCCAGGAGTCGGCAGTGGTAGGTTAAGTTCTAGAACAGTGGACCACGATCACAGGAGTCCGCAGTGGTAGGTTAAGTTCTAGAACAGTGGACAACGATCCCAGGAGACCGCAGTGGTAGGTTAGGTTCTAGAATAGTATACCACAATCCCAGAAGTCGGCAGTGGTAGGTTAAGTTCTAGAACAGTGGACCACTATCACAGGAGTCCGCAGTGGTAGGTTAGGTTCTAGAACAGCGGACCATGATCCCAGGAGTCCGCAGTGGTCGGTTAGGTTCTAGAACAGTGGACCACGATCCCAGGAGTCGGCAGTTGTAGGTTAGGTTCTAGAACAGTGGACCACGATCCCAGGAGTCGGTAGTTGTAGGTTAGGTTCTAGAACAGTGGACCACGATCCCAGGAGTCGGCAGTTGTAGGTTAGGTTCTAGAACAGTGGACCACGATCCCAGGAGTCGGCAGTTGTAGGTTAGGTTCTAGAACAGTGGACCACGATCCCAGGAGTCGGCAGTGGTAGGTTAAGTTCTAGAACAGTGGACCACGATCCCAGGAATCGGCAGTGGTAGGTTAGGTTCTAGAACAGTGGATCACGATCACAGGAGTCCGCAGTGGTAGGTTAAGTTCTAGAACAGTGGACCATGATCCCAGGAGTCCGCAGTGGTAGGTTTGGTTCTAGAACAGTGGACCACAATCCCAGGAGTCGGCAGTGGTAGGTTAAGTTCTAGAACAATGGACCACGATCCCAGGAGTCGGCAGTGGTAGGTTAGGTTCTAGAACAGTGGACCACGATCACAGGAGTCCGCAGTGGTAGGTTAAGTTCTAGAACAGTGGACCACAATCCCAGGAGTCGGCGGTGGTAGGTTAAGTTCTAGAACAGTGGACCACGATCACAGGAGTCGGCAGTGGTAGGTTAAGTTCTAGAACAGTGGACCACAATCCCAGGAGTCGGCAGTGGTAGGTTAGGTTCTAGAACAATGTACCACGATCCCAGGAGTCGGCAGTGGTAGGTTAAGTTCTAGAACAGTGGACCACAATCCCAGGAGTCGGCAGTGGTAGGTTAGGTTCTAGAACAGTGGACCACGATCCCAGGGGTCCGCAGTGGTAGGTTAGGTTCTAGAACAGAGGACCATGATCCCAGGAGTCCGCAGTGGTAGGTTAGGCTCTAAAACAGTGGACCAAGATCCCAGGAGTCGGCAGTGGTAGGTTAAGTTCTAGAACAGTGGACCACGATCCCAGGAGTCGGCAGTGGTAGGTTAAGTTCTAGAACAGTGGACCACGATCCCAGGAGTCCGCAGTGGTAGGTTAGGTTCTAGAACAGTGCACCACGATCTCAGGGTTCGGCAGTGGTAGGTTAGTTTCTAGAACAGTGGACCACGATCTAAGGAGTCGGCAGTGATAGGTTAGTTTCTCGAACAGTGGACCATGATCTCAGGAGTCGGCAATGATAGATTGGTTTCTAGAACAGTGGACCACCATCTCAGGGTTCCGCAGCGGTAGGTTAGGTTCTAGAACAGTGGACCACGATCACAGGGGTCCGCAGTGGTAGGTTAAGTTCTAGAACAGTGGACCACAATCCCAGGAGTCGGCAGTGGTAGGTTAAGTTCTAGAACAGTGGTCCACGATCACAGGAGTCCGCAGTGGTAGGTTAAGTTCTAGAACAGTGGACCATGATCCCAGGATTCCGCAGTGGTAGGTTAGGTTCTAGAACAATGGACCACAATCCCAGGAGTCGGCAGTGGTAGGTTTTGTTCTAGAACAGTGGACCACAATCCCAGGAGTCGGCAGTGGTAGGTTAGGTTCTAGAACAGTGGACCACGATCCCAGGGGTCCGCAGTGGTAGGTTAGGTTCTAGAACAGAGGACCATGATCCCAGGAGTCCGCAGTGGTAGGTTAGGTTCTAGAACAGTGGACCAAGATCCCAGGAGTCGGCAGTGGTAGGTTAAGTTCTAGAACAGTGGACCACGATCCCAGGAGTCGGCAGTGGTATTTTAAGTTCTAGAACAGTGGACCACGATCCCAGGAGTCCGCAGTGGTAGGTTAGGTTCTAGAACAGTGCACCACAATCTCAGGGTTCGGCAGTGGTAGGTTAGTTTCTAGAACAGTGGACCACGATCTCAGGAGTCGGCAGTGATAGGTTAGTTTCTCGAACAGTGGACCATGATCTCAGGAGTCGGCAGTGATAGGTTAGTTTCTCGAACAGCGGACCATGATCTCAGGAGTCGGCAATAATAGGTTGGTTTCTAGAACAGTGGACCACCATCTCAGGGTTCCGCAGCGGTAGGTTAGGTTCTACAACAGTGGACCACGATCGCAGGAGTCGGCAGTGGTAGGCTAGGTTCTAGAAGAGTGGAACACCATCCCAGGAGTCGGCAGTGGTAGGCTAGGTTCTAGAACAATAAACCACCATCCCAGGAGTCGGCAGTGGTAGGCTAGGTTCTAGAAAAGTGGACCACGATCCCAGGGTTCAGCAGCGGTGGGCTAGGTTCTAGAACAGTGGACCACCATCCCAGGGTTCGGCAGTGGTAGGTTAGGTTCTAAAAATTGGACCACAATTCCAAGACTCGGCAGTGGTAGGCTAGGTTCTAGAACAGTGGATCACGATCTGAGGAGTCGGCAGTTGTAGGTTAGTTTCTAGGACAGTGACCCCGATCTCAGGAGTCGGCAGTGGTAGGTTAGTTTCTAGAACAGTGGATCACGATCCCAGGAGTCGGCAGTAGTATGTTAAGTTCTAGAACAGTGGACCACGATCCCAGGAGTCGGCAGTGGTAGGTTATGTTCTAGAACAGTGGACTACAATCCCAGGAGTCGGTTCTAGAACAGTGGACCACGATCACAGGAGTCCGCAGTGGTAGGTTAAGTTCTAGAACAGTGGACTACAATCCCAGGAGTCCGCAGTGGTAGGTTAAGTTCTAGAACAGTGAACCATGATCCCAGGAGACCGCAGTGGTAGGTTAGGTTCTAGAACAATGGACCACGATCCCAGGAGTCGGCAGTGGTAGGTTAAGTTCTAGAACAGTGGACCCCAATCCCAGGAGTCGGCAGTGGTAGGTTAGGTTCTAGAACAGGGGACCACGATCCCAGGGGTCCGCAGTGGTAGGTTAGGTTCTAGAACAGAGGACCATGACCCCAGGAGTCCGCAGTGGTAGGTTAGGTTCTAGAACAGTGGACCAAGATCCCAGGAGTCGGCAGTGGTAGGTTAAGTTCTAGAACAGTGGACCACGATCCCAGGAAACCGCAGTGGTAGGTTAGGTTCTAGAACAGTGCACCACGATCTCAGGGTTCGGCAGTGGTAGGTTAGTTTCTAGAACAGTGGACCACGATCTCAGGAGTCGGCAGTGATAGGTTAGTTTCTCGAACAGTGGACCATGATCTCAGGAGTCGCCAGTGATAGGTTAGTTTCTCGAACAGTGGACCATGATCTCAAGAGTCGGCAATGATAGGTTGGTTTCTAGAACAGTGGACCACCATCTCAGGGTTCCGCAGCGGTAGGTTAGGTTCTACAACAGTGGACCACGATCGCAGGAGTCGGCAGTGGTAGCCTAGGTTCTAGAAGAGTGGAACACCATCCCAGGAGTCGGCAGTGGTAGGCTAGGTTCTAGAACAATGAACCACCATCCCAGGAGTCGGCAGTGGTAGGCTAGGTTCTGATGATTCGCCAGTGAGCAGCGGAAGAAGGAACATCGCAACAGAGCTTCAGCCAACCAGTCTACGAGCTACTCCGAGCTGGCCGGTCCGTTTCTCCTGAGGTACGGACTTTGGCTACCTTGTTCCAGGCACACTGTTCCCCCGCGAGGACCAGCTTCTGCCAGAGCTTCGATATATGAGCAAGCAATACCAGACTAACAGTCAACCTAGCTGCTTCTGCAAGAACAGTAATGGTAAGCCAACAAGGCCGCAGCCAACGCCTTAGGGCGGTTTTTAGGCGCATCCACTGGGTGTCTGGTCCTCTGTTGGCTACGCTTCTCAGCAACCGCTACTGCAGGTAAGAGGACAGTCAGTCGACCCTGTACGCACTGCACCTCAGGGTGCAGAGCAGCATGCCTACCTCTAAAGGCTCCCAACCCCACCCCAACCCTCCCGTGCACAGGCCAATGCCTGTTCTGCAGGATCCACCCATGCCCAGTACTTCTGGCGCACCCACTTCCCCTCACGTGAGCCCAGCTCCGGAGGGATCCAACCGGCGGCGCCGTAAACGCCAACAGGGCGGAAAAGGCCACGCCAAACGTCTGGCACTAGATGATCAACCCCCTAACGCAGGCGCTTCTCGCGAAAATTCACTGCGGATAGGCACTATCTCAGAGTCTGGCTCTGCCCACTCCCGCGCGTATTCAGACGCGGAATACTATACCGATGGGACCAGGGTCTCGTCAGCACCGTCCAGGATGGACGAGGATGAGGCTTCCTCCTCAGACATCTCGACAGAGGTGGACGAGGCAGAATTTCGTGAGGTGGTCAACCGGCGGAAAAGACGTCAACAGGTCACCAAAAACATCCCTACTGATGGACCAGATCCACAGATTAGCCAACAAGGAAGACGGCATATTCCACCAGTGATAGTGGACGACTTCAAGGGCATGGTAGGCTTCCTGAAGGAAGTCATGCCTACGCTCTCGTCGGCGTGCCCTGTCACAAGGAGGAAGAGCCGGTACGTCTTTCAGGCAAAAACCGTGGAAGACTATCACCTTCTCCTGAGCTCTTTGGACAGGAAAAGGCTCCCATACTTCACCTTCGGCCTCGATAAATCTCGGGACGTCCGAAGAATCATCAGAGGCCTTCCGGTGGATACGCCCGTGGGCGAGATCGAGGAGGACCTTCTTCGCCAAGGCATCACCGCTAGGCTAGTGAGGCAACTCACAAAGCCGGGTGAGAGTGGCGAGCCCAAGAGACCAATCCCCCTTTTCTTGGTGGTGGTGGACAGGGCGAGTAACCCGGAGATGAAAATCGACGGGGTCTCGTCCATTTGCTACCTCCGGGTGAAGGTGGAGGCCGTGAGGAGCTCTTTTGGGCCCCCTCAGTGCTACAGGTGTCTTGGGTTCAATCACTCAAGCCACTTTTGCCACCGCAATCTCAGGTGCCTACGCTGCGGCGAAGCGCACATGAAGGATTCCTGCCCTCGTACGACCACGGACGAACCCACTTGCGCAAATTGCAAGGGAAAGCACGTGGCTTGCTACGGTGGGTGCCCCACGCGGAAGCGTGTTATCGCCTCTAGGCGACCCCAACCTGCGCAGGGGACTTCGGCCCCCTCTAGCGCCCAAGGTCAGCAACAGGCACCTTCACCGACCGCCCCCTCTAGGGGGACATACTCCCAGCGCACGTCGGTGGCTCAGAGGACATCCCGAGATTTACCACAACAGCCCCAACATACACAACACCAGCCCCAGGCAAACCAACCCATTCAGGCAACCCCCCTCCCCAGGAGGCGGAGGACCCGGGAGCCCAGAACCGCACCCCGAACGGCCGAGGAGAGAAGCCCGACCACTCCTCAAAGCCCTCAGGGGGAGATCAGGGCTGAGGTGTCTTCACCAGCTCCAATCCCACCCACAACCATCATATCCACAACCACCACACCCTCAACCCCTGGCTTCCAGCTCGCGGACCTGCTCGAGTGGGTGCAGCAAGTTCTGCAATCCCACGGGCAACAGATCTGCGAGCTCCTAGCCAGATTCTTCTCCAGCGACATTGCAGGAAAGACGCTGATCGCCATGGAGGGGCTTGCCCTCCTGACATCTCTCCTCACACGCGCCCGAAATGGCGGGTCAAACTAGGTCTTGTGCCTCGTTTCGGCTCGCGTTCTGGAACGCGTGTGGACTGAGTAACCAGGCGGGTGAGCTGTCCCACTTTGCCCGTACCTATGCCCTTGACGCCATCCTAGTCGGCGAAATACATCTCCGTCCAAATGACCGTTTCCGCATTCCGGGCTACGTCTGCCATAGAACAGATCGTCAAGGCCGTCCTGGTGGCGGAACGGCGGTGTTCGTTAGGCAGAACGTGGTCCACCGTCCAGTCCAACTCCCACCTCTTCAAACCCTAGAGGCCACGGCTATTACCATGGAACTCGACGGTACTGAAGTTATGATAGTCTCTGTGTATCACCCCCCACGCAGGCAGTTCGTGCCCAACGACTACCTCTCCATCCTGGCCCTGTATCCTAACGCCATCCTGGCCGGCGACTTCAATGCCAAGCACCAGCGCTGGCACTGTGGCCGACGGGCAGATGCTCGAGGCAATGCGATCATCCGACTCATTGACGCGGACCCCGAACTTCGTGTTGAGGGTCCGTGGAAACCCACGCATCACCCGCTAGGTCGAGGACTGCCTTCAGTCATCGACTTCGCGATCATCAAACACCTACCATTTCACCTCACCCTCACATCATTAAACGCCCTCCAGTCAGATCACAATCCGGTGTTGACTGAAATCAACACTAGGATTGCGAGTCATGATTGCTCGAGATCAACCCGAGAAACGGACTGGGAGGGTGTGCGCAATTGCCTTCGCACCTCCATCCCACCCAACCCAAGAATCACAGACACCCATACCCTTGAGGCGGCAGTCTCGTCCTTCACATCCATCGTGACACGAACTGCCCTCAACCTAACAGTCCAAGCTCCAGCACCCCTTCACCCGGATGTCCTTCCACTGGACATCATCCTTCTCATCCGACGCTCCTGGGCGGCACGGAGACTATACCAGAGGCACCGCACACCCCACAACAGAGCCCTGTTACGGCGCTTGCGCCGACTGGTCAGCGCCCGCCTACGCGAGCACCGAGTGCAAGCATGGGAGGACAAGATGGCCAGCCTGGGCACTGAGTCGGGGGACGTGTGGCGGATAGCAAAAAGCCTCCGCAACCGTCGAGGCCAATATACCTCCCCTCTCCAAGGCACCCGAGGCCTGGCCTATGAACCCAGTGCCAAAGCCAATGTTTTCGCCGACTACCTGGAACGTACCATGTGTCCTAGAGAAGACCCCCAGGACTACCACCACTCGGAACGTGTCCGCCGGGATGTACGTCGATTTCTTCGACGCCCCCCGGAGGACGCGGTCCGACTCCCGGTAATACGCCCAAGCGAACTCCAGGGCGCACTCCAGCGTCTCAAACCCAAAAAGGCGGCGGGACCTGACGGGCTTACACCCCTCATGCTTCGCCACCTTCCCTTCAACGCCGTGCTCTTTCTGACCAGGGTGTTCAACATGTGCCTCGCCCTGGGTCACTTCCCACGAGAGTGGAGAGAGGCCCGGGTGATCTGCATCTTGAAGCCCGGGAAAGACCCGGTACACCCATCCAACTACCGATCCATTAGCCTCCTCTCCACCCTCTCGAAAGTTTTCGAGAGGATGATTTTAAACCGCTTGTCCCCCTTGCTGGGGGACATTCAAGCCATCCCCGAACATCAGTTCGGGTTCCGTCCTGGGCACTCTACGCCTCAGCAGCTGCTGCGGGTGGTGGAGGCTGCCGCCCTGGGTTTCCAGGAACGTGGCTTCACTGCTGCGGTATCACTGGACGTGGAGAAAGCCTTCTCGACGACCTGGCATGCAGGGCTCCTCTACAAGCTAATCCACCTGGGGCTACCCACACAGCTCATCCACATACTACACTGTTTCCTCCGTCATCGGACTTTTAAAGTCACAGTCGCGGGGCGAACCTCCACAATCAGGCCAGTCAGAGGCGGAGTCCCCGAAGGCTCTGTTCTGTCCCCCACCCTATTTAGTGTTTACATGGCAGACTTCCCCACAGAACCACAGGTCAGTATAGCTCAGTACGCTGATGACGTATTGCTATACTGCACCAACCGACACCTCCTCAGAGCCTTCAATCCCATACAGCGACACCTCCGCCAAACCCAACAGTGGTGTCGGCGCTGGCGAATGTCCGTTAATCCGGACAAGAGCCACGCCATCCTCTTCACGAGGCGCCACATCCCCGCAGACTGCCCCACCTTTCACCTTCGAGGCCGAAGGATCGAGTGGACAAACTCCATCACATACCTAGGAGTCAAACTGGATAGGGGTCTGACTTTCCGCGGTCACATCAGAGACCTCTCGGCAAGGACTCAGGGGGCTATTGCCTCCCTGTACCCCATGCTGAGGTCCGAGATGCCAGTCCGCCTAAAGCTACACCTCTTCCGGGCTCTTGTAGTCCCCCTCATGCTTTACGCTTGTGAAGTGTGGGGCATGGCTGCAGGTAGTTGGCTCCTATGGCTCCAGAGGGCTCAGAACAGAGGACTTCGGTCCATCTTCTCTGTCCCCTTACCCTTCCCAGTGAGACTACTTCACGAAGCCTCATCTCTTCCATACGTGGAGGATGAAATTAGGCGCCGGGCTGCTAAATTATACGCCAAATTGCCAAACCATCAAAGCGCCCTAGTTAGGTCTCTAGGGGACTATGATCCATCAACACGACGCTTCAAGGCGTATAGGGTACCCCGCATGGCTTGCGGACACGCCCCATAACCATGGAGAACATCCACCAGTAGCTAAAGCTGATCTCCAAAGATCCCCACAGAGACTTGATCCTCTTCAAAATTTCTTCCCCAATCAAAATTCAAAATTCAAAACACCAATTTTAAAACAATTTTAAAACATTTTTAAAAATCCTTTTTCAAATCGTCAGAATGCCAACATTGTTGCATCCTGCAGGACAGCTGTCAGGGGGCTTTAGTGCTCCCTTCTAACCCACACCAACCTAAACCAAAAACAAGTCACCCTACATAACCCCTTACCCAAATAACCTATCTGCGGTTAAGCCCTAACAGGGGTAGGCACGCAGCAAAAGTCGTCGGGCTGAAAAATCCTCAGCCTGCCAGTAGCACGTCGTCGTCGTCGGCTAGGTTCTAGAAAAGTGGACCACGATCCCAGGGTTCAGCAGCGGTGGGCTAGGTTCTAGAACAGTGGACCACCATCCCAGGGTTCGGCAGTGGTAGGTTAGGTTCTAAAAATTGGACCACAATTCCAAGACTCGGCAGTGGTAGGCTAGGTTCTAGAACAGTGGACCACGATCTGAGGAGTCGGCAGTGGTAGGTTAGTTTCTAGAACAGTGACCCCGATCTCAGGAGTCGGCAGTGGTAGGTTAGTTTCTAGAACAGTGGATCACGATCCCAAGAGTCGGCTGTAGTATGTTAAGTTCTAGAACAGTGGACCACGATCCCAGGAGTCGGCAGTGGTAGGTTAGGTTCTAGAACAGTGGACTACAATCCCAGGAGTCGGTTCTAGAACAGTGCACCACGATCACAGGAGTCCGCAGTGGTAGGTTAAGTTCTAGAACAGTGGACCACAATCCCAGGAGTCGGCAGTGGTAGGTTAAGTTCTAGAACAGTGGACCACGATCACAGGAGTCCGCAGTGGTAGGTTAAGTTCTAGAACAGTGGACCATGATCCCAGCAGTCCGCAGTGGTAGGTTAGGTTCTAGAACAATGGACCACGATCCCAGGAGTCGGCAGTGGTAGGTTAAGTTCTAGAACAGTGGACCACAATCCCAGGAGTCGGCAGTGGTAGGTTAGGTTCTAGAACAGTGGACCACGATCCCAGGGGTCCGCAGAGGTAGGTTAGGTTCTAGAACAGAGGACCATGATCCCAGGAGTCCGCAGTGGTAGGTTAGGTTCTACAACAGTGGACCAAGATCCCAGGAGTCGGCAGTGGTAGGTTAAGTTCTAGAACAGTGGCCCACGATCCCAGGAGTCGGCAGTAGTAGGTTAAGTTCTAGAACAGTGGACCACGATCCCAGGAGTCCGCAGTGGTAGGTTAGGTTCTAGAACAGTGCACCACGATCTCAGGGTTCGGCAGTGGTAGGTTAGCTTCTAGAACAGTGGACCACGATCTCAGGAGTCGGCAGTGATAGGTTAGTTTCTCGAACAGTGGACCATGATATCAGGAGTCGGCAGTGATAGGTTAGTTTCTCGAACAGTGGACCATGATCTCAGGAGTCGGCAATGATAGGTTGGTTTCTAGAACAGTGGACCACCATCTCAGGGTTCCGCAGCGGTAGGTTAGGTTCTACAACAGTGGACCACGATCGCAGGAGTCGGCAGTGGTAGGCTAGGTTCTAGAACAGTGGACCACCATCCCAGGAGTCGGCAGTGGTAGGCTAGGTTCTAGAACAATGAACCACCATCCCAGGAGTCGGCAGTGGTAGGCTAGGTTCTAGAAAAGTGGACCACGATCCCAGGGTTCGGCAGTGGTAGGTTAGGTTCTAAAAATTGGACCACAATTCCAAGACTCGGTAGTGGTAGGCTAGGTTCTAGAACAGTGGACCACGATCTGAGGAGTCGGCAGTGGTAGGTTAGTTTCTAGAACAGTGGACCACGATCTCAGGAGTCGGCTGTGGTAGGTTAGTTTCTAGAACAGTGGACCACGATCCCAGGAGTCGGCAGTAGTATGTTAGGTTCTAGAACAGTGGACCACAATCCCAGGGTTCGGCAGTGGTGTGTTTGCTTCTAGAACAGTGGACCACGATCCTATGGTGCGGCAGTGGTAGGTTAGCTCCTAGAACAGTGGACTACGATCTCAGGAGAGACCACAGTGGTATGTTAGGTTCTAGAACGCTGGACCACAGTTCCAGGAGTCGGCAGTGGTACGTTAGGTTCTAGAACAGTGGACCGCGATCCCAGGAGTCGACAGTGGTAGTTTACTTCCTAGAACAGTGGCCCACGATCCCAGGGTTCGGCAGTGGTAGGTTAGTTTCTAGAACAGTAGACCACGATCTCAGGAGTTGGTAGTGGTAGGCTAGGTTCTAGAACAGCGGACCACAATCCCAGGAGAGTCCGCAGTGGTAGGCTAGCTTATAGAACAGTGAACCACGTACCCAAGAGTCGGCTGTGCTACGTTAGGTTCTAGAACAGCGGACCACGATCCTAGGGTTCGGCAGTGGTGGGTTAGTTTCTAGAAGAGTGGACCACGATTTCAAGGTTCGGCAGTGGTAGGTTAGTTTCTGGAAGAGTGGACCACGATCTCAGGAGCGTCCAGAGTGGTATGTTAGGTTCTAAAATAGTGGATCACGATCCCAGGAGAGTCCACAGGGGTTGCCTTGCTTCTAGAACGGTGGACCACGTACTCAAGAGTCGGCAGTGGTAGGCTAGGTTCTAGAACAGTGGACCACAGTCCCAGGAGAGGCCGCTGTAGTAGGCTAGGTTATAGAACAGTGAACCAAGATCCCAGGAGAGTCCGCAGTGGTAGTTTAGGTTCTAGAACAGTGGACCACGATCCCTGCAGAGTTGGCAGTGGTAGGCTAGGTTCTAGAACAGTGGACCACAATCCCAAGAGAAACTGCAGTAGTAGGCTAGGTTCTAGAACAGTGAACCAAGATCCCAGGAGAGTCCGCAGTGGTAGGTTAAGTTCTAGAACAGTGGACCACGATCCCAGGAGTCGGCAGTGCTAGGCTAGATTCCACAACAGTGGACCACGATCCCAGGGTTCGGCAGTGGTAGGTTAGTTTCTAGAACAGTGGACCACGATCTCAGGAGAGTCCACTGTGGTATGTTAGGTTCTAGAACACTGGACCACGATCCCAGGGATTCCGCAGTGGTAGGCTAGCTTCTAGAACAGTGGACAACGTACCCAAGGTCGGCAGTGGAAGGCTAGGTTCTAGAGCAGTGGACCACAATCCCAGGAGGAGCCGCAGTGGTAGGCTAGGTTCTCGAACAGTGGACTACGATCCAAGGAGAGTCCGCATTGGTAGGTTAGGTTCTAGAACAGTAGACGAAGATCCCAGGAGAATCCGCAGTGGTAGGTAAGGTTCTAGAATAGTGGACCACGATCCCCTGAGTTGCCAGTGGTAGGCTAGGTTCCAGAACAGTTTTCCGCGATCCCAGGAGAGTCCGCGGTGTTAGATTAGGTTCTAGAACTGTGGACCACGATCCCAGGGGATCCGCAGTGGTATGTTAGGTTCTAGAACAGTGGACCACGATCCCAGGGTTCGGCAGTGGTAGCTTAGTTTCTAGAACACTGGACCACGATCCCAGGTGTCGGCAGTGGTAGGGTAGGTTCTAGAACAGTGGACCATGATCCCAGGGTTCGGCAGCGGTAGGCTAAGTTCTAGAACAGTGGACCACGCTCCCAGCAGTCGGCAGTAGTATGTTGGTTCTGGAACAGTGGACCACGATCCCAGGGTTCGGCAGTGGTGGGTTTGTTTGTAGAACAGTGGACCACGATCCCAGGGTTCGGCAGTGGTAGGTTGGTTTCTAGAACAGTGGACCACGATCTCAGGAGAGTCCACAGTGGTATGTTAGGTTCTAGAACAGTTTTCCGCGATCCCAGGAGAGTCCGCAATGGTAGGCTAGGTTTTAGAACGGTGGACCACGATCTCAGGATTCGGCACTGGTAGGCTAGGTTCTAGAACAGTGGACCACGATCCCAGGAGAGTCCGCAGTTGTAGGTTAGGTTCTAGAACTGTGGACCATGATCCCAGGAGTCAGCTGGGGTAGTCTAGGCTCTCGAACATTGGACCACAATCCCAGGAGAGTCTGCAGTGGTAGGTTAGGTTCTAGAAATTATTATTATTATTATTATTATTATTATTATTATTATTATTATTATTATTATTATTATTATTATTATTATTATTATTATTATTATTATTATTATTATTATTATTATTATTATTATTATTATTATTATTATTATTATTATTATTATTATTATTATTATTATTATTATTATTATTATTATTATTATTATTATTATTATTATTATTATTATTATTATTATTATTATTATTATTATTATTATTATTATTATTATTATTATTATTATTATTATTATTATTATTATTATTATTATTATTATTATTATTATTATTATTATTATTATTATTATTATTATTATTATTATTATTATTATTAATATTATTAATATTATTATTGTTGTTGTTGTTGTCATTGTCATTGCCATTGTCGTTGTGATGATTTGAAACAATAACGCTATTTTGAACCATAGTAGATAAATTGGCTATTCTAATTTTTTAACTGGATGCTCAATGAAATAGGCATACATAGATACTTTTTAAATGTGTTGTTCATTCATTATAAATTGAGTTAGAATTACAGAGGTATAAAAATTATCACACTCAAAGTAAGGTTTTATTTATGTAATATGACATATTGATCTAGACTTATGTTTTAAACATTGGCGGTTACTGTAATAAAAAGCTTAGAGCATTTACGACGATTCAGACGTAGCTGTCTATATTTTAAAAAATAAAGTATAACCATAGCGGATAGAAGAGAAAGTGTGAGCTCTCCCGCTAGTTTACTGCCTGATCTGTGGTCCCTTGGCAACTGACCGAAACTGTGGCGTGGCGATCGCAGTCGCCTCAAAATGCGGCCGAACTGCCTGGTATGTGATTCGGAAGTACAGACATAATTTTATACGTATGCGTTGTGTGTTGTGAGTAATTAGATACACAACTTGTGAAATTGCTCCTAAGTTTGTGCATAAATGTGTGTTCTTCAAAACGTAAGTTTCAAGCAATATCAATATAATTAATTAAAAATGCCAACTTGTTTTGTACCCGGGTGTCGTTCAGGATACAGAAACTGTTCAGAAGTTAGACATTTTTTTACTCCTCCTAAAGATAAAAATCTGTTTTACAAATGGAAAACGTCTGTTTCGAGGAAAAACACTAAAGTATGTGTTAAATCTAGTATTTGTGACAAACATTTTCCCGAGGACTTCTTAGTCAAAGTTGATTCATTCGTTGTGCATGGAAAACTAGTTGAAATCCCTAGAATTAAATGACGGTTAAAGCCAGTGGCAATTCCTTGTGTATTTCCTAATTTACCCATGTACTTAACAATAATGCATAAATCCCGAAAATCTCCACAAAACAGAGACAAAAAATTACTGAAAAAGCAATATTCAACAATCAATAAATTACCAGATGCAGGATCCAGTCAACCAGTTCTTAATTCAAAGACACTGTCCTTCAACAACGAAGAAATCACAGAATACAGTTCTAATCCCTCCAAGGTCACAAACACAAGTGTCAATAATGAAATTGCTACACTGGAGAAAAGAATTAGAAACCTCAATAGAAATTCAGTTAGAACTAAAATCCTGCTATCTAAAGAGAAGGCTATATTAAAAATAGTAGAAAAGAAATTCGCTACTATTTGTTGCGAACATAAACGAAATTTAAATTGTTTAATTAAAAAAAATCTGGTTCTAGATACAATGCTTAAAAAATGTCAGACGAGCTCGAAGGGGATGCGTTACACCAATGAATTTCTATTAGAAAGCTTGCTATTTAAAATTAAAAGCCCTAAAGGTTATAGACATTGCTTAACACATGAATTGCTGCCCCTGCCTTCTGAAGCCCATTTAAGGAAATTATCTAAAGGGATAAAGTGTACATATTGTATAAATAGCAATGCTCTAAATGCGATTTCTACTACATTCATTCACGAAGAAGATGAAAACAAGCGTCTTGGAGTTCTAATATTTGATGAAGTCAAATTAAGAGAAGTTAGGTTCACTAAAAGTGGACGGATTCGTGAATCTAGGTGAACACACTCCTGACAATCAGAAAAATTCTATGGCCAACCATGCTTTAATTTTTATGTTTGTTTCCTTACTACATAATTGGAGCCAACCGGTAGCAATTTACGCAAGTAGAAATGCTACACCCGGTGATATACTAGTAAGCTCCTTATAGAAGTAATTATCCAGCTAGAAAACTCGGGGACAAGGATTGTTGGTTTCACTAGTGATGTAAAGTCAATCAAACAAAAACTTCACCTAAATTTTCTGGTCTTCGAGTTTGCCCGAAATTGACCTCATCCCACATAGACCCCACCTCCTTTCAGAAAATGAATGTGAGGCTGTGTTTTCAATTGTTCAGTAACAGCACTGCAAATGGCATTGACTTCTTCAGGAAAATTAATTTTGTAAAATTTAAGGGAAGTGAAAATACAGAACTATTCACAAGAGATGTAAATAATCTTGTAGATGCATTAAACTCCAGAGTTCCAATTAAAGCACTCTATAAAAATTTGCAATCTCACAAAGTACTAAAAGATTTCTTTCGCATAGTAACGTCTGAAAATTCTGCTCAACTAGGACAATGGAATCTCTTAGAGTCACCTCAGCAAAGACCCCCTTGAACGGCACTTTGGAATTATGCGTTCTTTAAGCTGTGATGACCATCTTTCCACAGTTGACTTTTTACATTTACATATGCTACAGGCTGTTTATGTCCCTGTAAAACTTGCACTGTCAAACGCTGCTAATTGTGAGAATCAAGTGGAGCCACCACTTACATCTTTTATTAATCAAATTCGTATGTTGGCAAAACAAACTGAGCAAAAAAAACCGTGATTAATGACTTGAAGCTTTCCCGGCGTTGATTATTGATGATAGTTTCTCGGGCTAACAGCCAAGTCAGATTAGAGTAACTACCCAAGCTTTCAGCGACTAACTTTGCCGCCATCCTCAGGGGAACTGAATCTAGTTCAAGTTCAAGTTCAAGTTATTTATTAGAAAAGTGTTGGCCTGGTGCCGGTACAATGGGCCCGGCTTACAGGCTATATTTAACATTTTTTTACATTTGGCTTTGTTGTGGAGGAGAGATATGCTGAATGACTGGTGTCCATGCTTTGCTGATTTGAAGGCCTTCATCCCTGTTGAAGTTGTTTTTATTCGCTTTAATGTATAGAGCTTCTTTAATCACCCTATCGTAGTACCTAGAGGACTTTTCAAGAATTTTTGTAGAGGCGAATTTGATTTTATGATCTGTATTATATGTGTGCTCAGCCACTGCGGATTTTTCTGGGTATCCTAGTCTAATACAACGTTGATGTTCTTTGATGCGGTCTTCTACAGTTCTACCTGTTTGTCCTATGTAAACTTTGCCGCAGCTGCATGGGATTTCATAAATGCCTGGTGCACGAAGACCTAAATTATCTTTAGCAGAGCCTAAAAACTGTTTTATTTTGGTTGGAGGTTTGAATACGGTTTTTATTTGATATTTCATGAGTAATCTTCCAATTTTCCCCGACAGGGCGCCACAATAAGGGATGACTGCTAAGCCTGCATGTTCTTTCGTTGTATTGGGTTCACGGTTTCGTTTGGAGTGGATTTTCTTAAAAGTACTGTTTATTTCCTGGTTGGTGTATTGATTCTGTCTGAAAACTGTACGCAGGTGTTGTATTTCTTGAGGTAGATTTTCAAGATCAGAGATAGCAATCGCTCGATGTATGAGTGTTGAGAGGACTGTCCGCTTTTGTGCCGGGTGATGACAGTCCTCTCAACACTCATACATCGAGCGATTGCTATCTCTGATCTTGAAAATCTACCTCAAGAAATACAACACCTGCGTACAGTTTTCAGACAGAATCAATACACCAACCAGGAAATAAACCGTACTTTTAAGAAAATCCACTCCAAACGAAACCGTGAACCCAATACAACGAAAGAACATGCAGGCTTAGCAGTCATCCCTTATTGTGGCGCCCTGTCGGGGAAAATTGGAAGATTACTCATGAAATATCAAATAAAAACCGTATTCAAACCTCCAACCAAAATAAATCAGTTTTTAGGCTCTGCTAAAGATAATTTAGGTCTTCGTGCACCAGGCATTTATGAAATCCCATGCAGCTGCGGCAAAGTTTACATAGGACAAACAGGTAGAACTGTAGAAGATCGCATCAAAGAACATCAACGTTGTATTAGACTAGGATACCCAGAAAAATCCGCAGTGGCTGAGCACACATATAATACAGATCATAAAATCAAATTCGCCTCTACAAAAATTCTTGAAAAGTCCTCTAGGTACTACGATAGGGTGATTAAAGAAGCTCTATACATTAAAGCGAATAAAAACAACTTCAACAGGGATGAAGGCCTTCAAATCAGCAAAGCATGGACACCAGTCATTCAGCATATCTCTCCTCCACAGTTCAGAGAAGCATCGGCAATCACCTGATTGGTTCCGCACGTGCCTCCATCGGCCGGAGCTCGGCCAATGGTAAAAAAGTGGGCGGTTCTTATCGGCCGCGCTCTAGGTATAAATATCGCAACATCAGTAGCCAAGATTCATTGGGGCTTCAACGTTGGCGCTATTTCTGGACGTAGAAGCTGCATTTGACCGGTGCTGGCACAATGGCCTTATTTATAAACTGCACCACAATTTCCCGGCTCTTCAAAATTATCTATACTTGCTGCACAATTTTCTAGAAAACCGGCAGTTTTACGTCCAAGTGGGCCGCTCCTCCTCACGGGAGCGAGTGATGCGGGCTGGCGTCCCACAAGGGGCAATAATGTCTCCTTTTCTGTATATATTATTCACCAATGATTTCCCAGTGGACGCCAGATGCAAGGTCGCCATGTATGCTGACGACACTGCAATATACAACCACCATAGAAATCCACGTTTCGGCCTTGCAGAAATGCAACGTTATGTGAACAACTTCCTCTCATGGCAACATGACTGGAAAATCAAAATTAATCCCGACAAATGCCAGCTGATTCATTTCTCTAAGCGGCGTCACACTTTGGCAACGGACCTAACGGTCGGTGGTCAAGTATTGCACTGCCGTCAGCAAGTTAAATACTTAGGTGTCACCTTGGACCGCACAATGTGTTGGTCCACCCACATAAAAAATAGCGCCAATAAAGGCAGACAGCGGCTAAAGTTGTGCGCCCCCATCTTCCGTAGTAAACAGTTGCGACTAAAGTCAAAACTTATACTATATAGGTCATTTATTCTCTCGGTGGTCCTGTATGCATGTGTGGCCTGGGCTAATGCCTCCAAAACTGCCCTCAAACAACTCCAAACCCTCCAAAACCTCTCCCTCAGAAAAATCCTCTCTGCTCCCATCCTAACCACTAACCGAACCCTTCACCAGGAAACCCAGATCCTAACCATTCCCGAGGCAATAGCAAAAAGAGCCACTGTCGCGTGGGCACGCATCAGAAACCATGACAATTACGTGATTGCCAATATTGGCAAAGGTGAGCCGAAGCATCGGAAACACACTAGAATTAAGATGTTTTAGACGTCGTTCGGCTCACCGACTGGTGTGCGTCCGCGCAAAGAAGGGCCCTAGGCCGCACACACGTTACCTCAGAGGCCTGCATCCCAGGGAACCAGTCAGGAGCTGCAACCTGATCCGCACAGGAAAACTGCGGAAAAAACTGTACATAGTAAAGTGTATATAGTGCAGTGTGTGTAAATATGTATATACGAGTGTGTGTGTGTGTGTGTGTGTGTGTGTGTGTGTGTGTGTGTGTGTGTGTGCGTGTGATGGGACATATGTGTGGTATGCCCAGGAGTGAGTGAGTGTATGTATCCGTGTATATAAATTAAAAAAAAAAACTATCAAAAACAGACAGACAAAAGACTGAGAATACGCCCAAAAACTGTTCTTGGTGGGCTAAAGCCGCTCACTGTATGGGTTTTTGATGATATAAAACCTAACAAGAGTACCCATGTAAATATTGTAAATTATAATTAATGTCAATTTTAGCCTGTAAGCCGGGCCCCTCTGTACCGGCACCAGGCAAATTTTTCCTCAATAAAATAAGTCTAAGTCTAAGTCAAGATTCAGTTCCCCTGAGGATGGCGGCAGAGTTAGTCGCTGAAACCTTGGGTAGTTACCCTAATCTGACCTGGCTGTTAGCCCGAGAAACTATCATCAAAAAAACCGTGAGCTGTAGGATTTTGTTGGAAACAAAATAAAGAACAAAACTAAAATACTTGACTGGGAAAGTGAAGTTTTCGAACTCTATGAGGACAATATTTCTTAAAGATGCTCAGTACACAACTTAGGGGGTTTTACAGTAACAAAAAATGCTTGAAAAACTTAGTTGTAAAACCTGTGCCTCTACTCTGTCCACCGATCTACCCTCTGACACATTAGCTTCCACTTTCACTGCAATAATAGACTATGGCACCCTAAAAAATTGTCGGTATTTAAACTACCCCTTTGAATGTGTGGTTAATATTCTTTTGCAAGTCGAGGCTATTTTGGAGATGCAAATGTGCTCGTCTGAAAGTTTGTGGGGTGATATATTTTACGAGTGCTTAGATAACATAGACGAAATCATATTAGGACCCAGTGGAATAGGATGCTGCGTGGAACACAAACTGGATTTAGTTGGAAACTTAACACTGCATCACATGAAGTATCGCTTCTTTTTTCGTACCAAGGAAATCAGTAGAGAAATGACGTCATCGAAGTCAGCAAAATCAACACGTAAACCCTTCAAGTTCTCCAACATCTAATCCCACGGTGAGTTTCGATATTTTATATACATAACATACATAATTTGAATTATGGTGTAATTTTTCAGCGTAAATTCATGTAAGCCGATATTTCCCTTTGTTCTTAATTAATTATAATACCCATTATCGTAAAATAGCATCCTATATTATGTGTCAAGGAAAGACGGTGTTTCAAAACAGTATTTCAAATATTTCTGCTTACGATTTTAGGTATTTAAAATGCTAATTGATAATATGAAACCCATTTTCACCATGCATTCGTGAACTAAAGTGGAGCGACCGCGACACCAGTGCCATCTTGTGAGCGAACCATAGTAGCTCCCGAAGAGCTCACACTATCTCTTCTATCCGCTATGGTATAACTATAGACTATCAAATTTTAACTTGGAAGGTATACTTTTGATGACCATTGTCAGTCCTGTACCAGCTCAGTATTATCTGTAAATAATTAATCCAGACCACACCATTATATGGAAATTAAATTATGTATAATATTTGTTCATCATGGGAATTCATTTCTTTTATAGGGCTTTAAGCCTAGGAAAAGCTATCCGTAACAAAAACTACTGCTCAGAGTTGTTAATGGATGGAAATAAATATTTACAGTCAGCAACAGAAAGTGTTTTATTTTACCTTAGAGAGTTGTAAACTATTTTCAAATTCAGATCTCGCATCCATTTTACCATAAGAAATGAATTTGAGTATAAATTTTCACACGTGTGTGTGTGTGTGTATGACACTGCACAAGCCCTTACGAAGCTTGTTCTGGTATGATTATAGTTTTTCTTGTATTACTATTTAATAAGAACGCGCAATTTAACATCAAATATGTAGTAATTCCATGCAGCTCTTCCTTAAATTATAGCGTTTATATTAATTTTCTTAGAATATTTCCAATTTCCGCAGGTATTTGCTCCCAAGCTTATCCCAGGCATGTTATTACTGTATACTTTGTGGCATTTATCGAACAAAAAGGTATATCTATTGTTGAACCAAAGTGATAATTTTTCCTCATCTATTGCTGCAGATGCATCAAGCGCAATGAATGATTTACTGCTACTGAATACAAATGTCACAGCATTAGAGATGACCTTGATTAGCACGAAGACTCCCGACAGAGACACGATTGATACCGATTATGAAACCACACCCGCGGAAGAAGTATTCTCTGCGAGCGGAAGCCAGTGGAAGCCTGAAATTCTACGCGTCGCGCCGCTCTTATGTGAGAGCCGTTCCATTTATTAACATGGAAAAGATATTTTTCGGCGCGCCGCGCTTCGCTTCTGCGCGTCCAAGTGTGAGCCTGCCTTAATGCGGAAGTAGAAGTTGTAGGTAAGGGGACGAGTGCGGCTGGAAGGGCAACTGTACTCTTGCGCCATTCCCCTTATCCACAACTTCTACTTTGTACCACTCTTGGCCTGCAATTCAGTGTGGCCATTGTCTGTTATGCTTTTATATTGTCTTTTATGCATTAGAGGAATGTGGTCTGAGACCGCCAATCTTATGCACGAGATCACATTAGAGTATGGTCTCTGAGGCCACCAATTTTATGCTTGGGGGGGATGACATTAGAGATACATGGTCCCTCGGAGGCCCACAGATAACTTACTGAATATAACCTAAATCCCATCCTCTTCCCACCTATATTGTCTGCCATTATTTGACTTTATACGGAAGCAAGAAATGTCGTTTAGAGAATTTTATAGTGTTATTTTATAGCATTGTAAAGAAAATCAAACTAAAGAGAATTTACACTATCAAATTTTACAGCAATGTTTCAGAAAATTTAACAGAATTATGCAACTGAATTTTACTCTAATATAAAAGAACTAAAAACATTTAGAGAATTTAAAGCAATATAAAGAACTTCACTGGTGAGTTGGTCGCACATTTCTATATTTACATGGACAGTACATGCTTATGTTAAGACACTGTGGTATTTGTGATGAATTTCTACGGCTTAAAAACTGTTAATCTCATTCTGTTTATTTGCTCCAGGTTAAGATCTTCAGAATCTCTGTATTTAATTAAATTTTCTCTTGCAGGATTATTAATACAAAATTTCTTTATAGGTTTTATAGTTAATAAGTAATAACTTCTCTTCCAGGGTTCATATTTTGTATGCATGTTTTAATTATACTTTTAATATGTAGCAGATCCAACATTTGGACCAAACCCTGAGCTTCTATCACACTGCTGCAACTTTGGTGGAAAAAAGTCAGTTTATATACATTTTAATAAACTAAACTTTTAATTAAAAACTAATTAAATTTCTGGCTCAAAAATTTCCAATAACCTTTTAAAACCTGGCAAATATAAATTAAAATTCAAGTAATTATTTTCTTAAAAAGTTCTTAATATAGGAATTAAAACACAATTTAAATGTATATTTTGTAATCTATTGTGTTCCAGGAAACAATATTGTAACAAAGGCACACAGATTTCAAGAAGTCGACCATGTAAGGATAAAATTAGGTACTAAGCTTGCATTGTTCAAATGGCTGCCATTCTTGAGTTCAGTGCCCAACATAGAAATGATACTTGAGTGGACAAAGATGGTAAGTTTATGGTTCAAAACCAAAAGCTTTGCTCAATATTTCTAAATAAAAAAGCAACATTTCCTGAGTTCAT
Source organism: Tenodera sinensis (assembly GCA_030765045.1). Lineage (NCBI taxonomy): Eukaryota > Metazoa > Arthropoda > Insecta > Mantodea > Mantidae > Tenodera > Tenodera sinensis. The sequence continues at coordinate 156,057,697 of CM060963.1, forward strand.
TAGACAAAATTGAATTTTTGTTCAATGTTTTATAAATGAACAAGTAACTTCCAGTTTGACAAAGCGATTCAGATTTTCAAAATTAATAACTTAATTTATTAAATGGAATTTGGTTTGACAACTATACATAAATACCAGTAATCATAATTTCTTTAGTAGCAGTTTGTTTCAAAATTGTAACTTTAAAGCAGGAATTTCAAACCAAATATTTTGTGTGTAAATGAATGCAGTCTGTAATAACCAGAACTGAACTGGCTTTTCTCATGATTTTTATAAGTAAAACTGCAGCAAATTTGCAAATGTCAATCTTTCAATAAATGGAAGTGGTGACCTTTTGTGTAATATACCCTGTACCCAGAAAAATGGTTTTGGACAATGGAATTCTAGAACGAGTGAACAAATTTGATAATTTGGGCTATAATCTATCATTTGATATTGAAGTAGATATAGCAAACAAAATCACAAATTTACAAAAATAATGGAAACAGTTATCATGAAATCTCTTTAGCACAAAGGAATAAGATTATAGCTCTATAAGACACTTGCAAGGCCAGTTTTAAGTTATGGTAGTGATGCATGGACACTATAAAAAGGATGAATGCAAATTAACTAACGAGATGGGTTCTAAAGTAAGAACAAATTAGAAACTAAAAACTTCACTTATCTTAGTATTATTTGCTGACCCTGGGTTTCAAGCTGTGTCCAGCTCATTCTCAAAGCCATATAAACAAATTTGTTACCAAGCTTCGAGAATGAGCTGGACACAGCTTGAAACCCAGGGTCAGCAAATAATACTAAGATAAGTGAAGTTTTTAGTTTCTAATTTGTTTTTACTTTAGAATCTTGTTGCTTCACTGTTAATAGCTTCAATTCTTCCTTATTTAACGAGATGGGATTTATGTGCTGTACAGCAGGCTATGAAAAGTGGAATCATAAAAGAAATGAACCCATGGAAGAACTGAATATGGAACCTATTCTGTATCATGTACAAAATTACTAGAACTGGTTGGCCCATCTTAAACAAGTGTCATCTTGCAGAATTCCAAGAGCTATGCTTTACTACCATCTTCAAGGCAAAAGATCTCTGGAACATCCAAAAAGGCATTGGATGGAGAACTTCTCCTCCATCATAACAAGCCTACTATCCTAATACTTGTATAGAAGGAGAAGAAATGGAAGCTGTTCTAAAATGGAACTTTCATTTTTCTAAATGTAAATAAATAATAGCGGCTACCTCTGGCTTTATTAATCCAAACCTTTGCAACTAAATGAATAACGGTATCAAATAGGAAGCTTCGAAAATTAAATTTTATTTTTGAAACTTTATTACCAACTTGTACTTTGCTATGCAATTCAGTTTTTAAAGTCATAAATGGCTGTTTAATTGGTCTTTACCATTTACATAAAGCACTGCATTGAAATTAAATTGCACTTTTCTAAATTCATTTTTTCTTTGTTTTATAACATATCGGCTTGAAATTTTCAAGAGCTTCAGGAATTAAGGATTTGAGAATCATGCATTAGTTAAAATATGAAATAGTCAAATTTAAATTATTTTTCATAGCATACACTGGAAAATTGCAAACTTCAATTTGTATATATTAAATCTGCTCATAATTCCTTTTATATTTGTACACTATTCTCAAATTAAAACTTAGGTAGTGACACCATAAACCATAGGGACTAAACAGCATTTCATAGATTGATTCATTATGAATAAGGCAATTAAGGTTTTAGAGATTCAGATTTATTCACCAAAAAAAAACTGGCCAGTCTGGTAATGGTAGATGGTAATATTTGAGGCTTTATTAGCCTCATCTTCAGCTAGTCAACTGCAAGGTTGTCATCCTTTGGTTTCTTGACCAAGGATAAAAAGCGACATGCCATTTGGCATAGTTGATTTCTATTGAGGTCATCTTTTATTGCTTCAAGTGAAATGCACATCTTGTCATTGGAGAACCATTTGCTCCCCTAACATGCCTGCTATGAGTTCATTGGAGGGATTGCAAAATTTCAGGTAGGATTTCAAAAGTCAAATGTTTTTGTTATTGCAAATAAATTTTCTCCCAGCACTAGTTGTAGTGGTTTTTGGATTGACTTGTAATTTCATTTCTCGACTTAAGATCTGTGGTCCAAAAGTGGTTGACAGTAGCTGATCTATCAATTTGTTTCAATTAATATTCCTCTGATGTTCAGTAATCCTGATTTTCTAATTTCTTTTTTTTTTCTAGAAATATATTTTTCTTCAAACTTTGCAAAACATCTCATAAATTACTAATTTTGTTTTTAATATGGAGATTTATTAAATCATTTAATACATTTTGAATTGTTTCCAGAAAATAGCTGGTTATTAATATTTCAAATATTTTCCAAGAGTTCATGAGTACTTGGATGATAATTTTTTTATATACTATAGTACTTGTTTGGTATTTTAATTGTGCAATTAAAATTGGCTGCTTTTATCTTTTTTCATAGTTTTCTTGAGCAAGATTTTGACATTGTGCATTATTTTTAATGGTTAGTATAATTATATACAACTCTTTTCTACATTCTTTATTTTTAAGAGGAATATTTTATCTATGAAGCAAACTAAAAAAACTGCATGTAGGGATACTGAATTGACTTTCTCTTTGGTGCAGTTATCCACATTAGCAGGTGTTTTATAAATTCAAAACTTCAAAATATTTTTAATTTTTAAATTAAAAAAGCTAGCATATGATTTTTATTTCCACATTGTAATATGAAGTCTGTTGTATCTATTAAAATGGTTTTTGTGCAAAATTTGTGAAACTTGAACATAAATGTAAAAAAGAATAAATTGCCAGTACTGAGACATAACTCAAATATCAGTCAATAAAAATGCTAAGGTATCGTATATAAAATGTAGTCAACCGATTACTTTTTAACTGTTTGAAAAAATGTGAAATGCAATGTGCTGTTTACTACAAAATCCTAATTTAAAAGTGGTATTAAACCATTAAGTAATACAACGTATACTAGATGCAATATTAACTGGGCTTGTGGGCCGTGGTCTATTGGGTTCCTTCTTCTTCCCAAACGTTTCGTCTGCGACTACGGCAGACATCTTCAGTGGCGGCGAGGTCAAAGTTTCCTAGTGGAGATCTCAGCACCGACTGCAGACTAAAGACATAGTCGCAGACGAAACGTTTGGGAAGAAGAAGGAACCCAATAGACCACGGCCCACAAGCCCGGTTAATATTGCATCTAGTATTGACACCGGCCGTGAAAGCCTTAGAACTTTGATGAATACAATGTATACTTTAAAAGTCAGGAATTTTTAAGATGGAAGATTCTGAAGGAATCACATTGGTAGAACATAAATTTAAAAATCAGGATGGTTGGACATCATAAGAATAATAAATTGAAACAAATTGATATCAGCCCATTCCCAACCTCTTTTGGACTGAAAAAACATGAGAAAGGTCAAAAAATGAAATTAAACTCAATCCAAATATTAAAAGTGAATAACTATAAGAAAATATTTGTAAAAACAAACTTTTTGAATTTTGAACTTCCATCTGAAATTTAGAAATTCATTCTATCGGCTTATAGGAGGCAAATTAGGGAAGTAAATGATTTTTTAACTGTATCTCAGGTGTGCATCTCTTTTCAAATGACTCAACAGATACTAACTACACGAAATGGTAGGTGCTCTCTACTCTTGGCTAGGAAACCAAAGCATGCATATCTGTTGTCAGTGAAGCAAGTTTAAATATTGGAACTAGTCAGTTTAATATAAAATAAAGTTGGCTTCACTTTGGATATAAAATCATTTTATTTACAATACTTCAACTTGTTATTAGTAGAGAAAATAAATATAGTAAATCTCCTTGGTTCATTGCCAGAAGAGATGTAAGTTTCTAAAATTTTCATAGCTAAATAAGTGTTATTCCAAATTTGATTACTTATAGCTAAATTTTTATATTTTGACAAATTATAAAACATTGAACATTCTGTACCAGTTAATTTAATTCAATTTTAGTTTTGAGCATTTCAGTGATCATAAAGCAAACTATTTTTAAGTAGCTGAATAGTGATACTGCTATCCATGGGTTCAATTCCCAACATCAGTTTTACCAACTGATCAAATTTCTAAGGCCTTCAACTCCAGTTTCACTCAACGTGATGTTGTGAAGATATGGTTTTGAAACCTTTAGCTCTTAACTCCAGTTTGATCTTTTAATTTGGATTCAAGCATGTAACATGGTTTTGTATCTGGTTATCAGAAAAGTAAGTGCATTAGATGTTATATAGATAGATAGATAGATAGATACTTTATTTCACTGCTTAGAGCATGGCCCGGTGGCAGCGCTGTCAATATAATATACAATTCTTTACAATATGATATACAATTCTTTACAATATGAAATACAATTCTTTACAATATAATATACAACTCCTTACAATATAATATACAATTCCTTACAACATATATACAATCCTTTCATGCACTATGGTAACTATACAGGATTTCTTTTTAACCTCTCTTTGAAATTATTTACATTTGGAGGCAAAGTCTCCAGTAACTCTGCAGTCAAATTGTTCCAGTCATTAATTGTTCTATTGGTAAAGGAAAATTTACCTATATCAGTTTTCTGTTCCCTGTTTCTTATTTTTTTTAGAGTGATCATTCCTTCCCCTATATGATGGTGTCAACAACTGCTTTGTTATATCTTTCCATGCAGGTTCCCCCTTATATGCTCTAAAGATTGCACATAGCCTTGCCCGTTTTCTACGTTTCTCCAATGATTCCCAGGAGGTAGCAGTGCCTGTAGGGTTTTCAAATCGCTTTCCTCTATCAACAAATTTAGCTGCTCGTTTTTGAACTCTCTCGAGTGCTTGTTTTTGACCAACCCGATATGGATCCCAGCATGCTGCGCTATATTCTAATATTGGTCGGACTAAGGATGTGTAAGCTAAATTTCGCGATTTCCCATTGCTGCGTTTTAATATTCTCATTACAAAGTGTAATGCTTTGCAGGCTTTTCCAGTGACCGAGTTTACATGTTCCCCCCATTCCAATCTTTCATTTATTATTATACCTAGATATCTAGTGCTACTTACCCTGGGTATTCTCTTGTTATCTAATTTATACATCACATTTTCTTCTGTTCTTGTCCTTGAAAATATAATTGTTTTACATTTACTTGGATTTATCTCCATTTGATTGGATTGCGCCCAGAGTTGAATTTTGTTTAAATCTTCTTGTAAGTTATTAACGTCACCTTCGGTCTTGATATTTCTATAGATTATACAATCATCCGCAAATAGCCGAATTTGTGATGTTATCCCTTTCCATAAATCATTTACATATGCTAAGAAAAGCAACGGCCCGATCACGCTACCCTGGGGGGCACCTGAGGTTACTTCGGTAGGGGACGATAGTCTATTTCCCACCCGCACTCTTTGGGTTCGTCCGCTCAAGAATTCCCGAATCCAAATAATCACTCTGTTGTCTATTTGCATTTTGCAAAGTTTTTCTATAAGTGGCCCATGAGGTACAAGGTCAAACGCTTTAGTAAAGTCAATAACTATTGCATGCACTTTACCGCCTGCATCGAGTGCATCAGCTACATCCTGACAAATAGCTACTAGTTGGCTCTCACAAGAGTGTCCATTCCGAAACCCATGTTGTCCTTCAAAGAGCCAGTGTGAATTATCCCATTCTTGTCTTAAGTATTGCCCTATAAGATGCTCGACTTGTTTACTTACTACTGATGTCAAGCTAACTGGCCTATAATTTGTCGCTTTGGTTCGATCCCCTGTTTTATAAATAGGAACGACTATAGCCTGCTTCCAATCCTGCGGTATGCTTCCGTTATTTACCGTTATTTCGAATAGCCTCAGCATATATGGCACGATTGCCTCTCCTCCAATTTTAAGAAAGTCACCCGAAATGCCGTCCGGAACGACTGATTTATATTTCCCTAATTTAAATAATCTTTTTCGAATGTCGCTTGGTTTCACGATCATAGGGGGCCCCTCCGTTCTTTTAATACTGGCATTGCTCTTTACTTGGAACACTGAAGCGAATTGCCGATTAAATACTTCCGCTTTTAACAAGAGTCGGTAACTTCTACATTTCCATTTTTTATTCCCGGAATCTCCTCCTTGTTACCCCTGCGCCTTCTCACGAATTTAAAAAACTGCTGCCAGTTATTTCTGTTAGACGAGAGAATATTTTTTAAAAAATTTTCTTCAGCGGTAATCTTCTCTAATAAAAGTTTATTTGACAAGACATGGAATTTATTTGCGTGATTAGTACTAATTTTACGTGACCCATATGCTCTCCTAACTTGTTTCTTTAGTCGTTTTATTGTTTTGTTGTAATATTCTGGGTCAGGGTTTTTTGTGAGTGTTTTACGGGGTATAAATTTATCTGTCGCTTTCACAACGATTTTTTTTTAAATTTTGCCATATTTTTTCAACCGAACTTCCAGTTTGGGACCACAAGGAATATCTATCTTTTAGGAATTGTTGCAGCCTTGGAATGTCTCCTTTATAATATTGGTAAATGTGTTTCTTTTCCCCTGTATGGCATTGGGCTCGAATTCCTTCAACTTTAACCACTGCGCAGTTATGGTCACTTATACCAGGAGAAACTTCACATTCTAGCACTGCTTCCTCCGGCTTCACCAGGAAAACGTCTAGAACCACCCCCTCCCTAGTTGCGGTGTTTACAGTTTGAACAAAGCCACCTTCCCAAATTAGGTCATTTACAATAGCCTGCGATTCCCCTCCCCTCACTTCACCCTCCCAGTTAACTTTTGGAAGATTTAGGTCACTCCCTATGATTACCTGCTCGCTGGCCTCACTTTCAAGAACCCGTTTTGCAAGTGATTTTAATGAGCCCAAGTCGTCACTTGGTGGCCTATATATACCAACTATCCGCCATTTATTTTTCATATAATTTCCTGAAATTTCTACTTCTAAGATTTCGTATACCTCATCCCGCCACACTTCTGCCGCATTGTGTATGTTTTTGACACAAATAAATATCCCACCCCCTCTACCGTTTCTATCTCTTCTTATTACCGTGAGGTTGTTTCTAAATATTTCTGCATTTGTGATATCCGGCTGTAGCCAAGATTTGGTACCTATTACTACGTCTGGATCATATATGTCTATTAAGTTTGAGAATTCTAATTTTTTGTTTAAGATGCTTCGGCAATTTCCCTGCAAAATCACTAGAGACTTACCTTTGCTATTTGATGTTTTGCCCATACTCTCGCCGTCCCACAGTCAGTTTCCTTCGTCCTCGCTACATCCGCCATCTCGTCCGTCGCTGACCTCGCTCCTTCTGCCACCGTTCTCGTCCCGTTCTCCGCCATTCTCGACCCGGTCACCGATATTCTCGTCACGTCCGTCGCCGAAAGATGCAGCCACTCTAGTAAAGAGTGACGCCAATGTCGCCGCTCCTCTCCTATTTAGATGCACTCCATCACGTCCTAAAATTCCTAAATCATTTTCTCCTATCCATGAGTTTGGGTCAACAAATAGAAGTCCCAGTCGTTCTGCCACCCATTGGAAAGAGTCATTTAATCGGCCCACCTTGCGCCAATTTACGTCTCTGCGTCGTATCACACCACTTAAAATTATTTTAGCTGCGGGAAATTTACTTTTCACTGTTGTAGCCAAATCGTACATGTCTCCCATTATGTGGTCTATGTTTCGCCTTAGGTCATTTGATCCCTCATGCACAATTACTGTTTCCGGATTTGATTGTTCCTGCTGCTCCACAACCTTCTTCATCTGCTCCGTTCGTATTCCAGGGAAGCATTCCACATTCAATTCTGCACTGTGTTTCCCGACATGCTTTATTATTGAGTCTCCTAAGATATCATTGTATCAGTCTTGTTCATCTTGAAGTATTATGGTTCTTCATTCTTTGGATCTTTGCAAAGCTGCAAATGAGTAAAAGCTTTCATTGTGATGGTGGAACTGAAATATTAAAAAAATCTCCTCTTACATGATTAGATTACTATGAAAAGCTTTAGAGGGGAGTTTTCCCCATCTTCAGCTAATGTCCCTTCTGATTTAATTCTTGGTCCAGGTTGTAAACTGATCTTGCTACCTGGCACACCTGGCTCACATGTGGATTATCTTCTATTTGAACATGGATATGGACTGCATACCTTTTGTGTTTTGGTTGGGAGAACTGATGACTTAATTACTTTGTCTCTCTGCGAACTAATTGGACAAACTGCATATTCTTACACATTGGGATTTCAAAATTCAAAATATTTTTAATAGTGACTGCCAAATATCCAGTTGAGATGGTACCTATTTGAACTAGTTTTAAGTTCATCTTCACCTATCTCATGGCTTGACCAAAATTTGTTAGCAACAGATCAGCAGTGTTCACTCCTACAACTTTGTAATTTTCTTCTTTTAGAGGTTTTCCATTTTTCAGCAGTTGCCTTGCAGTCCTATACAAATTCTCCAATTCGATCATTCCACTCTCCCTCTTCCAATCTTTTCTTCATGGGTTTATCAATACCATGCTTTGAAATAAGATGGACCTTCATTTGTTCAGACCAGAAGCTGACTAGCTAACAACCTTCTTTGGTAATCTTTCCTCCATCATTCTCTGAACATGCTCCTACCATTGAGCCCTTTTTCTAGTTTATCAACACTTCCTTCTGCATCCATTTTCACCCTTGTGTGCTCTATTCTTGATATTCTGTTCTCCATCCATTTGTTGCCAACAATCTTCTTGATCTTTCATCACCGTCCAACTTTCACTTCCAAATGTTAAAATACTCAACTATAATTATTATTTATTTATGCCAACAAACTCTTAAACTTTGCCCACACACGGCTTGTGTGTTTAAAAACACCAACAGTAAGTTTGTTGGCATAAATAAATAATAATTACCATGTGAAGGTTATTTAATCCTGGGATATAAAGTACTTACAATAGTAAGTCACCATTGGGGTAATTGTTTCTGATGTGAGACTGCTTTTGTGGTTTACCAGGAGAAATACGAACTGGCTTGAGAATTTAATGCCATTCTGGCAGTTTGTCACAATAGCTCAGTGGTTAGAGCGTCCGCCCGGCAAGCGGAAGGTCTGTGGTTCAAATCCCAGTTGTGGCATTGAATTTTTAAGTTCCAGTTCTACCTCTTTTACTCAACTATAATTTTTACTGTATTTAATTTTGTTCTTCTAATTCAATTTTAGGAATTCCCTTCTAGCATAGTTTATGCTGTTTCTCCTTTGCTTGTACCTGACTAGTCTGTAATATATCCAGCATATTTGAATTGTTCAATTCATAATTTCTTTATATTTAGCATTTTTTCATAATATTTTCAGATTGTCCCCTTCTCCTTGAACTAATGTATTGTCTTGTGAAAGCTAATTTTTATTTTCCTACCTCAAATGCATCCACAAGCTTAAGTCCTGAATTCTAAGTATTTTCCATCCTATAATTACCTGATCAGCAAATACTGTCAATGTTCTTGTTCACTTCTATTTGCATATTTTTGCTTGAGACATCATTCAAAAATATTTGCAATGTTGGTAATATTGTCTTAGATCTTTGGTTACTTGAAATTAAAATACTGTAAAAGTATTTTTCTTATGTAAATACATCCTAGACAATGCATGTCTAAGTCCTTTGTAAGTTAGGCTCCTCATACTTCAAAACCTTGGTTGTATGCATGGTAGCACCTCTAGAACTAATTACTAAAACCATTACAATTGTCCTCTTTCTCTTGTTCCTTTGAGCTCCTTATCCATTTATCCCCTCTTCCAAGCAATTCTCCCACCCTGTCAATTATCTGCTAACATTTTAGTTGCTACTATGCTCAGTAATTTATTCCATTTCTCACTTTAAATACTCCGTCTTATAACTATTTTAGATTCAATTAGGCAAGAGGAAATGTCCTCTGGTTTCCCCTACATATTGTATCCCTCTCAAGTTTAACAATCCTTTGAGAACAGGTCTGACAAGAGCTTTTAGCCTTTTAAGATTTTTTACATGTTTTAATGTCTTGACTTTTTGAAACTCAGACTTGTTTTTCTTTTTAATTTTTGATGGTTTTAGATTTTAGAAGTTTTACGGTTATTTAGGCCTTTTATACCATACATTTTACTGTGTTAGTTTAGTATTTTACCCATCTCTTTTAATTTTAACTGTGTGAGTGTTTTAAACTTTTTTGCCTATGGGCCCAAATGACCTCATTGTCGAAGGGCTGTTAAACCCCACATACACTTACTACTTTGAGAAATGGTACACCTGTTCTCAAGTGTTACCTATTCTTCCCACTTTGTTGAATCTGTCCACATATTTCTTCCTTTTCATTTTTAGTTATAACTCAATTACCATTTATCCACAAAACTTCATGATGCAGCGACACATGGACCAGAGAAACTATGCATGTCAGCAATTACATGTCTCCCATTGAGGAGACCATGCACAGAATAAATTGCTTGCATTATCTCACCACACGACTCCTTGCATGCCAATCTTGTGTAAATAACAAATGCATGTTACCTAAGTATTGTCATTACACAACCAGAGATCCACAAACAGTCCTTGCACCATTGCCATAAATCCTTCTGGACTTGGTCATGTCTGCAGCCTGGGACCTCCTCTTTTGATGCACATACATACATCATATGTTGGCAACACATTACAGAACTAACCAGGGTGCTTATGTGGGACCTGATTAACCTTCACACTAACACAACACTGCATGTTAGATCACTAATTGTATGAGGGAAGTGATATAGAAGCATGCCTCTGCATGCAGGATGATCACCACCAGGATTAGCAGGTGTAGGGCTCATCCTTTGCCCCCTTTGGGAGCCATTTATGAAAAAATCCTCAAAGCTAGCCCATATGTCCTTTTTCTCTATACTCTATACCCATTGCCTAACTTCTTCCTTACCAATTTCTTCCACCAGGCAGCAGTGGAGAATGAACTTGCATATGCAGATCTCCATGAAGAGTTAGTGAAACATCTGTGCTGCCCTAAAGACATACTATGGCAAAATTGGAAGAAGGCAGTTCAAGAATAAAGGAAGAATGCAGAAGTACAATAGGACTGAACAAGCATATTACTGGTGACAGTAACAACACTGATCATTGGATGTATGGAAATGATTCCAAGGCCTTAATAATTGAAGCAATTAATGGCAATCTTGAAAATCATCAGAAGACATGGACATAGTTTGAAAAACAAAAAAATGAATATGTAGTCAGGTGAACGTAGTATGCTATTGAATAGCCTGAATTTATGGCAGTCTTTTTTCCTTTATTAGCAACACCAGCAAAATATTGTTTGTCCCAATGTTGCAACATTTCATTCAAAGAAATTTGCCAGCAATGTGTTATAGTTTGATTGACTATCTGATTGTCATAAATGTTCACTGATTTAATACTTGACTGAGGAATTTCTGGCAGAATTTTTGTTGCATTCAATAAAGGATGACTTATATTTCAAAATATATTCATTGTTAATACAAAACTAAGAAAAGTTGGTTATTTTGATAAAGTTGCACTTCGCAATATTTGACACCATACAAAAAAAGTGAGAATTTAAGTACAAGCTGAACAAATTTGTTAAAGTAAGAAAGTGATATTTTTTTATTAGATGGAACCATCTTGCTCTGTAAAGCATGTGAAATATTTTGTAACAACTAAACAGATTTCTACTGCAGTAAAGATGGCCAACCATTGGCTTTAACAAGTAAAAAGTTTTTTACAATGGATTTGTCTAAAGCAATACTAGGCAGCATCCCTGTATGGAAACTGGAAAACAAATTATTTAAGACCGGAGAAGTACACTAAATGGTTCATACCAAATGACTCCATACTTAGGAGAAAAAAAACTGAAATGATTGCTATGAAGACGTGATGAAAAACATTTCATGTTGGGTTAGGGGAAAACCTACATCTCCATTGATGAGACAGCTGAATTAGTTGGCACGCATATAGTCAATGTAAGCCATGGACTGTACAGATGAAGAGCAGTGTACCCCGTAACTTTTGAGGCACTTGATAAATTTGTCAGGCGTTTACTGCAGCCTTGAGTATCCTGTAGTTGGAGGAAACTTAACATGCTCTATTATTTCAGTGGTGCATTATTTACAGGAAAAGCTGCTAAAAAGTTGGCTTTTTCTTGCAATGTGTCATAATTCATCTTATACATTTTTGTTACTGAATAAGTGTCCAGTTTCTTCCAAAATTTCAATGTTTTATCTCCTATACCAAGATAATTTTATTTTTAAAGTTCTATCCTGTGTCCACAGAGTGAAAGTGCTATACGTAATGTTGCCCCACCTCCACTACCAATTCTAATGAGATGAACTTGCATTGTTGCTGTTTTGTATTATGCAATGAACTTCAAAATATTAAGTGGTCATAAATTTTCTGATGAACAAACATTTTTCAATGAAGCTGAAATTAAGAATGATTTTGTCTTCATTGTTGCATATTATACACAGTTACCTGGATTTATTACTAGGCATGGAAGAAAGAGTACTATCCTTGTTAACCTCTTTGAAAATTGTGAAAGTGGCAGTAAAGTGCGTCCACGCAATAGTAGAAATGCAGTAGCGGAACATTGGGCAATCCAGACCTACAATGTGTAAGCAAGATTCTCTGGGAGATGTGTAGATTCTGTGGATGTGGGAATGTTGACATTGCTTGTTTAAAGTATGCTGCAATTAGCACAGGTGATATTCTTTTTCCAGTTTGAAAAAATATTAATTTGATAGACAATCTTAAATAAGAGTTTTTCTGTGCAACAAAACAGCATTAAAAGGTGGGTCTAGTTATTTTGCTTTTCTTTTTAAACAATGTTGCTTTTAAATATAAATGCCCATGTTGCAGATTTTAAGTGCATGTTTCCTCTCTTTTTCTAGTGCCTGGACATCTGGTTTCTATTAGCACACACGCACATAGAAAAGATTCTGGTAATATTTGGAGTGGAAGAAATAGTCAGTAGAAGAAATGTTTGAAGGTTATGGAGATAAAAATTGGAAATTGACATGGTAGACAAGGCAACATAGCAAGACCTGTGATAGTAAAATTAGCAAGAAATGTCCAGGATTATTTAAGAGCAATACCAGGAAAGTTAAAGGCTCCAGAGCATGTATGGAACAAGATTATGGAAAGGAAAAGGCTCCAGAGCATGTATGGAACAAGATTATGGGAAGGAAAAGGCTCCAGAGCATGTATGGAACAAGATTATGGGAAGGAAAAGGCTCCAGAGCATGTATGGAACAAGATTATGGGAAGGAAAAGGCTCCAGAGCATGTATGGAACAAGATTATGGGAAGGAAAAGGCACTAGGAACATATTAAACAAAATGAACTAAGTATGATAAGAAGGAAATAGCATCTGTCAAGGATCTAGAACTATGAATCGACAGAAAGTAGTATATGAACCAGCAATAATGTAACTGGTAGAAAACTATAGAATAGATAGCCTTTCGCTCTGGAATGTTGAAATGGACAATGTTTTTTAGCATGCTAAACAAATCATTGAAAAAACTTTGATTCCACTCAACCAAATAACTTTAATACCAATTTTCAGCCAACAGTCCATGAAATCATTTAAAATAAAGTATTTTCACAGAATCAGAATCATGGTTGGCCTATGTATCGCCTACATTGTACATCATCCTGGAAGACAATTGTGAATACACTAGAGTAAAAGATGACTCGACAATGTCCACAGTATTCCTTGTGACTATAGGAAAATCCATAAATTTTTTTAAAAAAATTACACTAATATTTCATTTGAAGTGTTTGCGATATCTATATAAATGTAGTCTGGCAATGGTTTTGTTAAATTTAACCACTGCATGCCTTATTCCATGGTGTTTTAAATGGCAATGGGTTTAGAATTTTAGATTGTTTAATGCATGATGTATTAGTGTTGGGTGTACTTGTACTGTGTATTGGTTGTTATACAAATGTGTGGTGTTTTTGGTTCTATGTTGTATAGAATGTGACAAATTGGTGATGGTTGTGTCCAGCTGAGTATTGCCTACAGAACATGTCAGTATTTCATGTGCTCAGTTGCGTGTTGTCTACTGAATGATAGTGTTTGGTGATGTATGTGTTCAGTTTTCCAATGAATTGTATGACAGTGTTTGGGGATATATTTGTTCAGCATCATAAGTGTTTGGTTATTCAGTTGTTCACTGAGTGCACTCAAATGTTTGTATTCAGCTGTCTATTGTATGCTGTGTGTTGTGCACTGAGCATGTCTGTGCTCAGTGGTGACTGTTAAATTGTGTGCTATCCACTGAATGAAGTATTCGCTAATATGATTGTGTTCAGCTGTCAATTGTATGATTTGTCTACTGAATGATAGTGTTTGATGTTTAAGTTGTCCATTGCATGGCATTTAACCATTTGATATATTCAGTTGTTTAGTGAATGAGTTTACATGTTTGACAATGTATGTGTTCAGTTGTCCATTTGCATCATATTTGTGTTTCGCATGTTCAGTTAGTGTCTCCTAAGTGATTGTGTTTGAAGAATTTTTGTGCACTTGTTTGCATTTGGGTATGTTTGTTCAGCTGTGCATTGTATCGTGTTCAGTTTACTAAATGTATACAAATGTTTGTTCAGTTATCAATTGAATGTAATGCATTGTCTGCTGAATGTTTGATAATTGTATTCAGATGTCCATTGTAAGTGTTTGTAATGTGCAGTTGTCATATTCACTGAATGTGTTCAAATGCTGAGTGATGTGTTCAGTTGTCCATTGCATGGTGTTTGGTTGTTAATTGAATGTATAAATGTTTTAAGTGTTCAGTTTACTTAACTATCATGTGATGAATGAAGCTTCAAATGTTTGGGGTGTTCAGTATTGTGTTCAGTGTTGGTTTCTGTTTAATTTGAGTAGCGTAATGAATGAATTGTTTATGTTAAAGTCTATGTACACAATACGTGTTCAATAAACACTTGGTAACTATTACCAAGCATCACAGGATGATACAAAGGTGAGCAAATTCAAGAACATAATACAATAGTTGTCCTTCCTTTTGTACATTTCTAGTACTTCAGTAGAATTGATGTTTGCAGATGAACCATCAATAGATCAGCACTGCCTCTGGAGTCTGAGACAACTTCCCAAATTGCAAGCTCTGTACATATCTGCCTGATGACCACCCCAGAAGAGTGAATCTTAGCAGCTGTGTTTCAAGGTACTTTGATCAATCCATAGAGCTTACAAATTACAAGAAAAACTTTAACTTTTGCAAATAAGCTTGCCAGATCTGATTTTACATTCAGGTGATTTTCTCTATTCATGGTATTATCTCCTTTACCTGGCTTATTTTTCTATCTATGTCATGTTAATAGAAAAATGAAACTCTTTGCAGAAATTGTTTCATTGCACATTTTGTTCTAAGCATGAGCAGTAATGAAATCCTGGAAAAATAGGTTACTATATGCTTGTAAATGGCCTCACAAGGAACAATGAGGGGTCAAAAGATGTAAAAGTACTGAAAACTTTGGAAATTAATGCCACAAAAGTTGAGAAGTTGTCCTGACAAAATTTAAATATTGTGTATGGTAGAAAGTTGTTTCCCATCTGTGATCAATATTTTGTTCATTAATGACAGTGTAAATTTCCAGGATTACAATATCAGCACCACAAGTATGACCTCAACGAGTCTGTCGCTGTTAAGGACACTTAGCCCATCATTCTGGGCTGGGTTTGAACCTGTGACTTTGGAATCAGTACCTGTAATGGTTTACCAGGTATATAAGCATTCATACTGAATGCAAATATAACTTTAAGGGGAGGGAAATCTTTCTCATGCAAACAGTTGTTGGCGGGAAGGATTATAAGCTACAATTTTTTGTGCTAGAAAGTACGTTTTGTATGCTGCACACTTTTCATTGTATCACCATAAATTAGTTTGCTTGGAGATCATTCCAAATTATGAATGATTACACACAAAATTGTTAAATTGCACTCAAAATGTTTATCTTAAACCTTTCAAGTTGTGATAAATTTAAAAAGATATAACTACAAAAAGTTACCTAACAGGTTCATTTAATTTATTAAAATAAATGCACAGTAAGTTCATACATGGGTATAATTTCTATAAAGATAAATATTTTTTTTAAATTAAGAATTTAGAAATCATTTGAAAATACTTTCATAAATAATGTAAATAAAACTAAGTTTAACTCATTTTCTGAAAAATGCTCAGATGTGAACTTCAATATTTTGAAATTAAAATTTTACCAAAGACTAACATTGTCGACCATTACTGCGAAGCTGCTCATCCCCTGCCCAAAGTCTGACACATTTACCCCCAATTTAAGAGATCTCTTTCAATATTTAGTTTCTTTTATGCAGCTGGAAAGGTTTGCAAATGGGCTTTTTAGTATTATACAAACTGGTACCAGTACATAAATGCTTAAACAACTGGAAAGTTAAGAATGTAAACAATTGCAATGTTTAAAGTAGAAATATATTTTTTATTTTGTAATTAAATGTATCCAATTACATCTGTCTGGATAGACAATAGATTAAATATAACACTGTACATTCTTACCATATTTCCAAAAATCTGATGCACCATGTTAAGCAATATAGTGGGTTATGCTTCAAATTACAATTTTTTATACAGCAACAGTTGTAATAGATGCTGATTATTGTTATTAGAAGTGTAATATTAATTAAATTATAATTTACAAATTATAAATAACAATTGAAATAGGTGTACATATATAAGGCATTATTGGGAAATGTATTTTGTAGTGGACTTCCATATTTTGACTGAGCCTAGCCTATCATACATTATTTTGTCAACATTTATAACCAAAATTAGAACAAAGAATAAAAATAGAAAGATGAACTTAATGCAGAAGTACTGCTTATGGTCTTGTCCACTCTGAACTGATTGAAGAGAAGCAGTTTCCATCTTTCCACACTTGTTAAAAAATATTGATTGGTATGTTCACATTGGGAAGCGACTTAGATCATTTTTGGAAGACTAGCATTAGACTGTCAAATCTCTCCCATGATACTTCTATTTTTGGCAATTTTCAACCTACTTTAATTTCTCTACAGCAACATGTTACTGGCAATGAAATATATTAGACTTGGGAAGCCTAATGTACCTGTAAGGTCTAAGAAAACCATCTTTACCTACTAATTCAAAAATCTTTCTTTGACATACTGGATACTTCATCTCAACTATATAGATTCATTGTCATGGTCTGGAGTGTAGCCTTCATTCATACTCTAACCAGAAGAGATCAGCAAGCTAAGTCCATTCTTTACAGAAATGACTGAACACATCTTATTTCGTAAAGTTCTTCACTATTAATATTCCACAATACTTGCACAAGTCAGCAATGGAGTATCATGTTCCATACTTACAGAAATATTAATCAGGCCTTCATGGAAAAAGTACATAGTCCGTTTGAAAATTAAGAGAGCATTTAGAAAACCAATCATATAACTGAAGAATTAGATAACCAAGCAGCTGAGTGTACACCTCTCCTCTACTTTTGTCAATTGGGTTACTGCCTTAACCAAAACTCATCCATAAAACATCAAGAGTTTGATTGGGAATTTGCACGATGTATTCATGTATGAATCTGATGTGTCCGTAACTTTGCTCCATGCTTAGTTGCTCCTTAGCTTCCAGTTTTTACTTTGTCTTGGAGACAATTGTAGATATTATTCTGTAGTTGTCTTTTTTTCATAATCCCTGATGAGAGGATTAAGAGTTCTGCAGCAACTTCAATATAATAGCTTCTCTTCCATAGTTGAATTACATGAAAGTCCTTCAAATTACAGGATTAACTTTGTTAGTGCAAACTTGCTTAAGATGAACTTGCAATTAATGAGAAATACTGGCCTCAGCAGGAATACGCTAATTCTTATGAGAATCCATACTTTAGCGCATGAATTTACAAGAGTAATCAGGCATGGCATCTGTTCCTCTGACAATTACCACCCCTCTGCCAACAAGTAATATTTTCTACAAAGTTGATCTTGGTTCTCAATTTAGTGAAATTTCTGATATTTGAAAAATTAGGTTTATATAAAATGTAAACTATATAAAACTATGTAGTTAGCTCTCTTAATGCTGGAAGTTTTTATTGGAAGCTAAATATTGAGTTCAAATCCCAGTGAATGACCAACTATGCATTTTCATAATTAGGGACCTATAACTATTTGAGATGTCACAATATGGGCCAGTTATGAATATGGCTAATACATGGTTTTACATGATTTTACATGATTTGTCATGTTTCAGTCCAAGAAAGCTACAGAACTCAATGCAAGGTGACGAGAAGACTTATTCACCTAGCACCAAGACATTTTCAAGAGACAATGTATTTTTGTACATGTAGGAAGTCTACTGTATGTGTAAATGTAGGTTGAATTGTAAACTCGGGTATTGCAATTTTTGCAATAATATAGGTATGTTGAACACAAAACCATTGTGAAACAAACAAAAGTTAAGGTAATATACATTTGTAAATGTGACCATTTTTACGTGAAAGTTAAGCTATTCTATGACCAAAATACCAAATACTGAAAGTGATTTGGTGGAGTGTTTGACCAAAAAAATAGTGAAATCAAACTGATCTGATGGTACCTTTACTGAAGATTCTGTATGAGTAAAAATTCTAGAGGTACACATTACAGCAAATTCCAGAAAATTATAGAAGGTATTCATAAAACTAATCCTGTGCGATGTAAATGTTAAAATATTTGTAATATTATACAAATATTGTGGTAAATACTATGTTATTGGTTGGAACATAGTAAAATGTCTATATAAAGTGGTAACTTGACCAATGATATAATCTGCTAAATAGTCAAAATGGCTTTGAAAGGTAAAAGCAATAAATTGCCGAACAATTGTTACACAGTTGTAAAATCAAGGTTGGTAAAGGTCATGATGAATGTCAAGGTGGTACACACCTGTATTACTAGATAATTGATAGCAACAAAACTGGTAAAGGACATATTTCAATGTATACAATGGTACAAACACAATTAGTAAAAGATGCATGTCAGTGTGTACAACTGTGGGAAAACCAGAAATGATAAAGGACATTCTCAATCTATACAATTGTTGTACAACCTTAGTAAGGAGCATATGTTGTGGTACCAAACAAAATTGGTAAAGGGCATGTTGATGTGTAAAACTATGGTGAAAACAGAAATGGTAAAAGACATAGTACCTATGTCAGTATATAAATTGTGGTACAAACTTGGTAAAGGATATGTTAGTTTATACAACTGTGGTAAAATCAGATGGTAAAGAACATTGTCGATGTATACAATTGTACTAACTTGGTAAAGGACATATGTCAGAGTACACAATTATGGTACAAACAAAATTGGTAAAGGACATGTCAGTGTATACAACTGTGGTAAAACCAGAAATGGTAAAGGACATAGTATGCCAGTGTGTACAATGGTACAAACACAATTGGCAAAGGATGTATGTCAGTGTATACAACTGTGGTAAAATCAGAAATGGTAAAGGACATAGTATGCCAGTGTGTACAATGGTACAAACACAATTGGCAAAGGATTTATGTCAGTGTATACAACTGTGGTAAAACCAGAAATGGTAAAGGATATAGTATGCCAGTGTGTACAATGATACAAACACAATTGGTAAAGGATATATGTCAGTGTGTACAACTGTGGTAAAAACAGGAATGGTAAAGAACATTTTCAAGGTATACAATTGTTGTACAAACCTGGTAAAGGGCATATGTCAGTGTATACAATTATTGTGGTACAAAAAAAATTGGTAAAGGACATGTCAGTGTGCAAACTATGGTGAAAACAGAAATGGTAAAGGACATATTCAGTATATCAAATTGTGGTACAAACAAACTTGGTAAAGGATATGTTAATGTGTACAACTGTGGTAAAAACAGAAATGGTAGAGAATAAGGACACAGTATGTCAGTATATTCAAATGTGGTATGAACAAAATTGGTAAAGAACATGTCAGTGGATATAAATGGTGGTACAGGACATATGTCAGTGGATATAATTGGTGGTACAGGACATATGTCAGTGGATATAATTGGTGGTACAAACAAACCTGGTAAAGGACTTATGTCACTGTGTAAAACTGTGGCAAAACCAGTAATGGTAAAGGACATAGTATCCCAGTATATACAATGGCATAAACACAATTGGTAAAGGATTTGTCAGTGTGTACAACTGTGGTAAAGCCAGAAATGGACACAGTATGTCAGTGTATAAAATTGTGGTGCAAACAAACTTGGTTAAGGATATGTCGGTGTGTACAACTGTGGTAAAACCAGAAATGGTAAAGAACATTTTCAAGGCATAAAATTGTTGTACAAACCTGGTAAAGGGCATATGTCAGTGTATATAATTCTGGTACAAACAAAATTAGTAAAGGACATGTCAGTGTGCAAACTATGGTGAAAACAGAAATGGTAAAGGATAAGGACATAGTATGTCAGTATACACAAATGTGGTATGAACAAAATTGGTAAAGGACATGTCAGTGTATATAAATAGTGGTACAGGACATATGTCAGTGCATATAAATGGTAGCACAAACAAACCTGGTGTGTGTAAAACTGTGGTAAAATGGTAAAGGACATAGTACCCATGTCAGTGTATAAAATTGATACAAACAAAACTGATAAGTGATACGTCAGTGTGTACAAATGTAAAACCAAAACTGGTAAAGGACATGGTATGTCATACTGGGATCAAATTTATTATAAGATGTTCATGAATACAGGATTGTAGGTCTTTGTAAATTCTGTTCTAAGGTACCTGGTTGACGTTTTAACAAGGTTTTCCTCAGCTGCTAAAGCGAATGCTTGTTATGTTGCCATTTACCTTGGTGTGTCGTGTAGTGCAATTGTGTATGTATTTAGTTTCTATTATTGACATAACCTATAGATCTGATTCTGATAAAATTGTGGTAGAAACACTGGTAAAGGACATAGTTTTTGTGGGTGTGTAAAATTGTGGTAAAAATGAAACTGGTAAAAGACAAAACACATGAGCCACATGGAAATGTTGATTATCGAGGTACTAAAATACTAAAATATGAATACGTCAAAGTAAGCGAGCATTTTCTGGGAATAAAATGTAGAGGTATGAAAATTGTTTCCAAATGTGGCAATAACAAACTGTACCTACTATGACTGGTCAACTTCTGCATTCAGTTCCACTTAGCATGCAGTGCAATATAACAATTTATCTATATAAATTGTAAACATGTTAGAACTGTTTCAGTTATGAACTAATTTGAGAAACGTGTGAATTTTGTCTGAAATGTTTAATATGGAGGAACAATACATAATTGCATAAACTGGCGTTTGTTCTCCATGGTTATTTAAATCCACTCCTATGAAACATGATTTCAGATGCAAAAGAAAATTCAATTGTTGCTCTACATAACTGGATATATACAGCCTATGCAAACTTTTCTATCTACCATTGAGATAAACATTTGTGGATGGTTTCATATTGTCACCCATCGCATTATTGTCGGCACTACCGCAAAGGAGCCGAAGGAAAGAGTCAGAGAATGGCCGCATTGTTGGGGCGCTTGCCGAAAGAGAGAAAAGATAGAGGCTTCTGGAATCTTCTGCTTTGTATTTCACTGCAATAACTGAACTTTCCAGAATAGTGCCTGGGAGATAATAATAGCGGTAAAGTGCGACAGACAGTGGACAGACGTATGTGAAGCGTTGAGTAGTCGTGCCGACGGAAAGAAGAGACGTATGTAAAGCATTGAGGAGTCGTGCCGACGGAGAAGGGACAGTTTTGTGACGAATTCGGAACCATGCTGTTGGTGAATCGGAAAAGACTTCCTTGCTGTTGCAACGAGTGTAAAAAGTTACTGTTTACAGAAATAAAAGTGTTTCTTTATCCCGACTACATCTGTCATATTTACTTCACACCCACCAAAGTCACAATATGCATTTTGGCTTAGGCACAGAAGAAATAGAATCAATAGTTAGATATTTAAAAGTGTTTGCATTAGAATTCCATCCATTTTCCAGGATAATGTAAGAAACTAAAAGTATTATCATATACCTATTAAACAATTGAAACCAATCTTAATGTTGATTTGAGAAAAAGTTCAACTAAATTTATGTATAATATAGTCGATGATAAAGTGTAGATAAGCCTTGAAAGGTCGAACCAGAACTACAATATTAAATGCTGTAGCCAGGGTTTGAACCAGGATTCTTCTGCAGCTGCTATCATGGCAACATCCTGGTACATTGTGTAGAGTGGAAGATCATGGTTCAAATCACAGCTATGGCATGGAATTTTTCAGTTCTGATTCTATCTTTCTAAATATCCTTTTTGAAGACATCTATTTTTTGCCCTAACAATGCCAATTACAGAAAAATACACAGGTTATTTTACATTCTGGCTATTCCCAGAATATTCAAGGTATACCCTTAGCATGTAAATATATCTAGGTTATGATATTTTATTGAAAACTATTTGTGGAAATAAGTTTCAAAAAGTGTTCCTTGCAAAGGGTAGGTGGTTGGAGATGGGATTTTCTTGACAATGCTAATTTAACATGTTTGGAAGATACTGAACTTAAATATCAAATTTAATTTTCATTCTTGAGTTATGCTGTTGACACAAACACATGCAAAACATTTTTCTTAGACTGCTTTTATTGGGCAAAGATCATTGATTGGTTATTTGATGATAAATGCAAAATTAAACCCACAAATAAAACATACACAATTGTATAGAGGACAAGACATAAGCTCAGATAACTGTTTGGTTATTACCAAATTTAACTTATGGACTAGGTAGAGAGGAATTATGGTAAAAGAAAAAGTAGGAATAGAAGAAACAGTTTACAAAATTAATCTATTACAAGATCTAAGCATAAGACAATTATATCAAGACAGACTCAAAAATGTATTGAAGCAAATACAGGAAGATGATGTATAAAAAGAGTGGACTACTATAGAAAAAGCTTTTAAAAAAGCAGCTACAGAAGCAATTGGGAAAAAGAAAAAGAATCGAAGAAGAATGAGATTAAGAATATGGAGTGAAGAAATAGAAGAATCTTCTAAAAAAATAAGAAAGCATCGTACCAATAATTTCTCCAAAATAAAATGCCTGAAATAGAAGAACAATATCACACACAAAGAAATGCAATGAAAGCAATCATAAGAAGAGCACAGCAAGAATCCTGGGAGAATTTCATTAGTCAAGTTGAACATGATTTACATGGTAGGCAACAGTTTGCATATAATTTTATTAAAATGTTGCAGAAAGATGAGAACAATAGCGCTAATATCAATAACATTACGGAAAAAGAATGGATAAACCATTACAAAGAACTATGGTACGAGACAGAAGAAAACATAAAAGAAACAACAGGAAATGGAGAAACTGATAATTCAGTAGATGAAATCACAGAAGAGGAACTAAAACATGCAATGGAGAAAATGAAAAACAGAAAAGCCCCAGGACCTGACTGTATTAATATGGAGTTATTAAAATATGGAGAAGAGCTACATGCCAGATTATTGAAGCTGTAGGTGTTGGCAAAGTAAACTAATTCCAACATCATGGTATCAAGCCAATGTAATACCAATTTTTAAGAAAGGTTAACGAAATAAATGTTCAAACTACTGAGGCATCAGTCTCCTGAACACTGCTTATAAATTATGCACTAAAATAATTAATGCCCAATTAGAAAGAATAACAGGCTCACTATTGTTAGAAAATCAAAGTGGTTTTAGGAAAGGCCATAGTTGCATAGATAATATTTTCTTGGTGAACCAAGTAATAGAAAAAAGAAGAAAATTTAACTTACAGACACATATAGCCTTTATAGACTTAGAAAAGGCATATGACAAAGTAAAGAGGCACCTGTTGTGGGAAATATTAGAAGAGAAAGGATACCTCACACATTTAATACAGGTATTAAAAATATGTATAAAGCAACTACAATAAAGACTAGGTTAGGAAATGGACAATTTTCAGAAGAAATGAAAATGAATTAGGAATAAAGACAAGGATGCAGTTTGCCTCCGCAGTGTTTTAATATACATATATATATGGACGAAATTCTTAGAGAAGTAAATGGCAAAATACCTTCAGAAATAAAAATAAATAGAAATAATAAATAAATATGCTGCTATGGTACTGCTGATAATATTGTATTAATTCAAGAAACAGAAAATGATTACAGAAGTGTTTTTCAATTGGGGAACGTATTAAGAGAATATGGTCTTCAAATATTAATCAATAAAATGAAAATAGTGGCCTTTCAAGGAAAGTACCCTCACAGATCCAAAATAGCGATAAATAACATAGTGCTGGAACAAGTACACAAGTTTATCTAAATAATAAAGTAAGTAAATTCCAGAACATTTGTAGAATATTAGCAAGGACATTAAAAAGAAGAAGTATAAAAGAAACAAGCTTAAAATTTTAAAAAACAGTAGCAATTTGAATGCTAACATATGGTTGTGAAACATGGACATAAGGAAAAAAGAATGGGATAAAATAAATGCAGCAGAAATGAGATATCATAGAGCCATAAAAGGATGTACAATAATGGATAAAATAAAAAATGAAGAAATCAGAGAAGAAATAAGGTTTTGTCCAATAAATGATAAAATAAACCAATATAGGGAAAGCTGGAAAAATCATTTACAAAGGATGGACAATACCCGATACCCCAAAATGGCATACAATTACCAATCATATGGGAGAAGAGATGTTGGAAGACCGATGAGAAGGTGGAGAAAGACTTGAGACCGTAACAGGAGAAGTCTCCTAATCCATGAAGTGTTGATGGTGATGATATTCATCTTTTAAGAAAGCAAGATTTTCAAGAAAATCCCTTCAACCCAGATGATCTTTTAGATAAAACATTTTTCAAAAATTTAGATTTTCTAAAAAATGGCTGATTTTAGTTAAAATGCTATGTTTAGGATATTTCCAAGATAAATGAAATATACATCTTGAATTTCCTGGGAACATCTGGATGATTTTTGCATAACTTGTGAACCAGAGTAATGCAAAATCTTACTCCACAAAAGATGTAGAACTCATTAAAACACAATTTGTGACAAATACATTTTTGATGGTTTTCAGAGATATTCCTTATTACAATTATCCAATAGGATATTTTTGGACTTTCCATACAAACAGAACAGAATGTAGAAGCCAAAGTGACTGAATCTTAAGATTTGGTTATCACTTAAAGCTTTATGTAATCCCCCTTGTACCTACAAGAAAATTAACAAGCTTTTGTAAGAATGGATTGAACAACGGTAGTCATGTGAGTGCAACTTTCTTTATGTACCTACACAGTAGGCAGAGAAGATATTGCATCCAGAAGTCCAATATGGAGACTTCAGTGAAAATATAGGATTTGAGGTCCTCTGAAGCCAAATCAAAGTACTTTTTGAAATGACCATGCATATGTGTGTACCTACACAGCGTAACTCCAAAAAGAAAATTCAAAGTTCACTTTATTTCATCCATGAAAACATCTACAGGATGCGGATATTTCAATATAATTACTTGCATACACTATCTACAAATAAAATTTATTTACAATTCCTCATTAAAGCCCCAGGCTTGAATTATAGACTGACATTTTCTACTAGATACTTGGATAGTCAACATACCAACATTTTTAAACATTGTTCTGCATGTCTGTCACATGCCTGTTATATTACCTATTAATCTAATTCTTTTTTCTTTCCTTTTTTAATTTAAAAAGATTTTCCACTTCTGTTGTAATATTTTCCCACAATACTGTTCCATATTTTAAGTCTGAGTTAACAAATGCATGATAGGCCCGTTTTGGTGCTTCATCCATGGTTTTCCTCATCTGTCTCATTTTGTATAAACTAGTACTTCTTTTTTATATAGGTTATATATGGCTTCCAATTTAGCTGCTTTCTGTTACGACTCCTAAAGGTTTTGTGTACTGAATCTATTTTCTCTTATTTTCAGTTGTATGCTGTTTAAACTATTTTTAATTCAAAATTTATACAGGCTCTTTTTAGTCTTTAAAACTATGTCTAAATGTATATAGTATTTGAGAGGTAGAATTGGAACTGAAAAATTCAATGCCACAGCCAGAATTTGAACCACAGAACCACTGCTTAACAGGCAGGTGCTCTAGCCATTAAGCTTGTTCAGCATCTTCCAAGCAGGCAACATGAAGATTTTTCTAGATAATCCCTGACCTTAGACTATCCTTTACGTTGAACATTTTTCTAAAATATTTATTTTCTCAAAAATGTCTAACCATTTTGATGAAAATGCCATATGTATAAGATATTTCCATGACAAATGAAATGTTTATCTTGAATTTTCTGGCAATGTCCTCGGAAATCCTCTTCACAATGGATGACTTTTGCATAACTCGTAAACAATAAGAGAGACAATATCTTACTACACAAAAAAATGTAAGAATTTCAAATACCTTTCTACATTTTTTATTGTCAAAAATTTGCTAGAAATTTGAGTTTTAATGTTCCGGTAATGCAATGTATCGCGTAAGCCCTTTGTATAGTCCTATTCCCATTGTACTTGTAGAATAAATATTTTGTAGAGGATGCTAATTGCCAAAATATCAGCACTGCTGGTATGTCAGAATTTCGTCCTGCAGGAATTCTTTTACATGTCAGTAAGTGATATTGTTCTTATTACTTGCACTTGTCTGGATCGAATTTGAACCCACATCCTTGGGATCATTTTTTTATTATTTATTTTTTTATTTTATTATTATTATTATTATTATTATTATTATTTTTTTTTTTTTTTTTTTTTTTTTTTTTTTTTTTTTTTTTTTTTTTTTTTTTGAAACGGAAGACAGAAGTAGAGTTGGTAGGATAAAGAGTTGGCTTATTATGCCGGGAAGGGAAAAGGGTTATGGGATGGAGTTTTCTCGGGGGGGATAAGGGGAGAAGTGTGACGTAAGTGGTGAGGTACCGCCGAAGCACCCTCGCAGTGCGTTGGTGTACAGCCGGTAAGATTACCGGCATCGCGTAAGGATTGGCGGGTGACAGTCATGAACAAGTCCTGACTGTCACACGCGGGAAGTAGACGTGGGATATGGTTAGGAGTAAGGAGTATACTTATTTTCGGCGGAGGCTGTATAGAGGGTTCCGAGGAACTGCGATGGCTGCGGTGGCACTTGACTTTCAAGTGGGTAGGAAATCAGTGGCGTCGAGACCGGATGCACTGCAGAGCCTTCTTCTGCACCTGAAGTCGCAGGGACGTGTTCCGTGGCTGACAAAACCATATCTATTGAAGCGGTCGAATTCTTCCTGTGTCGGTATCCTGCGTTCAGTTGTCTGTGGAGTTGGCGTTGCTAGTTGAGGCAAAGAGGTCCAGGGCTGACTATTGGGTTCTGATGTAAGTATGGAGGTCTGCGTGTAGGCTTCGTATGTCGTGGTTGCAGTTTTGTTTGCCATTTGTTGAAGTGTGCGTTGTAAGTAACTCTGAGCCACCCAGAATCAAAGTTTTTGTACCTAAAAGAAAATTTATAATAAGACCATTTCTACAAGTAGGTATTTATCTCTATAGTGTAGGTAGAGCAGTTTGTGCAAAGTGAGCAGAGAAAGTCACGCGAGCTTACAGAAAATTGGTACTACAGCAATTAGATTGCCATTGTGCCATCCAGCTGGAGCCAAGTCAAAGACTTCATATCCGAGAAAAAACTGAGTACGTTTTCGGCGAGTGCTTTAAAACTAATATCAGATGACAATCGTGCAAAAGGATGGCAAATATCCACAGGCGGCGGTGGCGGTGCAATTCGTTGCCAAGATTGTGAAATAATTTGTCGAGCTCATTCTACTGTAGCAAATGCTAACGGGATTGCAGACAGTACTACTCTCAATATATGAAATAATTCTTCTGCAGTAGCAAGGAATTTAAGGAACAAGTACTTCCGTTACTTTATGACAGAGTTACATATTGTGTCAAAATTATCTTCAATCCCATGTTTCAGTGCAATCTCACTATTTTTGCCTTCCGATTGTTCAATTTTTATAAGCCGGATGAGAAAAAAGCCACATTTTTTGTCTTGCTTGCTCTGAAACTATATCCTCGAACACAGTGAAAGCTAATTACACTGTAGGCAATGAAAAAAAAAAAAAAAAAAAAAAAAAAAAAAAAAAAAAAAAGCTATATGTCTTGCACGCTGGTCTCCGCTGCATGCTGTTTGCAAATCTGTCCAAACGCTGATTCCCAGGACAACCACGTATACTTCATTGGTTTGTCCTGCACGCAGAAGTCTCACTCAGTCCGTACTCTAAGACTGCTTGGTTGTGATGGCATTAACGGCCCCAGGAGAACTGTACACTGACGAATATTACCCGAGGTGAACATCGTCAGCAAAAGCTCTTCATTGTAGTCGTAGTGTTTAACGCCCGCTTTTACTAGATACGGCACCGCAGGAGGTGACACTGATGATGCATGTAATGAAGATGGTGCACCGATGGAATGAGATGGCGGTGGAAACAGCGAAACCCGGAAGAAACACGCCCCAGCGCTGCTTCGTCCACCACAAATCCCACATGCGATTGCCTGGGATCGAATCCGAGCCTCTTTGGTGCTACGGCGTGGCCAAAAGCTCTCCATGTAAGGCATATGAGTCGAAGAAAGGAACGCAATATAGTGCCATGACAAACAAATGCATTGATAACGTGTAACCCTGAACAGATAGATACATGGAGATGGCAGCACCTAAACCATCATTGTTAAAATGTTCTAGTTTTTACAATGACTAGCACTGTACACTCAGTTCCATGTATGCAGTCCCCGTAGTTTCCACTGTCCTTCACAGGTGGAGTATGCAACCAAGGAGGAGGTGTGTTTTATAATGTGTATTTATTTACCTTTTCGCGCATGCAGTGGCGTGAGTTTAATGTGCACAGTTCTGGATTACTCCATATGACTTCGAGCCATGTGTTCAAGTGTCTCGCTAAACAATTCTTCCCCGATGTACCTCCGCAATATTTGCATACATCGCATCAGCTACAGTTAGGGGACGCTGGGACTGACTTTTCTAACTTTTTTCAGTTTTACATCTGCTTACTTGAAAATAGGCACACTTGATATGAATGAATAAAGAAATGACTGTAAAAGCTCGATGTGCTAACTTAAAATGGTTTCACAGAGCGATCTTTTTAATCTGCCTTCACATCTTTCAGAGAAGTGGCATTTTCTATTACTTAAATAAACTTGAAGTATTTAATTGATGTTACTACCTGCAGAGAATTACGTTTTATTTTTATGAGGTTATTGGTGTTAAATTCCCTTTTATTTTCAGTATAAATTATTTTTCTGTGAGCCAATGAATGAAGCAATCACCAAATGCTTAGTTGAATCTTTAAACTATGTATGCAAATTTACAAATCGGAGGAAAACTGAAGTATAAGGAATAAATTTCGTACAAAATGCAAAACTGAGGGAATAAAGCACAATGTGGTTAAAATAAAGCGCATGGGTTACTTAAACATGTCGTTGCACTTTTAAAAAGGGCGGGTGGAGGAAAGTATTTGGCCAAAATTATTCAAGGTGTCTATGGAGCATATGTTATTTAATTCAAAAATCGAAAATGTCATTTCCACATAAAAGTTTAGTCCTAGGGTTCCTAACATGCACCACTGCTTAGCTGAACTACTGCAGAATGCTCCGCACACAGGAAGCGGAGGGGGGGGGGGGGGGGGGGTTGCCCTGCCATGTACGCGCCAGCTGAGAAGGTTGGTAAGATGCCTCATGCAGCAGTAGGGACGGCATGTATGAAACCGAGGGTGCCTATATTTGGATGAATTTGGTGTCCTAACCTAATGAAGAGACTCGGTCAAAACATGATCTAAGTCCTATGAGTGAATGCTGCGTTATCTCGGATTTCAGGTACGTTATCCTTTAATGTCCAACCATAGTTTCATCAGCGAGTAAAGGCCTTTAGTTTATGTTCAAAATCTTCTGAACCGTATATTCATAATAACTTATGCATAAAACGTGATAAGAAACTAGTTAAACCAGAAAAATAGTAATGCTGTACTCGATTTGGCGTTTTCTCCCCTCATAAGTGCTATTCCATCCTCACGGAAGATTCGGCCCAGATTAGAGCATGACCTTGCACTACACCACCCTGCAATACTATAGATAAACCAGGAAAGGAGGCAATTAGTGGTTATCTAGCCAGGATACAAAATGGATCAGCATGGGCAATTATCTTGGGTTTAGAAGCTTGGTCTCTAGAGTCGAAGCCTCAAGGGCAACCGCATGAGCCATTTCTTCTCTTAAAGAATTTACTAATTTCTGTATTAACATCCTTCAAGATCAACATTTTCAAGTGAAGAAAACCCAACCATGTTGTGGAAAGCTGCACACAATAGACAATTACCATTAGTTTTTAGAGCAGTTTTGTTTAAAATTGAAGTACTACTTAAGAGCACGGGATGAGGACGGCACATTCTGAAGATCAGAATACTGTTGAGTATTATTAGAAAACTAACTGGAACACAGCTCCTTAACCTGTAATGAAAACATAACACACTGCATGGAATTAAGAACAGAATATTCTGGAGAATTAAAAGTAATGGAAATCGCCCTATCTGGGAAGTAGTTACTTGAGAGAGGGATAGAGAGAGAGAGAGAGAGAGCGAGAGAGAGAGAGAGACGGGCGGGCAGGCGGGAGGCGTTTTATCATATAATTTAAAGTACAACTGCGTAAAAGACATGAAGACTCCTGTTGTCCTCTTCGAACAACCCCATCTGAGAACCCAAGATAGTGTTCGGGTAGCACTCAGGTCATTAATATGACTCGATTTGGAGGGGGGGGACTAAGACCTCGACCTATGGAAGGCCTTTTGTGTCCGGACCTGAGAAAAGACGACAGCGGTGGCGGTGGTGGTGGCACATAGGTATCTGAAATCTGTAAATCCAAGTTTTGGTGGAATACCTTCTAGGCTGTCCCTATAGCTAAGTCGGTAGAGCATTGGATGCTGCACAGGGGGTCCCAGGTTCGATTTGCAGCTGGAGGTTTGGAATTTTTCTTCAACCAGGATTATTCCCCATTCTCCCTAGAGCCTAGAAGTATGTGAATGGGAATGTAACATTAATAAGTTAATCCAGAGTAATAAAAAACCATTGCTGTTGAGCAATTGTTCCAAAAGGCTGAAAGGCAGATATTACCTTCGATTTTAAAGGCAACATATAAATGGAGTATTAAATAAAAAAGAAAAGAAAAGCGCTCTAACTGCGTGTAGATATGGAAAACTCAACTCTTAGGGGGCATTTCTTAATTAGAGTAGTCTAGGCCCATTCCCACTCAATAGATGGCTGTACAATATTGCCCTCAGTGCACAAACTGAAGCTGCATCTTTAGATATAATGTAACCAAATATTCAGGGATAAACAAATATTTCTTGGATGTAGGCCCCCAGGGTGACCTACTACAGTAGGTCCGGGTTTGGTGCATCCAGGGCCCCGAGCCGCTCACTCTCATTTCATCCCTTGCATGTTCATCAACAGTGCCACGTGTAGCTGTATTTGACCGCTACTTTCCATCACCCTCTTCCTCTTCTACGTTTATTCTGATTATTAGTTTGTAAGTTCCTAGATTTATAACTCCTGTCTAACCAGCAGGGATCTTTCCTATCTCCGTGGTCCTGTCCCACGGTTGTCAGCGCAGCCCCCGACTTGTGTGCTCTTCGGACGTCTCAGGCGCGAAGGTTGGGCGGACCCTTCACACTGCCCCCGTGTGTAGCCTTAGGTGCGGAGCCCGTCCACACGTCCTGTACATTAGTAGCTCCTGGAGGGCACGGCCGGTGTTAATTTCCCGACGGCACGCAGCCGTCGGGTTAGTATCACCGGCCGAACGTGTTACCGCTGACGGAGCCCCGGTGTAATCAGCCCGTTGAGGCAGCATGGCCGAAAGCGGGAGGCACAGGTGGTTATTCCTGAGGTGGGGGCATAAAGCCGGCGTGTCGCGTGGTGAACGGTTTACCCATGCGGACAAGCAGTGGGAATCAGAGGGTAGTCCCTCTGAAGTACGCCTTGAGGTCAGTCCTGGAGGGGTCTCCATGGCGGCATAGACCGTGGAGATTTTGGTGCCTTTTATCCTTTGATCCCCGGATGGCAGGCTGACGCCGACGGTTCCAGATGGGGTTTCAAGCCAACATGCATCCGCGCAATACCTCTACGTTTAACCCTTTTTAGTAGTGACCTTGGCATGTTTCGGAAAAAACGGTAAAGGACCTTAGCCCCTTCTATAAAACGCGAAGTAGACAGGATATGTGGCCCGGTTAAGAACGCGACCAGAGTTAGAGACAGTACGCTATTGATTGAAACCAATACGGCAGACCAGACCCAGAAACTCTTAAAAGTGAGTTTGTTGGGATCCTGTCCAATTCAGATACCCCCACACAAATAGCTCAACACGTGTAGGGGAGTTGTGACTACTTCCAGTCTGGACAATCTGTCGAAAGAGGAGATTAACAGCTGCCTCTCCGACCAGCGTGTGTGTCAGACTTACAGGGTTAAAATCATGTAAGCTAAAACAGAATGTTAAAATAGCAAAACATAAAAGAAGAAAAGCTTAAAATATAACAAAACAAATCTTGTAGAGCTAAAAACCATGTAAAACGAAAAGACAGGTCAGACAAGTCCTTATCAAAACCAATTACGGCGACAAACCGCAAAACTTTCGCTACAGATGCCGGGTCCTCGCCCAAAATGTAAGAAAGTGTAAACTCCAGACCAATGGACAGGCGCTCACGAGCACATTGTGGACAATCTATCAGCACATGTGCGACGGAGAGTTGAATATCACATGTTGGACAGACCGCCGCCAGGTCACCAGGCCGTGAGTGACACGCGTGTCACCTATTTTCAGCTGGGTGAGGATAACTTCAGCCCGCCTGAACTCTCTGCAGGATGTCAGCCAGGGTTGAACGCTGATGCGGATTGATCGCAATTGAGTGTCAGCCAGGGTTGCTGCCAGGTGGCAAAGAGATGGTGGCGAAAGCACCGCAAAGAATCTATATAAGACAAAGTGTGGTAGAACTCCGGCAAAAGACTTAGCAGCCGCATCTGCTTCCTCATTGCCAGGAATACCCCACTTGGCCTGAGGTTCATGCAATAACCAGCTGGTATCTGGGCGAGAGCAACACTGTGAAACGAGTACCTATATTCTCACAATGAGGCCGAGGTTCCAATAAACTGCTGCAAAGCCTGAATGACACTCAGAATCTGAGCACATGATAAAATTGCCAGGAAACGAGCTGGAGATAAAAATTAAACATAACATATAGCAAACAGCTCGAAAGTAAAATCTGAATTTTGGTCCGCAAGTCGGTACTGGTAATCACGCCGTTATACACGAAACTACATCCTGTAGCACCACCCAACTGGGACTCATCGGTAAACACCGAGTAAGTCCGGTGAAGACCCAGAAGTTTGCTGAAAATATTGCAAACTACCTTAGCATAACCCGAAAGCCCAAAGTCGAATCGTGTACGCCGGAGTTGCCAAGTAAGAGAGCGGTCAAGAGATTACCACTCTACAGCAGGCATGCGGAGGTCATGTTGGTCGAGCAGTTCGCGAAACTGCATACCGCTTGCGCAAAAAGTGGTGAGCGAGATCGGGACGCAAGGCAGATTTAAAAGAAGCGTGGTCCAGATGGACTGTCAATCCTGCAACATAGGAACACAGTAAAACCGAGGGCGGATTGACAGTGGTGGTTGCTCAAAATCAGCATAAATATACCCGACTCTACTGGTGTGGAACGCCTCAGTAGCAAGACAGATACCAGTATGATGTACAGTGTCTAAAAGGCGAAGTTTAGAGGCGGACGCCGCGCCATAGATAAAACTACCGCAGTCTAGTGACCAATTCAATCTTAACATAACTGTACGATCACCGCCCCAGGATATGCCAAATAAAACTCTGAGGACTTGAAGTGAGCGATCATAGGAAGTACGAAGTTGGCGAATATGGTGCTCTCACGTCAGCTTAGTTTCAATGTGATAGCTCAGGTACTTGAGGTGCGGACTAAACGGCAGAGGGGTGTCACGCAAATTAAGATCACAAGGAGGACGTATACCACAAAGTCGATGACAGTGGATACCTGTGTCTTCGCAGGGGAACCCGAAAGTTGCTGTGAAGTGCCCAGTCTGCGAGGGATGTTACCGTCAGCTGCAGCTGACGCTTGAGGCGTTCAAGACCGTAAGGCCGATAGTATATCGCAACGTCGTCAACATACAGCGATATATGTATTTCACTACGAACTAGCGATACCGACAATGGCGACGGGAAAAACATTACACTGAGAATTGACCCCTGGGACACACCATTCTCCTGGATCCTCTGTTGTGAGAGCGAGTTTCCAATGTGGACGCGAAAGCGGCGAAGTTGTAAAAAATTAAAAAGAACATAGCTAAGTGACCACGTAAACCATAATCCTATGGGTTATGATCTCCAGATCAAAGAAGACACCCACGACATGCCACTTCAGGAGAAAGACAATTTGGACGTAAGCCTCAATGAGAGTCAGATTGTCGATACTGGAACGGTGGCGACGAAAACCGCACTGAACGTTACTCAGCAGGTTATTCATCTCTAGCCAACACACTAAGCGAGTGTTAACATCTTTCAAAGGTCTTATAAACGACACTCGTCAGGCAAATAGGGTGGTAGCTAGAGGAAAGTATCCGGCCTTTTCCGGGCCGACGAATAAGGATGACAACAACCTCTCGTCAGGAAGAGCGGAGAATCTGCTGAAGCCAGATACTGTTTTAAATGCTCCGCAAGAATGAGAGAGCCACAGGTGGAAGATGAAGCAGCATTTGTCTGTGGTGTGTATTATCAGGACCAGGAGAATAGCCCTTTGCGAAGGATAAAAAATGCACCATCTCCGCTTCGGTAAAAGGTGCGTTGTTCGGCTCACTATAGTCACCGTTAAAATCCAGGAGTATCCGCTACGCAGCTTCCTTGATAGGTAGAAGGGATGTATCGTAACTTTCGATTTGGCTAGTAGCAGCGAAAGAATCGGCAAGGACGTCAACGACATGCTGCTCGCTGGTGTAAGTAGAGCCCTGCACATCAAGACCGGGAATGATCGTCCGATGACACTTACCGTACATTCGCCGAACAGCAGTTCACCCCTTCTGGACGTAACAGCGACGGAAAAAGGAAGAGGTGTAAGATTATCAGGTTGTGCGTTTTGCATTGTGAACTACAAATCGCGCCCTTGCACGAGAACGTTTCAAAGCAATGAACTTCGCTTCCGTGTGATGTAAAGAGAAAACACGCAGAGACCGCTTGTGGCTTTAATAGCCAAACGGCATTCCTCGGTCCACCAAGGTAAAGAAAAGTGTCGTGGTGCAGAGGAACATCGAGGAATGCAGGATTTACTGCGAGAGGGGTAGAACAAGTAAAATACTCCACCATTTCATCGATGGTTGAAAAAGCATCTTCGGTAAGGTGAATGAGGGAACTTACTCGTAATTTCCCGCAGTTAATCTTGGAAATAATCTAGTGAGGATGTTATGTTGGCACAGATTGTGATCGGATAAGTGAATATTAATGGGATAATGATCACTGCAAAATAAGTCGGAAAGCATCGACCAATCAAAAAGTGGTACTATTGACGGGCTACAGAAATAAACATCTAAGACAGAATAGGTACCGTAGGCAGAGGATAAGAAGGCAGGGACATCGATATTTAACAGGAGTAAGCCGAACATATTACAAACGCCTACTATAAGGTACCCATGAGCATCGCCAGTGTCCGACCCTCATAAAGTGTGTTTGGTATTCAGATCACAGAGAAAGAGGAGCAACAGCGAAATCTGTGTTAAAAGGGACCTAAGATCACTCTCTTGTACGACACTGAGTGGTGGTAGATAGACTTTGGAAAGAGAAAAGCAGATGCTCTGCAGCTGTACACGTACCGCTAAAGCTTGGAGCGGCATGTTAAGTGATATACTGGTGGCAGGAATATGCGCTATCAGAGTAGCGACACCACTGCTTACTCGCCGATCAGTTGCAGAGTCATGCTTAAATGCTGAAAAAACACGAAGATGTCAGGCGTGATTATGCTGCAAATGGGTTTCTTGTACACAGACGATGGAAAACAAAACTATTTCGTTGTTTAACGACGCTGTCAGTTGCCAGGATCTAATCAACGTCGCCGATGTGTCGGAATTTTGTCCTGCAGGAGTTCTTTTAAATGCCAGTAAATCCACTGAGCACACTTAAAAAACCATCGGTCTGGGCCGGATTTGTACCCGTGACCTTGGGATCAGTAGGCCAGTATCTAACTAAGCCACCTAGACAGACACAGACGATGGAGGGTGATCGCTGTGAAACTAAATGCTGTATATTAGGAGAACGTGCACGAAACCTATTAACATATCACTGGATTATTTCCATGGCAAAGAAGAGCTTACTGGGTGGTCTTTATCTTTTTATTCTTCACCATGGCTGACTTGGCACCGACGATGTGGAATTCGCCGTCCTGTGGTGAGTCCTACAATCTTCGGGAGGCTGAAGATCTCCTGCGGCTCCCGGAGCGGAAGGAGCCTTCATAGAGGACATGCGTCTACGCGCTCGAATAGTATGCCAAGAGCGAGAACGGTCGCCAGGATGGCTAGCGTCTGTAGACGGCTAGGGAGGTGGCGTCTGCACGACTGATGATATAGTTGTCGGTGATGGATGGATTTGTGGGTTTAAGGGCGCTCAACTAATAGGTCATCAGCGCCCTTATAAAATTCATGGTAATAGCCAGATA
This sequence comes from Tenodera sinensis, assembly GCA_030765045.1. Classification (NCBI taxonomy): domain Eukaryota; kingdom Metazoa; phylum Arthropoda; class Insecta; order Mantodea; family Mantidae; genus Tenodera; species Tenodera sinensis. The sequence goes on from CM060963.1 coordinate 156,094,497, forward strand.
CAATTTTCAATGAAAATAAAATCACTGGTAACAATGAAAATATACTGTGGCAATAGCCAGATATAAAACAAGGTATTAGATATGCCAAAAAGCATAAAAATATCTAAAAATTTAAATCCTCAAATTGATATTACAATCCACTAAAAACTTAAAAACTCTAATCAACGCTATTTTTTCGTCCGCTAAAACCTCTGCAAGCCTTCTAGGCAGCTGCAGAGAGGAACAGCGCTCTAGAAAGGAACAGTCTAGCAGCACGTGATGGACAGACAAACGATTTTCACACAGCGGACTTGGAGGGGCAGGGTCCCTTTTAAATAGGTAACCATGCGAAAAGTTGCAGTGCCGATTCTTAATCGAACCAAACTAACCTCCTCGCGGCGAGATGTGCGACAGGAAGTTACCCAGTTTATCGGAAGTTCTTTCACTTCTCTAAGCTTATTACCGCGGAGAGCTGACCACTCTTCGTGCCAGGACGACAGCGCCGCTCTCCGCACTTCAAGCCCAAAGTGTTCCGAAGTAACACGTGAGATGATAATACCGGGTTCTGTAGTTACCGTCTCTGCTGCTAGATCTGCCATTTCATTCCCCGGCAAACCTACCTGACCAGGAATCCATGCACGCACCACGTCAACGCCATGAGCGTGTAAAACGTGGAAGGCATCCTGGATACGTTGTGCAATAGGGTGCAAATTGTACAGCTCACGAAGGCTCTGAAGTGCAGAAGTGCAGGGAATCGCTCAAAATCAGGCAGTCACCTAATTTACGACGGCGCACATACAAAACGGATCGGTAAAATGCATAAAGCTCTGCAGTAAAAATAGAAGTGCTGTTTGGAAAACCGAACGTACGTGGTTCGGTTCCATAAATATAAGCACATCCAACAGTGTTGGTGCTTTTGGACCCGTCGGTATAAATACACCGAAGGTCATTGTAGCTCGACAAAAATTCTAAAAAACACGTGCGGTAACTTGAAATAGGCATCGTGGACTTTTGGTGTACGGTCATTCCAAGATCTACATGGGACGTACCAGATGGCCAAGGGGGGTAAAGCCTCTTACCCATGGCAAACGTCCTAATCAGTTCCACTCCAAGCTTCATTAGAATATCATGGAAACGGAACCCCGCAGGCTTAGGGTGTTATTCCTATACCGTTCTCTTAGCGTGGTGGTGAAAAAAGGAGTGAAAGTTGGGTGCTGAGGCATAAATCTAAGCGCACAACCATAATTTACCAAGAGAATCTCACGCCGATATTGCAGAGGAGGTTCTGCGGACTCGGCGTAAAGGCTCACCACTGGGCTTATTGGAAAAGGTCCTATTGACATGTGGTTGCCCCTAATGTGGACCATTTCTAATCCTCTCAGCACAAATGGTCGTGCTGACGAATAAAAAATACACCCATAGTCTAGTTTGGATCGGATCTATGCACGATACATTCGATACATGGTCCGATCCGCTCCCCACGATTTGCCATTTAGTACTCGCATGATATTTAGGGAACGGTCACATCGTGCTCTTAGCTCTGCAATATGCGACGGCCAACAAAGCTTCCTGTCCAAAATCAAACACAGGAAGCGCGTCTGATCTGCGAAGGGAAGTAAATCTGCACCGAAAAGGAGCCATGGTGGGAATCGGCTCCTACGACGCCAGAAATTAACGCAGATTGACTTCTCTTATTGAGAAACGGAAGCCGTTTTTGGAGCTCCATTCTCTAAGGTTGTCCAAACATTGCTGCAGGCGCCGTTGTAAGAACGCCGTGCACTGAGAACTGCAATAGACAGCGAAGTTGTCTACGAATAGGAATGACTAAACTAGGGAGATAGAACGATTTGATGGCCTTTCCGATTGACATTGCAGGTAAATTAACTATCCCGTACTCACATCTAACAACTTAACCAATGTCCTACATCGCTAGTTTCAACGCCTAGGCTGCCAGGAAAACTTTAAACTTAAAGCTAGTAGAGAAAGTAAAAATAAAAAGTCGGATAAGTACTAAATTTTGTACTTATGCCATTCCAAGAATGGGATGCGGAGAATTACAACATTCGTATGAATGTGGGAGCGAATGTCAGTGTGTTTAAAGCTAAAGATTATAAAAATCAACGTCTAGAGCTTAAAGTCAGAAAGTGTAATGTTTGAATTATCTTCGTTTTCATTCGTTGGCACTCTAATCTAGAACTGTTGTAACATTATATATATCAGTCCAACTTCAGTTTTAATGACGATCAAAAATATTATGCAGAGAGTTACTGAATCTTAATACACGATCCACCAGATAAACAGAGTAGGCCGTGCTCAAATCAATAATTACCCATCATGGCAACTGACTTGAACAAGCGTGTTGATTCTGAAATCGAAGTTGAATTATCAAGACACCATGGAAAGATGAATAATATGTTTCAAAGTTGGTATTTCACATTTCGTTCATACGCCATATTAAGTTACTAATTATCTCTCAAAATATTCTATAGGTATAAGGCACGTGTTAAGTGTTTTTACTGATCTTCGTCCATTCACACTTCTTCTCGATCCAGTAAAACTCACTTGCCATCCTTATATCGCAGTATACTATTGCTGTAGCATTAGCTATAGAAAACATGACTTTCTCTAAATTCACACACACACACACACAGAGAGAGAGAGAGAGAGAGAGAGAGAGAGAGAGAGAGAGAGAGAGAGTTGGGGAGGTGGAGAGAGGATTATGTCTTTAGAGAAAGTGGTGTTTTCGTTTTTGTTGTGATGTAACGATGAATAAACTAGGTACCAGATTTTTCAAGGAGTTCTTTATACTTTATGAAGCATCTCTTATGCCTTACGCCCTATTTAAAGCCTTCAGTAGTTGGACGTAAATGTAACAGTAAACAAAGTAACTTTTACTTTCTCTGCTACGTTGAGGAAGTATTGCATTCCACCCTAAAATTTGATGTCGAGATTTTGCTGGAAATATAGGTTTTGAGGCCCCCTGAATCCAAAAAAGAACTTTCAGAAAAACGCCTGTGTGTATGTCTTTGTGTGCCTGTCAGTCTGTGGACAGCGAAACTCAAAAACGAAAAGTTGGTATTTAAATTTAATCTCTTTCGTGGATACGATACGAAGATTTTGAAGAAAATTCCTTCACCCTAAACTACCCTTTACATGAGAAAGTTTTCCAAAATTTTGATTTTCTTGAAAATGAGTAACGATTTTGATTAAAACGCCACATGCTTGACATATTTTATGACAAATGAAATGTATATCTTGAATTTTCTGGCTATAGCCCCTGTAGTCGTATTTACTCTGGACGACCTTTGCATAACTGGTAAACCGTTAGATATAGACCAAATCTTAGTATACAAAAATGTAGATCTTGCTAAAATACACAATTTATGTCTGAATAAAAACTTTTTATAGAGTGAACCGTTTCGGAGATATTCCTTCTTATTTGTGTGTCTTCTGGAAAACTTATAATTCTGTCAAATGCAACAGCGTTATTCATTTTTTATGTTAACTGTGAGAGAACGGAATTTGAAAGGTTTAAAGATTTGACTATCGCTCAAAGCCTACCGTATTCTCATATTCCCCTTGCACCTACAAGGAAATAATCAATAAGATAATTTCTGCAAATGTTTATCTCAATTAACACGAAGAAGAATTAGGAATAAGAATTTGTAAGAATGTTTACTATAAGAGTAGGGAAAGTCATGTGAGTGCAACACATCAGATTTTTTGTAATGTTGCATTAAAAGGTCGTATCGGTGACTTTTAACCTCTTAACAGTGCCATTCACACTTCCAGACTACGAAGGATGAGGAATGATCCTGGTGGAAGAAAAACTCCCACCATTCCAGCCGTGAATCGAACCCGTAACCCCTTACACAGCAGGCAGGTGCTCTTCCGATTGAGCTAGAGGACGAGCCACAAAGTAAACTGTCACACTACAAAAATAATTTTGGGTGCCAAAATAATGAGGAATATTTAGCGCTTACGGAAACCGTGCAACCACAACTACTATAAAAAGTCCAGGAATCACTGAGCCCAAGAATACAATTGGTGTGTTTCGAAACAGTTCTATGTACACTAATTCTATAGTTTTACAAGGATGGAGGTGTTGTACATCACAGAATACGCACACGTATGTTTATGAGAGTGTGCACTGTCTAGGTCTGCAGGTTGTTGTTTTCTGGTTTTTCTCCTCAGAACAGGTGACTACGGTTCGTGCTTCGTTCACCAGATGGCGGCTTCACTTGAGTAGGCTTGTGGGTCAGCATGCCGGCGAGCCAGTCACCTCCGAACTTCAGTGCTCGCTCAAGATGCAAGGCAAACTAGCATCGTTTCTTCTGCTAGCAAGCATCACTACTGCGGCGGCGGCGGCAGCAGCAAATCTAAAAGCTTGTGAGTACCTTCGATGACTGAAGCAAAACAATGCTTTTCCAAAAAAACTATAACCTCATTTTTTTACTTTCTCTATTATGCCTAGTAAGTAGGGAAGTATTGTATCCAAACCTAAGTTTCGATGTCAAGGATCCACTGAAAAAATGTTTTGAGGCCCCTGAATCAAAAAAGACAAAAAAAATTTAGAAACATGTACGCGCGCGCATGTGTGCGGGTGAGTCTGTGTGTCCTGTGAACAGGAACTCAAAAATTAAAAGACGGTTAAAAACCAAAGTTGTCATTTAACTTTAATATATTTCAAAGATGCGACACGAGGATTTTGAAGCAAATTCCTCCACACTAAATTACCCTTTGCATGGGTAATTTTTCGAAAATTATGATTTTCTCAAAAGTGCCTCTAATGATTTTGATTGAAGTTCCACATGTTTAAGATATTATTGTGACAAATGTAATGTATATTTTTAATTTTCTAGCTATAGCCCAATGAATCCTATTTAGTCTTGGTGACTTTTGCAGAACTGGTAAACCGTAAGAGATAAGAACAACTCTAACTGTACAAAAATGTAAATCTCGTTAAAACACACACTTTATATCCAAATGTATTTTTTCGTGGAGTGCAGCATTTAGGAGATATTCCTCGTTATTTGTGTGAGTTTTGCAATACTTAAACTTTTCTCAAATGGAAGGTCGTTATTAACTTTTTATCTCTTAGCTGTGCAAAGAGAACTGAACTTCAAGGCCTCCATACAGCAACCAACTTTATAAGATTTGACTATCCCATACTCCCCTTGCACCTACAGGCAAATAAGCAATACGATAATTTGTGCAAATGTTTGTCTCGACTAAAATGAAGAAGAAAGAGGATTAGTACAGGAGTAGAGTAAGTCATGTAAGTTATTCACTAGTAGAACTCCATATTTTTCTAGCACAAAAGATTTAAGAGATATCCAAATTAAAATTTGGAATGGTTTTAATGGTAAACCTTAGAGCTTTATATTACGCGACCACATTTTTCAGAATTTTGCTTTACCTATGCAAATATTCAGCTCAATAAGTTAATCCGTTTAGGTTTTAAGTATTTATTAGTTTTACTTGATAAATAATAGCTGTTTATAAAATTCTTTGACCCTTATAAACTTAAAATATTTTCAAAGCTTTCTACGAGTGTTATAACACGCATTTTTAAAATACAACTATTGGTTGATAAAAAACACATTTTAAACGCAAATCAAAGATTAGAAAGTAACTAGTTATACCAAATAATGCTTTAAAATGTAAAAGATGTATGTGACTTGTAAGTATAACTGTAGAGAATACTTGGTATTTTCAATGGACATATGTACATACAAAATTTCGAGATAAAATACGTTTAAAGTGCAGAAAAATAAATCAGAAGTGAATGTTCTGGAAATTTATTAAAAAGGAAAATCTAAAATAAACTTGTTTATTACGGTCAAAATATGTTTCTCGTAAAATGCTTTTCCTTGAACATTTAATTTTTCTATTTGAGTTTCAATTAGAAAAACACACTAGTCAAAAAGTGCAATAAAGTTTCTCTAATCTGTACTTCTACCTCTCAACTTTTGTTCTTGTTCTTCTTCTTCTTCTTGTTATTGTTGTTATTATTATTGTTGTTGTCGTAATTATTATTATTATTATTATTATTATTATTATTATTATTATTATTATTATTATTATTATTATTATTATTATTATTATTATTATTATTATTATTATTATTATTATTATTATTATTATTATTATTATTATTTATTTCAGTTATGTCCCACCTTTAACTACAAAGGGCATATCGGTTGCCCCTCCCATGGAACGTACAGCTCATTGACAACGGTGTTACTAGTTTAACGTTGAATTTTGGGTCTTTAGGGTTTTAAACATTGAATTCACACACACACACACACACACACACACACACACACACACACATTCACAGTCATTCATGCTTTCACACTCTGGGGAGGATAAAGAATAACCTTGGCTGGAGAAAAATTCCTTTCCCCTACCGCGAATCGAACCCGGGACCCCTTGCTCAGCAGGGAGGTCCTCTACTATTCTGATGATTATGTCTCCTAGAAGTTAAGTAATTCCTGATAAAGAAGTTCCTTTATTTAACAGTGATTTAACTTAAATTATTTAAGTTTCCTCTTGTTAGATACGTATATTGTGTTTTGTTTAACATTCTTTAGCTGTGTCGCCATATAGGAAGGTGAATGGACGAAAAGGATTCAAAGAGCTCAAATGAATCCCCGGTGCTTGGAGTTAAAAGACTAATCAGCATTTGTTATCTAAGGGTAAGGGAATATCTTAGATCGAAACTTTACATTGCTTCAACTCAGATTTGAACTCGGAATTCTTAAATGTGGGGCGGATCACTTCCCCATACACCGCAAAAGTGGTCATGTTTTATGGGCGAGAAATAAGTGAGAAATTAGAATTCTCAGATAAGGCAAAGTGGCACGAATAAACAATAAATATGTTATCAGGTTTTGATTACTGAATGTGCTTAAAAAAAGAATCAGAAGCTCCTGTAAATAATATTTACTTTAAATGAAAATTGAAATGTCGATTTTAAAATTAGCTGCTATACTAAATATATCATAGCACATAGTTATCTGAGAATAAAGATAATTATCCAGGCTTACATTTAATTTTAGCAGCGCCTCCACCTCCAAAGGTTTTCTTTTTGGAGAGAAGGGAAAAATTATTTTTAAAGCACAACAGCACTTAATATTTTGGCCTACAACAGCCAGGGAACAATAAAGATACGGTACAAGAAAATGGAGGGGATATAGCGCATTGGGAATTCATTTGTTTCCAACCATCCAATTATGTGTTTTTCTAAATGGCGACTAGAGAGAGCTGTATGGGTTGCTTCATGGCACGACCATTCGTGCCCAGTAGCGGCAACGAATAACTTGAAATTTAGACAAGTCTTCTTTGCCGACCCCAGGGTCCTAGAAAGGTTCCCGCTGGTTGTGAACACTCATTTGAATGCGTGTATTTCAAGTTTATCGTCTTGGTTATCGTTACCGTTGTCAGTGGTGGTGAACCAGGCTTTACTTTGATTTTCATTGGTGCTGAGGTGTTTCAAAAGTAAACAACTTTAAAAAAATCTGATGCCTAGCACTCACGTAACCTTCTCTGCGCTTGTACTAACCGTTCTTACAAACACTTATTCCTATATCTTCTTCGTGTTGAGATACACATTTGTAAAGATTATCTTATTGCTTATTTCCTTGTAGGTGCAAGGGGATTATGGGAATACATCAGGCTTTGAGCAATAGCTAAATCTTTTAAAGCTTTCAAATTCTGTTCTCTTTGCACGGTTAACATATAAAAATGAATTACTTTGTTCCATTTGACAGAAGTATAATTTCTTCAAAACTCACACTAATAACCTGGAATATCTTCGAAATGGTTCACTCTACAAAAAAAAATATTTGCACATAAATTGTGTGCTTTAGCAAGATACGCATTTTTGTATACTAAGATTTTGTCTATCTCTTACGGTTTACCAGTGATGCAAAAGCCACCCAGAGTAAACAGGACTTCATGGGCCAGAAAATTCAAGATACACATTTTATATGTCATATATATCTCAAGCATATGGCATTTTAATCAAAATTGTTAGAGTAATTTTAAAGCTAATCAAAATTTTCCATGTAAAGGGTAGTTTAGAGTGGAAGAATTTTCTTCAAATCTTCGTGTCGCATCCTTAAAAGACATTGAACTTAAATACCAAGTTTAGTTTTTAACCAACTTTTCATTTTTGAGTTATGCTGTTCACACACACACACACACACACACACACACACACACACACACACACACACACACACACACACACACACACACACACACACACACACACCTTTTTCTAAAAATGCTCCTTTTTGGATTCAGGGGGCCTCAATAATATATTTCCGATGAAATCTCGACATTCAATTTTTGGGTGGAATACAATACTTCCTCTTTTTTACTAAAGGTAGTCGAGAAAGTAAAAGGGGAACCAGAGCATTTCGCCATCTTGTTCACAGGCTTCTAAAAGCGTACAAACAATACTTTCATACAACACTAAAGGGTACAGGAAATACAAAAATGGCAAATCTTTTAAATATATAGCAAAAAGGGAGCGTGGCACAGTAACATTCATTGCTATTTAAATTATTTGTTAATACTTAGAGTGATAATAGAGGCGTGGAACTTCAGATGTGAAATTCCAATACTGTAAAATATTTTTCATGGAAAGGAAAAAAATTGCGCATTTTGGAAAGTTTTACCTACATCTACCCTGAGGTGCTAGCTAATCTTGACTTTTTAGATGGTCTGCCTAAGGATTCTGTAAGAAAAAGGAATATTAGCATTAAAAATATTAACTAGAATATCCCCGAACTATAAAGAATTTCAAGTTTAGAGAAACGAAAGGAAAATGCTTAAGTCTTTAAAAAAACACAAACACTGAGTTTGTTTTAGGGAAACGATAGCAAAATTACTTTGATACTCAGATATCGTGCTAAACAGTTGATACTGAATTTTGTTTTGTATTCTTTTTAACTGTGAAGTGAGTTTTTTCCTAAATGTGAATGTTTTTGGACGACTAGCCATTTTATTTGATTTTACGTTAGCTATATCTGAGTATTTGTCCGAAGAAATGATCATCAGGTTTTTTTTAATGAATCCAGCAGCCAGAATAAAATGTTGTCTTGTTCGGCCTGGGACCGAATCTTGTAAGCGGCTAAGCTTCACAAGCACGTTATTTGAACTAACTTTCACTGCCTTAGACCCAGCCATTATTGTATTTTATTTATTTTCCGCGACATTTACTTTTTGGTAATGATAATGATCATAATAATGATGATGCTAATGATAATGTTATTGTTGTATTTTAGTATTAATAAGAAACGAACAAATGCCAGTGAAACATTACGTACCTTCATGCTTGCAGTTTACGATGTGTAATCCGTAATGTTAGATAATACCACCATATAAAGTACTGAGTTAATTCCCTGGAAATAAAGATCCTGGAAGTAAAGTGAGACCTTTTCGATTGTTTATACTGTTATTGTCTATTGTCACGAACTACACAACTGCTTCTCACCTCATATCTTCGCTGAGAGGCAGAACACACCACTGCCGTCTCTATGACTAGAATTTCGCCTTGCAGTTATGCAACTGTATTAAAGCAAGAAGGGATATCTACTTACGCCAATGCCGTATGAAGTGGGCCACCTGGTATAGTAATAAAAGGTAATGGCTGAAGAAAATAATGAATTTTAACACATACTTTGATAGTTTCCATATATATCACAGCAATCAATGATAATAATTGATTGTTCCAACACACACAAGCCGGGTGTAAATAAACCTTGAAAGGTGTTATGATGTAATAGGTAAATGTGAATCAGTTGGAGAATTTAATGTAATGCCGGCGTATTGCTATGGTAGCTCAGTGGTTAAGAGCAGCCTACTCGTTGAGCGGAAGATTTATGGTTCAAATCTCGGCCATGGTATTGAATTTTTGTTCTGATTCTACCTTTCACACATCTTGAGTTTTTGTTTCACCATATGATAAAATTTGTTTTATTTTCACAAAATGCTTGGAATATAAGGTTTATGTATTAATTTAACCATCCTAATAATATACATCACAATAATAATGATGATAACGGAAACTTGTGTGTAATATCGTTGTTTTCACTGTCATTCTTAAATATGTAGTAGAAAGACGAAGGAAATTAATTCCCTTTATTTGTGTCAGGAGAGTACTACACTTTTAATACTTCTGGCTGTTTTTTATATTTAAACAACGGGTGTGCCACAAACAATGAACATTTTAAATTGAGCGCCTCTTTCAGTATGTTAGTTTGCCGAACCTGAAATTTAATAACTGTAATCTGTTTATACTGCGATTACCGATTGTCATTGTCATTTGTACGCATTGTTATAAAATAAAATGGGGCGATACATGAATAATCAACACATCCATATTTTAAAGTGCATTTCGAAAACGGTGAATGTTGTGCAGAGACCGTTCGAAGACTTCGTGTAATTTTTGGTAGGCTAAATGCTTCCATGTCTCCATGTATCAGTAGTACAGAGACTGGCAAGGAAATTTGAAGATACAGGATCGACAGTGAATATCAAATCATCTGGAGGTACTCGTTCTCGTCGATCAGTAGAGAATGTTGCTTTGGTACGTTCAATTTTATGGCCACAATTGCAAGAATTGAATGTGGAAGACTGGTGGTTCCAACAGGATGGGGCCACCTGTTACACTGTCGTTGAAACAACAAGGTTGCTGAGAGAAATATTCCCTACTCGTTTTATCCCTCACAATTGCGATCAGAACTGGCCACCAAGATCATGTAATTTGACACCATGTAGCCTCTTTTGTCGGGTATGTCAAATCTTGTCCTTATTTGAACAAGCCACGAAGCATTTCCCAACTCAAGGCAGAAGTTAGACCTTTTAAGGGTCAAATTCAAGCGGAACTTTGCTCTAGAATCGTCGAAAATTTTATCCACAGAGTGGATTTCTCCAGACGAAGCCATGGAGGACAGTTGACTTATATTTTGTTTCATTATTCGCAGTCTTTGTGCTTCATATTAATAATATCCAAATGAATTATGTGTTACTAAATTAAAAATTGCGGTGTTTATTTGGCACCCTATACTTTCCAAGTGCCTTTCGAGAGTGAGTCTTTCATTTCATAAAGCTAGATTGTGTCGACCACCTGCTTGAGCAGGAATTTCAACCATACACCTGGCAGAACATATAGAATGAATCACCAGTATCACTGACCATACCGAATGATTTGGTTCTGAGACGAGACAATAAAAGGAAAATTTAATAGCCACCTGGAAGATATTCCCCATTCTACAGCCCTTGACACTGAACTCTGGCTGGTAAGATCTCCCTGCTGGTAGTGTTTTCACAGGCACCACACAAGTCCACCTTAATTCTTTTGTACACGATTTAATTCCAAAACAAAGTAGATTTTTCAAACTTGACAACCTATAGTAAACATTTGCATCCTATTTGTTGGTTTGTAGCTCTAACGTGTAAAGCATTAAACAGTCCCAGGCAAACTGGGTTTGAATCCTTGATGCGGTACTACCAAGTTTAGGGTTCTCGTAAAACAGCCATTTGCTTTCATGGAAACACGTATGGCATTCAGATTTAATAACAAATATGCATCACGATCACAGGATTTCCTCTATCCTCTATCGTTTATTTTTGTGTAGCTTCTACAAATATTTTTAAAAAAGCTTACTTTGTTTATTCATTTAATGGTAATCGAGTTAAGTTTGCAGCAGGTACAAAAGAAATGCATACCACTTAAAAATGACAAAAAATATAGAAAAATCCGAATGAATAATAACGAATGACTGATGCTTAAAATGTTATTAAAAATAAATTGAGATCTGTAGTTTTGATGTACAGTGTAAATCGGATAATTCGAATATTTATAATTTGAAATCGTCGTTAATTCTAACATTTTTCGAGATACCTTGAATTTTGTATTAAAGAAATGCAAAGAAATCACATGTAATTTAAATTTCGTTTTCCTTAATTAAAAATTGTTGTTCAGAAATGTCAATCTATTGCAGAAACGTCCATGTCCACGTGTTTCTGCAAAAGAGGTCATCGCCCTGGGGTATTTGTTTGGGGTGGTGGAATGTCTTTCCTAAGTATCCATTAGTGTCCTCTTTGGTACTGCTTGCGTTTAAGAAGTCCATCAATATTTGGCGCCTAAGTCGTAGTGCATAGCCTTACAAGATAACTACACAAAGTGATCGCGATGGACTTTTATTATAGCTCAATTTGGAGAAACTTGTTCGCAAATATATGTAGAGTTATACTCACTCTTATACACACTATTCTTGCAAATGCTTACTTCTCTACCTAATCAAGGTAAACATTTTCAGAAATTATATTATCGCTTATTTTGTTGTAGGTGCAAGGAAACTACGAGAATAGTGTAGTCTTTATGCGATGTTCAAGTATATTAAACCTGGTCGCTATGTGATAGCTTTGAAATTCCACTCTTTTGCAGATAAAAAGGGATCAACAATAAATAACGATTTCCCATTTAGGAGAAATATTTTTTAAAAAATCTGATCTACTCTTGTTCTAACTATTCCTACAGACTCTTATACCTATACTTCATGTAGTCAGGATAAACGTTTGCACAAATTATCTTATCGCCAGTTTTCTTGTAGGTGCAAGGGGAATATGGGAATACAGTAGGCTTTGGGCGATAGTCAAATATTTTAGAGCTGGTCGCTATAGGAAGGTTTTGAAATTCCGTTCCCTTTGTACGTTCAAGAGATAAAAAAATGAATAACTGCCTTCCATTTGAGAAAAGTATGAGTATTGCAAAATGCTCACAAATAACAAGGAATATCTGAGAAATGGTTCACTATAAAAATGCAGTTGGACATCAATTGTGTTTTAACGGGACATACATTTTCGTAAGTCAGATCTGGTCTATCTCTTACGGTTTACCTGTTGTGCAAAAGCCTTTAAGAGTAAACGGGACTACATGGGATGTAGCCAGAAGTTTCAAAATATACATTTCATTTGCCATAAAAATACCTTAAACAAACAGCATTTTAATCAAATCGTTGGAGCCATTTTTGAGAAAATCAAAATTTGCGAAAAAGTTTCATGTGAAGGATAGTTTAGGGTAGAGCAATTTTCTTCAAAATATTGGTGTCACATGTTTAAATCACATTGAACTTATATACCAACTTTGGTTTTTAACCGGCGTTTCATTTCGGAGTTATATAGTTCACTGACAGACACATTGACACGGACGCACACATGAACCTTTTTTAAAAAATGGTGTTTTTGGATAAAGAGACCTGAAAACACATATTTCCAGTGAAATAACGACATCGATTTTTGGATCGAATACAACACTTCCCCTAATTAATACGTAGTAGAGAAAGTAAACATTCAGACAAATAAGGAATATCTCCGAAATGGTTCACTTCACAAAAAATTTATTAAACTCTACAGGGTCTTCTCGTCCTTTAATAACATTTAAGTCATTTTACTTTAAGTCTAAATTTAACGTCATACATAAATTGTATATTTTATCAAGGTCTACTTTTTGTGTAATAAACCTTTGTCTATTTCTTATGATTTACCAGTTATGCAAAAAACATCCAAAGTAAAGAGGACTTCAGAGGTGATTCCCAAAAAATTGAATACATACATTTATTTTCCATAAAACATCTTAACCACATTTTAATCAAAATCGTTAATGCCTTTTTGTATAAAATCAAACTTTCCGAAAAATGTTCCATGTAATGTGTAACTTCGGATGAGGGATTTTCATGAAAATCTTCGTAGTTAAATATGAAGTTTGATATTTAACTGACTTTTCTTTTTTAAGTTACGCTAAACGAAATACACACACACATACCATTTTTCAAACAAAAAATGCTTCCAATTTACATTTCAGGGGGTCCTAGACATTTCCTAGGGCTCCTATGTATTTTCTTTGAAATCTCGATATCGAATTTTTGGGTGGAATGCAATACTGAGCTGCCAGGCTCTAGCTCACTGCGTCACGATAGCGATTGTGACGATCTAAGAAGCTTATCGACGGAACGATGATGACGTCATTCGGAGTGTATCTGCATGCAGTTACAAATCTATTTCAACTACTACAAATTTTATGACTCTTAATGAGCGGTTAGAGCGGTATGGAGTGCTGGAAATACCTACTTGAAGTAGGACGACAATAATGTTATATGGGATGAAAAACATGGACTAGAGAAAATAAATTGTTTGGGTAAATTGACTGATGTTGGATTAAAGTCTCAGAACCGGATAATGTTTTCAAAGCTGGATCATAAAACAACTTGCACATGTGAACAATTTCGTTTAGATTCCTTAGGGCATAATTTAAAGGCTCTCTGAATACAAAACAACCATTAAAAACCTGATGTGCTGCACTCACATGACTTTCTCTACTCTTGTACTAACTATACTTACAAACCCTTATTCGTATATGTTCCTATATTAGTCGAGATAAACAGTTGCATAAATTATCAAAAAGTGAATAACGACCTTCCATTTGAGAAAAGTGTAAGTATTGCAAAACTCACACAAATAACAAGCAATATCTGCGAAACGGTTTCGTTAAGAGTAAACATGCGGGATTTTAATCAAAATCATATGAACCATTTTTAAGAAAATTAACATTTTCTGTAAATTTTCCATGTAAACGGTAGTTTAGGGTAGAGGAATTTTCTTTAAAATCTTCGTGTCACATCCTTAAAGGATATGAAATTAAATACCAACTTTGAACTATAACCGACTTTTCGTTTTTGAGTTATGTTGTTCACAGACATACCCCCCCCCCCCCCCACAAACACACACACAGAACTGTTTTGTAATTTTTTTTTATTCAGGTCTCCGCAAGACATATTTCCGGTGAAATATTGACATCGAATTTTTGGGTCAAATGCAATACTTCCCATATTTAATATTCGTAGTATGGAAAGTACAAACGCGTTTGTCATATCTCAAAGAGGCAAAGTACCATAAATATCAAACTTAGTATATAAGTTAGATGTTTCAAAAATTCGATGCGAATGTTTAAAACATAACTTTAATCTGAACTGGGCACCCTTCATTTAAAGAACACTTTTCCTTATTTTTTATTTTCTCAGAAATAGCTCTAGTGGTGTTGACTCAAATACTATAGACCTGTTGAAGATATTTGCCTAACTTGAATTTCTGTGAATAAAGTGTGCCATCACAATTGCTGGGAATGACTATTTATAATTTTGTATAAGTGGTGAGTCGCATAACATAGAAAGAACCTTACTCCACGAAAAACATAGATCTCGTTTGAACTCATAATTCGTGTCAAACAAAGTTTTTGTAGAATTTAATATTTCCAGCATATTCATTGCTATTGGTTTCATTGTTGAAATATATGCTTTTTTTCAAGTGCTGTTACTATTAGTTTTTATTTTGGTCAGTGCCTGAAAGTATTGAATTCCACCCGAAATTCCGTTGTCATTTCATTTAAATCCTAAAAGGCATTTAAGAACAAGGCCCGCATACATGTGTGTAAGGGGGAGTGTGTGTGTCTGTGAGGGAGAGAAAGAGAGAGAGAGTGTGTGTATGTGTGTATGTGTGTTACTTGACATATAAGTTCAATATGTCCCAAGGATCCGACACAGATAGTTCCAAGGAAATCTCCCTACTCCCAACTATCGTTTTACATAGAATATCTTTCATATCTTTGTTTTCTCATAAATGGCTCTGTTTAGATTGAAATATTACACGTTTTCATGACTAATAAAATCCTGATTTTTGGGTGGGTGGGGGGGGGGGGGGGGGGACAACCTGTAAAAACCTCTTCACTTGGAACGAATTTTTTGAAAGTTTGTATAACTCGTAAACCACAAGAGATTCCTGAACTTCTCAACCTTGTCATTTTTAAATGCTCATCATTCAGTTGTTTATCACGATGTAATGAAAAGAAATTTGGAATATCGAGGTCAACATGCTCTAAGGATAAGACTAGAGAGCACATCTTGCTTAGGTTCGCACAGCTCATGGTCCCTGACAGAAATACAGCCAACAGTACGTCAGTAGACAATTGCAGGTACACAGCGATATCTGAAGCAGGAATCGTGCCTCTAGTTGCGCTTATTATAGTAGTGCCAGCCTTGGAATGTGTATTCACGCTAGATTAAAGTACAGAAGTCGCTCAAAATAGCGGAACTTAAATGCTATTTTTAGTTCATGGAGTATATTTAGCTTATAAAGTGTAAACGATGTTTTCAACTACTCCGTTACCTTTCCTATACTTTTCAAAAACCCTGCTCCCAGTCCGTTTCGGCCTCAAGTGATATATCCTCGAGCATTATATCATGCATTTTGTGTAAGGTACATTTGTTTAAGTATTCGTTTTATCCTGGCCCAAGCTAGGATCACACATGTATGGGGGCAAGCGAACGACGGCGTGGCCTAATAAAACTAAATATGTATCCACTTTGACAACCTTTGTTGGTTTGTTTATTTCAATCATCCTAGATCGGTTTTACGCATAGAACTGTCAATCTGAACCTCTTTGTTCTGCAACCACAATATCATAGTTCTACTCCTAGGCGGAGGTTCATCTAGTTCTTCACTACTTTTTCCTTTACTTGCGACATAAAATAGTGAATCGTACTATTTTACAACTGAAATTAAGAGCAATTAGTAGCGACTAAACATAGCGCGAATAACATTTGATGTAAGTTGGCAACGTAACTAGCAGAACAACGCTTGTGCGGAAGTTTACAGAACTCAGGTTATACTATGTAGACTGTGTTCCCTCTCCCCTTAATTTTCCTAATACCATGAGATGGTGAACAGACAGTAGTGGAAATAGGTTGCCGGATATCGGGTATACGATGATTTCACTTGTTTTGAACTGGTCACAGAGAAGTGAAACAGGTTCACGTTGCTCTTTAGTTGCTGTGTTCTTAAATTTAAATATAGATTAGTGAAATGGGACGAAAAATGGCGTCGAACACGAACACGTCTAAATTTAAGCAGTTGAAAGAATAATATGGATCTAAGTACTTCAGGAAAAATGAGGAACGTATTATATGCACTATGTTCAACATGAAAATACAGTAAATTATTATATATTTATGCCAACAAACTTAAGATAACCCATCTGTGAAAAATGGGCAAAAATGACAACATTTTTAATTTTTGGCTTTTTATACTATAAATAAGTTTAAACCTTTGGCTTTCATTTTCGTGCTTTTGTTTACTCATCTGCGTCGTTTAAATGACTTCACCGATGGTTTTAAATGGCCATGTGCTAGGTGGTATGTCAGTTTAATTGCCCATAAATACTAGAAGCAAGTTAAGTAGAGTGCACTTGAAGTGCTTGCAATGTTTTTCCGACTCAATATCTGTTCAGTTTGAGTTTGAATTAAGGGGTTTCTTCTGACAAATTAGCTGAAACATGTTGGCTAACCTGAGAATCATCTATATGAGAGCTATCTGTTGGACAAATTCCAAAGTTCCTTGGTTTATCTCAGGACCTCCTAAATACCGGACCTGACACTGTGATTCAAGATGGCGGCCTATGTGGTGGGAACTACTTGTAAACAACTCGTCTACAGGCTACGATTTCAACGCAGTAAAATAAAAATGTGGTGTAATAACACGCCTATTTTGTGAATATGGGCTGTGTTAAACACAAAAACACTGTCTTAAACATAAACTCAAGTAAACAAAAAAGAATGACATTTAATATTAAACGATAAACCATGGGCAATGAAATATATAACCTCAAATATCATTCATGCAATCTACAGGTTTACATGCCATTATGTAACTGCATTACACACTCAAATTACAAAGAAGATAGACAAAACTGCAAGCAGCGTGTTACTTAAATAAAACAGAAGTGTTGACATTGAGTTGACTCAATTATTAATCATTGTTTACACTGTTTTTCACATTTGTACAATGTACATAATGTTATATACCTACACAAAACATACTATACTGGATGGCTGATATACAAATGCTGCCATTTAGAATAATTAGCTAACTACTAAATTCAAAAGCTTTAGGGTGGTGCTTTTACTATTACTGAAAACTTTTGATTACTCAGTTTGCAACAACATATTACTCAGCACTTCAGGACACTTTATTTTACAGGGGGAATCCACAAAAGCAGATGAAACATTAAAAATAATAACCGTAAAACAGCACTGTAAATGAAATACATGAAATACGTAATCTTAAATCAGTATTGTAAAGCAACATTGTGTTAGCTTAGGTTAGGTTAGTTTTGCATATGAGTGGGGTGACAGGGTCCTGTGTTATCGAAATATTTACAATTTGGGTAGTGTTTATGCAATCATTTCAACGTAAATGCATTAATCAATCATTGTAGCATATATTACACTCGTTTATGCACATTTATTAGCTAAATATCCGTCGCATAAGCGAAATAAAACCACTTCATCGATCGTACGAAATTTTCTCATAAATAAAACACGAAGCTTGAGCGCACAATAAAACTTACAAGATCGTAATCAGCAATAAAAACTGCATCCATTGCACTATGTTTCATTCGTTTTCTCGAGCGGACGATTTTGTAAATATTTACCAAACTTTGCTATAGTCTACAGTTTTACATGCAGCAACATAACACATTTCTTCTAAACTACAGCTACACATTTAAATTACAAAGACAAAAGATAATGTACAAATATGAGCAGCATACTACTTACATGAAACAAACTGTTGGTGTTGCAGATGCCACTAATTGAATTCACTCGAAATTATTGTCTTTCACTATTCACACTATTCACCATGTTATATACACACCGGCAACTAATACACATAACGCTGCAATTTATTGTAATTAAATACTGAATTTAGAAGCTTTATGTTGTAATTTACCTTTTGTTTTAACTGAAAGTTTCTGATTTTTAATTTGCATCCGGGAATGCAACAGTTACGGTGCATTGTCGTGTTTGAGGTTAGGTTGTAGTATGGCAACATTAATATACACTACTGGAACAGTTTTTCTTCAACAACCTCTCACCACTGTAATCGTGACACAAATTGTACTTGCAAACAGATAAATTAACCACACTATACGGCTAATGTAGCCATAGTCCTAGATGGAACACAATAAACATGAACACGTGGATAGCACACGGCACAGTCAAAACGTTATTACATTTATTCCTGTTCCTATACTGCCCAAATAAAACTTTTGAAACACTCGCTTTGCTAATATGAAGACAAACTTACATAGGAATTATTATAAGAAACAATAACTCGAAGACATAGAAAATAATACGAAAAACAGCGTGTGGAAACACCTCAGAAATCATCGCCACCAGCCGACGCCATTTTTGTACAACTTAGATGGCAGTGTCAGGTCCGTTAATCTAGAAGGTCCTGGTTTATCTAGAGGGAAAATGTGCTAACCTCATGGTGCTTTGTGAAGAAATAGTGAAGAAATGATTTGTTTCAAAAAAGAAAACAGAATCTGGTGTAATATCTGAAATTGGTGAATATAATATGGGTTATGAAGCTTCACAGCATGTAAAGTATGAGGTTCAGGATAGAAATTTCAATGAAATTGGGGAGAAATTAAATAAAATTAGGGTAAGTGTCGTCTGAAGGATAGTGCTAGGCATTCAAAAAGGGGCTACAGAACTGCTAGGAAGCGACTGAAATTTGAAAAAAAACAGCTAAAAGGACCTCTGAGGGTCCTAAATATGGTGCAGGCCAGTTTTAATCAAGTACATTTGTATTACATAGTTGCTAAACTTTAACTCCGTTTTTCTCCGCTTATGATTTCCTGACACATGATTATGTACAAAATGCTCCTTAGTGCATGGTTTTGCAGATACTTTCTTGAAACTTGGTACACACATTGTTCAAACATGGCTCTAAATTTTTGCTGTACCTTAATAAAAAAGTTTTTATTTCAAAAAGGAATTTGTAAAATGGTAAAATTCTCAGAAATTGGATTATGCAATTTTGAATTTTTTTCTCTCGCATACAAAATAAATTACTAAAAAAAACCAGCCAAATGTTGTAGCACTATATGTCATTGATTAGCTGTAGAAGTTGAAATGTTCTTGGTTGAAAAGTATGTACCGAGGAGCATTTTTCACATAACCTTACAGAAATTAAAAAAAAAAAAAAAAAAAAAAAAAAAACTATTCAAGATATAAAGTTCAAACTCGTAGTATTGTTTTAGCTCTGAGCAACAAGCCTATCCCCAAAATTTGAGAAGAATTGGACGAAAAATGGCAATTTTTCAAATTTCAAAGATGTGTTACCTTAATGCTGGTGTTTTCAACACACAAGCCATGTGTGAGTAATGCTTTCAGAGGTGGAATCAGGACGGACATATTCAAATCCTGGCTATGGCAATGAAGCAGTCGCTCAATAAGCGGAAATCCGTGGTTCAAATCTCAGCTATGGCATTGAATTTTTCAGTCCTGATTACACCTCTTAAAACGAAAATACAGGTTTATGAACAAGAATTTTAGGCAGACATTGTGGCACTCGAAAATATTAAGGTCATATTAAACTATTAGCGGAAAAGGAATATATGAAGTAGATAATTAGTCCATAGTTTAAACATTTTATTGAAAAGTAAAACCGGTAAAATAATGTCATCTGAATCAAACTTTGCGCAAGAATTGTTTACTATACGTTATGAAAGAGTTTTGAGTAATATCCGACACAGTTTAGCAGACTTTGGGTCGGCACTGATCCTGATGGTAGGTATTAGGAAATGTGATTAATTGTACTTGTGTTGTTCCTCATATTACAAAAAAAAAAAAAAAAAAAAAAAAAAAAAAAAAAAAATTAAATATGATAACACATTATAGATACATGCTATTCATGGTTATTGGAGTGTAGCTTTTATGTATGATTTACGTGACTGTGCAGCGCAGGTCTGGCCGTCGCTTGGAGCTCACGAAACATGTCGATACATGTATGTATGTACCTACTCTGTGCTTAAGTCAACTAACCTGCTCTCTATCACTCAGCCTCCTGTCATCCATTACCACAAGCATTTTCTGCCAACGTTAATCAGTTCACTTGAAGCAGAGAGCAAAATATGATTTTGTAACAAAAGCTTATATAGGAATACTTATTGCTCTAATTCAGTCAAAAGATACAGTTTTATCATGATGGTACAATGTTAGCCAAGTATCAGACACCGTTACTACGAGTACTTAGCTCCGATTCGCGTCGCAGCCTGTGTTTTTCATTAGCCGCGCCTCTGCTCTATAGTGGCAACATTCCGGCCGCCCTTCGGATCTATTCTCCTTATCCTTCCTCCCGGGGGCCCCGTCAGGGGCATAGGCACAAAAGATCACGTTTCGGTCGAGATGTTAAGGAAACCTCCGCAATTTATAATAGTCATACAGAGTCATTGTCAGCAAGTGGAGCCTTACACTTGGAGAAACTTCGTTCTACGTCACATGATGTAATGGGGCAACCTTGAAATAAGAAAGATCATTAGCAGCAATTCTGGTTTATTTTCGCCGACTTCTTCTTCTCACCAATTTTACACAATGTTGTATATGCAGGATTTCTTTCAAGCACACAATGTAATTTTTGCCTGACCCCGTCAGCTACTTCACCCTCTGCACTCATTACTCATTTTCATCTTCCTTCGCAATGCTTAATGCGTTATACAACTTCATGTCCAAAATTTCAAAGCGAGTGATAGACTTTAATAGCCTTCTTTTGTTCTTTCGTTCGTTTCTTCCTCCGCTCCTTCCTTCCCCCTTTCCTCCATCTCTCCCTCCCTTCCTTCCTTCCTTCCTCCCTTCTCTGCTTCATTATTTATTTCTCTTTCTCTCTCTTTCTTCCTTTGTTCCTTCCATCCTTTCTTCTTCATGTGATTATCCTCCCCGTATGGAGGGCTCACACACCCTAGGACTGTCTACCCAAGCATATAGTATTACTCGCTATGTAATGGAATATGCTGTTAAATAATGTTCCTAAAAAAACCCTAGGACTTGCAAGCTAGTTCCTATGACCAAGTGCCTATTGAGAAGAGATGAACTTATGGAACGGGCAGCGTGAAGACCTGGAAGCGGATGATGAGTCCAGCACGTGGTTTGAGAGTGAGAAAGAGGATACGAAATGGATGTATGGAAAGGTGATTTTTTTTTTTTTTTTTTAAATTAACGTCCTCTAACATTGTGTCATATCGGACGAATGAATGAAATGAAATGGGTGAAATGATGCTCAAATGAGCCCGAGGTCCATGGAGCTTTAAGTTACCCGACATTCTCAGGGTAGGGAAAACCTCGGAAAACAAAAACCTTACCCGGATAACTTACCCTAAGCGAGTTTCGAACTCGCGACCTCTTGAACGTGAGGCAGACACGCTAACCGTCACGCTACAGAGGCGGGCTGGATGATGAAGCAGTTGGTGTAATGAATGACGGGGAAAGCCGAATAACCTGGAGAAACACCTCAAACACCGCGTTGTCCACCACAATACCACATGTGGGTCCCTGGGATCGAACTCGAGCTACCTCGGCATAGGCAAACCGTCTAACCTCTCAGCCACGGTGATTACAGATAAATTTGATTTTATGTAGACTTAAGTTTCGTGACAGTTATTGAAAATGTTGTCATCTCGCTGTAATTTATACAATATTGGTTTGTAGCAAATCTCCAGCATGTTACAACAGCCTGGGGGGGGGGGGGGGTGAGGGGGAGCGTAAAGATGATGAAATGATGTTTACAAAACTATCTGCAGTGTTAAATACTACATAAAAATGTCTAATAGTATGCTTTTAATCGCAGATTCGGCCAAAGTATAACCTAACACTAAGATGTCACCAATAAAAGCTAATTCGTAGTGCTCACAAATGTTGGAAATATGCTTAAAATGGCTTAGGCATACAAAAGTAAGTCAGGATAAAAATATGACATGTAATAGAAATCCCAACGTCACTGATCAGTATGGACTAATGCATGAATGATGATGAAGATGACTGTATCCCACTCTGACACCTCTTTTACTATACCCTCATTGCAATTTTAAAAATAGTCTTCTTTTGTTCCTAGTACATAAGTACTTTAGCAGCTGTATCACTCAAATCTCCAAGGTCATCAACAAGCAGAAAGTTGGCTCCATCGCCCATTATTGACATCTCCATTAATTTGAATATATTTTGAACTTTCGTGCGTTGGAAAATATTGAGGACTAAATATCTGCTACGGTATTAAGCAAACCAAGTTGTATAATATTCATATACTACGGGTAAAAAATAGGGTTGATCCACTTGAATTGAATACTGCACTTTTTATGACATGGTGTTAATTGTCACTTTGCTTTTGGTGGATTTATTTTTTAGTTTATTGTATCCAAAGCTGAGACTGAATTTTGAATTTTCTATATTTTTATAGGAAGAAAATCAATACTTTGCACACTTAAGGGTAATTATGTTATAAACTACCACACAAAGGTCCAACACAGTCTATTTTACAGTTCTGAGGGAATTAATTATTCAACTATTTACTCACAATGCGAAAATACCTTGATGTACAAAACAATCAATGCGCATCAGAAACTAAATTATTACAAGGTTTATTATTTTAAAAGCTGCAATTGGTCAGCAAGAACCATCAATCTCTGGCAGGAAGAAAACTTAATTACTTTTAAAATAATTAATTTCTTTGCTCTAATGGACATTGAAAACATTCCTTTAAAATTCATTTGTGTGGTTAATTTTTTAAAGCTAAACAAATTTCCAAGTTATGAAATGGAGCACATTCTGGAAAAATTTTGAAAAATAGTATTATTGTATTAAAACATAAAGTGGAGAAACATTTTTTACGCACGCACGCACACGCACGCACACACAAGCACACACGCACCTCATGACCACGAGTTTATTATCTGTTTGGCCTAAAACTGTCCTACTACATATGTCACGCCTTCCGTCTTTTGTCTAGCAGTCACCCTCCTCAGATATATACATAGCTTAACCACTTCTTACCGCTGAATTTGGCTGTCTTTGAGCCCATTTTGGCCCATATTTCGTTCAAATAGTGCCGAGAATTTAAGCAGAAAAGGGGTGGTTAATTAAATTGACACAAAAACCACTGGACTGGATTTTGTCGTTTTGTCACACTGGTGTCAGAAATGGGACTCGTCACTTGTCAAATTATTGTATTGTGTAACAAGTGTGTTATCCTTGATGATTTTTAACACACGAAAGTTTCTTCTTCTCATCATCATCATCATCATCATCATCATCATCATCATCATCATCATCATCATCATCATTATTATTATTATTATTATTATTATTATTATTATTATTATTATTATTATTATTATTATTATTATTATTATTATTATTATTATTATTATTATTATTATTATTATTATTATTATTATTATTATTATTATTATTATTGTTGTTGTTGTTGTTGTTATTATTGTTGTTGTTATTGGTATTGGTATTACTATTATTATTATTATTATTATTATTATTATTGTTATTTTTATTTTTATTGTTGTTATTATTATTTTTATTATTGTCGTTATTATTAATAATATTATGATTATTATTGTTTATTAGTTTAGAATTAACCGAATGTTTCAAAATTTCACTGTTGTGTTTAAAGTGACTACTGCAATCACAGATTTCACCGCAAATATATGTTTTGAGGCCCCATGAATAAAAAAAGCATAATAAACAGGTCCGCGTGTCTGCGCGCGAATGTCTCTCTCTCTCTCTCTCTCTCTCTCTGTCTGTGTGTGTGTGTGTGTGTGTGTGTGTGTGTGTGTGTGTGTGTGTGTGTGTGTCTTTAAACAGCATAACTCAAAAATTAAATGTTGGTGAGAAACCAAAGTTGTTTAATATCTTTCAGGGATGCGACACGAAGATTTTGAAGAAGATTCCTCTACCCTAAACTACTCTCTACATGAAAAATTCTTGGAAAATTTTGATTTTCTTAAAATGACTAACGATTTTGATTAAAATACCGCATGTTTAAGATATTTTAATGGCATGTGAAATTAATATTCTGAATTTTCTGACTATAATCCATGCAGTCCTGTTTACTTTTGATGACTTTTGCATAACTGGTAAACTGTAAGAGGTAGACAAAATCTTGCTGAACAAAAATGTAGATTTCGTTAAAACACACATTTTATGTCCAAATGCATTTTTTGTGAAGTGAAACACTTCGGAAATATTCCTTGTTATTTGTGAGTTTTGCCATACTTAAAGTTTTCGTAAATGGAATATCGTTATTCATTTTTTTACATCTTGGCCGTGCAAAGAGATCGGAATTTCAAAGTTTTAATATATTTGGCCAGTGGTGCTCAACCGAGGCAAGTTAGGGGAGGTTGAGATCACCTCCTTCTACCCGCTGGGACAGAATGATGCAATTATCTGTGATTATTGAGTTCCAATGGTGGCACATTCTTACGTACAGGAAATCAAAGGCGTACACATTCATATTTTACTCCTGGTTAATCCACGATGTTTTGAGGATTCCTTTTTTTGGCACGATTTACGTTTCAGAAGGTCTTCAATCTTTGGTGCAAAAGATGAAGTACACAGTCTTAAAAGATAAGGTGATTTTCACTTATCTTGCTGCGATATTCACTTATAATGTAGTTCAGTTTTGAAAATGTTTGTTCGCAGATGTAAGTGGAGTCGATGATTGCCATTAAACTAGATGCAAACAAACGTAATCTCGGATAGGTACTCGCAGCAGGGCAGAGACCCAAATAATCCTCACGCTTTTTTCTCAGAACATTTTACGGTCGTGGAATTCTGCAATGCAAGTAGTTTCATATTCTGTAGCTCGTGTGAAGCCTCACTACGTGTAACCTTCTGAAGTCAAAATAATTGGATTTTGGTTTAAAATGTTTTAGGTCTTCAAATTGTGAAGAGAATCTGTCGTACAATTGCTTCAAAAGTTCGTGGTATTTTTCCAGGTTAATAACATTTATCGTGAACACGGGACGTAAGCAAGGGAAATGGCATAAATCTGCAACTAACAGTCTCACAATTCAAGCATTTAATTTTATCGCCTTCATCTCGAGAACAAAAATATTCGTTCTTTCATTCAATTGCACGTATTAGGACGGTCCGCGCTATCCGCCTCTGACTACTAGGTCTGGCTGTCCTTGCTATGGTCAGTGGAGGGAGCAAATTAACATGTGTAGAGAAAGCGAGCATGAGTTCGCTTGTTGAGTACACCTGGATTAGACTTATCACTCAAAGCCTACTGTATTCCCATATTTCCCTATTACACCTGCAAGCAAATTAATAAGATAATTTCTGCAAACGTTTATCTTGATTAACATGAAGAAGATAGAGGAATAAGAGTTTGTAAGAATGGTTAGTACAAGAGTGTGTGCAACACATCAGATTTTTTCCATTGATATTCTATCTTTTCTAGCTCATACCTAACACGCTTTCTTCAAATTTGCAGCATGTGAGGTACATAAAGCAGCGCTTAATGATTGATAATGCAAACTTACGTATTAACTTAACAAAAACTTAAATTTAAAATTGCTTTTCTAAATCATTAAAATACACAAGTATGAAAGTGTTTGCTCAACAGTAACAGCGAAACACACGCATTGCCGCGAGGGGAAAATTAACAAGCAAGAGCTTTCAGTAATATGACGTAGACGTCGTAAACAATTTAATGGTTTTCTGTGTCTGATGACGTGAAGAGGAATGCTCGATGTCTGTAGCCACGTTTGCTGCTGTAAATAGCTTTTAAGAATGTAAGCAAAGGTATTGCTTGTAAGAAACACGAATAACAAAGCTGAATACAATTCATTAGGATATGGTTTAATAACAGCACTTTCTGGAAACAGAAAGAATGCAGATTTAAAAGTTATTAAAAGGACCGAGCGGGAAGGCTTAGGCGGTAACGTCTGTGGCTTGCATCCGAAAGATCGCGGGTTCTATCCCCATGACCAACCTTTGTGACCTTGGGTTTTTTCGGAGGTTTCCTCGGGTCGCCAGGCATATATTGGCAAGGATTTCCATATCCTCCGAATTTCCGGTCCCTCTATTTCGTTACATTACTCATTTCATTTCACCTTCATCCTGTTAGGTTTCTTTCAGGGTTAGAAGCCTTGGCAAGCGTCGCGGCAGCAGCACGGTAGGGGGAACAGATGCGCTATGGAAATCTCGTCCCCCGGATTGGAAGGCGAGACTACTGGTTTCCGCAGACCCCATTGGATGCTCCAAGCCCAGGGGGGACAGGAGCCGGTTTCCGAGTACCGCGCCCCCCTTGGTAGTACGAACCCGAAGGGGTGGCAGGGGAATCGGCTTGAACCAGCCTCCGCCGGGGTGCTTCTAACTGCCAACTGCTTTATAGTAACGTTCTGGCCACCCTTCTGATCCATTCCCCTCATCTATCCTCCCAGGGATGCCTCGTCGTGGACATAGGCACATTGGTCGAGGTGCTAAGTCCCCTTCCACAAGTCCTTGAGTCTTGTGCGTAGAGAAAGTGAAAATGCGTATTTATGATACAAGCTCTTGTGATTTGCACCTTTTGAATTATTCCTCTATGGTAAATAAATATTCTCCAAAAAGCTCGATATTGAGATTCCTTGAATAAAAAAATAAAATAACTACTTTTGTTCTGCCTGTGTGTATGTGTTTGTGTGTGTGTGTGTGTGCGCG
The DNA here is from genome assembly GCA_030765045.1 of Tenodera sinensis. Taxonomy (NCBI): domain Eukaryota; kingdom Metazoa; phylum Arthropoda; class Insecta; order Mantodea; family Mantidae; genus Tenodera; species Tenodera sinensis. The sequence continues at coordinate 156,122,102 of CM060963.1, forward strand.
TGTGCGTGTGTGAGAATCAGAATAAACTCCAAAATGAGTATTTAAGTTTACAATCTTTCAGGGATACGATAAAAGTATTTTCAAGAAAATACCCCGACCCAGAGTTCCAGTTACATGAAAACATGCTCGGTCATTTAATTTAATTGTTGTATCATTTTGATGAAATTTGCAATACATAAAATTCATATGTTGAAGTTTCCGACAGTAGCCAGTAAAGTGGTGTTCTCCTTAGTGTGGTGGTAGCGCAGCCGTTTAGCAAGCAGGAGACACGGGTTTGGTTCCCGGTAGTGGCCTGGGAGATCTGGTCCGGGGTGCACTGAGTCTCGTTAGTTCCCTGAGTGGCCAATAATTAATTAATTAATTATGGAGTTTGGGCGTGCAAGCACGCCCGGGCTGCTTAGGGAATGTGCCCTCTTCAGCCTAGCTTTATTTTTTCTTTTTTGGTGGGGCAGAGATCCATCAGTTTGGGTGGTACATTTTCTCATTTTGTTGATGCTTGATTCTTTTTTCCCAGGTCACACATCTTGCTGCCGTCGCTACCCAAGAAGGCTGATTTTGCTGTTTGCTTAGTTCTTTTTCTTTTTGTTGCTGCTTCAGGCTCTTGTTAGTTTTTATTTATTGTTTAATGTCATTTGTTTGGTATATTAATGGTTTTTTTTATGTTTATTTCTTATATGTTTGATAGATATTGTAGGAGGTCTTGTAGTTGTTGTTGGTCTTCTTGTTGTTTGTCGTAGATGTGGATAAGAGTGAGTAATGGCGGATTTTTTTCATTTTGATTTGGTCGTATGGTTTTCATTTTTTGGGCTGTATTGATCAATCGTCGTCTGTATGGTCTGGTATGGGCGTTATCTATGTATTTGAGCATGAGTTTGGCTATCTGTTGATCAATAGGCATGGTTCCTGTATAATTGTAGATGTTGCTGTTTTTAAAATTGGGTAGAAGTTTGTATGCGATGCGTAGACATTTCCTTTCAAAAGATTGTATTTTCTTCATTGTATCAGGTGTGATGAGAGGCATGGTGGCTACTGCGGCGTATGTTAAGTTTGGACGAATGAGGGCGATGTAGAGGTGACGAAGTATTTTTGGAGAGAGGCCTCTTTTATTGAGTTTGGCGAGATATGTTATTGTTCCAAGTATGGGTCTGGTTTTTTTTAAAACTTCATGGTAGTGTGGTGTTATTGTGAGGGAGCGATGAATTTTGATGCCTAGATATTTAATGCTTTTTTGGCACATTATGTCTTCATTGTTGAATTTTATAGTTACGTTTTTGTGTTTCTCTTTTATTTTTTTCCGAAAGGTTATTGCTTGGGTTTTCTGTACGTTGATTGTTATTCTCCATTTTCTCGTCCACTTTAGGAATACTTTTAGTTGTTGTTGGAGTCTGTTTTTTGCCGCTAATATCTGTGTGTGAATGCTCCAGTAAGCTGTGTCGTCAGCATATTGGGCAAGTTGAATTGAAGGGTATATTGGCTGTGGGGTATCGGAGGTGTATAGGATATACAATAGTCCTGATATGACACTTCCTTGTGGTGTTCCAGCTTTCATATAGATTGGGTTTGATATTTCTCCTTTTATTTTTATTCTAGCTGTTCGGTCTGTCAGAAAACTTGCTATCCATCTTGTTAACCGTTGCGTAATGTTCATTGTCGTTAATTTGTACAGTAAACCGTTTATCCAGCATCTGTCAAACGCCGACTGGATATCTAGAAAAGTGGCGACGGTAGTGAATCCTCGGTTATAGGCATCCTGTAGTTGTGACATCACTCTTACAAGTTGATCTTGAATCGTAATGTCACTCCTATAACCGGCTTGTGTTGATGGTATCAGATTGTTGGTGTTACATATTTGTGTTATGCGGTTTACTATAATTTTTTCGAGAATTTTGGAGAAAGTTGAGGTTAATGATATAGGTCTGTAATTTTTGGCATCTGTTTTATCTTTTCCAGGTTTTTCAAGTAGTAGAAGATTTGCTTTTTTCCATTCAATGGGGTGGTATCCATGTTTTATGATCATGTTGTAGATGTTAGCAAGATGTTCTATTGTAGCAGATGGGAGTTTGCGGAGCATCATATATGTTACATTGTCTGGTCCTGGGGCGGTGTTTTTGTTCTTGGGTATTGCATTTATTATGTCCTGTTCACTAATTGGTTTTTCTGCATCATTTGTGGGGTCTAAATCTGTAGTGGGGAATTGTGGAGTATATAGTTCTTGCTGTTGTTGTACATGTTTATTTATTCGTTGGTAATGTGTTTTTTCAAATTTCGGGTCTTGAGGTGTTTGAAATACGTTGTCATAATGTTGTCGAAATATCTCAAGTTTCTCTTTGGTGTCGTGGATTGTTTGTCCGTTGTGTTTGATGTGGTAGTTTGGGGATACTTTATTTTTTGTACTTTTGATAAGTCTCCAGAATTTTGCTGGGTCTCTTGTGTGATTTTGTGTGATTTTGTCTAACATGTTGTTCCATTTGTCGTAGTTATGTTCTTCTATTGCTTTTTTGACGTCTTCTTGTAACTTGTTGAGTATACGTTTATCTTGCGGGTGGTGTGTTTTGATATATTGTCGGTGTGCTTTTCTTTTCTTCTTAATTAATAATATTATATTCGGTGGAAGAGGTCTACTGTAGGGGTTTAATGAGCTACTTCATTAAGAAGTAGCTATGAGCGCTACTCCAGCCAATGAAGGAGACAGCCGTCTCCATTCCCCTTCCATCGAGTGGGAATCGATTCATATCTAATTTTAGCCAATCAGAGGCATTAGAATATCTTCCCACTTGGTGTAACTCACGTGAAAGGAGCTGGTTCCGCTTTACTGCTGTAAACACCTTAATTGCGATGTCAGTTTAATGTTATTATAAAATGGAATGTACTTCACGCATCGTAAAGAAAGAGAGAGAGAGAGAGATGTTTAATCCACTTGTCCACTTGTTTGAGTGACAATATACGTAACAATATTTACGTATATTAATCGCAAAAAAGTTCAAATGATGCGGTTCCAGGAGTTTTAAGAAGACGTGAACACATTAGTTATATCCTGGATTCCGTATATGCCATCCCCAGTGCTTCACGGGGCCTTCAACCAAGCTTCCCAGCCGGCTCGTAATAGCAGTCTTTTGTTCGACCAAACAGTGGTGTAGGTTAGGAATCCTAGCACTATACGTGTAAAATTACATTTTGCGCTCTTGAATTATATCATATTAATATTCTATAGATATGTGTGAATCATTTTGCCCAGTCATTTTCCACAACCCAGCATTTTTAAAAGTACAGCATCATATTTGTTACCTTTGGGCTTTGCTTTAACTAGACTCCGGTGTGCCACACTTGTGCTTTTTTTTCTTTTATCTCAAATTTGCATTTTATAACACACTCAATGTTTACATTTCATTTCGCTCTGGTCTGTATGTAAATTTGCAATCATAATGCCAAACGTGTTATCTAGAGAATGAAATACGCATTTGATGATTGGTTCAATCATTGGCTCCCAAATAATTTATCCTGAGAAGAAAGGGAATTTGAAGACGAACAACCTCAAAAAATGTAATTTTCTGCGAGTAACAACGTCAGTGAAATATTTAAATTTATTTTCAATTTACATAAGTATCAAAAATGCCGCTAGTATGCTTCTCTGACAAATGTGAAGGCAGTTTTTAAAAAATGAATTTTTTGGCTAATTTAGAAGTACTTAATCCTATTATATGAGAAACTGGGCTAAAACATTGAGCTTTTCCACAGTCATTTCTTTATTTATTCATATTAAGTTAGCCAATTTTCAAGTAAATGGATATAAAACTGAACAAGTTAGAAGTCAGTCGCAGTGTTCCTTAACTGTAGCTATGCGATGTATGCAAATATTGGAGAGGTGCATCGGGGAAGAACTATGTGTATGTTGGACATTTGAAGACATTGCTCAAAGTTATACTATATTCGTATGTGAATAATCAGGAGCAGTGCAATTAAAACAGAACGCCACTGCCACTGCATGCGCGAAAAGGTAAACATTGCTTGTTATACATACACTACTTGTGAAGGTTAGTAGAATGTCTCCGGAAGCTGCGGGGACGGCATTAATACAAGTGAGTATACTTCATACTTATTCATAAGTGAAAAAATATGACGGCTTTGTGACAATTCTGCCTAGCACTCAAAGTACAGGCAAGACAACAAAATTAATTATCATGACAAGGACAGTGCGTTTAATATTCCCGTCATGGGTTGGCTTTAAACCACAGTATGGCATTGAACAATCAACATGCACACAACTGAAGCCAAACTTAGAACTATCAGCAAGTACACTGTGGAACTGCAACCACATTTCTTATCAGTAATTAAACAAATAGATAGGTAGTGTATTACTCTCACATCACCTTCTCTATCCGTTATCTTTTATTTTTCGATAGAATCTATAGCATCCCAAAGTTTATTACTTTTTCTAATATGTACAGTAAGTAGGAGAAGTATTCGACCCAACATTTCCATGTCGAAATTTCACCGGAAATATATGTTTTGAGGCCTCCGAATAAAAAAAAAATAGAAAAAACGTCCCTGTGTGTGTGCGTGTGTGTGTGTGTGTGTGTGTGTGTGTGTGTGTGCGTGTGTGTGTGTGTGTGTGTGTGTGTGTGTGTGTGTGTCTTAACAGCATAACTCAAAAACGAAAACTCGGTTAAGAACCAAAGTTGGTACTTAAGCTTATGTTTCAAGGATGCAATACGAAGATTTTCAAGAAAATTCCTAAACTATCCTTCACATACAAAAATTTTCGAAAAGTTCTAGTATCTCAAAATTGGTTCAAACTCTTTTGATTAAAGTGACATGTTTAAGATGGTTTATGGCAAATTAAATTTATATTTTGATTTTTCTGGCTATAGCACACGTAATTGTGTTTACTCTTGATGACTTCTGCATAACTGGTAAACCGTAACAGTTAGGCCAAATCTTACTGTACAAAAACTATAGATATCGTTAAAACACACAAGTTACCTCCAAATGCTTTCCATTTTTTGGTGTAATGAACCATTTCAGAGATATTTCTTTCTGTTTGTGTGAGTTTCAAATGGAAGTTCGTGCGTAACTCTTTTATCCCTTGGCCGTGCAAAGAGAACGGAGTTTCAAAGCCTTCATATAGGGACCAATTTTAAAAGATTTGACTATCGCTCAAAGCCTACTGTATTCCCATATTCCTCTTGTGCCTACAAGAAAATTAGCAACAATATAACTTCTGCAAATTTTTATCTCGACTAACATGAAGAAGATAGAGGAATAAGAGTTTGTAAGAATAGTAAAAGAGTAGAGAAAGTAATGTGAGTGCAACGCATCAAGAGTTTTTGAATCAGGGTGCCTCACGACATGTATTTCCTGTAAAATGCAAAACTTCCTCTAACCACTAGTTACTTGAGAGTGGAAATGTGCTATATTTTTGTATATGTTTATTCATTTGCCACTTTATGTATAATTGAATTCATTTATAGGGGCTATAGTTTTTATAGTTTATTTATTTCGTTGAAAAACGTTAGAGAAAAGGGATCTGTCTTCTAAACCATTTATCATTGTTTTAAAACAGGATACACTAGACTATGGTCTTAGTTCAAAGCAACCATTAAATCGTGATTTTGAAAATTTGCAGCTTCTATTTTCACTCAAAGTGAAATGAATGAAAGAAGTTAGTGCACCTAAAAATGGAGACTTGACTTCCAATCCTGAATAATTGAAAATTCTAGACACGTATACTGTTCATGATGCCAATATCTCGGTTATATGCAATTTTAATCAATATGCATCAAGTTTCCATGAGGAATTCAAATCGATTTGAGTTCTCATTCCGGACTAAATACTGCATGGAAACACGGATTCAAATCGAACTGAATCCTTACATCCGATCCTCTTGGAAGTGGGATCGGATCGAAAATTTTTTGCATGGAAACATCTACCAGATTAAAATCTATTTAAATACGCCAAAGATGCTAATTTCTAGTGTATTCATAACATTCTGCACGCTCATCATTTTGTTTCCTTAGCGAAAGTGGTGTAATATAACACTACAACAAAACCACTCTTATTGTTCCTATAATTTCGCAATATATTCTACTAAAAAGATTCACTAACCTCAAAAACTACTAAAATATGCAGAAAACATTTTTTATAAGTTTGCCAACATAAAACAAGTGATCAACATAAAAGCTTAAATTATTTATGCTTGAGCTTCGCGTATCCAAGTCGATCTCATTCCGGATTAAATCCAACATGGAAACGTGCATCGCATTGAGAATGCGATTGGGCTCAAATGAATTTCAATTCCCCATGGAAACGTCGAAACAATTAGAATCATTTTTGAGAAACTAGGAAAAAGATTGGGATGGATTCCTTTAAATTTTCACCTTGTACCTGCCTATTACTAAAAGTCTGACACTTTCTTTTGAAATTACCACGCTTATGATAGTGTTCAAGCACCTGCTTGTTTCTAATTTTTCTTTTTTCATTCAGGTGGCATAAAAGTTTGTTTTTAATGCAAATTTGTATATGAAAATGTTGGGTGGAATATAATAGTTCCACTAGCTGCCGTACGTAGGCAGAAAGTGGTGTAGGTTATACGATACCTCACGCGCTGTGATCTGTATAGATCTATTGTGGGTATCACCTAATGGAGAAGGGTACGAAGCTAAGGAACCTTGCAGATACAAGTCATAGAGACCCTCCCTAAGAGTTCCTGCCTCCAAGACCCGTCTCACTGCTGTGGCTGCCTAGGGGGGACGATGAACGACCGGTCGACCGAGCAGCCCTCTACTGTACACGGAAGTACCAGCTCATGGTCTTAGGGGAATGAGGGTAGACGAGAGACATTTCACATAGTGTAACTCGAGTTTTGTAAACCTCCGCGCAAACTTTGTTCTTCTGGTTACGTTGCCAACTTATCTCCAATGTTATTCGCGCCATGCTTATTCTCTGTTAATTTCTCTTAACTTCAGTTGCAAAATCGTGCGCGTCAATAGTGCTATGTTTTTTTAGTGTAGATGTAAATAGACCCCAGCCTAGGAGTGCTGTGAAATCTGCTATCAAATTGTGGTTGCAGAACAAAGAGGTTCAGACTTCAGAGTGACAGTTCATGTGTAAAAAGACTTTTCATAGGATGATTGAAACAAACCGAAAGAGGTTCTTAAAACGGACGCATTTTTTTTTTTTTTTTTTTTTTTTTTTGTGTGTTTAGTTGGGCCACACAGTAGTTTGCTTGCCCCATACATGACGTGTGATCTCAATCACACAGAAGTAGCTTGGGCCAAGGTAAAATGAATAGTTAAAAGAAATGTAATAGGCGACTTATCCTTAGAGGAATTGCTTCACCTAATGCTTGAAAACTTACCACTTGTGACCGAAACAGACTGGCAGGGTAGAAAAGGTAGAACATGATCAGTGGGTAGGAAAGTCGGAATAGTTGAAAACATTGTTTACCTTTTATAAGACAAATATACTCCATGGACTGAAAATAACGTTTCAGTTCCGCTATTTTGAGCGACTTGTTTGTTTCAATCTAGCGTGAACACACATTCCCAGGTTGGCACTACTATCATAAGCGTTACTGGAAGCACGAGTGCTGCTTTAGATGTCGCTGTTTACCTATAATTGTTTATTGACACATGGCTGGCTGCATCCCTGCCAGGGACCATAAACCGGTGTACAAACGTAGTCGTGCAAATATATAATGGCATATGTGCGGCATCGCCATACGCCAGAGACATACAAGTAGATACACTTAAAAATGGGATGAAAACGGAATGAAGAAGAAATTTTGGAAATAAAATTGTGAAAATGGAAAACCATCCCAACATTTGCCTCCTGACTGCGAAAAGCGCAATGTGAAAGCGGGCGATCGACAGGAATCAAACTCGGGAACTCCTGAATGGGAGCCTCACACGTTATCGTGGAACCATCTCGCTCGGTGTAGGAAAGTTCAATCAGCTATAGCAGGCGTGTCATTATCTGTCTCCTAGGAGCCACCTCCCATACTCGCTGTGTACCTCCATACTTCCCCCTACCAGTAGACTACACGTGCAGTTCAAACTAGTAAACAGTATAGGACGGACGTTCAGAATGATTACGCGTGTGTTTAATTAAGAATGGGAAGAAGATTATTTTCATATTTTACATAGCGAATAACCAATATGTTTAATTTGTGATTACCCACTACGCCATGTATCTCATTTTAGTATAAGAGGCCCGTTTGATAAAAAACATCAATGAATATGGCAAGATCGTTGCATCAGTATGTTTATATATTTTCTTAAGACGTGTGATAATAATATTAATTATTATTTATTATTATCATTATTTATCATTATTATTATTATTATTATTATTATTATTATTATTATTATTATTATTATTATTATTATTATTATTATTATTATTATTATTATTATTATTATTATTATTATTATTATTATTATTATTATTATTATTATTATTATTAATTACTTATTTACTTTAGCATAATCATTATCACCACGCTGTTCAGCAATTTATATTTTCAGGATGAAAAAATCATACTACTCGTGTTATTACATTTTTCAACATTATAATTAATTTTATTGTCATGTAGGACACACACGACAACAGAGGGTTGAGAAATCCCAGTTCTCAACAGACTCAACAAAATTAAGCCGTCACAAACTTCCAAAGACGTCATTCAAAAATCAGTTAGGGCTAGGGTTACCATATCACCCGTTTTTACTGGGGGCTACCCGTTTTTGAGACCCTTCTCTGACCGCCCGTTCAGTTTTCGAATATTTTGTGAAACCACCCGTTTTTTAGTTAGCAGTAAAAATATATTGTTTGTAAGATTTAAAGCTTTCACGGCGCACGTTATTTATTACAGTTTCACACGGCTGATCGCCCGTGAAACTATAATAAATATATTGTTTGCTTATCACTTCAATTCATTTTGAAAATGAATTCACACGCCGCACCTTTAGCAATTGCTTTGTATGTACTCTAGCGGGTCTTTGCTTAACACTGCTTAAAGGTTACTGCACCTGTACGCTGCATCACTTTCTCTTCCTTTTTATGTTCTGTGGTGAAGACGCTGTAAACTGTAAACAAGAGAAGCTTCCTGCGGGACGAAATTCCGGCACACCAGCGACGCTGATGTGATCCTGGCAATTGACAGCGTCGTTAAACAACTAAATCACCTTGTTGTAGCCTGGACTGACTAGTTTTACCGATATATCATATACAGATCAGGATGCCAAAGATAATTATAAGTGCAAGTTTAAAATTAGGGCAGAAAACCATTTTGGCTCTTTAAAAGTAAAGAAAATTATTTGTAAATGCGATGATGGAAATTTAGCTAAAGTCTTTCAAAGTGATATGTATACTTTTTATACTGTTATTATAATTGGATGACCCAATACAGTGGTATGTCTGTGTTTCAATGGATAACTCTGGATAAAGAACCAGAGTGGCAAGCGGTGGAAAAAACTGTTATTTTTAAGAAGTGTTAACACAGTTATTGATGTCTCTGCACTCTTTGTGAAATAAGTGCTTTAAGAACTTACCACAAAATGAACTCTGCAACATTGGTAGGGAAGTGTTGCGAGGAACACTATGGATACATGAGTAATAATGTTGAGTGTATAGAACTGTTGAAAGTAGTAAAGCACTATTTTGCCATACTTGCACATAATGCTGCTATAGAGAGAATATTTTCTCTGCTAAATGTTCAGCGGACAGACGAGCGGAATAAGCTCACTGCCGAAAATGTAAAGTTAATGTTGATCATAATGTACAACGTGAAAAATGTAACTTGTGCACAATGTTATAACAGGATTATCTGTAAAAAGGATTTCCTAAAACCGGTCAAAGGAAATGAAAAGTATGTGAAATAGATATCGGTAACTGAATTCCCCTAGTTTTTTTGACGTCATGATATGGTAACCCTAGTTAGGGCCAATTACCGTAGTTCAAAATTCAATCATGCAAAAAGCAGCTCCAAGTCTACATTAACAGATGTGAATTTAGATTATGTTCTATGGCTAAGTTGTTTTGGCTTTCAGATCTGATCTAAATAAATTGGTATTGAGAAAACACGATCGCTGATCTAGAAGTGATTTAAAATATCTGCACAAATGGGACTCACTTTTACTATTGCAATGTGTCGTGTATTTATACGAGCAAACAAAGGTGTGATGAGAGTGAATGTACTTGAACACCCTGTATCGTTCCGAAATGTGGTGTGGGAGCAGTTGATAACCTTTCTCTCGTTTCCTTATTGACACGCTTTAGCTATAGCAATGACGCACTATCTTCAGGCTCTAATATACTCGTAGTATTATCATTGGAACAAGGAAACTTCTAGTATTAAACTGATTTCCGCAGGACCAGATTTTTTTTTCTCCATATTTTCCTTATTGTTACCGTTTTCTCCTTCTCCAGCTAATACTGCTGAATTGGAGGAAAATACCCACGTCAATGTAGTACCATGTGTTGTTTCTCTGCGTCATGTGCATTTGGAAGGAGAAACCGGTATTAGCACAAGGCCATAGGAAAACAAGTGAAACACCTCAATCGTCTCGATGTTACTGGAGAAATCTGTTGCTGGATGGTCATGGGTATGTAAATCCTGCAAGTAAATACTGATAATGAACGTATGGTAATTTCTAAGAAAAGAAGTACTCATGAGCGAAGGTAACTCAAGAAGTACATTTACCAACTTGAATTCAAAGAAATTTAGTGCCAATTTTGACTACATCGACAAAATGTTCTCCAAATGTTTATATCAACAGCTCCAAATTTGTAACTACTGCGGTTCCTAGTTTCTATTTGCATAAAAAAAACGGACAGAGAGACAAATCGACGATGATAGGTATTTGGGAATAATGTGGCATTTATTGATTATATACACGTAGAACTTGGATAAGGCGAAGCTGAAGGGACGAGGAAAAAACATCGAAATATCCAAAACTCAAATTAGAAAAGTTACGTCTAAAATTGACATTTTAGCAATACAGATACTTACAACCATCAGGATTTTCCGGTTGTCTCGGTCTTTTCTGACTCTTTCCACTTCCATTCCTGTTTGGTGGTATCCCGCATTTTTTCACAATTTCAGATTTTTTGTTCAAACCCTTTTCAACTTCTCGAATGACGGTGACTTTTTCCACAAAAGCTAAAGTCTTATACTGGAAACATGGTATACCAAGCGACTTGGTGGCTTTAAATTGCAACACACTGAACAGTAGCGAGCTCAGGCAACAAGTAAAGGTGCGCGTGTTTTAGACAAGGAGATGTGGGAGCGGGTATAGAAGCTCAAGATCGGGAGCTAAGAAAGTTATTCCACCCCAAACAGCATTCCAACTGCATTCCGACAAAACAAACAGCCCTGGAGCGATGATCTCTTTTGCAGAAACACATAGACGAAGACGATTTATTTTCAACTGACATTTCTGAACAAAAACTTCGAATTAAGGAAAATGAAATTCGAATTATATGTGAACTTTTTACATTAAAGTAAAGTATTCATTATGATTATAATCTCAGATATAATCACGAGATCTACAGTAGGACCATACATTTTTCCCATAAGTATTCACATACAGAAGTTAATGCATGAGTAAATGATGCCCCTTAAAGACTCCTGCGCCCTTGCACCGACTTCACCAAGTCTGGCACTCGCGTCTTTAAGGAAATGAGCAAAACTACTGTTTGGATAGAATAGCAAAAAACATTTTTACCGCAAGGGTGGACGAAAAATGTTCGATCGGAGGAAACTTTGAGGCTTTTCAATACGCATTGTCTCTTTACTCAATTATATTTACTAAACAAAAGTACGAGTAAATATGTTGCTTTTTAACTCTTATAGAAGTGGCAACGGGAGAGAACATTTTAAAAAGTTTGGCCGGAGATAATTTGGATGATTTTAGTACGAATGGGGAATCAGGCACATGCATAACCTGAGAATGGTATAAAAACACCCCTAACGGTACAGGGCATGGAAAATACTCCTCTATGTTTTTATCAAATCGTTTGCTAAATAACACAAACGTGTATTGTGCGCTTCTTAATTCTTTTATAGGTGGCAACACAAAACAAGAGATATTACGATTTTACACGACAAACCACAACCTCATACAACTCAAGCCACGCGGGATTTGATGCTTAATTTTGGATGGAAGATACGCGTACTTGACATCTACCCTATAGCCCGGACCTCGCGCCAAGTGTCTTCCATTTCATGAAGTGCTTTCTGGCAGGAAACGTTTCCAGGACGACGCCGAGATACAGAACCCTACACGTTGGCGGCAGACCCCTATGACACGGAGTAAATGGTGGTGACTAGTCTATAAATAGTCCAATAAATATTTCTTAGCGATTGATACCTTTGATCTTTTTCGGCCATCGGAACTTACCTTCTGAATGCACACACAGCTTCAAAGAAAATATTTGGTGGATTATATATCGCTTCTCGGGGTCTTTTGAGGCGTGTTCTTCATCTTACATATCACAAGGTGTGCTGGTTTGATAACGCAAGGAGGAAAAGAGGGGAGATTGATGCCTTTGCTTTCTCTAAAAAAGATCCAGTGATACCTACTTAGAATCTCAAACACACACACATAAGTTGTATATATGTTGGTGAGGAAAATGTGTATTATATAGTTGCTTGAAACCGCTGATAATAATTGAAACCAAAGGGAAACAGCAATGTTAAGTACAACTAGAGAAATATATTATATATGTTGGTATATAGTGATTTATAATTTAATATAAACTTGGGAGAACAAAGATCTTTGTGATTAAATAATTATTATTTTGTTATAATTGATTAATCATGTTTAGAGACTAAAAATTAATATATTTACGAGATAGTCCCACTTTCCACCGCTAGACCACACTCATGACGCATATAGTGGGCAGAGGTGGAGGACCCAGCGGCCTGGCGGTAGGCCAGGGCTACACTCAAAGGACCGTAGTGCCACAGGACAGGAGATGGCGTACATATATTATGGCGATAAAATTGTGTTTTACGTTTATCTGCATTCCTGATGTACTCCTAAGGATAGCAACAGGAAAATAAAAGTAAATTAACCAATTACAGTTGAGTTGGCGTGTGTATATGTATATGATAAAGAGGTCTGTATGACAAGCTGAAAGCACTCTGCTCCCCCTTTCTATTTGAGCCAATACAGTCGAAAGCGTAAACACGTATTTCGTTTTTACGCCATTTTGTATCCTTTGTTTTATTGGTTAAAGTTATTTACCAAAAGGAGTTGCGCACCCTTGCACTGTGGCCTAAAGTTATCAATGAAATGGTCAACGCTTCGTACAACGATAAATAGTGTGACGTAGACGAGAGTGCAGTGAGATTTTTTTAGGCGTTCTGTGTACATCATATGATTTGTTAAGATGCATTAATCAACTTAGGTTCAAATGCACTGTTGCGTAATACATATACAAATATAAATATGAATAATGTAGATTTAAACATTTCTTAGTCCATCCGTTGAATTATTTAGAATAAAGTTATTCCTTGCCGTAACTATTTCCCTTGAAATCATGTTTTGCAACAGAATGAACTGCTGAAGGAGAGACTAATCTCTTTCCTGTGCCACATATAAAAGTTCTCATGGGACATATCCTTGAAATTTAATTTCACTGACAACATTCCTTTCACTGACTCTGCTAAAAAACTGGTTTATTGTTTTGTCACTGAGAACTGGCGAAAGAAAACACGCGTTCAGTTGAAGCTTAGCTGCCTGGAATGGCAAAGAGTACTGACAGAAGTTTAAAAAATATAAGAACTGCAGCATGTTTAAACCTTTCGTTAGGCGCGCACCTTGGTGGAACACCGTTGGTCGTGTGGCGCCTGGTAGACCCGCGCTATGTTTTTTTGGTTATGTGCTTTAATAATTGATATCTTGTTTCCTTTTCCCCCTTTATTCTCCATTTAGCTTTATTTAGGATAAATGCATATGGTTTTATCAGTATTATCTTACTACAAACATAGCTAAAATGTAATATGAATACAGTATACATTATCATTTGTACCTATTACAATAAATGTAAAGATAATAAATTACTATGATCAGGTATACAAATTGTAAATTGAAATATATTGTCAGTAATAATAATAATAATAATAATAATAATAATAATAATAATAATAATAATAATAATAATAATAATAATAATAATAATAACAATAATAATAATAACAATAAAAATAACAACAACCACAACCACAACAATAACAATCATTAATAATAAATTTCACAAGTATATGATGTTACGTATTAAATACATTTATCACGTAGACTACATTGTCCTTCACAGGTAAGGCATCATCCATCATCCGTAAGTAAATGAAGCAGCTTTTCCAAATACTTGAGATTTTGTAATTATAACTTTTACTCGTGCTCATGACGAAGCAGTAACAACTTCTTACAATGGCTAAGCAATATAACACAATTAACAAGGCAAAACAGATATCAGCAATATGTAACACCGGGTCTGGTTAACCTGTCCGACACATAACTGCTGATCAGTCATTCTTGCAACCAAAGAAATAAATTGAAGGGCTGTCGCTACAGCAAACAATCGAGTAAGGTGTAATGTTGGATGTCCTAGCCAGGCAATTGCATAGGTGCGTTCATTTGAATACTGTAACGTTTAATTAATAAACCTTGGGGTCTCTCAGGCCTCTAGCGACAAACGGAAGGTTAAAGGAAGTGAACTGCTGTTTCGTCTAGTGCTGCAGTGTTATGGTTGCTCACCAGCGTTGAACTTTTTACATCGTTCTTGACGTTATAGGACTGTCCATATAATTTAAAATTATACATCATCAAGGGAAGGCAGTAAATCTTCAAAACTGAGGTATTGCATACCCCGTAACTTAAGCCATTTAAGGGATGCTGCGACTAAAATTTGAATTTTCTATATTTTTATAGGTATGAAATCAATAATTTGCATACTTAACGGTTATGTTATAAACTGCCACACGAAGTTCCAGCACAAATTGTTTTATAGTTTTCAGGGAATTAATTATTCAATTTATTTACAATGCGAAAATATCCTAATATCTAAAACATTCCATGTGTATCAAAAACTAAAATATCACAACAGTTTTATTATTGTATAAACTCTGATTGCCCAAAAACACTATCAATCTCTGTAAGGAAGAGAAAATAATTATTTCGAAGACAATTAATTTCTTTGTTTGGATGGACATTGATCATAATCATGAGTCAGATTACCTGTTTGTCACAGCGGGTGCATAGCACTTGAGCACAGAGATAATTATCTAGATATGTGGCGAGGGAGTTGATGTTTTTCGGTTTAATTGTGAAGCTCATTTTCAGGTAGTCTGCCCTTAAGGTAATCGGATGGTTATTTTTCCGCGTTCTGAAGGTCATTTTGCGTAAGTCACTTTCAGTTTGTAACTCGGAAAGATAAGTTTGATTTTTTTCCGTTGCTGACATGGAACTCATAGAAACAGGGAAGAGTAAACCTGGTGCACTTTACAATGGATATGGATACAGCGTAGGAAGAGTCAACAAGGAAAACCTTACTTTTTGGAGATGTGTAAATGTATAAAGTGCTTAGGAAGAATAATCAGCAATAATAACGGTGTTTTGAAGGAAATGCCGCATACCGCATGTTGTGTGCCGGACGTTGCTGCCACTGAAGTTCAGAAGCGCATATCCAATGCACGAAAGAGAGCAAGAGAAGAAATTAATTCAATGTCTGCTATTTATACGGAAGATCACAAGGTGTGCAGAAAGAGCCATCATTTTACCACGTGAATTTAAAGATGTACAATGGTGTCATGTTTCTTTTAGCTGACGATTTCTCTGTGCCACAAGAAAGGATTTTGGTATTTGCAAGCACTAAAGGAGTAACTGCACTAAAAGAAAAGTGCACCTTTTCATGGATAGTAGATACATTCAAAAACTGTAGCAAACAATATAGTCAAATATACACCATCCACGCCGATCTTGGAAGTGACGAAACGAATCTTGTGCTGGTGGTATACGCTGTTCTTCGAAATAAGAAAAAAGAGACTTACAGCAGGCTGTTGAACACAATTAAAGAGATGATTCCAGACTGGAACCCCAAGGATGTAACTGAAGATTTTGAAGCTGGTTCTATTCAAGCTTTGAAGTCTGTTTTTCCAAATATACAACTTTATGGTTGTAACTATCATTCCAATC
Organism: Tenodera sinensis; assembly: GCA_030765045.1. Classification (NCBI taxonomy): domain Eukaryota; kingdom Metazoa; phylum Arthropoda; class Insecta; order Mantodea; family Mantidae; genus Tenodera; species Tenodera sinensis. The sequence goes on from CM060963.1 coordinate 156,138,295, forward strand.
AATGTATTTGGAGAAGCGTGCAAGATTAGGAAAGGCACGTGATTACGTTCAAAATGAGGAAATCAGACTTCACATAAGGATGTGTTCTGCATTAGTTCTTTTCCGCTTAACAAAGCTGACGATGCTTATTATACCCCCCCCCCCAAAAAAAAAAAAAAAAAAAAAAAACTCGCCAGAAAATGAGAAATTAAGTTTTTTTCTACGACTACTTTGTGGAACAGTGGCTCAGAGCCAACAATACTGTTGAAAGATGGAACCACCGGTTCAACAAAATCGTGCAGAGACCACACCCTAACATACTCGCGCTAGTTAAGGCCTTGAAGGGTGGTGCAGGGTACCAGGGGTTCCTTTTCGATAGAATGGAACTGAACTTGGAGGGAAAAAAACGAAGAAAGTCTGTAGTTACATTTGACAAGAGGATTGCTAATAGCTTGAAAGATCTCGAGGAAACCAGAGATCTAAAAAAATGTCTCAGAACTCTTGATTATGTGCATAAATTAATGACAAATTTCGTTTTATACGAATGAACTTATGTAATGAAGAAATATGACGAATTCTTGCTGAATGAGCTTGTAAATAAGTTAAAATATAAATATGGACGAAGATAAAACAAAACAAACTGACGAGTTCTAACAGAATGAAAATAATTTGTTAGTAATAACAAAAATATATATTTTTGGGGTGCGATAAGAGATGATCTCCACATGTTGTGCCCCGGAAGCGATATGCTTTAAATACGGATAGCTTGGCTAAGAATCTCTTAAAAACATTTTTCAACAAAATATGACCATGAGTAATTAACACTTATGTGCATCCCTTAATACCCAATGCCTGAAACCATTTTGTCACCTGCTTGACACATGTTCCCAAAAGCTACCCTTTCTTCCTGGGTTTCGTTACCTGCCCAAAAGCTACTCTTTTTTCCCTGTGACCAAAGGCTAATGTGCCCAACTGCTACAGATTCGCCACAGCTTCCCTCTTTGTCTAATAGTCTCTATCCTCAGATTCAGAGCTTCTTGCGGAAAGATGCACTTAGTCACTTCTCGCCGCTTTTTAACCCTTTTTGACCCATATTTTGTTCAAATACTGTCGAAAATGTAAGCAGAAAAGGGGCTTTTAAATGTAGCGCGCATGACATTTAAAACCTGCTCTAGACCTTTAAAAATAATGGAATAAAAATATTTTACTTGCAACCGGCTTGGGAAACATGCATAAGCCTAAAACTAGTCAATTTGATAAATTTTCGGTTATTTTTCAGGCCCAGAGTTCCTTAAAACCTTGAATTATTCCATAGGAGTCATCTATTTCTCTAAACGTTTCTTGCAGATATCATAAAAGCAAGAACCACTTTCCATAAACATTTTACATTGTTTTGCCAAGCTGTATTCAAAGCCTGCTTGACTTTAACAGGAATGAACTGAGCTTTGTCCTATGTTACTCGTAATAAAGTTGAATAGCTTCTAAAATTCAGGAAGCTCCTCAACTAAATTGCTTCCTTTTTCAATCAAGTGGATTTTATTGTGAATATATATGAGTAATTAAGGGACTTTGGGACTGAAAAATGACCGAAAAAATTATCAAATTGACGATTTCTGCATATAAATTGTTCCGCAAGCTTTCCGTCATCGGTTGGCAGCGAACCATTTTTTAGATTCCTCATTTTTAAAGGTCTAGTGCAGGGCTTTAAATGCCATGTGGACTACATTTAAATGCTGTTTTTCTGCTTAACATTTCGGCAGTGTTTGAGCAAAATATGGGCGAAAAGGGTAGAAAACAAGTAAATTCACCGGAAAGGAGTAGGTAAGGGAATCTCTCCGCAAGGTAAAAGCTATGAATCTGAGGAGAGAGACTACTATACACAAGAGGGAAGCTGTGGCAAACTGGCAAGCTGACTCGTGATCAAGATGCATGTGTGTAGAAAAACTGGTTTTTCTCGAATTCATATTTTTAATACACTATCTGCTCCATGTTCATTAAATTTTGTGCTATGCTCCTAAAATGTTTCCAGCATGTGCTCCATTTATGTGACTTCAACTTCAATTTGTGATTTCAAAATCTTAAAATTTGTTTAGCTTTAAAAAATTTAAATACTTAAAAAACAGCTTTAAAAAGTATTTTCAATGTTCATCAAAGCACAAAAAATTATCCTGAAAGTAATTATTTGTTGTTCCCACCAGAGATTGATGATGTCTATTTGACACTTTTGAGATATTTTAATTTCTGATACGCATGGAATATTTTGAATATTAAGGTTAATTCCCTGAATAGGCACTATAAACAGATTGTGCTATAACGTTGTGTGGTAGTGTATTAACATGAACACCCTTAAGTGCGCAAAGCATTGCTTTCATACTTATAAAAATATATAAAATTAAAATTTCAGTCACAGGACTCCCTAAGGAAAGAAGTTGATAGTATAACACCGAAAAGTCATTCTCTATGAAAAGCCTTACTACCTAAGGAAAATAAGTAGAATTTTAGTGGTGAGCACATTTTTAGGATAATTTCTACTGCTGGATAGAATGTTAGCCACCTAGTTCTGGAGTGATTTAGTAGCTGCTTGTAATTTACATTCACAAAATCAATTCCTGTATGCCTACTGCACAGATATGAATTTTTATCTCAGTGGATTCAACATTTGCCACCCATGTTACAAATAAATGTGTGGGATATGAAGAGAACAACCAGTTCCAATGAGTATATTGCTTTAGGTAGCTGTGTAAGGCAATATAGGTACATTAATGAAGTGGCAAATTGACAATTAGAAATATATTACCTAACACCAGATATTTTGTTTACATGCAAAATACTTGAAAAAGAGAGAAACAAGAATATTTTATTTTGGCCTTATAAATTCAAATTAGAACAACATAGAGCATTAAAAAACGCAATCGCCTCTAAAAACAGATTAGTACCTATGATCCTATGATGCAATTTTAAATTCCACTATGGGGAGGGCCCTACGGTCAAGGACCTGTTATTCACTAGGTTGTCATGTTCCTTGCTTGCTAACCTCTTTCACCCGGGTGGTTCCTATCGGACGGCGGATGAACCAAATGGTTGAAATGATTCTGAAATGGGCCCAGGGTTCCTTAAGCTTAGAGTTGCCCGACATTCCTCTTCTAAGGAAAAACCGGTAGAAAGCCTTACCTAGGTAACACAGACTTACTAGGATTCGAACTCGGGATATTTTGAATGAGTTGTAGACACGCTACCTCCACATCAAGAGTTGAGTAAATTCTGCATTGAGTTGTGCTATCGAGATATATGTATGTATGTAGTAGTATGGAGCCTCTAAGTGTGGCCATGATAGGAGTACAATGGCCAAGACACGCATTCCCTGCACGTACATATGTAGGTACCCTTGACTTAACCCTGGAAGTTCACCTTGAGGAACCCTGAAAGATGAGGTACTTAGTACTTACCATCTACACCACCACAATTATACGACACGGGACCACCGGCTATACTTTCCTTCCGAACGAAGCCATACTAATGATTTTAAAGTTCGAAAAAATAAGCCCTCCTCCGTAAGGTGCGAATCCTCGACCTCAGGAACTGGAGGCTAGCATGTGACTTCTGGACCACGGAGAGCGACTATCGCAGTAATCGGTGATGATCCCACATCTGTTCACCGAATGCAAACGGCCACCATTATGAGCAATTTTATGGTTGCAAGAAAAAGGCGTATCCATGGAACTGATTAATCAATAATACAGATCAACGCAGACTGCAAGATAAGAATAAAAGTAAAGAAATAAACTGAAGAAATAACAGTTGGTCAGGGAATTAGGCAAGTCGATTCTTTAACTCATTCCTTTTTACTTTCTCTACTGGTAAGTAGAGGAAGTATTCCATCCAAAATTTCGATGTCGAGATTTCACCGGAAATATGTTTTGAGATCCCTTGAATCCTAAAAAAAAAACATTTTTAGAAAAAAAGGTACGTATTTGTGTGTCTGTGTGTCTCTCAGTCTGTCAGTCCGTGTGTGTCTGTCGGTCCGTGTCTGTCTGTCAGTCTGTGGACAGCATAACTCAAAAACGAAAAGTCGCTTAAAAACCAAAGTTGGTATTTAAGTTTAATATCTTTCAAGGATGCGACACGAAGATTTTGAAGAAAATAGCTCCACCCCAAACTACCCTTTACATGGAAACTTTTTCAAACATTTTTATTTTCTTGATAATGGCTCTAACAACTTTGATTAAAATGCCACATGTTTAAAATATTTGCATGACAAATGAAATTTATATTTTGAATTTTCTGGCTATGGCCTATATAGTCCTGTTTACTCTGGATAAGTTTTGAATAACTTGTAAACCGTAAGAGATAGACAAAATCATACTGTACAAAAATGTAGATTTGGCTAAAACACATAGTTTATGTCTACATTTTTTTTTTTTTTATTATTTTTGTAGAGTGGACCATTTCGGAGATAATCCTTGTTATTTGTGTCAGTTTGGGAAAACTTTCGTGAAATGGAACACGTTGTTGTTTTTGTATATGTTAAGCGTGCAAAGAGAACGGAACCTCAAAGCTTTAAAAGATTTGACTATTATTAGTATTCTAATATTCTCCTTGCACCTACAAGTAAATAAGGAATAAGATAATCAAATGTTTATCTCAACTAACACAAAGAAGGTATAGCAATAAGAGTTTGTAAGAATGGTTAGTACAAGAATAGAGAAAGTCATGTGAGTACAGCAAATCAGATTTTTAATCTTATAATGGATAAATTAAGTTAAGATCTGCCGAAAGAGTGGGGATACAAGATGAGAAACACACGATTTCATGTGCTCGTGACATGACTTTTAGTTAAAGCGACTATAAAAAGGCTACAATAAAAAAAATGCATATAAAATGCGACGCAGATGTTTGTGTCCTCATATCAGAAACAGAAGATGGCTTGCAAAGGATATTACACCGTTTAAATACAAAGGCAAAAAAAAAAAATAAAAGATTATATATACATGCATATATAATATGGAAATAAACATACAAAAAGGGAAATGGCAGTATCGAAAGAACCCTTGTGTTATATATTAGAAGTGGAAGGAAAAGTTATTGAACAGGTTTTATAATTGAATTATTCGGGTATTCAAATAACCAGCACCAAAAATTTAAATCAAGAAGTAAAAATACAGGCCGATAAAGCAGCACAGATATCAGGATGCATAAAAGACATAAATTGGCGAAATAATTACACGTCAGTAGAGAGTAAAGTCTGCATTTATAAAACAATAGACCAACCTGCAGCAGAAACCAGAGAAATACAGTCAAAACAAAACAAATATTATGGTTATGCGTGTCAAATTCGATATATAGCAAAATTTATTAAAGAGCGATGGAAATACTGGAAAGAACACATTAACAGGATGGGAAATAACTTGTCTAGTAAAAAGAGCCAAACAAGACAGACCTTTAGATGGGAAAAGGACAAGAGGATGACCCGCTAGGAGATGGATTGACGGCATCTATAACACATTCAGGAATAAAAGGGGAAATGAGCAGGATAGTAGAAGAAGAAGAAGAAGAAGAAGAAGAAGAAGAAGAAGAAGAAGAAGAAGAAGAAGAAGAAGAAGTAAGACTGCTTAAGTTTCACTGTTGATGTCTTTATACAGCTGGAACGAAACTAATGTTTTTCAACTTGAAGTATGGAACTATTTTGGATATGTATGTATAATATTGACCGCCTCCGTAGCGCAGTTGGCAGCGCACCTGCCTCTGGCGCAGAGGATCCGGGTTCGATCCCTGGTACTGGCATGGGATTTTTACCCCACTGGGAGGTCTGGTACGGGGTGCACTCAGCCTTAATATGTCCCCGAGGGGCCAATTGAGTAACTATCCTGATAGAAAGGTAGCGTCCCTAAAAGGTCAAGTAGTCACCTTACGGTCGGGGAATCGGCGTGCTGACCCCCGCCACCCCAACCTGCACTCCTCCGTGGCCTTGGCTGCGGCTGAAGGACGCAGTGGCCGGGCGATAAAGGTAACCTCTGCATAGGGGAGACGCCGTGGGGATTTGGCGATTATATATAGTATTTGCACTTATAGGTAAATAATAGGAGGCTCATCAGTAATCAGTAAAGGCAACAGACTTATCGCCAGTTAATCGAGACAAAGAACGCTTGTAAAATGATATAAGACAATTTGCATGTATACAGGGAAATCAAAATCTTATTTGAACGAAAGCCCCAAGGAGCATCCCACAGCAATTCCAAAAGTGCGAAAAACCGAAACGCGTGAGCCTGATACGAAAGAAGACAGTGCCCCAGAGGAAGTACATGATCACGCTTTTAGTGGTGAAAAGGTAAAAGGAGATGATCGTTCCTTCTCATTCAGTTCTTAAAGGACTAGTATTTTTTTCTGTCAATCGTGTATTTTGTATTCCATTTATTCCTTCCACTTCAGTTTTGTTCTGATTTGTATGTAAATTTGCATACATAATCTCATCCGTGTTATCTAAAGATTCAAACATACATTTGATGTTTGCTTTATTCATTGGCTCACAAAGAAATGGTCTATTCTGAAAAGAAAACGAATTTTAACACCAACATTTTCATAAAAGCACGTATTTCTCTGTAAGTAAGTAATAACATGAAGTAAATAGGTACTTTAATTTATTACGAGTTAATTTAAGTATCAGAAAGTATCGTTTGTGCACTTCTCTGAAAAATGTGAAAGCAGCTTTTCGAAAATGTATTTTTGCTAAGTACTTAATTCTATTATCTGAGAAATTGTTTGAACTAGAACATTGAGCTTTTCCAGTCAATTCTTTATTTCTTCATATTAAGTTAACCAATTTTCCAGTAAACGGATGTAAAATTAAAAAAGATTGGAAAATTCAGTCCCAGTGTCCCTTAACTTCAGCTGACGCGATGTATGCAAATATTGCGGAGGTGCATCGGGGAAGAATTGTGGGTAAGTGGGACATTTGAACACATTGCTCGAAGTTATACGTGAATAATCTAGAACTGTCCACATTAAAGGCGACACCACTGCATGCGCGAAAAGGTAAACAGATACACATAACACACACCTCCTCCTCGCTATACATGCGCTACTATGAAGGTCAGTAGACTGCCTCTCGAAGCTGCGGGGACGTCATTAATGGAAGTCAGTATACGTCATTTGAAAACTGTGCATTTTCTTTAAGGATGCTTATAATAATTGCACCTAAATGTTAAAGGATTTTATTTAGAATTGTATGTCTCTTAGCTTCACAAAAGGACGTTTTTTTTTTTTTCTAATTTTAAAGAATGAGCTTTGCTTTTAATCTCGTATTGTCTTTTGCAGCCGATTTCTTCAAGATATGCAAGCGAAATGATCCCGCCCTTAACAGTTGCATCAAGGAAACATTAGAGGAACTTAAACCAAAGCTGAAGAAAGGTTAGTAACATTATTTCTCCTTACTCTTGTTCTCTCTTTTTCCATGGATTTTGCACCCATTTTTGTAACAACATCTATGCGAGAAAGATGATAAAATTATGTACTAAATAGCCTCATCAATTTTTGGATGGAATACCTACCATACTTCCTCCAGCAGCAGATACGTGGTAGAGAAACTCTAAAGCAGAGTTCGTCAATGTACATAATTTGTGTCAAATTGTTTTGTAGGTTAGCTATTTTCCAAATATTTCATGCTGCATGTTTACACTTTCACAAGTACGTCATCTGCAGACACGCAGTTCTTTTTCCTTTTCATCCCAAGAGCGCGTTAACTCGGCTAATCATTTGAATACAATGGTTAAATTTAGTTTATTTTCCCGATTGAAACATTTTGTATTGTGCGAGTTGACTATGTCTCTTATACTTCTTATTTAGGAAGCCCCGCAATTCTAAGGGCCGATCAACCTTACCAAAATCCCTTTTGCGGCTTTAGGCGATTTCTAGGTTGGATAAATTACATGTCTGTAACTTTCATTCATTCTACTTTGTTCCTTGCCATAATTTGGTCACCCATTCAGTGCGAGCTGTGGTCCAATGATGCTTGATGCTCAACAGACCTCTGAACCAAGACTCTGGCTGAGAGTAGCTGTAAGTGTTACAACACATCGATAACACAAGGAAGAAAGAAGTATTTTCTCTTTTCTAAGGCATGTCTCATCTCAAATAACACGAGAGAACATGTGAGTTAAGACTATTAACAATAATATTTCTATCAATTTCTATCCCAACTACTTGAGGGTTTACATTATTTTCTTTTTCGTTTTCTGGAGTCTGTAACGCATTTAACTTAACTAAGAACTGCATAAAACGTGTTATAATATTGTGTACGACCCTATATGTTTTTTTTTTTCAGTAAATGTCACTAGAGCGCCAAACATCTACTATATATATTTCTGCAGTAACGATCCCAGAACACGCTAACCTTCCACCACATGATATGAGTTTACGAAATGCAATTACTCTCCCAAGGTCTCCTTGTTTCCCAATGGCACATTGTTTACGATACAATGCATTGCAATGCTGTTATAGGTGGCGTGATATAACAGATTGCTCATGACAAGGATGATGAGATGACAGGGAACGATACATTAAGTCAAACAGATAACTGTTCACTTTCCAATGTGTTTGAGTTAGTACAGCTGTACTAATGAGGTTGTCCAGCTTGTGTGAGACAAAACCACATACACGATGAGACAGAATGTGTGGTCAGACCCCGAAAAGAAAGTATTTATATAAATATTTATTGTAAACATAATTTTTCATGTTGATAAGGATTTGTTAAGTACTGAGAGTGTATTACCATTGTTACATTGTTGAGAATATTTGTTTAATAACGTCATTAATGTTAAGTAATATGTTCAAATTTAATATGTATAATTATAAGAATCATTTTATATTTAATATTAAAGGAGTAGAGAGGATAGAGATAGTTTCCTCAACATTCCAGGAACTATTTAACACGTAGGATGACGTCATAGGGTACGCCGTAGGAAATGTCTTAGCGTCCAAATTTATCTAAGAAGAGCAGACGTGTTTTTGATACGTGCAGGTTTAGACGCTAAAAGTGTGATTTAAAACGAGTAATGTGAAGAAACCGTTAAGGAAGTCGGTCCATGTGTAAGGAATGTTAACTAAAGTGTAATATTCAACGAAAAAGGTGCAAATAAAATACGGTGAAAAAGGTTTACCCTGTGTCCGCATTATTTCACCCTGTACCACGACCCGAGATAACGAAAGAGTCAAAAGCTCAACACCATCATCCATATTATTAAAAAACAGTACAAAAGATAAAGAAGGAGAAGATTAATGTAGTGATGACCAAAGTGACATTTCTTTAATAATATCGATCATTCAAGCCTGCAGGTAGGGTTTTGTGCGGGAGGCAGATAATCTCCACACGTAGAAAAAAATTAAAACAACAATACCGTCAGATATCAACCGAAGGGAAAATAATTGGTCTGATCACCTACAAAGTGATGCCACTCCAGGCATGGATCCAAAAGGGGCAAGAATAGATAGATTTTCTAAACGATGCAACAACTGAAAAAAGGCTGCAACGTATCATCGTCATCGTCATCGTTGCCGTCGCCGTCGCCGTCGTCGTCGCCGCCGCCACCGCCACCACCACCGTCGTCTGCTTTCATGGATTTAGCCCTTTGACCTGTTTCCACATTGTTATTATTATTATTATTATTATTATTATTATTATTATTATTATTATTATTATTATTATTATTATTATTATTATTATTATTATTATTATTATTATTATTATTATTATTATTATTATTATTATTATTATTATTATTATTATTATTATTATTATTATTATTATTATTATTATTATTATTATTATTATTATTATTATTATTATTATTATTATTATTATTATTATTATTATTATTATTATTATTATTATTATTATTATTATTATTATTATTATTATTATTATTATTATTATTATTATTATTATTATTATTATTATTATTATTATTATTATTATTATTATTATTATTATTATTATTATTATTATTATTATTATTATTATTATTATTATTATTATTATTATTATTATTATTATTATTATTATTATTATTATTATTATTAATCATTGTTTTTAAACTATTGAATTAAAGTATGTTAAGTAAAAATAGAATATTGCATTTTAAATATAAATTATGGTTCATAGACTGTCCCTGTGCCAATGAGCATTTGGCATAATTTAATATTTACTCATAAAAATATGTAGTATTAAAATTTAATTAGCAGAACTTAATTTTCTGTCAAATATTGCTCTGTTAAATGGAATATACACAATCAATGACAAACTATTAATTATTACTGACGATAAAGCAAACATTTTTTGATAAAGAAAAACAAAACTATACAGAATATTTTCCTTGTCCGGAAGGATGGCTGCATTGATTTACATTTATAGCCTGGTTGACTGATTTCCCTTTTCAAGCACCAACAGTAGTCCGCTAGCGTCGCAACATTCCACCGACCTTGATATCTCCTCTCCACCTCTGTGATTTCTTGATGGTATCTTTCACCTTGTTCATCACCGAGGGATCCTAAACTATCAGGAAAATAGTCTAACTGCAAATACAAAAAGTGAAGTTTTAAACTCATATTACACCGTATTCGTAACTTTTCTAACATATTTCTCACAATTACTTCATGTTGCGGATTCTTTGTATTTCCCAGAAAATTATTGACTTTGAAAGCACATCATGCTTGAAGTTTTCTATAATTCATGACATCCAAAAATGCACTGTCCTTCATTAGCTGCCTTAGATGAGGTCCATCAATAATGTCATTTTTTATCTTAGCTTCAGACATCACAGAAAATTTACTACTCAAATATTTGAAATGCAAACCATTTTTTGTCCAATGCTTTTACGAATTGTTCTATATGCAATGGAGGTAATAACATTTTCTTTGCATCAACTAGACTGGCATGAATTACATTTTTTTCTCCTGGTGTTAAACTTTTTCTCTAAGGCCATTCTCTCGTTGTCCAATGTTTAACCCTGTCTCTCCCATTCTCCCATTCCCATAAAAAAACATGGGTATTTTGTATAACCTCCTTGTTGCCCTAGTAAGGTACCGGATACCTTTAGGTCCCCGCCCAACAGCCATTGATATTCCTGGTAATTAATATTTTCTAAAATGGTTTCAAGATTTCCATATGACTCTCTTAGGAAAACAGAATGTGCAAATGGTATTGAGGCAAACTTGCTTTTATTGCGCAATAAACCGCTTTTAGCCTTCGTTTTTAAGCATCAATAAATAAACGCCATTAGTTACTATCATATGTTCGTCTTCCTAGTTGCTGAATTAAACCTGGTACATCACTGCAATAAACAAACTGGTCTTCCATCTTAAAGAACTTGGTAAATTTTTCATCTCTATTCCTATATCAAGAAAATGTGGTGTCAGGACCCAGCATATTTTTCTCTTTTAATCTTAATCCTAGTAATTCGCTCTTGTCCTTGGTAAGACCTAAGTCTCTTAGTAAGTCATTCAACTCTTCTTGACTCAAATGCTGTGGTTTGTCTTCGACTATGTGTGCTGGGAAACACTCATCAACATTGGAATTTTCTGTTCACCCAGACACTGAACTCTCAGTATTCTCTAGTTGAGTAGATGGAACAGGAATAGGGAGATCTACTCCAGGTGGCATGGGCCTCAGAGCTGATGCAAGACCATCTGGATATTTAATTTTTTATTTATTTTTAAGTGTACCCAGATATGTTACACGTGCAGAAGTAACAATCATAATGATTTTTTTGTTCACGCCATATCATAGGAATCCCGAACTTCATTGATTTCTGTTTTCCATTGTAGCACTGCCTTAGTCCTTCACTACATGTTTTGCAAACAGTATGTGGAGCCCATGTTTGATTTTGATCTCCTAGCTTAACATTAAAATATGCAAAATGCACCTGATGTGATGTTAGTTTTCTGCTTCTGTAGCAAGAAAGAACCACACACGTAACTGAAGTTATTAGGATTGTTCACACATTTTCTCCTTTGTTAAAAGTGTACCACGACACAATACAAACTAAAAATAATGGAATAGAAATAGACCATTACCTCACAACCACTCCTGATCATTCTACCTGCAGAACTCTTCCATTGTCTAAAGAAGTATATAAGGGACCTGCGCGTGCCCGAAAAGCAGAGTAGTAGAAGTGAAGGAGTAGAAATTGTTCCAGTCGTACTTGTGGTGAAGTGGAGGAAAAAACGTACACAAAGCATTCAGTGAACAGCTCCTGTGTAACAGTTCAGTGCAAGTGTAACCTGACAGTTCTTTACTGTGATTTGATTTGACAGTTGTTCTGTGCTCTGAGTTTCTACAAAATGATCTAAGTGTAATGTTAGCACTACGCTAACTGGCCAGAAAGCAATAAAGTGTGAATAGCAGTAACTGGTGTTTTCTCATTTGTTACAATATAAATAAAAGTACTGGTAAAACTGTTCCTCAGTCTGGAAAATATAGTTGTATGTATATATTTTTTGTTTAGTGAAATTTTGTTAGTTGGACTTCATGATTTATCAAAATGGATAATCCTATTGAAACAATCATCTGAAAAACAAACAAGACTTTTCACATCATACATAGAGTGGAATGCATGTAAGAGGTATCTTCTATTTTACTATGTGAGCTTATTAGACTTTTATTTATTTTTAAAACTTAATTTTTCATGTGTTAATAGGAATCTCCCAGCTGAAGATACCATCAGTAGAACCAATGATTGTTCCCAGAATGAGCATTACTCAGGGAAGTGGGCCAGTTTCCATAGATTCTACTTTCACAGATCTTCACATTGAAGGAATTACCAATTTTGATGTCAAGGATATCAGGTACCTTCCTCCAAAAAATATGTTTTATTAAAGAAATGTATACAGCCTTCAAAAGTGTGTTATCTAAAAAACTTTTTTTCATAGTAAAAGAGATACAAAGTGTTTAAAAATGCCCAACATTGCAACAGGAGTTGAGATGGTTGAAACTATTATAAATGTCCTTATAAATCTATGTTGGAAAACAAATACCTGTTGAGATATGAGCCATTTTACTTGTGTTGAGCATTTATACCAGACAATGGACTTCATCCATCAGATGGATTGGTCAAAGAGGTCCAACATCATGGCCTCCCCATTTGCTGAACCTTAATCCATTGGATTTTTGGGTATGGGGACATTTAAAGGCATTGGTGTATGGCAAACCATCAACAATGTACATACATTACCAGAGCATGTGGCCAAAGAATGTGCAAAAGCAGCCACATATGATGGCGAGAGTTCTGGACTCATTGAGAATAGGAGTTGAAGCATATATATAAATGCATGGTAACCACATGGAGCATCTCCTGTAATAGTATTGACATCACATGCAGATGTTACCAGAGGGCAGAATGGTAGAAATCATCACAACCCTTGTTTGGTGTGGATGTTTACCTAACAATTGTTGCGTTAACCGTTTGTGACAGTAAAATGTTCCCTAGAACGCGCTTGTTGGATGCATTGTCTGATGTAAATACCTTCTTTACTATCTACTTACAGTAAGTAGATGAAGCAATGTATTCCACCCAAAAATTTGGTTATGATTCTAATTTCTTTGTTGTCCTTCTTATACAGCATGACAATAAAGTCAACTAATTGGGCATAATGATCAGAAATGTATGTTTCAAACACAGATGAATAAATATTTTTTAAATTAGATGAAAAGTGATCTATGATGGAGGAGCTACTATTTGTGACTCTAGTTGGTTCCTGAATTATATCTTTAATATTATAACAATTGAAAATTTCCTTCAGATTTTTGTATGTTCGGTCACAAAGATCTACCTTAATGTTAAAATCACCAGCAATAATAACTTTTGTATCGATATCTACATGATCATGTAGCACTGTTTCTAGATGTAAAAGAAATTCACTGACACATGATGAGGGTGACTGATAAATTCCAAATACAAGTATATTGCCTGCATTTGTAGCAACTTTAATTGCAGCTGCCTCTATGACCTTTTCTGTGCAAAGACTATTTACATCTACTTCAGTCACTCTTTATTCCATTCCTGGCATATACAAGGTGTTAGGGGTATGAGTGTGCAGACTTCAAAGGCAACTTCCTGGCGTTAAACTGAAACATAAGTTCCAGTACCATTTTCCTCTATAGTGCATAGTTTCATAAATAAAAATTAAAACTGGTTATAAGTGTGATTGCAAATATGTCCCCACTCTGTTATCGTCTACTTCTGCAATTGGAACAGCGAGATAGAGCTACAGAAGATGCGTTATTTATGTCTTTACTATATATTGCTAAAATGATTCGTTTAGCCACAAAATGATACGAAAGGACTGGATTCCAGCGTGTCTATTGGAATAAAGTCGTGGGCATACGCTTGGCAACTCCACAACATTAACCTGTGAGAAGCGCGGAAAGTGAGAGAATATTGACAGTACAACTACCCCATGACATCCGTGCACAACAGCAGGTTCTGTCAGTGCTTCAGATGCGTTAAATGCATTCAGAACTATGGCAGTCTTTACAAATCAAGAGTATTTAGATATGCTTCTTGCTTAGGGCAAAACCGATTGCAACACACGTGAAGCTCAACGCTTGATGAACTTCGCACATGTGTGTTTCAAGCAGCCCTAGAGATTGAGCAGAACACAGAAGCTCTAACGAGGGTAGGGCAAACTTGGCTAAGAAGATGCGATGCCTGCATAGATTCTCACGGAGCACATTTTGAACATCTACTGTAAAAGACATCTTGTTGAGTTTGCAGTTATTGACCATTAATAATTTTCTTCTTGTTCTTCTTCTTCTGCTTCTCCTTCTCCTTTTCCTTCTTCTCCTCCTCCTCCTTCTCCTTCTTCTTCTTCTTCTTCTTCTTCTTCTTCTTCTTCTTCTTCTTCTTCTTCTTCTTCTTCTTCTTCTTCTTCTTCTTCTTCTTCTTTACGTCTTAGGCCATCTAGGCTGTTCCAGCTCCAAAGTCATATTCTTTATAATAGATTTTCCTGTTTAGCAAAAGGTGGCTGTTTTTAATTACACGATTACATGAATGAGGTATTTCCATACTTAACATTTGAAGTTGCTATCTTTGATCATCCGACTACACCTTATGCATAACCGTTTTATGCAGCTTCTAATTTAGTTCTCGTAAATACGATTGAATAGCTTAAAAGCAAACCACCCCATCCCTCGTTACTGGCATTAGTTGACAAGAAACACACAGGCACATGGCAAACCGGATTTTGAGTGCTAGCCTAGTTTAGATCTTCACCCATTGCAGGTGTGAATGCATGCATGGCTGCAAACCAAAACAAAACATTCGGCCTGTGTTGCCACACTGTGCAGATAATGTATTCAGTAATGTTCATTTATCTCCTTTAACTTTCAAGATAGATGGAGTTGTTATTGGACTTTATTATTAGTCATATTTAGATCTCCCAGCACGCAAAGTCTGCGCACTCATACCCCTAACATCCTGTATAATGACTCCCCCTCCCTGATAAGTGGATCTAGAATATTTTGAACCAATTTAACAATTATCAATTTTACATACATCATTATTCCTAGTACTGTGTTCAGTTATAACAGAAATGTCCGCATTTAAGTCATTTAGTATTTGAGTTAAAGCCAGTAGCTTTGTATGTATATATTGAATGTTTACATGGAAGATCCTGAGCTTATTAGAAGTTTCACTACATTTATGGGTTGAAAATGGTTGATTTATTGTTGTTGACTCACCTGCCTTTGATCTACCACTGTAATTAAAATCTAGTTTTTTGGTTTAATATGGTGTATGATCCTATTCAGTAGTTTACCAAATTTCTCAGTTCCCTTTCAGTTTAGATGCATGCCATCCCACCCAATATCATACTCCCCGATCCACACATTACCACCTACAAATATAGAGTTATTTTGTTGGCACACCCTATCCAGTGTAGAGTTCACAGCATCTACATATCATAAGTCCTGGTCTCTTCTGTGTAACACTCCACTATTACACACTTTTGCCATTGGATATAAATCCTTTGTCACTGCCACAATGTGGTTCATTTTGTCCATGATTTCTTCTGGTGAACTGGATGAATTTAGATTGTACCTGAGTGCAATATTACAATATCCAGGTCATCTCTGTTTTCTTGTAGCTTCCTTTCAAGATATTGAATTCTGGATCCAGGATAGCAGTATACTATGGCCTCAGCATCTATGTATTTCCCAACATGCCACACCATGGAGTCCCCAATAATTAGCGCTGTTTTCCTTTCATACAACTCAGTAGGAGGGGCATTCTTACCTTCAATAGTGTCTTCTGATTCTTCTGAAACACTTTTTTCTTCACTTTCATTATGCTGGAGGTTAGATTCTGGCGCAATTTCTTCACTTTCATTATGTTGGAGGTTAAGCTCTGCAGTAATTTGTTGCAGCGGTAAATATTTATTTCTTTGCTGCATTTCATTGATCTCTTGCGTCTGTCTGGCTTGTGTTCTTTTATTTGTAATATGTTCCTTTCTCCTTCCTTGTACAACGGTCTAGTGATTTGGTCCATTTTTATTGCTACAGTCAATAGATACGTTTTCATACCTCTGGTCTGCATTTTCCTGTGTGGTTACCAATATATTTATTTCATGTTCTAAGCTAAAAATTTCTTCTCTTAATCTATGCTTCTCTTCATTGGCTATATCCAGTTCCTTTTTTAAGTTTCAAATTATTATTTGTAGGGATGTAGCGCTTTCACAAGTAACACATGTTCAACTCTCACCTAACTTTCTTGAATACAGTTATCCCATATTGTTCAGTATTACATTACCGTCACTTGTGCCATTACATTTAGGTATGACTTTGCCAGCTTTAATCCTTCAGTTTATCCATTCTTCCCAAAGTTTAAGTTTCTTCAGCAGCATATATCACAACTTTACTAAGATCAATAAACCACTACCAGATATATTAGTATGATTAATGATGGACTTGCATGTCTGGGTGACAGGGAGAGTGTTAGCAATGTGTGGATAAAGACTGGTGTGATGATGAGAGTTAGCAGGTGACAGAAATGAAGAATAAGCATATCATGAGATGCATCAGTGAAGTCATACTAGAGGATTAGTGGAAGCATATCAAAAGGCAAGAGGAATTGAGAAAAGATTACATAAGAGAATTTGGTAGGAATGAACTAAAGGGGATCAAAAAATTTAAGGAGCATGAATGAAACAAAGGTTTTTTACAGAAGATTGAACCAAAGTAGAAGGGATTTCCATGCAAGGACGACATTATGTAGGAATAAGGAAGACATAATCGTAGGCAATATTCTTGAAATACTTGAAACATGGAGACAATAATTTAATAAACTTCTGATTAAGGATGGAACACAAATACAGGATAAAATTGGAGTACTTAGGATGGACAGTATGTAAAATGATGAGTTACAAGAGGAAATTTTGGAACCGGATACTATGAATGTATAGATGGCAATAGATGAACTTAAGAATAACAAGGCACTTGATGGGGATCTATTACAGGCTTAGTTAGTGAAATATCTGGAAAAGAGTTTATCAAACATCTACAACATCTGATGATTAATATATGGAGGATGGAAGTAATGCCTGAAGAATGGAAGATGAGTATGATGTGCCCAATACACAAAAAGGGGGACAGAATGATATGCTCCAGTTCTAGAGAAATTAGTTTGCTATCGGTCACCTGTAAGATATTCTGTAATATACTTTATGTCAAATTCAGGGCATATGTCAAAAAGGTTGTAGGAAATTATCAATGTGGCTTCAGACAAGGAAGATTTATGATTGCCCAGATTTTTGTGGTATGCCAGATATTTGAAAAATGTATAGAATTTGGAATTGACATACTCTGCTTGTTCATTGACTTTCACGCAACTTATGACAGTATAAATACAAAAAAAGCTGTATATAGCAATGGAAGAATTACAAATTCCAAGAAAAGTGATTAATTTAGTAAAAGCCATGACAGTCAAAACACAGAGTAGAATAAAAATACAATATGTATGTTGTGAGATCCAGTAATATATGACAATGGTGTAATACAAGGAGATTCTTTTGCATGTCTGTTATTTAACATTATATTGGAGAAAGTAGTAAGAGAGTCTTGAATTAATGTCAGGGGAACTATTTTGTATAAGTCAATACAGATTATGGCATATGCAGATGATATACTCATTATAGGAAGAACACAAAGAGCAATGAAAGAGGCCTACACAGGCCTTGAGGAGGTAGCTAGGAAGGTAAACTTAAATATTAATGAAAAGAAAACAAAATGTATGCCAGTCACAAGAAAACAAGAAGATATAACTTTATAGAAATTGGGTCACAAATTTGAGACTGTTAAGAGTTTTATTTATCTTTGCATGGAGACAATGGTAATAATACTGTGGTGTTGAAATTAGAAGAAGAATATTTATAACAAATAAAAGTCTTTGTGAAACAAGAGGATATCTTAGGTCCAAACTAATATCCCGAAATATACATTTAATGTATAAAGTTTCATTAAGACCAGTTCTGATGTAGGTATACATCATAAATATGGCCATTGATTAAAATGGATGAAAGGGCCCTTAGCATTTTAAGGGGAAGATATTATGCCTCATATTCCGCCCTGTAAAAAAATGGAACACATGGAGGAGGAGATAGAATTTTGAATTGTATAGACTGTTTGATGAGCCAGGTACTGTGACAACTCTTAAAATCAAGAGACTACAATGGGTCAGACATGCTCTCCGTGCAGAGGATCAAATATAAAGAAAGTCTTCATCGTGACCTCAGAGAGGACAAGGAAGGTGGGAAGACAGAAGCTGAGATGGGAGGATGATGTAAGAAGAGACATAGAATTCTGGGAGCAATGAGTTGGAAAAGTGCAGCTCTGGTGAGGGAAGGATGGCAAAGGTTGCTACAGAAGGCTAAGGTCCACACAGGGTTGTTGTGCCAATGATGAATGAATATGTAAACAACATGTATTTATTTATGATTTGTAAAAGCCTGGCTCTATCTTTCTGAATAAGTGTGTACACAAAATAATCACTATTGGAGCTCTGACAAATATAATATTGTTCATGAAATACCTCTCCATGACACAAAAGTTGGTGTGTGGTATGGCATGGGTGGAGAAAAACTTAAGGACCTTTTTTTTTTTATGAATCGACATATAACATTTTGCACCATTATAAGAGAAGTACAAGACAGGGAGCATGGTTTTGCATTTTTCAGGAAGACTGCCACAGATCGTAGGCAAATATTTTGATGAGAACTATTGAAAAAGTTTTTGAGAACCGAATTATGTGTACTTATTTATGCCCTCCTTGGTCCCCCAACCTAACACACTATGATTTCTATCTCTGAGGTAAATTAAATCATAAAGTGTATGTGACAAATGCACACACTCTGGAAGAATTAAAACAAAATATCCACCAGGTGATTGCCAGCACTTTTCACTGTGAACTATGGTAAGTGATGAATAGTTTGTTTAAGTAGTTCCAAAATGTATGGACAATGATGGTGGCTAATTTCAGCACCTCTTTCCTTGAAGTTGGCAAATAAAGCCTTCAAAACTAGTTCTAAAAATGTG
This sequence comes from Tenodera sinensis, assembly GCA_030765045.1. NCBI lineage: Eukaryota > Metazoa > Arthropoda > Insecta > Mantodea > Mantidae > Tenodera > Tenodera sinensis. The sequence goes on from CM060963.1 coordinate 156,157,847, forward strand.
GTATGGTTGCTTCCCTGCAATACTGTGATAGCCACAGACAGCAACAAGTGCTGGTAATGTGAAAAGGAAAATCACTATGCCGCCAGTCTAGTTTATTGACTCTCCTAGTATACCGGGTGGAAAGGAAGTCATTATGTTAATTTAAACCAGTGATAGATCTGGGTATTTGGAACACATTTTGTATCTTAATGCTCTTGCTTCTGACCATTTCGTACAGACATATTTTAGTATTATGAAAAACAAGCTGGCAACACTACAGTTTGTGTGGGTGCCACTTTCACTAGGTCAGCATATAAACAAATATGCTTCACTGCTGCTACCATGTGTCTCATGATCATAAACAAATACCATGCTGTGTCCCTTCATTTTTAATGTGTAAGTGTAGGCCAATCAGAATCATTATTTCCCAAAACATTACATGACCCTGCAAGCGACCAACATGTTTACATCCAGAAACCAGTTCAGATTTGTGACAAACTTCCATGTAATGTTGCCATGTTACTTCACATCTAAATGTGGCTATGAATATTCCTTTAATTCTTTTAAGTGATTAATTATTTTGAAACTCTGTGTGATATCCAATAATAATTACTACTAAAACTATGTCAGAAATAGTTACTTTATGCATCTTACAAGTAACAAAATATTATCTTTGTTCATTCTTGTGGAATTATTCATCCAATTTGGAACAAAAAACATTTATTTTTTCAAAATGGCTGATCAAAGAACAAACTGCCATTAGACCTTTTGTTTCAGGGAGATATTACTTTGAAATACTTTTTATTGGATTTTGGGACAGAAAAATACAACATTCACGAATATGACAGCGTAATTTGGTTTGAGATAGTTTATTTAATTAAATTTATATGTTGCCTATAGGTGACACTGGGTCTCAATTTTCACAGAATTAATACATGTAAGAAGTCTATCAGCAGGTATAAACACAATTTTGGGAATTTTGCCCCCCCCCCCTCTCTCTCTCTGTCTCTCTGTCTGTCTCTCTCTGTCTCTCTCTGTCTCCCTGTCTCCCTCTGTCTCTCTCTGTCTCTCTGTCTCTCTCTGTCTGTCTCTCTCTGTCTGTCTCTCTCTGTCTGTCTCTTTCTCCCTCTCCCCCTCCGTCTCCCTCTCTCCCTCCATCTCCCTCTGTCTCCGTCTCCATCTCCGTCTCTCTCTCTCACCCTCTCTCACACACATAAAACCCACTCACATTTGACGTTACAAAAATTACAATTCATGAAACATTTTGAAACAATTTTTGTTATCGTGTTATCGTTCATACAAAGACACACTTTACAACTTGTAGACATAATTCTACATTTATTGCTGTTGCATCCCCAAAAGTGGCAATGAGAAAATTTTCCATCCTCTGGAAATTCAGGTAAATGGTCCATTTTCTTCTTTCGAAGGCTTTCATGGGGTAGAGGAGTTGCTGCTTTTCTCTTCTGTTTAGTACTGATGTGTTCGGTACCATCAATGGTTCTGCTAAGTCCACCTTGTCATTGCTATCACAATCTGGCTCTCCAGAGTTTATCAGTGAATGGGCAATATCTGCATGGAAATCTAGGTAGTCTTGCTTATCTTTTTTAGACATTTTTTCAGCAGCTTCTACCCTCCTATTCTCAATCCAAGAAACTGCTATAGCAAAGTCGAAAAGATGAAATAACAAATGAACCATCCATTTTTTTGTTTGAGCACATATTCTGTACAAAGCAATCATGATACTCTGGTGCCTCGTCATCAGATCAGAAAGTTCAGAATCCTCAGCTATGAGTCTTTGAAACTCATCATTACTGAGCCCTGGAAAAAATGTGCTTGTTATTTGTAATGTAATAGCATTAGAAAATTAAGACCCAATGTCGCCAATAGGCGACATCACATTTGTTTAGTTAATAAATCATTATGTAAGCGGTGCTAGTTCAAGCTGAATTACTGTAAGTTATCTTCATATCTTTGAAATAGTAATGTATTGTTTTGGTGATTTTAATAATGAAATTAGTAACAAAAATGATTACTTACTTTTCCTGCAGCCTAACTCATCAGTAAACATGTAGGCAGCCATTTTGTAACACCTGTTTATTGCTACCTGTTGTGATTCCAGTGGTAAAACCTGTGTGTTGCACAACCAGCACTATCTCTGAGTTATCATTAAAATTACTAGGAGCAAGCTACATCAGTTTAATATAGGATAGCAACACTAGAAACAAATGTCGTCTATAGGCGACATGGACTCTGAAGAGGATAATCATCTCAATACTACTCAACTTTCTGATAAAATAAAAACAGGAAATATGTGTTTATACACAATTCGTTCGTCACTGATCAGGCATACTTACTGTAAATTGGAAACTTAAATTAGCACAAACACTTACAGTTTTGAATATTTCTATCCAACTACATTAAAATCATGGACCTCCAGTTTTTCAGCCATAAATGTTATTTACATGTTCAGATATAAATAACTCATATCTGTATCATGTAGAAAATATACCTAGTGAGCTAATTTGCAAGATATTTCCAGAGTAGCATACACAGTATTATTGCTCTCATCTCATATATCTCTTGCCTTGCTTTCAGAGCTGATTTAGATAACTACAAAATTGTCATCAAGATAACATTACCATATTTATATGTTCATGGAGATTATAATATCAATGGGAAAATATTAGTTTTGCCCATTACTGGAAGTGGTGACAGCTGGAGCAACTACAGTAAGTATTATGGTATTAGAAGAGCTTAAATTAAAACTTTATGTTGTACTTAGCACTCTCATTTTTATAGAAGTTTTTAAATAGTTATCTATAGCAAAATTTGGCACTTATGTGTATTTTTTCATGAAGATTTTTATGCTACCCATTTTACTATGCAATGCATTACATCCACAGTTTTCTCTACCATTTTTCTTTTATGAAACACTTCTTTAATGAAACACAATCATGTTTTCTTTACTATTTTCTCTTTTACAAATAAAAAAAAACCAGCGCAATTGCTCATGAAGGGTCAAGGCTTGCTGCCTGGCCACTGCAGCCCCCACCTCTACCCACTACAGGCATCATGAAGGAAGGTGGGACATGGTCAGTACCCCGAGCCCTCTTGTCCAGCTATACAGCCTTCATGACCTGGTCTTTTACAAATAATTCATGTAAATTTCTGTATGTTTGAAATAGAAATACTAAGTATTACATTCACACAGTTTAATCTACTCAATTTTCTTTAACAAAACAGTCATTTCTTTCTCTATTCTCTTCTACAAACAATTCATACAATTTTCTATATGACTGAAATACAAATGCAGTTCATTACATTCACACCATTTTCTCTACTCACTTTTCTTTTACAAAGCACAATCGTATGTTTGAAATAAAAATATTACATATTACAATCACATAGTTTTCTCTACTCACTTTTACGTAACACATTCACATCTCTTTCTTTACTCGCTCTTCTGCAAATAATTCATATCGTTTTCTATATGATTGAAATACAAATGCAACATATTACATTCACATGGCTTTCTCTGCTCACCTTTCCTTTACATAGCACACTCACTTCTTTTTCTCTACTCACTCTTCTGCATACATTTCACAAAATGTTCTATGTCTGAAATACAAATGCAATGTATTACATTCTGTTGGCTTTCTCTATTTGCTTTTCTTCCTGTAGTATTGTGTTTGTCCAACAGTACTTTTGCTTAGTGTCTTACCAGTGTCTTTAATTATTTATCTTGTTTATTTTTTTGTTCTTTATAGTATCCTAAGAGTTAGTTTTTGTTTAAATGTATTAAGTTATGTTTTTTTAAATGTCTGCAAAGAAACATAAGGCTATTTGGCAAGTCTAAATGTTGTACAGATAAATCATCAAACCACTGGTAACCACAGGCAGCTATTTGAATATAAAATACAAATGTTGAAAATTAGTACACTTCAACATATACTTGAAGAGCATTGATTTCATAACTAAAAAGTTTTAGGGAGACAGCATACACTGGTATCTTCTAAACTTACTGGTAGTTTCTTTAAAGTTCTTTATACCTAACTGCAGAGCCAATGCTACTTTCCTAAATACTGTCGTCACCAAAATAATTTTTTGTTTAATACCACATAATGAAAAATGTTTTGTACTAAAGGCATTTTGAACCAATTGTACTGAAAAAATCATCATGACCATTAAGAAAAAGTTTCAGAAAGTAATATTTAAATATATTTTGATAAATAATTTTAATTCAGCAGTTTTATGATTTTCTTTATGGATTTTTATTGGGACAAAAGACGAGTCTTCAAATTTCATCTGTGGGTTTTCCTGCAGATACCTGTATGCCAATGTTTCTGGGTAGTAGAATCAATGGTTCAAAAGTGTGAAATTTTGGTTTTGGTGTAAAAGTAATCTCCAATATTTAATTAATATATTTTACAAAACTGATTGAACTTGGAAACACTGGAACACATATTGTGATACCTATCCATTTTTAAACGGCTATACTGCTCAAGTCTTGCATTCGCTTGCTACAATCGCTTCTGAATGCTTATGCTTAGAAGCATACATTTGTAATGCTTCTTCAGTTAACAGTCATACAAGTATATGTAACTATTTTTCTCATTGTATTGTGCTGTAGGTATTGAATTGGTAGAAAGTGATTGGTTTCAGATATTTCTTAACTAACAAGTATAGTTTACTTAATTTAATAAGTATATAATTCTAGGGCATCTCCTCCATGCAGAATTACCCTAATCACTGGCCACTGCATCCTCCAGCTGCAGTCAATGCCACGGAGGAGTGCAGGTTGAGGATGGTGGGGGTGAGCACGCCACCCTCGCCTAACCTTTCTATCAGGATAGCAACTCAACTGTAATAGACCTCCCAGTGGGGGAGAAATCTCATGCTGGCACTGGGGATCAAAGCTAGGTCCTCCATGCCAGAGGCGGGCACACTACCACTGTGCTATGGAGGTGGTAAATTTAATAATTAATGTCAAAAAAGAAGATTCATAGCACACAAAACCCTTATGGTTCAAAAAGAAGAAGAGAGAGAGCAAGCTGATAGTAAAAATCCAGGCTAAATGAAATTCAACAAAAGTAAGAAACAGAACCAGAAGAAGCAGACAGGCACACACTGGTTTGTCAGATGCATCAATATAAGCTTGTAGTTTTATTAATATTGGGCTGGAGTTTCATTGGCTTCCACACTTTAGTCTAAAACACTTACTGTGCAACCAATTAGAAGAAAGTCTTTCACTCTTTCCCAAAATCTGTTTTCTCTGAAAGCATTGCCGTAGTTTGGTTCCAATGTTGCTATCCATTTGTGGATGTTTTCTGACTGATGAAAGAAGTATGCTTCTTATCAGGGATAGGCAATCAAACAGGCTATGAACATATGTCATTAAGTACAGACTTGTGAACAGGGGACTGTGGTTCAATCCACCAGGACCATCCTCTGAAAAGTGTCAGAGAAGTACTTTAAACTTAGGCCTGCAATATTTCCATTTCAGACTTCCTTTCCCAGCAATAATTTCATTTCATTGCACATATCATCAGTGGTGCAATAAGAAGCAAGAATAACAGTATAAACTACTGAAAAAAAAATAGAAAAACAGGATATGTGATGCAGTCTCCTCATCCTGTTTGCACATTCTACAAGAGATCACTTTTACAGAGTTCCACTTTCCACTTTGAAGTAACCATGTTTAACAATTCAGTACTTAATTGGTCCAACTACTTACTTTCTTTATTCTGTTTTTTTATAATTTTAGGACAGATAAATATAGTAAAGAGTATACTGCTTAGACATAAGACTAATTTCATGGCTAGTCCTTTTCCATAGGCCTTTCCAGGATCCTTAATTAACATTTTTTTACTAACCCAACATAAGCTAAATTATATCACGTCTTATGAGATCATGTCTTAGATAACTCTTCAAATTACATAATTGTAGACTAGGAAGTGCTAGAAAATATTTGTTTTAATAGTTGTGGGGTAACATATCATTAATTTTAAAACTACAGAAGTTTATATTTCTGCATACAAACTTTCCTTAAGTGCCGTTGCACGTGAAACTAAAATTAATTCTCACATGTCATTTGGCATAGTGGCTGGTGCAATAACAGAGGGCATCAACTTCATATAAACAGCAGACAAGTCCTCAACTTCCCAGAGTTTGCTATAATTTTGCTGCAAGACTCAGTAGGAATAGGTATTATATCTGATTTCTCATGCACTACACACATAAACATTTCAACATATTTTTGCACACCTACATGTTGTATGAAAATAAAGAAAAAATTCTTACAAGATACAAGATGAATAGATCAATTGTAATGAACCAGTTAATATACCAGCTACAATGGTTCTTGGCATAAGAGAGGATATACATAGCTCTATGATATTGGTTGGTTTTTTAACTCTCACTCATGCTCACTGGTAATATCACATAGTATGACATATGAACTTAATACTGCCATGTGTCCTGATACCAGAAACTTGGACTTATTCATCTTCAGTTTGATAACTAGAAACTGATATTGAACCGAGTGCTACAGAATTACAGTCTGGTTGCATGAAAATAGTGGCTCCAGACATGAGTGTCGGCAGACTTTTTCCCAGGGGGGGGGCCACATGTTGGAAATTTTCAATCATATAATATTAAATCATTATTTTACTGTCAAAATTTATAACATTTGTTGCAGATAACCATATTGATTTGTGTTAAATAAAAATTGTTCGTTACATCAAAATTAAAATAATAATTTAATAGTCAGTAACTGGCTGCACATTAAGTTCACCAACTTCCAAGGGGGGGCCGATGTCTGATAGTAACCTTTCTCCATATTCCAACATCTATATCATAATAATATATTATGCAATGAGAGCATCATGGCAGCAATTGAGATGCCAGCATATTTTATTAAATGAGTAGTAGCAGGTTTCAAGTATTCATATGAGCATCTTAATTACTGCCACTATACTCAGGCTTCATGTGACTATTTATGCTTGACCATGTGTCAAATTTAAAACATTTATAAAATGTGTTTAATATTCTGCAACTGCTTGTTATTGTCATTGGCATCTGACATTTTAATCATGTATTTGTTATTTGATTATATATATATGAGAATTAATAGTTGCAGCTTTAACTTTACTTGGTTCGTTGGCCTTGACACAATAATATGGAGAGTGTATGCTATAAGCTTTATAAAAGTAGATTTTCAAAACTTAGAGGCAAATTGAATTTATTAATATGTTATTTACAATATTAACATGAGCTATTAAATAAACAGTAGTTTTATTTTATATATGGGAATTTATCCTATTGCTTTCAGCCATGTGGGAATGTGCACAGACAGCAAACTATTGATTGCTACATGCTGATCTTTTAATTGGTGATTAGAATATCCTTATGAACATGTGCACCTTTGATTGGTGGATTAGCAGTGTTGTTATGAACTGGTGCACATTTGACTGGTGGATTAGCAGTGTCATTATGAACTGAGGCACCTTTGATTGGTGGATAGCAATATAGTTATGAAGAGGCAGATGTATGAGGTCCATTACAGTGGCATACCTATAAGTACTACATTATGGCACGGCCAAGCATAAAAATAAAAGTGAAGAAAGTTAAAGCCATTTTATAAATGATCAGATACAGGTCCTAAAAAACGCTGCAAAACAATTTAGATTAAGTAGGTGGCAAGAAGAAAGAAGGTCTGACAAATCACTCATCAAAAAACTCACTTTTAATCATGGCAGTGGAATCCAACAAAAGCATACAGTGTTTCCACAAGCTCTGCTTCCTACTTTATATGATTGTAATTGTGTCCAACATAACCTTCACAGTGTCAAGCAGAACTAATCAATGAGAATGCTAGTCAACCGCACAACTGCTGATGTGGGAGAGCTTCTCGGAACTAGTCTTCAACAAATAGACATAAATGGAGAGAAAAGCATTTAAATAAGTTTTTGACTCACCCCAACATTAATTGTTTTGTCTTTCCACTATACTTATACAGTACTTCTTGTTATTTATTGTTATAATCCATATTCAGCAACATATTGTTCATGATGTCCAGTATTTGCTTCTATGACATCTTTCTATATAATAGAGATAGGATATTTAATTGGTTTTTAGTATGTTATTTGAATTTTTCTGGAAGTCGTATTTCAGGAATCTAAAATCTTTTTTCAGTCCAAATGGGAAATATTAATGGAAAATACCAAACACTATGGATATATGCCTCATTTACACTTTCAGCTTTAAATTATCACTTGAAACTGCCAGATGCAGGCAAAAAATTATTTCCAAGGAGTCACCAATATTATAACTGTTTCAGTAATTAATTTTTCCAAACCATGTTTTTCAATGTCCTTTGGTAAACCAATGCTCTACCAATTCTTCATTCTGTAGGCTGTATCATTCTTCAAAACTCTTGTTCTCTTGCTGTTTAGGTCATCTGTGCAACTGAAGCCTTAAATTACCTATAGGTATTGCAGCCATCAAATGTGTAACACTTAAGCTTGGTTGTGTATCTCAGAAACACATGCAATATGAAGGCAAATTTAGAATACACTGAAAACTATATTGCCTATATTGTATATTGGTACTTCTTAGCTATCTTTTAGCACATAATAAAGTTTATTGTGAGATGTCAGTATCTCTAGCATTCATAAGCATTTGTTTTATGCTCATACTATAGTACTTGATTAATTATTCCATATTTACTTTTCATAGCTGATGTAACTGGGTTAGCTACTTTGAATGGACATAAAGAGACACAAAATGGAAAGGATTACATGAAACTAGATGCCTTGGATTTCAACATGGAAGTTAAACGAGCAGTGATTCATATGAACAACCTTTTCAACGGAAATAAAGAACTGGGTGTGTATAGTGCAAACTAATATAAATTTTACACATTGTTTAGCAAACATTGAATAGTTCAAATAGCCGGGAGAATCTGATTCTGTGAAGCATGTGTTTTTCTCTTTTTATATCAATACTCTTTCAACATCTACTGCCCAATTTTGTTATCAATGTTTAAATGCATGTTTATTCCTTTTCTGTTTACTTAGGTGATGCTATGAACAAGTTCATGAGCGAAAACTGGGAGGTAGTCTTTTCAGAACTTAAACCTGTAGTGAATGAAGCTGTCAGTGTTCTGCTCAAGAATGTAGCAGAAAAAGTGTTTATTGCATTCCCATATGATGAATTATTCCCTTCAAACTGATTGTTTACAAGCAGGTATGTATGTAATTCCTGTACCACAGCCACCATTACCACCATCATATTTACACCACTATCAGGATGACCCTTAGGTTTATTTAAAAATCATGGTTTTTGTATGAATGCACTTACATAATTGACTGACTGGGACATCTAACATTACACCTTACTCGACTGTTAGCTGAAGTGACATTCTTATCTGTTTATTTCTCTGGTTGCAAGAATGAATGATCAGCAGCCACGTGCTGTGGAGGCCAGCAGGCCCTGCGTGCCTACTCCCATTACACATTGCTCACATGTGTTTTCCGGTTAGCTGTCTAATATCATTTTGATGTACCAAAAAATTGTTAGTACTTCATGATTGACATGAGTAAAAGGTATGATCTATAAAATCCCATTGTCTACTTTGTGATGATGATGCCTTACCCACAGATGACAATTTGTAAGCACCAGATGATTCTGATTCTTAATATAAACTGGAAATGATACCTTTAGATTTGGAAACTGATCATAAAGAAGAGGAAGACGATGAGAGGAACCTTTGTGGTGATAATTCATATTTTATAGGTAACATCATATAGTTATTCAAAGTAATTATTATTATTATTGTTATTATTATTATTATTATTATTATTATTATTATTATTATTATTATTATTATTATTATTATTATTATTATTATTATTATTATTATTATTATTATTATTATTATTATTATTATTATTATTATTATTATTATTATTATTATTATTATTATTATTATTATTATTATTATTATTATTATTATTATTATTATTATTATTATTATTATTATTATTATTATTATTATTATTATTATTATTATTATTATTATTATTATTATTATTATTATTATTATTATTATTATTATTATTATTATTATTATTATTATTATTATTATTATTATTATTATTATTATTATTATTATTATTATTATTATTATTATTATTATTATTATTATTATTATTATTATTATTATTATTATTATTATTATTATTATTATTATTATTATTATTATTATTATTATTATTATTATTATTATTGTTATTATTGTTATTATTATTATTGTTATTATTATTATTATTGTTATTATTATTATTATTGTTATTATTGTTATTATTGTTATTATTGTTATTATTATTATTATTATTATTATTATTATTATTATTATTATTATTATTATTATTATTATTATTATTATTATTATTATTATTATTATTATTATTATTATTATTATTATTATTATTATTATTATTATTATTATTATTATTATTATTATTATTATTATTATTATTATTATTATTATTATTATTATTATTATTATTATTATTATTATTATTATTATTATTATTATTATTATTATTATTATTATTATTATTATTATTATTATTATTATCATTATTATTGTCATTATTATTAATATCATTATCATTATTATTAATATCATTATCATTATTATTATTATTATTATTATTATTATTATTATTATTATTATTATTATTATTATTATTATTATTATTATTATTATTATTATTATTATTATTATTATTATTATTATTGTCATTGTTATTATTCTTACTATTGTTGTTGCTGCTGCTGTTGCTGTTTTTGTTGCTATTGTTGTTGTTGATATTGTTAGTCTAATTGTTAGTGTTACTGTTATTTTTATTGTAATTCTTTCTGATTTACTGAATATTACAGGTAATAATGCTAGGGTTATCTTACTTGGAAATCAAAACAAATATAGCGCAAGGCAGGAGTATTTGAAAGCACTATCTCTAGCTTTACTGTCGCAAGAGCAATGCTATCAAACCTATCCAGTGATTTGAAATGTTTTATGACAAAATATAAACCTGAAAACCCACAGATGACTTCTCAATACACCACCAACTTTATTGAAAAGGAAACTATGTGAATCCTGTAACAAAGGCAAAAAGAGTTGCAAAACTAAATATGCACGTGGTAAATCCAACACTCCACAACAAATATGTCAAAATGAGATTGTTGCTTACTCACACAAAATACAGAACAGGAAGCAGATGATTCTTCATAACTGAAGAATTCAAATTACAGGTTGTGTACCTGAAAGTAGCAATTTATCTTCTTGACATGTTTTGCAATACAATTTGTGTATACTATATTTGTATAATATTTTAGCTGGTGTGTGTAATACCATAATACTAATAAATAACCATGCATATTTAACCTAAATGAAGCTAAACACAGAAAAAAACTGAAAGAGAAAAGTAAAAGAATTAAGTTCTGGCATATAACAACAAAAAGGTAGTGAGGGTCTACTGGGTCCCATGCAACTAGCCATGCTCTTCCAAACTGTGTGCCTTATGGAAGGTTAAGAACTTCACTGACTAGCCAAATTTATGTTAATCAAGACAAGATTATAGTTTACTTTTATTCTGAGAACATGAACAAGCTGAAGGATTTATGATGTTCAATTCATTCCATTTACTATTTCCATAGGTTCTTTTTTTAATTCTTGTGGTGTGTAATTCTCACATTGGTATGTTTAGTCTAAGGTAGAAAGTGAAATCAAATTTAAAATGTTTGTTGGTGAGATTTCAACCACAAATTTCTGCTTGCTACACTCTGAACATACTTCTCTCATCTGATTCATATCTCTTGGCATATCTTCAAGGATATAGTCTGAGATGTTTCACCCTAAAGTCTTACGTACCAAGTGGGATGGCTCAGGTACTAATGTCTGTGGCCCACATTCAGGAAGTCATGGGTTTGCTCCCCATAGCCAACTTTCTTGACTTATGAGTTTTTCAGAGTTTTCCCTGGGTCACTAGGCAAATGCTGGGAAGGATTTCCATATCCTCTGAATTTTATTTCCCTCCATTTCGTTACATAAATAATTTCACCCTTCATCCCATTAGGTTTATTTCAGGGTTAAAAGCATCGGTAAGGGTTGTAGCAGCTGCATGGCAGTGGGAACACATGCACTCTGGAAATTTCATCCCCTGGGTCCCCCATAGGACGGCATAAGCCTGAGGGAGGGAGGGGAGCTAAGCCAGCTTCCTCCAGGATGCTTCTAACTAGGAAAATGTAGGGACCCTGCCACCTGTTCTGCCATGGTAATGTTCTGGCCACCCTTGGGATCCATTTACCTCACCCATCCTCCTGGGGATGTGCCCTGTGAGGGGCATTTGCACAAACAATCACCTTTTGTTCAAGGTGCTAAGTCCCCATCTGCAAGTTGTCATTGAGTCAAAGTCTACTTGCAGTGCTGTAAGTTCACTGCAGAATGATAGAATGATTACTTAGTGTCATTTTCTTGAACAGAAACAAAGAGTTTAGACTTTAGACTGTAAACACATATCAATAATTATTATTTATTTATGCCAACAAACTTACTGTTGGTCTGTGGTTCAAATCCCAGTTGTGGCATTGAATTTTTAGGTTCCAGTTCTACCTCTTAAACTTTGCCCACACACGGCTTGTGTGTTTAAAAACACCAACAGTAAGTTTGTTGGCATAAATAAATAATAATTACCACGTGAAGGTTATTTAATCCTGGGATATGAAGTACTTGTAATAGTAAGTCACCATTGGGGTAATTGTCTCTGATGTGAGACTGCCTTTGTGGTTTACCAGGAGAAATACAAACTGGCTTGAGAATTTAATGCCATTCTGGCAGTTTGTCACAATAGCTCAGTGGTTAGAGCGTCCGCCCAGCAAGCGGAAGGTCTGTGGTTCAAATCCCAGTTGAGGCATTGAATTTTTAAGTTCCAGTTCTACCTCTTAAACATATCAATAAATTAATATTCTGAATGTACTTCCATGCACTTACTTACATATTTGTGACAACAAAGCGAATATTTATACTCTAATTATGCAATGCTATATTAAAAATAGTCGTGATTCATTAGGAAGAAAAAAAATTCAGACCATAGAAATCAGTGCATATTCAGGTGAATCAGTCATGAAAGTCTAACGCTATATTAGTATGGTAAGCAGTGTTCTTAGGTTTGGTGCCTTTTTTAGAGCTTTCCAAGCTGAACATCCGTCTATGTGTTTATATTATGCAGTTGTAGGCCATATAATGCAATGCTGAGAACATGGGGATAATTTATGAAAGTCTATACTTACTATATATATTTCTTCTGTCCATGTGTATGTGGCTGAACTCCTAAATAGCTGGACCGATTTTTATGACACTTTGTGTGTGTGGTAAAGGTGATTCAAGAATGGTTTATATTCAACACATTATCTAACAGAACATATTCTTTTAATTAATTAATTAACTAATTATGTGTTGTTGAGCTTTGAATGGTTTAGCTTCACAATTGGATCCATCAAACAGTGCTGTGATCATATTTTAGAATTTCTGGCTGTGGTCAGATTCTAGAAAATTTTTGTCATATCTGGCATTAATATTACATTGAAAGTGCACATTTATTGAGAACAAGTAATTAAAACTGCAATTAACAAATATACATTGTGCAAATGTGTAAGGTGCAGTACACATGTGAGTATTTTACATACTTTTCATGAATTCCAATGATGTATATATAACATGGCAACCTATAACAATCAGCTTAACCTACAAATTTCATATATTATTATTTATTGAAGGACGATTTTAAAGTATAATTAAAAATATACATTGCGCAAATTTTGCTAGAGCCTTTGTAGTACTTTTCTTATACAGTAATATAATCACATAACTACAAAAGACCTGGCCATCTTCCCACTACAGTGCATGCACAATGGCGACTTCTAACCCAGATGATTCACAGTATTAGCAACGTTTTTATCTTTTTTTCTTTTACAGTGGAATGTTGATACTGCATTAAACCACAGAAAATAGCTTACAATGTATCGTGCATCACCGAAAATATGAGGTGTTAATAAGATTGAGGATATTTATATTCTTATTTTGAATATGGCACTCATTAATTTTGGCATGCCATCGCCTACCGCCCAGCAGTATAAATCATTAAGAACAATGTTCAGCACCAGAAACATCTTGATAAATATTTGGCTACCTTTGTTGCTAATAATGAGCAACTACTCACTGCTGAACAAAAGAATATATATGATCAAATTAATTTGTCAATTGCAGCACAACAAGGCAATTATTTCTTTTTTATGATGTACCAAGTGGCAGTAGCAATTGCTTCATCAGGCATTGCAGCAATCTCACTTGATGGTGGGCAGACTGTGCATTCAGCACTCAAGTTGCCTTTGAACATTCACACAAATCCAGATGTAATGTGTAACATGGAGAAGCATTCAGGCATGTCTGAAATTTTGAGAAAATGCAAAATTATCATCTGGGATGCATGCACTATGACCCACAAGAATTCACTTGAAGCTCTCAATATAATGCTGAAGGATCTCAATAATACCAGACTTTTCAGTGCTGTTCTACTGCTGTCCAGTGATTTCAAACAGACATTGTCGGTCATTCCATAACCTAAATAATATGTGGATGAAATTAGCGCATGTTTGAAAGAATCATACCTATGGTGAAGTTTCAGTAACTTATGCCTTACCATACATATACACCTTCAAATTTAAAATGATCCATTGGCATCAGCATTCTCCAAACAATTGCTCAACATTGACAAAGCAAAATTTAAATTGCATTAAAATGTGCAATCCAATTCCAAGACAACTTTTGCATCATGGTGGGTATCAATGCTTTGATTGAAATTACATAGGTCTGTGGTTCAAATCCCAGCTGTGGCATTGAATTTTTCAGTTCCAATTCTACCTCTCTTATATTTCCAAACCGCTCTACTTACACTATTCATGCATGACTATGTGAGGAAGTTATTTTGACCACAAAACTATAGATGTTGATGCAACTAATTTTAAAATACAACAGTAAGTGCCTGACAGTGAAATATCATTAGAATCCATCGACACTATTGTCAACTATCCTGTTGAATGGTAATTATTATTTATTTATGCCAACAAACTTACTGCAAACTGCCAACAAACTTGCAACATGTTTCATGTTGTTGTTTACATTTAGTTTGCATAAACATTCTTTTGAAGGCACAACATCCATCACTTCTTCACTACCAAGACTAATTGCTTTTATAGCACCATTTAGAGGCATATGGCCATGCCATTTCCATGTTCCTCTATAAGAACTACAGAGGGATCCCAGACATCCCACTTTTGGCAGGACAGTACCAATTTTGAAACCTGTCCCGTGTCCCACCTATGTCTTGTAAGACCTACATTTATACCACTTTTTAATGTTACTTTTCTATTAAATTCTTGTTTTGCTTTATGCCTTCATTAGCTGAGTGTAGTTTCCTCTGGTAGGAATTTGAGACATTGGTGCCTTGAATTGTGACATGGTCAGCATAAAAGTAGGACAAAAATAGTCACCAGCACAGTAATATTATAGTTGTCATGTTCTCATTTTATACAACCGGCATATGAAAGCATTCTCCATCGCCTGCCCGACTGTGCAGAATGTCTTTGAAATTAACCTTCCCACAATTGTCAACGTGACTCAGTTTAATTCAAGTCAGGAAGCCACTACTAAGTCAATAATAAACTAATATACAATAAGAATAGCATTAAAAGAAAGGCAGTTGTTACCAGGAGTATCACTTGAAAACCTCAATAAACTGCTAGAATTCTCATTTTGTATTCTGGGAACCAATGCTGTTGTGTTTTGTGGGTTTAAGGGCGTTCAACTTCTAGATCAGTGCCCTTAAAAGATTCATGGCAATAGCCAGATATAAATTTCACTCAAAAATAAAAATGCTAGCAACAAGGAAAATATACACAAAAAGTAAAAAACAGTGGCAATAAGCAGATATGAAACAAGGTAATAAATATGTCAAAAGCATAAATAGGGATATCTAAAATTTTAAATCCCCAAATTGATATTACACTCCGCTAAAAACTTAAAAACTCTATCAACCACTGTTTTGTCATCCACTAAGACCTCTACAAGTCTAACAGAGAATCTTGAAGGTGTGCTAGAGAGCAACACTCTAGCAGCACGTGGCAAACTGACAAAAGGTTGTCACACAGCGGACATAGAGAGGCAGGGTCCCTTTTAAATAGGTAACCATGCAAAAAATTGCAGTACCCTATTCTTAATCAAGCCATGCTAACCTCCGCGCGGCGAGATGTGTAACAGGAAGTTACCCAGTTTATCAGAAGTTCTTTCACTTCTCTAAGCTTATTACTGCGGAGAGCTGACCACTCTTCGTGCCAGGACGATAGCACCGCTCTCCGCACTTCAAGCCTAAAGTCTTCCAAAGTAACACATGAGATGGTAATACTGGGTTCTGTAGTTGCTGTCTTTGCTGCCAAATCTGCCATTTCATTCCCCGGCAAACCTACGTGACCAGGAATACATGCACACACCACGTCAACGCCAGAAGCCTGTAAAACACGGAGAGCATCTTGGATACGTTGTACAATAGGGTGGGGGTTGTACAGCTCACAAAGGCTCTGCAGTGCACTAAGGGAATCGCTCAAAATCAGGCAGTTGCCTAATTTACGTCGGCGCACATACAAAACGGTCGACAAATTGCACAAAGCTCTGCAGTAAAAATGGAAGTGCTATTTGGAAAACCGAATGTATGTGGTTCGGTTCCATAAACATAAACACATCCAACACCGTTCGTGGTCTTTGACCTAACGGTGTAAATACATCGACGGTCAGTGCAGCCTGGCAAAAATTCTAAAAAAAACACGTGCGGATACTTGAAAGAGGCATCGTGGACTTCAGGTGTACGGTCATCTCAAGATCTACATGGGGCGTGTCAGATAGCCAAGGGGGGTAAAGCTTCTCGCCCTTGGCGAACATCTTAGGCAGTTCCACTCCAAGCTTCATTAGAAGATCTTGGAAACGAAACCCCGCAGGCTTAGGACTAAGGGTGCTATTCCTATACCGTTCTCTTAGCGTGGTGGTGAAAAAAGAAGCGAACGTTGGGTGCTAAGGCATACATCTAAGCACACAACCATAATTTGCCAAGAGAATCTCACGCCGATATTGCAGAGGAGGTTCTGCGGACTTGGCGTAAAGGCTCACCACTGGGCTTGTTGGAAAAGCTCCTATTGCAATGCGGATGCCCCTATTGTGGACCGCGTCTAGTCTTCTCTGCAGAAATGGTCGTGCTGACGAATAAACAATACACCCATAGTCTAGTTTGGATCGGATCAATGCGCGATACATTCGATACATTGTCCGATCCGCTCCCCACGATTTGCCATTTAGTACTCGCATGATATTTAGGCAACGGTCACATCGTGCTCTTAGCTGTGCAATATACGACCACCAACTAAGCTTCCTGTCCAAGATCAAACCCAGGAAGCGCGTCTCTTCTGCGAAGGGAAGTAAATCTGGACCGAAACGGAGCGAAGGTGTAATCGTCTCCTACGACGCCAGCAAATTGACTTCTCAGTTGAGAAACGGAAGCCGTTTTTGGAGCTCCATTCTCTAAGGTTGTCCAAACATTGCTGCAGGCGCGTTTGTAGGAACGCCGTGCGCTGAGAAGTGCAATAGACAGCGAAGTCGTCTACGAATAGGCATGACGAAACTCCAGGTGGAACACATTTCTAGATGGAGTTAATTGCTATAGCAAAGAGCTTAGTACCGAACCCTGAGGTACTCCCTCCTCCTGAACAAAAGAATTAGAAAAAACCGAGGCGACCCTTACTCGGAAAAAGCGGTCCTTCATAAACTCCTGAATGAACAGCGGTAGGCGTCCACGCATGTTCCAGGCATACAGGGAACGTAGAATCCCTGCTCGCCAGCACGTATCATAAGCCTTCTCCAGATCGAAAAATATGCCAACGGTTTGACAGTTCTTCATAAAGCCGTCCATTATCTGTGTCGATATTGATACAAGAGGGTCAACAGTTGAACGGCGTCGTCGAAAACCACACTGGATGTTAGTCAGTAGGTTACGACTGTCTAACCACCATAGCAATCGCCTATTGATCATGCAGACGCAACTGGTGAGGGAAATATGACGATAGCTGGAGGGAAGATGACGGTCTTTTCCAGCCTTCAAGATGGGAATAACGGTGGCTTTCTGCCAATTTTCTGGGGGTATACTGTCAACCCAAATACGATTATAGACCTCGAGCAGGAATGCCTTACCTTCAGAAGAGAGCTGTGTAACATATGCACATGAATACCGTCCGGTCCTAGTGCTGATAATCGCGAAGATTTAAGAGAATGTTCTAGCTCCGTCATGGTGAAAAGGCGATTGTAATCTTCTACGTTTCTAGACCGAAACGCGAAGCCTTGAGATTCCACCTGGGTTTTAGTTGGAAGGAACTCAGGGGCGTAGTTTCCCGAGCTAGACACTGGAGCGAAAGCACTGCCAAATGTGTTCGCGATTTCGAAGGGAACCAATGCTGTTGTAGAGCATATATTCTCCCTTGTGAATGCAGTTTGGACAAAACAGTGAAATTCCATGGACATTGACGTGCTGAAAGCTGTAATTACAGTAAAATATCATTTCAATGACTGTAAGTGTGGGGATTTTTTTGACTTCCTTTTAAAACAATCATGAAATTTTGACTCTGATTCATGGATCTACAAAATACAGTTCACAAAACCCAGCAGAGGTGGCAACATTATTTTCTAGCACTGAAGTGACTAGAAGTAACATATAGGCCTCCTAGTACAAATTATATCTTTATTATTGAAGTGTCCCACTTTTTTTATTTTAGAATATGGGATCCCTAAACTACAAATCATGACAGTTATAGCTTTTTTAATTTAATTTAATTGTAGTCTCATAGTGTTCCTAGGCAAATAGGAACTGAAAATAGTAACAAACAAATACATAATGAAAGGAGAACACATCTACACAGATGTTGACTACACTAAGAGAGAAAGGGGATACAAGCCACCCTGAGACGAAAGGCACAAGAGGAAAGGGAAAAAAGTGACACTGAAGTACGAGTAGGCTATCAAAAAATTTTACTAAGAGGACCGTGGGTGTACTGGAAGGATCTAAATTCAAAAAACGAAGGAGCAAATGACAACATCTAACTCACAAGACATCAGAGGCAGCCAAAAAATAAGAGGAAGAAATTCATATTGCCACATTAAATGTTAGGTCTTTAGGAACTGAAGAAACGGAATCCAAAATTTATAACATGTTGTTACCCTTGAATACTGATATACTAGGCCTTAGCAGAATCAGGAGACAAGGAAAAATCATAATAAAAAAATATAATGGAGACCTGTATAGCTGTATTGGAGAAATGAAAGAGCAGAAAGTAGTGGGCTTCATGATAAACAAACAATGGAAAGAGAAAGTACAAATAATAGAGTACATTTCCAAAAAAATAACAACTTTGTCAATTAATTTAAATGGGAATATGCTCACAGTAATATAAGTTTATCCCCCACCGAAGTGACAACCAATGAAGACCTAGAAGGCTTTGAATCAATCAACAGATAGTGTCACCGCGCCCGCCGTATCTAATTGCCGACAGCAGCAGTGTCACCCATCGCATTATTGTCGGCACTACCGCAAAGGAGCCGAAGGAAAGAGACAGAGAATGGCCGCATTGTTGGGGCGCTTGCCGAAAGAGAGAAAAGGATAGAGGCTACTGGAATCTTCTACTTTGTACTCCAGTGCAATAACTGAACTTTCCAGAACAGTGCCTGGGAGATATAAATAGCGGTAAAGTGTGAGAAGAGTCAGTCAGACGTATGTGAAGGCTGAGTAGTCGTGCCGACGGAGACGGACAGACGATGTGGAGAGTTGTGCCGACGGAGAAGTGAGTTCTTTGTGTTACGAATTCGGAGTCGTGCTGTTGGAGAATCGGAAAAGACTTTCTTGCTGTTGCAACGAGTGTACAAGTTACTGTTTACGGAAATAAAAGTGTTTCTTTGTCTAGACCACATCTGTCTTCTTTACTTCACACACAACCAAACCGAAAAAGTTACACTGGTGTCAGAAGTGGGATTCGTCGAATTACTTCTAGTTTCGTTACATCGTCGTTAGAAGTTGCAACGTTAGAACCAAGATGGAGGGAGATTCGGAAACAAGGATGATGGCAATGATGAAAGAATTATTCGCCGAGCTGAAAGAGATGAAGACGGCAAACCACAACCTCGCTGCCAAAATGGAAACGAGGAACGACAACCTCGTTGCCGAGCTGAAAGAGATGAAGACGGCAAACGACAACCTCACTGCCAAAATGGAAACGTCAAACCACAACCTCGCTGCCAAAATGGAAACGTCATACGACAACCTCGCTGCCGAGCTGAAAGAGATGAAGACGGCAAACGATAACCTCGCTGCCAAAATGGAAACGTCAAACGACAACCTCGCTGCCGAGCTGAAAGAGATGAAGATGGAACAACTCGGTGAACTGACTGGCGTGACGGAAGACGTGAAAGAACTCGGCGAAAAGGTGGAAGACCTCTGCCAGCACGTGGACGTCGTGGAGGACGACGGGGAACGTCTTGGCGCCCTGGTAGTAAGAGTTGACGAGAGCGTCAAAGTACTGGATGCCAGGGGCAGACGGAATAGCGCGGAGCCGGGGAGGGAGCACCTAGTGGCCGAGGTGACAGCTGCGCCCGTTTCAGATGATATGAGGGAAGACGTGGAACAACTCGGCGAACTGATTGGCGTGAGGGAAGACGTGGAACAACTCGGCGAACTGATTGGCGTGACGGAAGACGTGGAACAACTCGGCGAACTGATTGGCGTGACGGAAGACGTGGAACAACTCGGCGAACTGATTGGCGTGACGGAAGACGTGAAACAACTCGGCGAACTGATTGGCGTGACGGAAGACGTGGAACAACTCGGCGAACTGATTGGCGTGACGGAAGACGTGGAACAACTCGGCGAACTGATTGGCGTGACGGAAGACGTGGAACAACTCGGCGAACTGATTGGCATGACGGAAGACGTGGAACAACTCGGCGAACTGATTGGCGTGACGGAAGGCGTGGAAGAACTCGGCGAAAAGGTGGAAGACCTCTGCCAGCATGTGGACGTCGTGGAGGACGACGGGGAACGTCTTGGCGCCCTGGTAGTAAGAGTTGACGAGAGCGTCAAAGTACTGGATGCCAGGGGCAGACGGAATAGCACAGACCCGGGGAGGGAGCACCTAGTGGCCGAGGCGACAGTTGTGCCCGTTTCAGATAACGAAAGTGTCCGTCTCGGGGAAGCCAAAGGGGCAGTTCAGAGACGTCGTCGAGGATCCCCTGGAGGAGTGTGTCGGGTACGTAACCAACCAGGATATGACGTGGAGGACGATCAGCAGGGAAGCGCACAAGCAGGCGAGCAACACGCGAGAACCGACTTGGCGTGTGACATGGGAGGACCGTCGAAGCCATCCAAGCACCTGACGCATAGTGCCGTGAACGGAAGAATGGTGGACATCATCGTGGACGGCAGGATACAGGAGAGGCCGTGCCGAGCACGAGTGAACACGAGTGCAGCGGTGGACGCGACTCGCGCGGATGTGGCGGGGTTTGTTGCCAGACCCATCGGAAGCAAGGTGGCTGCGAAGGTGCGCCAGAGAGGTCGGCGGACACGGTATCCAATGAGCCGTTTCCAAGTGCGCAGGATGGCCCGTCAACACACCAGGAAGAAAGGCAACTGGACGAGGGACCGTCAAGACCGGCGGTACTGTTGCAAAATTTCGAAGCAGGATGGCATACATCGTCCTACCCGGACCAAGGGACACTATCCAACAGCGATACCTAGGATCGTGCCTCCTGGAGAAGAGGTTCGATGGGTTAGTCCACCGGGGCGCAAGGGAGATGCCGCAGTGATAGTGCTGGTCGGGACGACCAGCTCTGAGGAGGGAGCAGTGTCACCGCGCCCGCCGTATCTAATTGCCGACAGCAGCAGTGTCACCCATCGCATTATTGTCGGCACTACCGCAAAGGAGCCGAAGGAAAGAGACAGAGAATGGCCGCATTGTTGGGGCGCTTGCCGAAAGAGAGAAAAGGATAGAGGCTACTGGAATCTTCTACTTTGTACTCCAGTGCAATAACTGAACTTTCCAGAACAGTGCCTGGGAGATATAAATAGCGGTAAAGTGTGAGAAGAGTCAGTCAGACGTATGTGAAGGCTGAGTAGTCGTGCCGACGGAGACGGACAGACGATGTGGAGAGTTGTGCCGACGGAGAAGTGAGTTCTTTGTGTTACGAATTCGGAGTCGTGCTGTTGGAGAATCGGAAAAGACTTTCTTGCTGTTGCAACGAGTGTACAAGTTACTGTTTACGGAAATAAAAGTGTTTCTTTATCTCGACTACATCTGTCGTACTTTTACTACACACCCACACCAAAAAGTTACAATATGTCACACATTATAATAGCCTCGGGGGATTTTAACAGCAATGTGGGATTTAAAGAACATGAAATCGAAGAACAGATGGATACAGTGTGAGGAATGACAGGGGGCAGATTTATAAAATTCACTATGGGACAAAAGCTGAAAATTGTCAACACCTTCTTTAGGAAAAATCCCACAAACGGATGTACATGGATAGCTCCCAAAAGGAGAACAAGGAACAAAATTGATTTTATTTTAATAAGCCACCTTGATGCCGTAAAAGATATACAAGGAATAAATGGTTTGAAATTTGATATGGACCACTGTATCACACTAGTGACACTGCATATCAAGAAAAGCAGAAATCATTTCCACAGGGCATAGCTAGCACATTCAAACTGTTTAGGTCAAGCACAGTATAAGATGGAACGACATGGAACCTACACAAAACAGACTTACAGACAACAAGAAGCATACAAACTTATATATTGAGATAGAGATGAGGGTTCTTCAATAAATAAACAAACTATTTTTTTAAGTAACACATAATCTCTTTATTTCACTAACATTTACCTACACACTTTCGAAGTATTCTCCCTCTGATGAAATACAATTATTCCAACGATTTACCCATTGTTTGAAACACTCTGGAACCCATTTTTGGACAGTCTGTTCAGGACACCCATGACAACATTGTTCAACTCCTTATCACTTTGGGAAGTGAAGCCCCTGTTTCACTTTAGGGAAGTGGTGAAAATCGCATGGTGCAAGATCTGGAGAATAAGGTGGATGAGACATGATCTCAATGCCCATTTTCATAACCTTCCGAGCCATTGTTGACGCGTCATGACGCAGTGAGCCTTCTGTTTGTCCTTCAGCACGTATGGTACCCATTTTGCTGCAACTTTTCGATAGCCAAGATCATTGTGAATTATGTCGTTTACAGTTCCAACAGACAAATGCATTATGACTACAACTTTCGAAACTGTTATGTGATGATCTTCTCGCACAATTACATCAATTGTGTTAATGTTGACTTCTGTTTTTGCTGTTATGGGTCTTCCAGGGCACAGAGAATCTTGAAGGTCTTCATGACCCACTTTGAAACGTTTATACCACTCAAAGATTTGTGTTTTGCCTAAAGCTTGGTTTTGTGCACCATTTTAAAAGTTTCTGTAGGAGTTTTGTCTAATAGAACACAAAACTTTATTGATGCGCGTTGCTGCAATTTCAGTTCCATGGTGGGTGCAGTAAACACAACCTCATGTATTGGGCTCTGACTCCCAATTGATTCACTCTGCATGACTGGCACTCACAGCACTGTTAGAGGAAGGATTCACCTTTCCACCACTAGCAGCCATGGTGCTCCAGGGTAGTTTATTTAAATACAATTAAATTAGTTCAGTTATTTATTGAAGGACCCTCATAAAAGTGTAGCACACACAGCCAGAAGCTCCAATGTAATAGGCAAGGACAAAAATAGGAGCATTAAACTGAAAGACAGCACATTACAAATGACAGAATGAAGGGAAGAATTAAAATTGACATTAGAGACAATCAGCAGCAAAGGACTGAGTATGAAACGTGAAATAGGCTTACAAAAAGAGCAATAAGATGTGAGATGAGGGTACATAAGATCGAACTGATCAGGGAAATTATAGAGGAATCTTATTCATCAAACAAAATTAGAAAGGAATTGAATAATGGAAAAAATGGATGACACAGATTAGTATCCAGAGAAGATATTTCAAAGCAAGCTATGAAATTCTATAGCAAACTGTACTCCAGCACTGCATGAAGAACAGACACAATAGAATTCAGGACATCAGTAACCAGTCCCACTCATCCTCTCCGGTGAGACAAGGTCCACCATCAGGGAATCAAAGAACAAAAAATGCCCAGAAAATATGGTATATGTAATGAACACTCAAGATAGGAGAGGAACTACTCATTGAATCTATCACGGAACAATTCAACGTGATACAACTGGAGTGATCCCCAAAGAATGGAAGGAAAGCACAATGATTTTGTTATACAAATCAACAATTAGAGGCTGATAAGTTTGATGCCTCTGTGTACAAATTATTTATGAAAATCCAAATCAAAAGACTAACAAGGATATCACATGATAATCAACCAGCAGATAAAGCTGGACTCAGATCTGGATATAGCATTATAGACCACCTAAAAGCCATGAACCAGTTGTTAGAGAAAACTCAAGAGTACAACATTGATTTATCATGGGCTACACCAAGGCTTTTGACATGGTGGAACATGTATTTGTCTGGAAAGCACTAAAAGATCAAGGCATAGAAACCAAGTACATCAGAACACTTGAGAAGGTATGCTAAAACAGCTGGACCAAAATCAAAACAGAATGAGATGGAGAAAGCTTCCCATTAGAAAAAGGCGTTATACGATTGATCCCCTGTCACTGAAACTATTCACACATCTACTGCAAAACCAACTTAGTAACCTAGATTGGAAATGCAAATATGGGATCAACGTTGATGGAAGAACTTTAGCTCCCCTGAGATTTGCAGATGACATCATTGTGACAGCACAAACATGGAAGGAAGTGGAACACATGCTAAATGACCTGGGCAGACTTAAGTACAGAAGCAGTACTTAACAATGAACCCCAGAAAGATCAGTTTATGACCAATGCCACAGAGGAATCAGTCTACATAAACAGGAACCAATTGAATATGTACAGGAATATATCTACCTATACCAAACTTTATCATTTCAAATTAATATTAAAAAAGAAATTAAGAGAAGAACTGGACTCAAACATTTTTGGAACATAAAATATATCCTAACTGATGACACATTGAAGTTGAGCCTTAGGACAGCAGTACTACAGAGTTGCATACTATCAGTTCTACTGTATGGCAGTCACACATGGTCACTAAAAGAGAAAATGAAGAGAATAATCCAGGTACAACAATGAAAAATGGAAAGAAAACTACTTCACATAACACTCAGAGACAGAATATCCAACAAGAATATCAGGAGAATAGGCATGCGAGATGCAGTTACTATGGCGGAATGTCTCAAATGGAAATGGGGAGGCCACATTGCAAGGATGTATAACAATAGATGGACCTATAGAACACCCATGAGGGACCCCTGTATAGGAAGAAGTGGCATGGCCAGGCACAGGACCAGATAGGCAGACTTCTTTAAGCAGAAAGTGGGACATTTTTGGTCAAGGAGTGCAAGAGACAGAGAAGTGTGGCAAGAACTCCTAAAGTGTTAATGTAAAATATGTGTGATGAAGAAGGAATAGAGAGGCAGTAGTGTGATAGAACTTTCAAAAGTGTTAATGTAAAAATAGTCTTAGTGTTAATGTAAAATTCTGTGTGTAGAAGGACAGGGCTGGAACATAACTCCTCAGAATTAGCTCACCTAATGAGTTTTTACTGAGCCACCCTACCAAGAGGTAGCAGGTCTTTGCCCATAAAGGAGAAAGAAATACAAAAATGAATATTTTATTTGCCACATCAGTTTATTTATCATCAGAATAGATACCAATTCAAGCAGTTTCATCATCCCAAGGTGAGTGGTTCTCATGTTATTCACAGTTGTTGATATGACTCGTGACGTCAATTATTCCACCGAACTCAGACAAGACCTGATGTTTCAAATGACAAAAAAGGTTCACGCATTAATACCAAGTGATAAACAGCAATCCAACATCTGCTTTGAAAATGAGTGAATGTAGTATCCGTCATTATTAATTTGGATCTAAAAGAAATGAGAAGCATTTCTTCAAAACTCAATAGAGCACAAATTTTAAGAAAATGAGTTATTATGGGATTCGGTATGTTTTCAATGCTACCCATCAGTCTGTGACATCAGAATTTGCATAACTCGATATTTCCCATGTGTATTATAGCATGGTGAATCATGAGCATTTTTTCATAACTCGATAGAGCGCATGCACAGCAATTTTACAAAACTCGATACAGCACAGTCTAAATGAAAAGATTTGCCACCTATCAAGACCCATCACTGACCTGATAATAATTTTCAATATTCCACTTGTCCTATCTTGCTTTCCTGGAATTAAATGCTATACAAAAGCCATATCATTATTTCAAAGCCTTCCCGTGGCTAAACATCATAGAGAATGATTCATTTGGTATTATCGCCACACTTTTCTGATTCGAAGGGAAGAGAATGACAATATTATTTGGCATGTGGTTTATATCAACAACAAACTCTGTTGTCACATACTCTTTCAGAACCTTTTATCAACATCGCTCTCAAAGCGGCATTTCAAAGACCTAACAATCAAACATGTTCCATACTCAGGATAGTGTGGCATTACCTCAACACAGGCCGCTGTTTAAAATCATTGTTTATCACACAGTAAAGAAAGTTACATTTTCTGAATCACTTCTACAACTGTGTCACTTTGTTATGTATAGGGCTCGGAAGTTCATGCCCTAAAAAACACTGAAATATGCATGCAAATATGCTCTTAAAAACTTGAAAATATGCCAAGAAATATGCACTATTGAATTAAAACAATGCCCCTCTGTAGTAGACAAGGCGAGTTAGTATAAATAATAAAGGTACCTTATTCCTTAGAGGTTGAAACAGAAGTGGTTCCGCTGCTAGTATTAACTGCTATATTGCAGTTCACAACCAACACTTTGCACAAATTTTCATCTGTAAAACATCATCTGTTGTCTTGCAAAACACTTTTGTAACGTGAAAAACTTCTCTCCACGTCACAAGCTGCTATCAGGGTACGAGTATATTTAAATAACGTTAACTACTTCACAGAGAGGGTCAAGTCTCTTGGTGTGACAGATGGTTTTCTTTCGAGGATGTCTCGAATATCACACATCTGTTTATAACCAGAATTTTTTGAAACTACATAATTCACTTTCTCTTTTACTTTTTATCCTCTACCACCAGGAACCGAACTTAGGTCACATTGTTTTTTCAAAGACAGTAAGTGATTCATGCAAAGGAGATCCCACAGCTTCCAATGTCTTTATTGCTGTTGGTAAGAAAGGAAAATAGGAAGGTATGAAACTAAGATCCTCTTTTTACCCAGTATTTTGCACAGTTTCTATTGATGAAGCATCTTTCAAGTCCAATGAATTAACAACCTCTTTGACTATTTCTATGTGCTCAGCATAATATAAAACTGCATCGACCATGTTCCCCATTGTGCAGGAGTAAGTCGGATATTAGGTGCTGTTGATCTAAACAACTTAACTCTTTTAGGAGATTTAACATTCTCTTTGTACAGGATACAAATCTATCTATCAATGGGAAAGAATCGTGTATTGTCTCAGAAATGTGATGAAGAGCATGTGTCAAACAAGTTATATGAATTATGTTAGGAAAAATACCTTTCAGAGTTTGTCCTGGTTTTACCATATAAGGACCTGCATCAGTAACTTATTAAAAGTACCTGGTCGTATTTGATTCCACATGTCCATAGTAATTTCAAAGAGTCCATCACAAACTGGGTCACAGTTACATTATTAGTGGCTGACAATTCGCTCACATTAAGAAGATAAGGTGTTCATTGTTCATTATTTAAAGCACCCATGATTATATTAGCAATAGAACGGCGCTCAGAATCAGGGGTTTCATCAACAGACAACCACACAAGCTGATCCGCTAATTCATTTTGTATATTTGACAGGATGTTATTGTAACAATGTCTGACCTAAGTCTTGCGCAGTGCACTTTCTTCAGGCACATGTTGTCGAGTGTACTCGGCAAGAAAGTTTTTAAATGTCGGATTATTAATTTTAAACAAGGGAATATCAGCAGCTAAAAATGCTTGTCACAGTCATAGGAAAATTCAGTAACCCTACTTCCTAAACACTCTACTAGCTGTTTTTGAATAGGTTCTCTGTTTGCGAGTTTTCTGATTAAATTCTCTTTATGTTTTGCTGTGTTTATGTGCTGAGCTATTTGAAATCTTTTCTCACTCCCTACATTTTTCTCGCATGCTCCACAATACAGTACCCTATTATCTGTAGATCACTCAAAAACTCTTTCTGGAAACTAATTAATCTAGCACTTGAACTTGGTTTTATTTTCGGCATTTGAAGAGCTCTTTAACATTTTATACACCTAATTTAATTTGGTGGGAACCAGTTCACAACACTGTTATGTTTGAAGACCATGGCACAACTATTGGAGGGCAAGCAAGCGTTGCGATAATCGTGCTGCTCAAAACGTTGACTTGCACTTTATCTTTGTTAATATAAACCTCTCAGATAACGCACTGATTATTTTCTATGCACTTACATATAATGAAGGGATGGAAACAGGGGGTTCACTGCATGACAACATGACTTACCTTGCAAGTTGCATCAACATGTGCAATACTACCAATATGAAAAGTATTTACACATGGAAAAAATAATAAAAACCATAAAAATCACTAAAATATGCAATATAGGGGCTATAATATTGAAATCTTTGTGAGTTGCATCATCATGCGCAATACTACCAATATGAAAAATACTATCCAGATGGGAAAAAATAATAAAAACCCTTATAAATCATTAAAATATGCAATATAGGGGCTATAATATTGAAATATTATGCATTTATCAAAATCAAGAAAATATGCAGTTATATGCACCATAAAATCATGTCCAAATAACTGAAAATTCCATAATTCGTGCACATAATATAAAAGCATACGTTTTTAAGCCCTGTAAAATAACATGCAAATGCATGAACTTCCTAGCCCTAGTGATCAGAGCTTCACGGGTGATCAGCCGTGTTAAATTTAAGAAGGTCGAGCTTTCGGCCATTATACACTCCATGGCTATCTTCAGGACTAAAATGATGGAAAATTCTCCTCAGTTTTCAAATATATACTATGGTTAGGTTGTGTTGTCCTAGCCAATGCGCGGGTGATGCTTGAGGAGAATTTTCCATCATTTTAGTCCTGAAGATGGCCATGGAGTGTATAATGGCCGAAAGCTCGACCTTCTTAAATTTAACACGGCTGATCACCCGTGAAGCTCTGATCACTAACGTTTGCCGTGAAAGCTGCAAATCTTACATTCCTAGCCCTAGTTATGTACATAGACTGAACTAGTCTCTCGCAAGCACAAGCTAAGTCATGGACAAAAGTACAAGGTTTGATTCTCCAGTGACTGAATCTGATGGTGGCAGGAAAAATAGAAGAAAACATCTTGTTCAGGCTACAAAACCTAATAATAAAGAACCGTCCATAAAATGTAATCATGGAATTCAGGATTATCCATCGAAGTCAATAAAGAGGTAAAGTAAGGAATGCAGAGTACAAGATCTGACATATGAAGACATTAATGATTTCCATAATAAAATAAAACATCTAAATAAAGTGGACCAAGACAAATTTCTGCTTAAATACATGATAATTGATTCTCCAAAACGAAGGACAGTGAAGGAGGAAAATTCTAAAAGACAACAATCTGTGAGTATTAAATATAACATCAGAAAGAAAAATGGAGATGTTTTACCAATCTGTGCTTCAAGTTTTCAGGGAATAGCAGTCACGTCTAAGGATAGACTGTCCCTCCTTGCAAGAAAATGTTATTCTACTGCAAATTCACCTAAAGAAAATTGAGGAGGGGATAGAAGTGGTGCAAAGGACAAGGAGTTTATCATTGCTGTAAAAAATGATATTAAGAGTTACAGGTGCAGAGAAAACCACTACAGTAGACGAAAATCTTCAAGGAATTACCTACCATCAGAATTAAATATTAAAACAATGTGGAAAATGTTTTGTGAAAAAAAGAGAAAAGGAAAAACTATCTACATGTTCTTTATCCAAATACAAGTTTATTTTTTATAAATCTGTCATTCAAGACACCACACACTGATAGATGATACCACGTGCAAGATGGGACTAATTTCTATAAAGCAAGAGGCAGATTTGGAGAAGAAGAATGAATATAGGACAAACTACAGGCTGCATAAACTTTATGCAAAGAAGTTTTATACTATAATGACTAGGGAGTGGATTTTTATGTGCTAAAAACTGTAAAATATTTTATTTTTTATGTAGGAAAAATTTGTAAATATGCATAAAAAATGCAAAAATATTTTGTTTCAATACTACACAACTACAAATATTTATGCTAAAAAATCACTTACCAATCATGCAGAGGCAGTGCTGGATTGAAACAGCTCTCCAAGCTTCTCCAAGTTTTCCATCACAAACCGATGTCGGTTGTCTTGAAACAATGCACGACACCGTGAGAAGGACCTTTCAACATCACAAGATGATAGCCTTACATATTTCATCAAAGGAATGTCACTTGCACACACATTTTCAATTTCACTGTCTACTTCCCCTTCCAAAACCTTGGCAATTTTACACATAATATGAAATCCACCATTTTTTTTCGATCACACTTTCAAATTTCTGTTTAATAGCTTCCACTTTTGGACCTACGAGTGAATTAATTTTTTCTCAGTGTCATACACTTCATTAACTCTTTCAGTTAACAAGTTGGTTGATGTTTATAATTTTTTTATAGAAAGAAACAAGAAACTCAAATTTGCAGATATGTAAGACAATTCATTTTTCAATGTAATGTTGTTGAGTAAGTTCTGAAGAATTTCAATTGAAGAAGCGTCACCCTTATTTAGTTCATCAATCACTGATTTAAAATTTTCAAAATTGTTTGCATAATACACAGCTGCTTCCAACCATGTCCCCCAACGAGTAACTATGGGTCTAGGTGGAAGTGCAACATCTGGATTTTTGGTTCTGAATAAATCAATTCTTGTTGGCATTTTCACAAACACCTTTTTGCCATTTGAGATCAATTTGTCCACTTTAGGATACAATGTACGTATCTGCTCACATACTCTGTGTAAACCATGTACTATACAAGTTACGTGCATCATGTATGGGAAGCTTACAGAAAGACCTTCGGCTGCTTTCTTCATATATGTAGCAGCATCTGTGAGTAAGACTATCAAATTTCACCCCATTTGGCCATAACAACTGCAGAGATTCATTGAATAAGCGAGCCATTGTTACATGATCAGATGCTGATATTTTCTTGCATGCTAACAGAAAACACTGCCTGGAAGCTATTTCATTATTTTCTAGCACACCTCACAACATTTCCCACTTTCCTACTGCTAGAATCAGGTGATTCATCAATGCTTACCCATATCTTTTTATTTTCACATTCTGCTCTGATTTTTCAGAGAATGTCTTCGTAACAGGCAGGCACATACAGTTTTCTTAGTGTTGATTCTTCTGGTGTTTGAAACTTTGTGTATTTCATAAGAAAATTTCTGAGCTCTGGACATTTCAATTTGTATAAAGGAATATCACATGAAAGAAAAGTTTTGCATAATATTTGGAACATTTTGAAACTAGAGTAGAGGAAGTTGCTTTGCCTAAAAGAAAATGCCTAGAACTTGTATGGGAAGCGGTAATTCTATGTTTATTACCTGCTAAATGCTGCAAGACTTGCTATCACTGGTCTGCATTTACTGCTTTCCCACATTTTTGGCAGAATAGAATTCTTCCATCACTCCTAAGATGCCACTGAATTCAGCAACATATTGTTGCAAACGAGAGCGAACACTCGACTTTACTTTCGGCATTATGTCACAAATCACTTTACTTCAGAACCCGTACTGTATAAACGCTCTGCTTTACAAGACTCAGGCAGTGATTGAAGACTGTTGGTACCTTGCGTCAGCCGTCCACATCATAAAATAAGGGATTCCCCTTTCAGATAGCGAGGCAGCATGTGTAGTGGATGTCATTCACTACGCAGCACGTTTACGAATGAAGTTCATTCAACTTGTGTTATCATAATACGCACAACATGTTTTGTTAAATTTAAAAATTATAACAAAGAAAAGTGACAAATTATGTGCTTTTAGCAAAATTACTTAAAATATTTAGTTACATAAACATATATTTATTTACATAAAAATCTGCTTCCTAATAATGACAGAGGAAAATCCTGATGTAATCCAAATCTGTTTTGATATGCAACAAAATCAGCCACTTCCTAAATTATCAGTAGGTGAAGTGCATTATTCCAGGCAAGCGTGGTTCTATAATCTTTGTATTATGATTCACTCTAAACCACAAATGAAAGAGAATATACATTTCTACACCAGGTTAGAAGCTGAGTCATCTAAGGGATGTAATCAAGTGGCATCTGCTTTGTTGAATTTTCTGTTAGACCTAGAAAAAAAATTAACTGTTCTTCCATTATTCATCTCTTCTCAGATTCATGTCCAGGTCAAAATAAGAACAGTGTAGTAATGACCACGCTTATTGCCTTTTTGGAAAGAAGTACAAAATTTATGTCTATTCATCATTTCTTTCCCATATGAGGACACAGTTACATGGCTCCTGATTGTGTATTTGGTAGGGTTGAGAAGGAGCACAGAAGAGAGGAACATATTTTATCACCCAATGAATACTACTGAATTCTGTAATCCCATGTATTTACCAAAGTTCTCAACAGGGACTGGCAAATCAAAACACTGAAGGAGATTACTCAGAAGATTGTGAAAGCAAAGCTGCCGTTTAACATAGGAATGCAACCTGTCATATCATACAAAAAGTCTTCTACAAACACGTGTACTGTTTCTGTAACTGTGCAAAACACTTACACTGCATCACCTGTGGAGGTTTCTATTCTCAAATCTGGAATTAAAAGCAAGCCACAAAGAAATGCTGAGGTCCTCATGTCTACAAAAGAACATGGTGTCCAGTGAGAAAGAAAGATGTAAAAAAACTCATGCAATTTTTTTGAAATTCCAGAAGAAGTAAAAGGATTTTATGAAGATGTTCTCAGCGACTGTTAAGATATCAAAATAAGCGTACACATTATTACCTACTAGTTTAATCACTTTCTATTCTTAAATTTCTGTATTTATTAATGTAATAATTTTGTAACTTTTATAAATGTCTATTATTTCATTAATGTAACAATGTTGATTTAGCCATTTATTAAATTTTTATACTGTACATAAAAATAAATTGTGAAGAAATGAAAATCAAACCAAAACAGTAATAAAAACAAGAAAACTAGTAGCAAATTAAGGTTCAGTCAAATTGGCTTGTTTCATAGTCCATGTCCTCTATCGAGTTTTGAGAAAACAAGCATTTTTTAACTGGCCAATACTGTGAAAAATATAGTTATCCTATAGGAGTTTCACTGTTGTCTGAAATTGTCCCATGATAATGTTTAGTATTGCCAAAAATAAAGTTTGTGTAATGAAAGGTTATCTACTAGAATAAAAAATGTAATTTCTGTAAAAGTATCTTTTTGTCCTCTATCGAGTTTTGTAAAAACGCTCCTCAAATGGTTTTAAAGATTTAAACCATTCTGATAACGATTCAAACACAGTGTGAACACCAAAGACCGTACTTATCCCATACATCGGTGTAAGTTGAAGCCCATTATGTGGAGCATATCTAAGATATGCAAACTTGTAGTATATATAGAATGTCAAATACGAACCAAATCTTTTAAGAAGATGCTATCCAAATTAGTTTTCTTCAGAGCATGATAGGGGTTTGATTTGCCTTTGGACCATCATTTAATTCTTTGGTCTTCTTTTAACAGTTCATCATGTCCACCAAATTTCCATTTATCATTTTCTAGCCATTTATGTTCATTTTTATATGAGGAAGAATTGATGTAAATTTTTCAATTAATATGACACTATTCTCACTACATTTTAGTGCAACTGTGGTTAGTGGTTATTTTGTAGTGGTTTTCCACACCATCAACTCTGTGCATTGTTTTACTACCATTTTAATTTTTGTTCATTAGACTTTTAGACAAATGCCATACATCATGTTCTCTTACTGAATTTGTAACAGATACCTTTATGTCTGTTAGTGAGAAAAATTTCCACTATACATTTTCTGTTACGCAAGCCTAGTCATTATGTTGCCACAAGCAGCCTTTACTAAATCACCTTTCATCATACCTCCTTGAACTAGTTCAAAATCAATAATTTTATGAGAATTTAAATCCATGGTAGAATATACAGAATAAGTATACCACAATCTTTTAGTGAATTCAAGTTCTTTTTTCTTTCTTGAACCCAAATTGATCTAATAACTGGTGCTACCATGTTTCAAATAGTTTTATTGATGTAGGTCTTGAAAAATTACCAAACCCTGTGATTTGCAGAAGGGCTTAAATTTCTGAAACAATATACTTATCAGATAATAATGAAGAACTTGCTATTAAAGCATTTCCTTCTGGTTTCTTTCCTAATAAATTTTGAGAGTTCCAAGTGAATGCATTACCGCAATAACACACTGTTTTAACACATAGCATTTTCCATTTAATGCAATGAGGAATTGTTTTCAATCCATTTCTACATAAAAGTAGATATGTCCAAGGAACAATAAAATACTCTGTTGTAGTTTCATTTCCGTGTATAATGAAACACTCTTCTCCTTCCTCTTCCTTGTTATCACTTGTATCAAAATCTGAAGTATCAGGTTTGTAGAAATTTTCAGTCAGCTTATCCTGATCTTCCACATCATTGTGTGTTTTGTAGATGTTTTAAGTTCCAACAATTTATCATGGTTATATTTCCTATATGGCTGCCTCCTTAGTGCAATTGGTAAGCGCGCTTGCCTCTGATGTGAAGGACCCGGGTTCAATCCTTGTTATCAGAATGGGGATTTTTCCCTTGCTGGGAGGTCTGGCATAGGGTGCACTTAGCCTCATTAGGTCCCAGGAGGACCAATTGAGGAGCTACTTGATGGAGCAGTAGCAGCCCCAGGTTATGAAGGCCTCATAACTGGCCAGGAATTCAGTACCAAGTTCACATTTTACTTCTGAATTCTTTAATTTTAATTATCTTCTATTCTGAATTCTCTTTCATTACTTTTATCATCATCCCCTTTGTTGTAAGGTTTACTGCAACATTACCACATAATTTGAAAATAATGTTTTTACGACTTCTAGCCTCATATCGTTTTGTTCTTTGTCGCTTGCTCTTGGATGTTGATGGCGAAGGATCAATTAGTGCCTTACTAGAACTTGACATATCTTCATTTTTCCTTATAGTAGGAATACCTCCAAGTTTTAATAAAGCTGCTTTTTTAACAACTGTGTCCATCCATTTTTTCTTTTAAAGGTGTTTCTACTGTTACAAGTTGCCTTTTATTCTTCTTTTCCATTGCATGTGATCATCCCTTAATCCATCTTCCAAATCTCTCTCTCATGTCATCTCCATAACTCCTCCTCTCCATTTATTTCTTGGGTGTCCTCTCTTGTTCCTCCCAGGTGGTGACCAGTTCATAACTTTTTTGGGCAGTCTTACATGGGGCATTCGTTGAACATGTTCAAACCATTGAAGCTATTTTCTATGCCCCTAACTACATCTTCTTGAATGTTTAACTTTTCCAAAATTATAGTACGAGTATTTCTTACTTTCTGAAGGCCTGATATTCCTAAACTGTGTCTTAATCCATCCATTTCTATTGCTCTTATACAACTTTTTTGTCTTTCTGTCAGAGTCCAGCTTTCAGTTAGTATGCTCTCCCAATTGAATTATCATCTGTTTAGTTCCTTGGCTAATAACTCTACTCCACAATACTCCATTCAATTGTTTAATAGCCATTTATGCCAAATCCACACAGTTTTGTATTTCTTTGTCAGAAAAGCCATTTTTATGGAGAGTGGATCCCAAGTATTTAAAATGTTCCACTTTCTTAATTGTACCACCAGGAAATCTCAAATCTGTACCCTCCCCACCAATCACCAAATATTCTGTTTTCATAAAGTTTATATTCAGACCTCCCATTTCATAGCAATCTATGAGTTTTCTCATCATAAATTTTGTTATCTCTATCACATGAAACAATTGCTTGATCGTCAGCAAATAATAATGACTGTGTCATATCACTTATCAGTTTCCAGTTCTATCCCCATATATCGACATGAAACATTCCAGTATTTGAGAAGTACATCTAGATATACCTTAAGTAAGGATGGAGACATTGCACATCCTTGTCTTAACCCTTTAGATGTACCAAACTCAGGGGATATGATACCTCCACGTTTAATTGATCCTTGGCAATCCTGATATATTCTTTTAAGGGGTGAATAAGGGGTTTTGTAACATTCATTCTCTCCATTGTTTCCCACAGTTTGCTAACAGGGATTGAATCATAAGCCTTTTCCAGGTCAATGAATACAATATATGTTTCTTGTCCTTTAGCAATCCTCTTCTTCATAAGCTGTCAGAGCACAAATACGTTATCCAAACATGATTTACCGACAGTAAATCCTGCCTGTTGTTCTGACATATAGATGTCATTTGTTCTTCAATTCTCACAGTAATTACTTTACTAAACAGTTGATTCAACGAAGCCATCACATTAATACCTCTATAATTTGCTGGGATTTTCTTATTTCCTTTCTTAAAGATTGAACTTATATATAAACTTTTCCAGTCTTACGGAATATCATGTCATTCTAAAATCTGGTTAAACATTTTAGTTATTGTCCTCAACAACATGTCCTCAACATTCATAATCATGCCCTTAAAATGGAAGGAACATAAACAAATACTGGGACCAGGCAAAAAATCTCTTCTTTTGCAAATTTTACCCTCTCCTGTATCTTTTGGAGGAGTTGTCTCTGTTTGCAAACAAGTGAAAATGAATTTCCTTGTATATTTCGCTTCTCACATTGTAGCCATATGTACAACATTGAGGCATTTTATTTTTCACAATATTATGTTGTTTGTATAATACTAAACTTACTTAGTAACGCCACCATAAAGTACACTACCCTTGAACTTCAATACCAACAAGAACAATGAAACATTAGTGCACATGTAGCAGTAAGCAAGTTGTGAATTTCCAACTATGTACCTGCAGTTAATGACATGTGGGGTGTTTAATATTTTGCTTGCACAGCAATAAAGGTAGAAAACAATCTTACCACTACATTTTAAAGGCCATAACCTCAATTTAGGAAGAAACATGGTTATTGTGTTTCATTCTCCTTTAAGGAATAACATAAGCTAATATAAATAGAATAATGTTCCTAGAAACATCCTCTACTTTGCTTCCTACATATTGGTTATAAGTACTAAATTTAGTAGGAGAAAGTAGTAGATTCATCATTTCACAAAGAGTATTTCCAACAGAAGCACCTATATTAATGAAATATTCGATAGCGGGGGGGGTTCGGTCCACTACCACTTCAGAATAATTAAATTCATGCTAAAACATGGCTAGCTGAGTATTTAATTAAAAGAAATAATGTTTAAACTACCATCTACCACCTGTCTAAGAAGAAGACTGTAACCGCCACAGGCCCACCGATCAAATGTTTGCAAAATACGACATTCGAATGTTCACCTGAAACTCCAGAGAATGGGACTGGTGCACTTAGTGATAAGTTAATTGAATTTTACTATTTACTTAACTATAAATTAACTCCAATAGGAAAAAAAGAATAGGATGTTGTGTTGTAACTTACATGTCAATGAAACTGCAGTCTCGTGGGATGTTTTTTGCGAAAAGGACGGAGTCACCTCGATGTTGCAGTGGATGTTAAGCAGCACTAAACCATTGTCTATTCTGTTTCATACTGGATCTTAGATACGTCTTTACATGCCTTAAAGTAGAAAATGATCGTTCGGCTGTGCATGTGTTGCTGGTATGATGCACATGATAGTTGAAAGTTCCTTATGTTAGGATAGAAGTTATTTCTGGTGTGGATAAGTGTTTCAATAGAAGTTTTCAGTTTATTTTGTCGAGTTTTCCTAAAGTTAAACCATATGTTTAATTCCCCTCGAAGCTCTGTAATGGTGCCGGGCTGGTCTTGTTCGAAAATGTCTGCAGCTTTTACTATATCGTCAATATTGGAAGTAATATCACTTTGAAAACCAGGAATCAAGCTCTGAAGTTTAAGGATGTGCTTGTGTTTATCATGAGAGAATCTAGTGGATAGTTCAGTGAATAGGTAATCCAAGAATGGAAGGAAAGCATTAATGCGAGAAAGTGTGGGAATATTACTTCGATGAGCTTGCCTGGATGCTATTCGAGGAACACTAGCTTCTACATCAACATTTTTAGCTAATGTGATAGCGTTCTCAAAACAGAATGAAAGGTTTGGTTTGGTTATCACGACACTCTTTTAGTGTATCTTTGTTTCAATCATTCCATAACACTGAATTAGATCGAGTTGGATCTTGGAGCTGCAGGGAAAGAGGTAGAGTCATTCCCAATATTTCAGCTACGTTAACTAGTGAAATTATAAACTCAAACTTTAGGATAGAGTGGAGTAAAACGTGTGCAATTTTATTAAAAGACCCTGCCTCTTCTAGGAATGATATTGTTGTAGGGAAAATTTCCTTCAACTGTAAAGCAGCATCTTCCACCTAGTTTCACACAGCGATACCAGTTTAGTTTTCTTATGCTGAGAGCACATTTCACTAAATTTTTGTTTCAAGAGTGAGGACCGCGTATTAGATTCCCTAACGAAATTAGCAATTTCGCCAATTGTATCTAGAGCTTGTCTAATTGAAATGAGAGAACAAGCTCTAGAAACTGACAGATTCAGGCAATGCGCGGCACAGTGCGTATAGAACGCGAGAGGTTGAACGGCTAAAATGCGGGATTGAACATCACGAAACTGTCCTGAAAAATGTCTACCACCATCGTAGCCTTGTCCACGAAGGTTCGAAATGTCTAGCCCCAAATCTCGCAGTTCATCCAGCATTAACTTATATAGTCCTTCACCACTTAAATTGTGCGTTGCAACAAATCTTAGGAATTCTTCCCTCGCACAACCCTTTTCTAGGTTAACAAAGCGCACGCATAATGTTAACTGCTCATTTGCACTGATGTCTGTAGTTTCATCAAATAGAATAGAAACATATTTCACCCTTTTTAACATCGTCTATAATTTTTTTTTTCAATTATAGTAGTACAGTAATTTATCAAAGAGCAATTCCGCGTGTGACTAACATTTACACTACATTTTCTTCTTAAAATGTCTGTCTAATGGCCAATATAGGTGTAAAAATGTTATTTTAACGACATACGATGACAGAGAATACATTGGCGGTTGTGATAGGAAAGATAAAAACTTAAAAAAGTGAAACAATTATTTAATAATGAGCGCTAAACTTTTCGTGCCATACTGACATTTTTGTCAACTGCAGGTCCAACTTCAAACGTTTGTCCTCCGTTTTCTCTGAAAGTTTTCTTATTTGATTTGTTCTCAAAAATCACTTGAGAGAGGAACTTCTAAGCTTTCAAATGACCTGAAAAAAGGTTTGGTATGTTATTCTCATCTGGAGATATTTATTCAAAGGTCAGCGTGACTAACTGACATGAGTTTGTGACTTACTGACGTATGCGAAAATTGTAATACCTTGCCTTTGTTTTACATGGTATAACATATGGTAAATCACAGTGATACGTATTATACGTTACATACATGTAATACACACAGGTGTGTAATTGTATTTATCTTTTTGACAATAATCATATCCTTTGGAGAAGCATTAATGTCATGCAACATAAACAGAATAAACATGTTGGCAGCTCTCACTTCTTATCACAGTTACATCATTGCAAGTATAAAAAGCTGACTCAAAACCATAACAAAGGCGACACATGAGAGCACAGCACACAGCACATACCTGTAACACACTCTGGATTGGACTCCTTATAGTGCAGGAACGCTAAATGCAGTAGCCTCGTAGTACACGCGCATATCACTACACTGTTTTTATTCCCGAAAGTTGTGCATCATTCTGACACTTTCCGCACATGAAAGAAAAGCATATTCCACAACATTTAAACCTAATACTTTCACATAATGAACCCGCTGAGTGGATGGCATAGGTGAAATACGTTCAAATCTTTTGTCGAGAAATTCTTTTGCTTCTTCAATTTCAGGCAGAGAAACCTCAAGAAGACATAATTTGGTTTTCTTTCTAACAGTATTAACAAATTCTTCAGCACTTTGAATCCTGCTTCCTGCTTTCGCAGCTGTCCATGCCATCCTCTTCACTTGTCCTTAATCGCATCTACTGCCCCCTTTCCGTGATAGGATTCGAAGAAGTGCCATTCAATTTGGATTCAAAATACTTCGGAAAGATATGTCTCATGACTCAATGTGTATTTCTGCTTAAAATGACTAGCAGCTCCATAAGAAAATACTTTCACAAGTTCAAGATTCAGAACAATATCCAATATTTTCTAAAATATATTCCTTAAGCAAATATCAACTGCATATTTGTCATGTGATACATAATCAGACCCCAAAGCAAAAGATTGTTTCTGAATTTCACCAATATCTCCTTTCCTATATCAGACAACAGCAATAAATATTGAGATATGTGTATTGTTCCAGTGGGCAGCTTGAATTTCATTTTGCTCCTTGCATGTGTAGTTCTCAGAGAAGTTGATCTGTATCACAGCTTCACTAATTGCAACATTTTCCCCAGCCTTCTTAAAGGCCTCGGATTGCTGTCCTTTTACATAAACGTGATTTAAGAAACGTGGCAGGCAATGGGTCAGTTCTTCAATGCACTCTTTTACAGATCCCTTTTTAACTTCTATTTCCATTCTTCCATTACGTGAACTCCACAGTGTCCATTCGTATGGAGAATTAGCGAGTTCATCCGAAATGTCTGCTTCACTCAATCCCGGGCAGTTGGAGCATCCTCCCTGCATACACTCACTCGATTTCTGATCACAAACCACTCGTGCTATGAACTTACGAAATTCAGTCTCAGTGAGTACGTGATTTTTAGACAATGCTTTGAGAAGAAACTTCGTATTTTCATGTATAATGCATGTGCACACATTGTGTGGGACCTGACTTTGAAGACTCATGTGAGCAGGGCATAATTCAGGAAATTTTGTCAACCCCACGGATATTTCTTCTCGATCTTCTAGAAAGAGTGCCTGTACTTCTTTTAATGTTACCACTAGATACCTAATGCGAACTTCTTTTGTTTCTCCTTGAACATGGATTTCAATAAAATCATCTCCTTCGGGAGCTTGGTAAGATATTGAATCATCCCGATAGAACTTGATGATTGTACTTTTAAGTTCCTCTGATAGTTGTTTTCCTGATACCGGGACAGAACAACATGTAATCCCTCTTCAACTGCTAACTTACGAATCATTTCTTTTCTTTTGCGTGGAGATTGCGGCAATGCTTCCTCAAGACGTTTTCTGCACTTTCCAAAATGCTGTCTGCTTTTGAAACCCGCTGATGTTGATGGAGTATCCTTATCAATCCCTTCTTGGTCTCTTATCTTCTGTCTTGCCCGCTGTGCTTGTTTATGTCTCCTAATTCAGACTTGAGGTGTTCTCTTCCTTGTTTTGTTTATTTCAGTATTGCTCTTCCTTTCCTCATAGTCACTTTTACTTTTTCCTTCCATTGTGGATAACTGTCTTGCTCCTTCACATATTGTTTATATTCACGTTGTCTTTGGGCTGGTGTTTTAGCCATGGAGTCAGAAATGGACTGATAGTCTATCCTGACTGGTCTCACAAGCACTGTACGCGTATGACGACCACGGCGCCAGCACCAATTGTCCGATAGTCACGTGTTTTGTGGGAAAACGAATGACTTTAGAGGAAAACTTTCTCATACTTTTTTATTTTTTATATTGTAATGACGCAGAATACAAAAGGATATTTATTTCAGTCTATTACTTTTCCGTGCAGAGAACTTTATCCTTATTTACCGTGACTAACTGACATCGACACACAGTAATAACTAAACAGGCTCTAAGGATTATTTATAAATGTCGAAAATTATTAGCCATATACACGTTTTGAAGATGAAGAGTCATTGTGTGATGGACATCGAAAAAAAATTAAAACAGTTGTACATAGCTCCTGAAATATTGATATGAAAATCACCGTTATTCACGCTTATTTTTAGTGTTTTGGAAATATGTGGGTAAGAAGTGAAATTTGAACCCATGTTCACGTGAAAAACATTTATTTTTCACTTCATAAGATACTTTGGAGTATCTAGCATCATCTTTCCTCAGTAAAAAAAGTGAAACATTGATTTCAAATTTTAACACTCGGTCATATTCGCGGAATTGCTCCAAATCATTAAGAGTAGAATTTTTAGGCGCATTTACAAGATGGTTGCGTAATATTTCATCCCCCATATCGACACGAAACTTAAGAATCTCCTTAAAATTCCCCTTATTTTCACCTTCGAATTCATACTCTAAATCCGGGGTCTCCAAACTATGGCCCGCGGGCCAAATCCGGCCCGTCAGTGTCTTCAATCCGGCCCGCGACTGCTTATGGTTTGTTATTGTTGTTTTTTTAAGTTAACTGTGTCATGAATCACAAATTCATTTATTTAATTTTAATGTATCAATTAATTACAAAATAAATTCTTACAATATTATTTGAGTCAGTGTCATATTGTTACAAATCAACGTGAATATTAACATACATATAATACAATAATATTTTCAATAATATTTATTTATAATATTTGGTTAGAATAACTCTGTTGCTTTGATAAGTTAGGTTGAAAAAAAGACCCTTGATGTTTGTTTTATTTTCTTGCTAGGTAAAGTTTAATGACAAGTATAATAATCAGTCAATTAAATTTAAATATTATAACAAATAAATAATTGAAATTCATTTCGTTAACATTAGTGAACATCCCGCAGTTTCACCCTGGGTAGTTATGTTGGGGTAAAGAGTATCGCACCTATATGTATGTAAACCGAAGTTTGGAATGTACATATATACCCATCCTAAATATCACACATTTTTATCCGGAAAATCCTTCGGGGACGGAAAAGCTAAATTAACGCGAATGAAACTGCGGGGTGTCCCCTTCTGAAAAATAGTAATGAGATTTATGTAACTGCAATTTACCATGGCAATATTTTGCAGTTGGGGACCAATTATTTTACTTGTACCGATTATTAAGAGAGATTTAAGATGCTCATCGGTTAACTTAGATCTGTAAACATTCTTTGTGTACTTCATTTTGGAGAATGTTTTCTCACACAAATAAGTCGTACCAAAAACAGAAAACACCCCACGAGCAAATTTATGCAAATTATCAAATTGTACCAGTGGAAGACTTTTATAAAATTCCAACAAAGATGAGTTTTGATATTTGTTCTTAATTATATCAGTGCACTGCAAATCAACACTTTCCATTTGAAGTTTCGGGGCTAGGGCTTCAATGCCAGTATCAAAAGGATTTTTCGCAATGTCATCAATGTCTGAGAAACGGGTATTAAAATTTATCTTCAAAGCACCCAAAGCGTCGATTGCAAAATGGACAGGAAACTCAGTCTCAGTAGTGTGGCTGAATATTTCACACGTTTTAAAATGTGTCAAACATTTTTTCCGTGACTGTGATTGAATCAGTATTATTTTCTGCCGAAACGATTTGATATTAGTGTGTAAATCAGGGAGAAGCTGGTTTACTCCTTGCAATCTTAAATTCAGTTCGTTCATATGTATTGTCAAATCTACACAGAACGCTAACTTCCACAGCTATTCGCTATTTTGTAATTCAGTAAGAGGGCAATGCTCTCCATTCAAAAAGTTTTCGATCTCTGTTCGTTGTTCAAAAAACCGCTGAAGGACTTTTCCGCAACTAAGCCACCGTACGGCAGTATGATATGGTAAGTAATTTTCTCCAATCTCTTGAATAAACTCGCGGAACTGTCAGTGATTCAGCCAGTGGATCAGCTCAGTGGATCAACTGATATGACTGGTTTTATAACCTCAGACATATCCAAACATTTTCCAAGGACTACTGATGAATGACACAGTGTAAGACTAATGGTTTTGAACCAGCGTAAATTTCTACAGCCTTTAACATAAGTGCAATGACTCCTTTATTTTTACCACACATGTTTTTGCCTACATCAGTTGTAATAGATTTCAAGTTTTTGTATCGAAGATTCTTAGTATTAATGGCATTTTCAGCCCCCTTGAAATTATCTTCCCCAGCAATCGTGCCGTGAATGCTATCAGTATCAAGAAGTTCTTCATACACTGCATAGCTTTTATCTACTCCTCGAATAAAAATCAACACCTGAGCAGTATCTGTCACATCCGTTGACTCATCCAAGGCCAGAGAAAACCACTCAAGATGTCCATTTTTGTCACATAGTTGACATGGTAATATATTTTCTGCGATGTCTTGTACCCCTCCGAGCCACGGTCTTTACTGACAAACTGAGTTTTAAATAAATTTACCTGTTCGGGACACATTT
The DNA here is from genome assembly GCA_030765045.1 of Tenodera sinensis. Lineage (NCBI taxonomy): Eukaryota > Metazoa > Arthropoda > Insecta > Mantodea > Mantidae > Tenodera > Tenodera sinensis. The sequence continues at coordinate 156,202,598 of CM060963.1, forward strand.
CTTCGGCTGCTGCAATTACGCATTCTTTGAACATTTCTCCATCGGTAAATGATTTTCCACATCTTGCGATTTCAAGAGCCACACGAAAATTAGCACAAGTTGCAGCCTCTTGTTCAGGTTTGACTTTCGTTAAGAAGAAGGATTGCTGCGATTTCAATCCGCTCTTCAAAGTTTCAAATTTTTCTGTCCGCAAACTTCCTGTATATTTTGAGTAATTTTACAAATGTTTCGTTAAATAATGAATTTTAATGTTATATACTTTGAAAACGTCTATGGTTTCATTGCAAATCAAACATAGCGTCTTATTACAGAACTCAATCACGAAATACTGATAGTTCCATTGATCTTTGAATGTTCTGCATTCACTATGTACTCTTCTCTTCTTTTCCATTCTAGTAAATCAAACACAAAACAAGTCAATTCAAAATACTGTTAAGTATGGGCGTTGGTCGGTTCGAAGATGTCTTTTAAACGGGATTACACACTACGTGTACTTTATTTCACGATAGTTTCGCTTCCTTCGCCTTCCCAAGGCAGACAGACTTACCTTGGGCAGACTGACTGGGGGACCTCGCTGCCGGCTGCTAGCCATCTCGAAGTGAGCAGAATACACCAGAACGTTCTCGAAAGCACTACTAGTACTATCTGTTTAGCGATAGAGGGTTCTGCCACTACCTATTTCCGCTTTTGACAACCAGATGTCGTCAAGTGTCACGGTCGTAACAGTAATACACAATTTGACTAGTGTAGAAATTACAGATAATGGCAGGAAAAATTAAACGGTTCTGGCCCTCGTAACTTTCTGGAGTAATCAATACGGCCCTAAGGCTGGAAAGTTTGGACACCCCTGCTCTAAATCAATGGCACCATCGTCTCTGTGACCTCAAAGTGGAATGTTCTGGCGACCGCACAGTATGATAGTCTTCACAATCGAGATCGGTTTCACACGATTGTCATTAATTGTTATCTTAATTTGATTGTTCAACTGAAATTCAACATTCTGTTTTTCCCACTCATACACTTTTCTAAAATTCTCGCTTTTAAGCAGGGCTGTTTTATAATGGCTGTTTTCGGGCTGCTCCCTGAATAGTTGAAGCGCTTTCTTAAATTTCTTTAGACGCTTAGTTACTAGAGTGCTACTACTAATATAGTTGTCACCTGTTTGCCAGTTGTTATGTGCACTTCGTTTAGGTAATATCAGCAAGTCTACCACCTGAACCTGTCGTATTTTAGACACGTCACATAGGGATTGCACTGCGGCAACAAGAAAACCTGAGTACAGAAACTCAACGTTGAACCAACCCGCGTCACCAACAGCAGCATAAAATATGGAGATTCTGTTCTATTAGTGATGTTTTGAAAACAAAAATAAATTGCTTTAAGATTAGTAATAAGGGCCATACTGAAAGTCTTGAGCAACAGCTTTTAAAAATCTTAATCTTAACACTTAATCGTGCCCGTTCCATATGGTTGTTTAAACGATCATTACTTATAACACGCACCCGCATAGCGGTAAAGAAAACTAATAACTTTAAATATTAATCCAATCGAAATGTTGCTTATTACAAAATCTAACAGCGTGGGTTAAAACATTTGCTAAGGAACATTTTTGCAAAAACTCCCAAAAAAGGCAAACTATTTTGATTTATTCAATTTGGGCCCCGTTAGAAACCTCCCACCTCAATGGTCTATTCTTTAAGTGGGACAACTATCAAACGTAGTACATTTATCAATTTTCATAGAAATCGGTTTGACCATGTTTGTGTGATGATAAGGTAACACACATATAGTATTTATAGCAATAAAGTAGAATATGACGGGGGGGGGGGCTGGCACCGCCCTCCCCCCCCCCCCTGTATCCGCGCCTGTATAGATACTAGGATTGCCACACCCACTTAATATTAATTTCAAACCTGGTTAAATAGATTTAAATTCAAGTAAACCTCATAAATTATATGTCCTTCTAAAGCTAAAATACCATCAATTATGTTAAAAATACACAATTTTTTTACTCTTCCTGAGTTCCCTAAATATATTGTATGTTCCTATATTTGCTTTTCTTATGGCAAGCCTACTTTGGGTTAATATAATAATTTGGTACCTCTAGTTGTTATGATTCTGTATTAATTTTACTTTCGTTTACAATTTTCAATTTTTAATGCTTTTTCCCCTTTATTTTGTCTAGATGAGCTCTAACTGTTAATACCTGAACATGTGCTTTGTACTCAATATCTTACTATAGGTATCTCTTCCTGAAAGTTGTTGATAATTGTCCTACCATTTTTCTTCCTCACTTTTTACTTTCTCTACTACGTGAAATTTATATTAGAGGAAGTATTGTATTCCACCCAAACATTCGATATCGATATTTCACCGGAAATATGTTTTGAGGCCCTCTGAATCCAAAGAAAGCATTTTTAGAAAAAGGTCCGAGTGTGTGTCTGTCAGTCTGTGTCTGCCTGTAGACAGCAAAACTCAAAAACGAAAACTTGGTTAAAAACCAACACAGCCAACATGCCGGACCAAACCCACCCACCGTACACTGTGCACAACCCTCACTTTTAACACACCGAACACGTTGAAAACAGAACGCGTTGAACACACCGAACACTTTGAACATACCAAAGGGTTGAACGTTTTGAACGCCTTGAACACTTAATCACATATAACACTTCATCACATTGAACACTTTGAACACATTGAACACTTAACCACACTGAACACTGCGATCACACTGAACACTTCAATCACACAGAACACTTTGATCACACTGAACACTTCGATCACACTGAACACTTCGATCACACTGAACAATTCGATCGCACTGAACACTTCGATCACACTGAACACTTCGATCACACTGAACACTTCGATCACACTGAACACTTCGATCACAATGAACACTTCGATCACACTGAACACTGCGATCCCATTGAGCACTGCGATCACACTGAACACTGCGATCACACTGAACACTGCGATCACACTGCACTCTTCGATCACACTGAACACTTCGATCACACTGAACACTTCGATCACACTGAACACTTCGATCACACTGAACACTTCGATCACACTGAACACTTCGATCACACTGAACACTGCGATCACACTGAACACTGCGATCACACTGAACACTTCGATCACACTGAACACTTCGATCACACTGAACACTTCGATCACACTGAACACTTCGATCACATTGAACACTTCGATCACACTGAACACTTCGATCACGTTTAACCCATTCGATGCTTTGAACCCATTAGACACTTTAAACACATTGGACGCGTTGAACCCATTGGACGCCTTGAACGCTTTGAACACATTGCATACCTTGAACGCAGTGAGCGCGTTTAACACATTGAATGCATTAACATCTTGAACGTATTGAACACATGGACCATAATGAACACTTTGAACACGTTGAGCACATTGAACACGTTGAACAACATTCATTTTGAACACACTGAACACTTTGAAGTAATCGAACAATTTGAACTTATTGACACTGAACACATTGACCACTTTGACCACTTTGAACACATTAAACTCCTTGAACGCATTGAACACATTGAACACCTTGCACGCAATAAACGCATTAACGGCATTGAATACAGTGAACACATTGATCACTTTAAACACATTGAACTCTGACACGTTGACCATTTTGAAAATCTTGAACTTTTTGAACCTGTTGAGCACTTTGAACACGTAGAACACTATGATCTAGCTTTTAGCACACTTAACAATGAACACGTGGGACACTTAGAACACGTTTAACGTTTTGAACACTGAACGCAGTGAACACCTTGAACGCAATGAACTCTTTGAATGCTATGATTGCTTTTAACAGGTAAAACACTTTGAAGAAATTGAACGACTTAGACGCTCTGAACACCTGTACACTTTGAACACTGAAAATATTTAACCAATTGAACACTTTGATCGTACCGAACACCTAGAAGGTATTGACACAATGAACACTTACATATTGGATGTCTGAACTCTTATATTTTGGACACATTAATACTTTGGGCACATTGCACACTTTCAACACTATCAACAGATTGAGCAATTTAAACAACTTGCACCCCACGAACACTTCGAACACCTTGTACACTTCGACAACCTTCAACACTTCGACCACCTTGAACACTTCGACCATCTTGGACACATCGAACACCTTGAACACTACGAACATATTGAACAGCTTGAAACCTGAACATATTGAGCAACTTGAATATATTGAACAACTTGAACATATTCAGTCTTTTGAACAACTTAAACACTTTGAACGCCTTGAACTCTTTGAACGTCTTGAACACTTTGAACGCGTTCAACACTTTGATCGCATTGAACGCCTTTAACACAATGAATGCTTTGAACACTATGAACATCCTGAAAACTTTGAACGCCTTGAATACAATGAACGCCCTCAACACTTTGAACGCCTTGATCACCTTGAACACCATTAACACTTTGAACACTTCACACACATTGAACACCTTACACACTTTAAACACCCCGAGCACTTTGATCACCTTGAACACTTTGAAGACCTTTAGCTCTTTGAAGAGCTTGAACACTTTGAAGACCTTGAACACTTTAAACACCTCGAACACTTTGAACACCATGAAGGCCTTGAACACATTGAACGCAACACTTTGACAACTTGAACACCTAGAACACCATGGAAACCTTGAGCACTTTGAAGACCTTGAACACTTTGAAGACCTTGAATACTATGAAGACCTTGAACACATTGAACACCTCGGACACTTTGAACACCTCAAGCTCTTTGAACACGTCGAGCACTTTGAACACCTCGAACACTTTCAACAACTTTAACACTTTGAAGACCTTGAACACTTTGAAGACCTTGAACACTTTGAAGACCTTGAACACTTTGAAGACCTTGAACGCTTTGAACACCTTGAACACTTTGAAAACCTTGATAACCATGAACACCTTGAGCACGTAGAAAACCTTGAACACGTAGAAAATCCTGTACACTTTGAAAACCTTGAACACCTTCTACACTTTGATACCTTAAACACATTGAACGCTTTGATCATATTCTAACTCTTGAACACCTTGACACATTGGACTTCTTGAGCTCTATGTACACCTTAAACACTTTGCACACCTTAAACACTTTGGACACCTTAAACACTTTGGACACATTGAACACTATGCACACCTAAAACACTTTGGACACCGACTGAGTACATCGACTGAGAGCACCGAATGAGCACATTGATGGTGCACACCAGCAGATCACACCCGTAGAACACGCCAACGGTGTGCACCGTCGGGGCACACTAACGGAACACACGAACATTGCACAGCAACGAGGCACTCCGACGGAGCACATCGTCGGGTCACACCAACGGGGCAGACCGTTGGAGCACACCTACGGGTTACAGCGACGGAACGTACCGACGGGGCACATCAACGGAACGCACCGGCGGAGCACACCGATGGAGTACAAGGATGGTGAGCACCCACGGAACGCACTGACAGAAAGCACCGATGGAACACACCGACGAAAAAGTCCGATGGAACACACTGGCGGAACACACCGACAAAACACACCGACGGAACACAACGACGGAACTCACCGAAGGAACACACCGACGCAAATCACCAACGTAACACACCGCACACCGACTGAGCACACAGACGGAACACAAAGACGTAACACACCTGCGGAACACACCGGAAAAAACACCTGCGGAACACACCGTCGGAACACACCGGTGGAACACACCGTCGGAACACACCGGCAGGACACAAAGGCAGAACACACCGAAGCAACACACCGACATAACACACCGACTATACACACGCCGACGGTACACACCGACGGAATACACCATGGTAACACACCGACGCAATACACCGACGCAACACACCGACATAGCACAGCGACTGTACACACCGATGGTGCACACACCGACGCAGCACATGATTGACGGTACACTACGGCGGTGCCCACCGGTGGAATACACCCATGGAACACCCCGGCGGTCTACCTCAGTGGAACAACCCGGTAGAAAACACCGGCGGAACACCCCTAGGAATACAACGGTGGAACACACCGGCGGAATACACCGGCGGAGCACACCGGCAGAACACATCGGCGAAACAACCAGCGGAACGCACCAGCGCACACAGGGGCGGAACACACCGGCGGAACATCTCGGCGAACACACCTGCGGAACACACCGACCGCGCACACCGACGCAACACACCGACATAACAGCGACTGTAAACAACGACGGTGCACACGCTGACGGTACACACCGACGGTACCTACCGGCGGAACACACCGACGTAACACACCAACGGAACACCCCTACAGAACACCCCGGGGGACCACACCAGTGGAACACACCGGCGGAACACACCAGTGGAGAGCACCGTCGGAAAACCTCGGACGAACACACCTGCGGAACACACCGACGGAACACCTCGGACGAACACACTAGCAGAACACCTCAGCGAACACACCGGCGGAACACACTGTCGGAACACACTGTCAAAATACACCATCGGAACACACTGGCGAACACCGCTGAGGAACATTGGTGGAACACACCGTTGGACACGTCGGACGAACACCTGGCAATCTCACCTGTGGAAAACTCCGACGGTACACATTACCGATACACACCAATCGTGCACACCGGCGGAACACACCGACTGTGCAGACCAAAGGTTCCTACCGTTGGATCACATCGGCGGAGGACACCAACAGAACACACCGGCGCCACACAGCGGCGGAACACACAGGTGGGTCACCACGGGTGAACACACCTGCGGAATACACCAGTCGAGCACGTCGGACGAACACACCGGCGGAACACACCGACGGAACAAACCGGCGGAATACACCAGTGGAACACACCGGCGGAACACACCGGCACAATGCACTGGCGGAACACACTGGCAGAACACACTGGGGGAACACACCGGCGGAAGACACCGGGGAAACACACTGGCGGAGCACACCGGCCGAACGCACCGGCAGGACACACCGGCGGTACATACCAGCGGAACACACAGGCGCAATGCACCGGCGGAACACACCGACGGAAGATACCGGCGAAACACACTGGTAGAGCACACCGGCGGAACACACCGGCGTTAAATACCCGCGGAACACACCGGCCGAACGCACCGGCGGGACAGACTGGAGGAACATACCGACGGAACACACCTGCGGAACTGACCGATGGAACCCACCAGTGGAACACACCGGCGCAACTCACCAGTTTAACACACTGGCGGAGCTCACCGGTGGAACACACCAACGGCACACTCCTGCGGAACACACCGACGGAACACACTGGCGAACACACCTGTGGAACACACCGGCGGAACACAGCGGCGGAACACACTGGCGGAGTACTCGGCGAACACACCTGCGAACACACCGGTGTATCACAGTGGCGGAACACACCGGTGTATCACAGTGGCGGAACACACCGGCGGAACCCATTGGCGATACACACCGGCGGAAGACACCAACTGAACACACCTGCGTAACACACCGACACAACACACCTGCAGGACACACATACGGAACACACCCGCGGAACACACCGGCGGAACAGACCTGCGGAACACACCGGCGGTACACACCGGTGGGACACACCGGCGCAATGCGCTGGTGGAACACACCGGTGGAACGCATAGGACGGAGAACCTTAATGAACACACCTGCGGAACACACCGGCGGGACACACTGACGGAACACTTCTGTGGAACACACCGAACACGCCTGCGGAACACAGCCGTGGAACACAGCGTCGGAACACACCAGCAGAGCACCTCGGCGAACACACCTGTGGATCACACCGGCGGATCACAGCGGCGGAACACATTGGCGGAACACATTGGTGGAACACACCGGCGATCACTTGCGGCACACAGGCTGAGCACACCTATGGAGTACTTCGACGGAATACGGCGACCGAACACGCAGTTCGGACACAGCCGACAAAGCACACCGTCTTAACAAGGCGGACCGACCGACCACATCAGACCGACCGAGTGACCACGTATTTTTGCAAGGAGAACATGTGATGAAATCCACTAGTTGTAAATTGTCCTATTTTAGAGTCGTCATTAAACACACAGCTTGCTAATATATTTGTAGAAAGATAATTTTAAATATGATTGATAAAAGTGTAAAAAATAACATAATGTAAAAATATTTGATAGATAAGCTGCAAGTACCTGGGCGCTCGAGCCACGCTCGACGTTTTACCCCCTGTTTTGTAAAAGCTTGTTTATTGGGAGATGTTTATTTAGATAAAATTGATAGGGAAAACGTTAACATAATACATTTTTTGTCGTAATTGTCAAGAATTATTTCCGATATATAAGATATACATCATAATCAACATTTCAGCCGTAAAATATCTACTGTTGGACGCCGGCCACCCCCATAGATATTCACGTAGATTTTCGTTGAGCATTTGTTCCACTATAGAGTTTAGTTCTTTGGTGCTGGGATCGACTCTATCTTCTAGGGCCTTAACACGTTGCCTAAGGTCCTTCATCTTTCCGTCGAGTTCTTCCATGGCTTCCTTAATCCTGGCTGGTTGCTCATTAGAATTTTCCGATACCTCATTTTCGTATTAGGCTTTCTCGTTTTCACCTTTTCCAATGCGGAGTTTACATTTTTCAATTCGGTTTCCATTTTTGTTTCAATTTATACTTTCTCTACTACGCAAAGTAGAGGAAGTATTGTATTCCACCCAAAAAATCGACGTCGAGATTTTACCGGAAATATATGTTTTGAAGCCCCCTGAATCCAAAAACAGTATTTTTAGACAAAGTTGTGTGTGTGCGCGCGCGCGCGTGTGTGTGTTTGTGTTGGTCTGTAGACAGCATGACTCAAAAACGAAAAGTCGGTTGAAAACCAAATTTCGTATTTAAGTCTAATGCCTTTCAAGGATGCAACACGAAGATTTTGAAGAAAATCCCTTCTCCCTAAACTACCCTTTACATGAGAAATTTTTCGAAAATCCTGATTTTTCTTAAAATGGCTCTAACGACTTCGATTAAAATGTTTGAGATATTTTGATGACAAATGAAATGTATATCTTGAACTTTCTGGCTATAGCCCATGAAGTCCTATTTGCTCTGGATGACTTTTGCATAACTGGTAAACTTATAGATCAAATCTTACTACAGAAAAAATGTAGATCTTGTTAAAACACAATTTATGTTCAGATAAATTTTTGTGTGGAGTAACCATTTTGGAGGTACTCCTCGTTATTTCTGTAAGTTTTGGAAAACTTATACTTCTGTCAAATGGAACATTGCTATTCATGCTTTTACATATTAACTGTGCAAAGAGAACGGATTTTGAAAGCTTTAGAAGATTTTACTATCGCTCAAAGCCTACTGTGTTCTCATATTCCTCTTGCAATAAGATAATTTCTGCAAATATTTATCTCAACTGACAGGAAGAAGATAGAGGAATAAGAGTTTGTGAGAATTAGTACAAGAGTAGAGAAAGTCATGTGAGTGCAACACATCAGATTTTTCCTCTTACAAGTAGCATTTTATAAGTGTACATTTTGTTTTCTTTGAAAAAGAGGCATAAGGCAAATGAGCCAAGGGTAAATGTGAATTTACTGACTAGGGAAGAGTAGAGGAATGGGTAGTTTACTTTGTATATAAGTACATGATTGTAAAACCCACACATAACCCAATATTCTCCAGAGCAGCTCCAACATTACACACATTATTGTTACATATAGATATAATTTAGTTGTTTACTATCATTTAGAAATGACTGTGAGCTATGGTACTTTCAAATTTTAACTTGTGATATAGTTGAGTTTGTTTATCAAACATGTGTCTAAGTAAGTATTAAGTATGTAAGTATTTTAAAGCATACTGTAGGTATCATTAATAATGAAAGATAAACTGGTAAATAGTATTATAGACTGCAATTCCTTATGAACCTAGCGTAGTTCATAAAAGCAGCAACTAAAAGGAACAGTTCTGAGTTGGATACACAATAAGAATGAAAATAAATGCTTCTCCAATTAAAAACAGCAACCACTTGTTACCCAACTTATATCAGACAACAGTATTGTGACAAAATAATGTTCCAATCCAACTTCTTTCTTGTCAGTTTATTTTTCTTCTAAACATAGTAATTTCTAAACATTAACACAGACTATAGTATTTTGTGATATTATAACTCACAACAATTTTCTTCTCATAGCTTCAGCTCACTCCTTTCACTATTTCTCTTCACTTTCTCTGCCTCTCAAACACTAGCCCCAACATACAATCACTCAAAACTCATTAAAACTTCTTAACTTCGATGCAACATATCTGTCACAGCTGTCTCACACTCACTGACATACTGACCAACTAAAAAACTGCCTGCCCCCATAAACAATGCTAGCTTTTATACTGGTAATAACATAGGCAGATCTTTCTTGAATGTCTACAAATAAGCCAGCGCTGAATATGTCTAGAATGACCTGAAAAACACCTTTCTTGATGTGTGGTGCTCATTGTTGTGACAACATGAGTAGCTCACCTGCTTGCATGGGTGGTGTGGAGAAAGAAGCTTGACGTAAAGCACCTTTGTACATGCCCTGCCTGGTTAGTGGTATGAAGTAGCTTGGCCTTGACCATCCTCTGTTGTAGGCTGTGTCTGGCATCACAGAATGTTTATTTTAGGCAATAACATTATTGCTAAACTTTAAGATAGAATTTTATAGAAAGTTACAATTCTGGATTATTACTTTTTGAATTCTGCTATCAAAATAACCTACCATATTCAAGTTAATTTCTTGTATATCTGGTATACAGTTTAACTGGTTTCATAAATTTATTTGAATATCTTGATTTTCAGGAAAAGAAGAAAGCATCAAGTTGGTGGAAGCAAACATTCGGCTATCATCTAAGTTTCAATCTGCTATTATGCATTGCGCTTATTTATTGTTATACTGCAGCATAAAATAAACAAGAATCTGATAGTAGACTATTGATTAATAAAATAATTCCTTGCAATTGAAGATAACCTTTAAATCCTTTAATTTTTGGATATTAATTGCAATATAGTGTCTTGGCTGTGCAGAAATGATCTAAAATTAAAATTGTTAATGAATGATATTAGTTTAGTAATAATGTGATTCTAGTTATAAGTCCACCTATAAATAATGCTAAAGTGCCTGCAAATATTTTAAGAATTGAAGAGAAGTAATTTCTAGGAAATATGGTAATTATTTATTGTAACTTACCAAAGTGAGGCATTCTGTAACAAAATGTATTGTTTTAAGAACTTTATGATTCAAATGAATTTAAATAATGTTTTGTAAAATAATGGGTATCTTTGTTCTTAACAAAGTTTTTGTTATAAATGAATATACTTAATATATTTTGAATTTGTATTGAGGGTAATAATCTTGCCATACATAAAATGTACCATTCATCAATGTCACCTTCATTGCATGTGAAGTATTAATTTAACTTTAGGCTTCATTAATCATTAATGACACCATTTCATGCTGGATGTTTCATGGGTTAATCGGAAGTATTTTCAAATATTCCTTTTTGAACTAATGCTGAGATGAAAGGCAGGTTGTTACTCTTTCCAATTTATGTAACGAAATTTCTTCATGGCAATGTACTACAACATTGCTTATTTCAGAACTTAATGGAACCCTTTGGTTGTGGTTTCTATTTATAATTCCATGAAAATTTACCTGTAAACAAGAGGCAAGTTTTTATCACCTTTGATTATAAAGTACAGCAAAGCATTATTTAATTGAATCTTGTTAATGGATACATAACAAGCATGTTATTCTTATATTTTTATGCATTTCTAATCAAAATTTGTAATAAAAATTTCTGAGGAAAAGCAATAGTTTTAATTGTTTTTCATAATTCCTGTTCTATTAAGACACTGTATCTATGAAGTTTGTTGAAAGTTGCTGAAAATTTTGATTTTTACTTTTTACATGTTTACACACTTCATATTAGTTTCACCTGTATGTAATGGAATCTTTTGACATAATTTTCACCTACTTAGAGTTGTCTGATTGACTTGAAAATTGGCATATGCATCACCAACTGATGACATTACAGTAATATCATAACTTTGTCCTAATGTCCTGATCAAGATCATCAGTGACTTGGCTAAATTTATCAATGAAACACAATTTTCACCAATTTGAGTCATCTGATTGACCTGAAAATTTGCAAACATGTCAAGGACAGATGACAATGCAATAGTGTCATAACTTTGTCCTAATGCCCTGACCAGGATCTTCAGGATAAAAAAGTGACTTAGCTAAATATATTGATTTAACACAGTTTTCACCAATTTGAGTTGTCTGATTGACTCGAAAATTTGCACTAATGTTCAAAGACCGAAGACAATGCAATGATATCATTACTTTGTCCTAATGTCCTGACCAGCTTTATCAGTATAAAATGTTACTTGGCTAAATTTAACAATGTAATGCAATTTTCACCAACTTGAGTCATCTGATTGACTTGAAAATTTACAGACATGTCAAGGCCCGATGACAATGGAATAATATCATGACTGTCCAAATGTCCTGACCAGGATCAGGATAAAAAGTGATTTGGTTCAATTTATTAATGTAACATAATTTTCACTAACTTCTAATTGACTTGAAAATTTGCACACATGCCAAGGATCGATAACAATACACTAATATAATGACTTTGTTCTGATGTCCTGACCAAGATCACTAGGATAAAAAAGTGCCAGCTAAATTTATCAATGTAACTTAATTTTTATTAACTCCAAAATTTGCACACCTGTCGAGGACCAATGGAAATATAATAATAATATCGTGACTTTGTCCTAATGTCCTGACCAGTATCATCAGGATAAAAAAATTACTTATATAAATTTATCAATGTAACAATCTTTTGACATAATTTTCAACAACTTAGAGTTGTCTGATTGACTTAAAACTTGCACATATGAAGGACTGATGAGAATGTAATAATATTATGACTTTGTCTCAATGTCCTGACAAGAATCGGCAGGATAAAGAATGACTAAGATAAACTTAGAGAAAATAGTACAATTATGACATCTTAGATGTCACTAAGACACATTTCTAGATGCACCCTGAAAATTGCCTTAATTAAACAAATAAATACTTATATACTGGATGACGTAGGCTCCCAGAGAAATGACCTGAAAGGAACATGAGACATAGGGGAAATATCGTAGACTGAAGTTCACACAGGGCCAAAGCTTGTAGTTTAGAAATCATCATAGGTTACACTGGACAAAGTATTAAATAATTTGAGAATATTGGAAGACAGAGATGTCAGGAGAGAGGACCTGAGAGGGACACGAAATTTCAGGGGAAGGATTGCGGATCGAAGTTACCCAGGGCCAGAAGTCAAGAACAGCTGATAAGTGTAGTTAAAGCAGTAATTATAATCTAACACTGTTCCAGAAAAAAGTGATTTGAAAATTTTCAAAACAATCTGGAAGAAATTTTTAATTCAGAAATTTTAAAGAGATTTCAAAGTAACAATTTTGAAAAAATGTGAATAGAAACATTTGAGACTAAAAAATTAAAAATAAATTATAATCTTAAAAAACTAAAAAAGACTTTTATAGCAAACCGAACTAAAAAGTAGAAAATAACTTTTAAGTATGAAGGGTTTGTTCTACAGTGATATAAAGACAACTAGTTCATTATATTTCAAAATTTTGTAATACGTTTAAAAGAAACACTCATTTATATTAACAAAATAATAAATTTTATTGTAACAAAGTATGGGCTGTCTGTCATCAAATGTTATAAATAGTTCATTGGTAGCTATTTATAAAAGTAAAGACATGATAAAAGTATCTAAAAGGCACCACACACTTTTTTGCAATAAAATTTATTATTTTTAATATAAATGAGTTTTTATTTTAAATGCATTACAAAATTTTGAAATATAATGAACTGGTTGACTTTATATCTCTATGGAACAAACTGTTCATACTTAAAAATTATTTTCTACTTTTTAGTTTGGTATGTTGTAAGAGCGTGCCTTTTTTAATCAAAATTTTCAAAAATGTTCCATGTAAAGAGTATTTAGGGTAGAGGAATTTTCTTTAAAATCTTCATACCACGTCCCTAAAAGATATTAAACTTAAATACCAACTTTGGCTTTTAACGGACACACACACACACACACACACACACACACAGAGACACACACACACACACCCCCACACACACACACACACACACCCACACACACCCACACACACACCCACACCCCCACACCCACCCACACCCACACACACACCCACACACACAGAGACACACACTTTTTTTTTAAAAAAATGTTCTTGGATTCAAGGGTCCTCAAAACGTATATTTCCAGTGAAATCTTGACATCAAAATTTTGGATCAAATACAATACTTTCCCTACTTAGTAGAGTAGGTAAAAGTGTATCAGGATAAAACAGTGTACTCTAGTTCCAAAATTTATAATAATTTACATGAGAGCACTAAAAAAAGTTAACACTTTAAATGCAACCTGCTAACCTATCTGCTCAACCACTCCAAGTATTCAACTGAAAAATTTCTTAATTTTGAGCCCACATTGTATATTGAAGTATAATACTATATTTTGATTGTACGTTATGTGTATTTTAATGTTGTTTATTTCTTTCATTTTGTTTGTTCCATTTATATGCCATACTTAACATCCAGGTCATATTGGCAGTTTTTGCCTTTGGACAAGAATTTTTACTCATTTAGCGTTATGTAACTTTTCCATTTTATATTTTTAAATTCACAAAATGCATTCACACTCTCTTTCACGTTATGTAACTTTTCCATTTTATATTTTTAAATTCACAAAATGCATTCACACTCTCTTTCATACTTCCAGACTCTAAAAAGGGTAGAGGATAATCCTCACCAAGGAAAACTCCCGAACTCCCTCTCTCCAGCCAAGTCTTGAATCCAGGACCTCTGGATTAGAATGATAGCATGCTAATTAAGACCACAAAGGCAGCATCTGCATTTTCACTTTCTCTACTGGTAAGTAGGGGAAGTGGGTACTGTATTCCACCAAAACATTCGATGTCGAGATTTCACCGGAAATATATGTTTTGATACCTCCTGAATTAAAAAAAAAAAAAAAAAAAAAAAAAAAAAAAAAAAAAAAAAAAAGCATTTTTAGAAAAAAGGTGCGTGTGTATGTCTGTCAGTCTGTGTGTCTGTGGACAGCATAACTCACAAACGAAAACTAGGTTAAAAACCAAAGTTGGTGTTTAAGTTTAATCTTTCAAGGATGCGACGCGAACATTTTGAAGAAAATAGCCCCACCCTAAAATACCTTTTGGATGAAAAATTTTTAGAAAATTTTGATTTTCTTGAAAATGGCTAACGATTTTAATTAAAATGTCATATGTTTGAGATATTTTTATGACAAATGAAATGTGTATTTTAAATTTTCTGACTGTAGCCCCTGCAGTCGCATTTACTCTGGATGACTTTTGCATAACTAGTAATCCGTTAGACCAAATCATACTATACAAAAAATGTAGATCTTGCTAAAATACACAATTTATGTCCAAATAATTTTTCTTTTAGGGTGAACCATTTCGGAAATAGTCCTTGTTATGTGTGTGAGTTTCGGAAAACACTAAACTTTCATGAAGTGGAACGTCGGCGTTCATTTTTTACATGTTAAGTGTGCAAAGAGAACGGAATCTCAAAGCTTTAAAAGATTTTACCATCGCTCAAAGCCTACTGTATTCTAATATTCCCCTTGCACCAACAAGGAAACAAGCAATAAGATAATTTGTACAAATGTTTATCTTAACAAGAAGAGGATATAGGAATAAGAGTTTGTAAGAGTGGTTAATACAAGAGTAAAGAAAGTCATGTGAGTGCAACACATCAAATTTTTAACTTTATATTTCTATGGGTATTTTATTTTTATATAGACAACTTGAAACTAAAAATTAATTTTAAACCAATATTTTGGCATGTTTGCATATCATAGGATAAAATATAAGTGTAATGTATTATACAGGGTGATTTATGAATAACTGATAACTTTATTTCTTTAAGTATTTCAAAACAAGTTATACGAGCGACAACTTATTATACCTGAAAATGGAGAGGAATTTTGGGAGATTATTTATCTCTATATAGCAAATGTTGAAAATGTCCTCTATCCTACAAAAGGCACTACACAACACATGGTTCCATGTTACTCGCCACTCATTGGAGTACTCTGTTGTCAATAGCTTGAATCTCCTGTGTAATACTGTGCTTCAGATCATCCAGTGTCTGAGGATGTTGGCATAAACCCCTCCTTTTAGGTAACCTCATAGAAAGAAGTCCAGCGATGTCAAATCCAGAGACCTCGGTGGTCACAGGTTTCTTGAAATTCAACAAAGAAATTTGAAATTAGTGCTATGGGTTCATTTGATTTATGGCATGTAGTGCCATCCTGTTGAAAATATCCTTGGCTCAGCTCTACATTATCTAGTTGCTCAGAAAAATTAATGAAAATCCATCAGTAGTCTGCAGTGTTCACTTTGTTTTAAAAAAATTGGTCCTACTATTCTCTGTGTGGATATTGCACACCAAACTCCAGTTAAACCGGGTGCATAGGCACTTCATGAATAACTTGTGGATAATTACTGGCCCAATAGCATGAGTTATTTGAGTTCACATAGCCGAATAAATGGAACCATGCTTCATCTGTAAACCATGTGATGGTGGTGATGGTGGTGGTGATAGTGATGGTGATGGTGATGGCGATGATGGTGGTGGTGGTGATGGTGATGGTAATGGTGATGATTTGTTGTTTAACGATGTTGTCAATTGCCAGGATCATATCAGAATCGCTGGTGTACCAGAATTTTATCCCACAGGAGTTATTTTCCATGGCATGGAGCTGTAGTTTTTAAACACACTTAAAAACCATCGGTCTGGGCCAGATTTGAACCCGCGACCTTGGTATCAATAGGCCAGCCTCTAACCATTTGAGCCACCCAGATCAATGTAAATCATGTGATTGACAATATGGTAAGATTTTGTACAATGAATGCCTGAAGCCACTGACAATAATTCAGTTGTCAATTCTTATCTGGTTCCTGGACAACAGTAATCCTATATGGCTTTAGGCCTGCAGTTTTCGCAGCTCTCTGGCACATTGAGTAACTGTACTCTGTCTCCCGCGTCAAACTTCTTTGTGATGTTTTGGGTGAGTGCTCCAGTCATTCTCTTACATCAACAGCAACCGAGGGAAGTCTAGATGAATGATGTTTCAGTCACTAGAGATCCAGTTGTTTCCAGTTTGTTTACCAGTTCCAGTATTGTGTTTCTTTGGGGAAGATTCCAAACACCAAATTCTCCCTGGCATGCCCTTTGACTAACTGTTATCAAATTCGTAATCCAATATTGCTTTACAAGGAAGAGTCATACATTTAATGCACACACAGTTACACAAATAACAAGGAATATCTCCGAAATGGTTCACTCCACAAAAAAAAAAAAAAAAAAAAAAAAAAAAAAAAAAAAAAATGCATTTGGGCATAAACTGTGTATTTTAACAAGATCTACATTTTTTGCATAGTAAGATTTGGTCTATTTCTTACAGTTTTGCAGTAATGCAAAAGTCATCAAGAGTGAACAGGACTACATGGGCTATAGGCAGAAAAATTCAAAATGTACACTTCATTTATCATAAAAATATCTTAAAATGTGGCATTTTAAACAACATCGCGTCAGTTGAGAGAAAATCAAAATTTTCGAAAATGTTCCATGTAAAGGGTAATTTAGGATAGAGGAGATTTTTTCAAAATCTTCGGGTCGCATTGTTGAAGTATATTTAACTTAGATACCAACTTTGGTTTTTAACCGACTTTTCATTTTTGAGTTATGTTGTTCACAGATAGACACACACACACACACACACACACACACACACACACACACACACACACACACACACACACACACACACACACACACACACTCACTCACACACTCACCCTTTTCTAAAAATGTTTATTTCCGGTGAAATTTCCACATAGAATACTTGGGTAGAATACAATACTTCCCCAACTTATACGTAGTGGAGAAAGTAATGTATTTAAATCTTTTTCGGCTTCATTTAATCATCTCCTCAGTTATTTCAAGTTTTAACTCTATCAGAACTATTTTTATTTCTCTTATTCCTTAGACAAAATGTTAATGCCAGGAGCAAGCGTGGATTCAATGTGAAAAGGACAATAAAGGAATACACAGCGTAAAGAGAAAAGTTGAGTTTATTCAGAAATGGATAGAATTTCCAAAGAAATGAGAGTTCCTGTCTAACAGAAAGAAATACAGCCTAATACAGTGGGAGAGCCAAGTTCGATCAGATTTATCCAGTTGCGGTTCTCAGCGGCGGAAGTAGTAAGCTGCGGCGGGGTAGGGTCCAGGGGCTGGAGCTGCGGCATATGGGGCAGCATATGGGGATGCAGCGTAAGCAGCAGGGGCAACGGCAGGAGCCGCAGCTGGGGCAGCGTAAGGATAACCACCATAAGCTCCATATGGGGCTGCGATATACAGCGCCTCGGAGCCCTTGAGGGACTCATCGGTGTCCTGGGCTGAGATGGCGGCCAGGATCACAGCGAAGAGAACGGCGACGACCTGAACAAACATTAGAATTTCAATATGAATTTTCCCCTTTCACAATATGGATGCTTATACCCCTATATCTATAGTATATAACAATCAATTGCCGTGCGTTAGTCTCGCAAAAGGTCGAAAACGGCTCGACCATTGTTTTGTTTGCCTCAATACTGGGATGGTTTAAATTATTTTGTTAATTATTATTTATTTATGCCAACAAACAAACACAAGCCGTGTGGGGCAATGTTTGAGAGGTAGAATTGGAACTGAGCATCCGCCTGCTAAGCGGAGGGTCTGTGGTTCAAATTCCAGCTGTGGCGTTGAATTTTTCAGTTCTAACTCTACCTCTCTATTATTTTGTTGCTTAACGACGCCATAAATTGCCACGATCACATCAGTGCCACCGGTGTGCGGAGATTTCGTCCCAGAAGAGTTGTTTTACATGCCAGTAAATCTATTGACAAGAGCCACCCAGACCGACTGGGATGGTTTAGGAGAAAAAAAAAAACATCAGGAAAAACCCAAAGGAACAGACAAAAAATCGAAAAAAAAGTGCAAATTAGTAATTTTGTATGATAATTGTGGCTTCAGACTACTTTCAATACACGGCGTTTGTGGCGGACCTATCGTTTGACAGCTGCATTATTACATTTAAAATAATTTTTTCGTAAAAAAATAATGTAGTGAATTTTGAGAACAGATTTGATTAAATCTAATTTAATGACATTTTACAAACATTTATTTTGACCGGCTATTCCATTAAGGTAAATTTACTTGCAGGCTTAAAAATAAACAAACCATTGACTCAATTTTGTTTTAGCGAAACTCGAGGAATTAAGACAAGCTTAGACATAACCACAAAATGTGTTTTAGCGAGACACGAGGATTTGGGGCAGACTCGAAACCGCGAAACTCGAGGAATTAGTTTAAGAATTGTGTCAAGTTCTCAAGGCATATTGAACAAATTTGAGTGACAGTGAAAACACTTCCCTGTCGCTTTGAAATGTTCATTACAATGCCAAGGAGAGGACGAGCTGACATAGGTCGAAGTCAGTCCACTTCACGTGCAAACCGCACGATGTTCGAGGTATAGATATAGGTAAGACATTAAATTCATTTGAATTACGAACCAGTTTCATTTAATAACCAAACAACACTCAAACCATACGCGATGCGTCTAGTATTATCGATCTCAACAAATTGGAGTTCGAAGGTTGATTAGGATTGATAATCACTTCTGAAGAGTTACAATCAAATTAATTTTGGGTGGTACGAAGTTCATCGGGTCATCTAGTACAGTAATGTAAATGATCTGGTAACTATTTTCATTCTGAAAGTTGGATTTCTGTAAGTTTTTCTCATTGTTTCCTCATTCAACATTTTTCGCACAAGGAACTCTTCATCCAATTCTTCGGGCGCTTTTCGAAGAGTAAAACAACTAAAATATTAAACAATAACTTTAATTAATTAAGAGGTTGAATCAGAAACTGAAAAATTCAATGCCATAGCCGGGATTTGAACCATGAATCTTCCGCTTATCGAGCGGCTGCTTTAACCACTGAGCTACCATGGTAACTTTTGTGGTAGCTTAGTGGCTAAAGCAGCCGCTCGATAAGCGGAAGATCCGTGGTTCAAATCCCGGCTATGGCATTGAATTTTTCAGTTTCTGATTCAACCTCTTAAACATTTCCCACACGCGGCTTGTGTGTTTAAAAACACCAGCAGTAAGCTTGTTGACATAAATACACAATAATTGCAATAGTTTGTTGTTGCGAAATGTTTTTATGTAAAGATTTTTAAAGTAAAACGGAACTAAATGAAAAACAAAATGTACAATGATATTATTTTTAAAAAATATGCTCCCTTTTGTCTAAACAATAAAACGCCAATGGCAATTTTGTGCAATGCGAGTAGATAATGACAATATAATAGTTTTAAAGTTGCATCTTATACTGTAATTAGCACAGGAAAATAACTTAATTTTAAATAAATAACTTAAAAATGAATAGAGGTATGTAAAATAATATCACGTATTCTTATTGTTGTTTTTGACTTATATATAACTGTTTTACAAAGTAGTGGCTTGAACCAATAAAAATGCACTTCAATTAATTAGTTTAAATATTGGAATTAAAGATGGTTCAATTTTCCGTTATAAGTAGTATTAAAACGTTTTCAAGCCTGTGTAACAAAATGGTTAAGACTACCTGTGTGATTGAGTGGTCAGCGTTCTGGATTCTCAACCTCAAGGTCCCGGGCTCGATTCCTCGCTGGGTTGGAAATTTTTGTTTAACTAGAACAATTTTCTGTCGCCCACAGAGGCTGGTACTATGGTGGTGGAAGCGAATGCGAGTGTATTTAACGTTAAAGATTATAACAACCAATACTAAGAAACCCTATAGTTCAGCGAGTAAGAACTTCATTAGTTGTTTCTCAAGTAAAAGTCCCCAATATGACCAAGAGGGGTATACAAATGAAACAATAATAAATCGGGAATTAATCATTTTCCTTTAATTAGGATTATTCCCTCTTCCATAGTCTGGAGTGGGGATGCCATTGTGAATGTCCCTGAAGATGGGCTACAAACGACGAAAACTTAATGTAAAAGTTCAAAGGGTAAAACACCACCTAATGTTTCAGTGAAAGCTCCGATATGATCGTAGCACTTAAAAGGGGCTGTAGAAATCAACAAAAAGAATAATGGTATTAGAATGAGTGAAACATACTCTCTTTGAAACTAACGACGTGTTCTCATTCTGATATTACCTGTTAGTATTAATTCAGCGCACAAATTTTTCAATTATTTCAGCTTAGCTTGGTTTTTTCATGAGAAAGTTATAAATTAAAGAATATATAGATTTTATTGACAAACATTCAGTTTTAGCCACTTTGAATGTTTTAATAGTAAAATGCTATAACAATCTTAGGAAACCAAAATAACAATAAAATATTCCATTTTTAAATTAAAATAAGTGTAGGTATATAAAAACTTACGAAGCCCTTCATGTTGGAGGTTTTGTAGGATATGTGGTTTCCGCTGCGAGCAAACTGCTTTACCGCTGAGAAGGCGACTGATGCTCAACGTTTGATCGTCTACCATTTTATACCCAGCAGCTCCCCATTGTTGTAAGGGTAGCACTACTCATCTAACTCAAACAGTTGACAGTCTAACACCTCACTCTGCGTGGAACATGATTTGTGGCGTCTGGAATAGAGAAATATCGGCAGTATCTGCTGTCGCAAAAGATGTTATCTACAAGTTACAATAAAATAGAAGAGCATTTATTTATTGCTATAAAGTTGTAATATATGGATGTGCTAAAACATGAGTAGTAGCTTATGAATGTGTAGATATCGTGTTTAAATTTACGAGGTCCAAAAACTAAATTCACCTAAAATGTATCTGTTCCACTCGTGACTTCTGCATGCAGGTAACCTTGAGAAAATTACCTGCTTTTCTGGTTTTCTGGTTTTATTCAACCATTACGACTACTCTTATTTCGTAAAATTCTCTAAATAGGGTCCGTGAACGAAGCCGTAAATGTAATAGGTGTACAGATATACACTTATACATGTATATGTGGAAAATAATCTAAGTAATTTAGATGCATAATAATTAAGATATTTTAAATTTGCAGAATATATTTATAAATATAGAATGCAGTACAGAAACTTTTCAATGTTAACATAGGAATGCAATTGTTGTACAAATAAAAACAAGAACAAACACATAAGCTCAAGTGTCTATAATACAGGTAAACAATATCCAAATGAGACTGCCACTGCAGGCGAATTGTTAGTGTTCTGGCTTCTAAACCAAGAGGTTCCAAGTTCGACTCCCGGCTGGGTTTGAAAATGTTTATTTAACCACATTAATTCCCTGTCTCCTCACAGCACCTGAAAATGTGAATGTGGGGGCGAATGTGAACGTGTTTAGTGTTAAAAATTATAAAATGTAACTTTAAGAAACCATATAGTTTAGCGCAGCGATGTCCAACCCTGTCTCATTGGAAAAGCCTACGTAATTAGCCGCTACAACTCCTTCGGTACCTGTGATGTGTAGAAACACTACCAGACAGTGAGTATCCTGTGACGGACACAAACAAGCGATTCCATGGCAGCTTGTAAGTCATGCCTTGAATTTTCTGGGAATGCTCTCAGGAGATCTCTTCATTGTGGATGATATTTGCATAAATGGTAAACGGTAAGAGACAGACAAAAGTTTACTAAATAAAACATTGGACCTGATCAAAGCACACAATGTATGTAAAATGCTTCATTTTTCTTTTGAGTGAACCATTTCCAAGATACTCTTTATTGTTTGTTTGAATTTGCCAATAATTATACTCTTCTCAAATAGGAACATGTTATTCATTTTATCTTGCACTAAAAGAGAATGGAATTTCAAAGGTATCAAATAGCAACAATCTCTTAAAACATTTCACTATAGCGCAAAGCCTATCGTATTCCCATATTCCTCTTGCACCTACAGGAAAATTAGCAATAAAATAATGTCTGCATATGTTAGTTCGATTAAAATGTAGTAGATAGAGAAGTAAGCATTTGCAACAATAGCGGTATAAGAGTGAGTATGGATATTTGTGAACAGAGTTTCCTAATATTGAACTAAACTAAAAGTCTGTATCGTAATATGTTACGCGACGATCACTTGGTGTATCTTCTAAGGCTATGCACTTCGACTTTGTCGCCAAATATTGATATTACTTGTTAAGCAGTACCAAAGAAGTCACTAATGAACAGATGTTTATCACATATTTGAAAATACTCTCATAAATCAAATGCAACGTACATGTAACCAAACCGCCACTACAACATAAATGAGTGTTATTAAGAGTGACTGTCCGCATAAAGTGGAATGAGGTAAATTCAACTTCCCCCCTTTCGTAAACGTTGCACATCTGTGGTTTAGCTAGTAGTTGTTTATCAAGTAAAAGCACCCGATATAAGTTAAAAGGGGCTATACAATTAAAACAATAAAAAAGATTTAAAAGATTTAAAAGAGAGGAACAAACTTGGGTTAAAATAGCAAGTTAAGTAGGAAAATGGAGGGAAGAAATGAATGCTGATTACCAGTACATTTGTCCAGTTACCGATAGTTTTAAAGTTAGTCTCCTTTATTTATCCTCCCCGTAAGGAGGACTTAACCCTCTAGTACTTACAAATCATTGCCTAGGGCGAGATGCCTGTGGAGGAGGAGAGAACCTATAAACCAGAGTGAAGACCTGGAAAGGGCAGTCAGCCCAGCAGCAGGTATAGGAGTGAGGAGGAAATGGATGATTGGAAAAGTGATGATGGAGGTGCAATCAGTGGTAGGGAAAACCCTCCCAGACGCCATTTCGTCCACCACAAATACCACATGTGGGTGTCTGGGATCAAGCCTCCCAACAATTAGTAGGTAATTGAATGATAGAACTTGATAATTGATGTAATACTTTCTTACCTTTAATTATTACTTTCTCTACTTCTTAGTAAAGAACATGTATTCCACCCAAAAGTTCAGTGAGAAGATTTCACCGAAAATACATGTTTCGAGACCCCTGAATAATAAAAACGTTTTTGGGGTATATGTGTGCGCGTGCGCCTCTATGTGGACAGCATAACTAAAACGAAAAGTCGACAATGCAAAATTTGGTATTTAAGTCCAGCATATACCAAGGATGCAAAGGAACATTTCCAAGAAAATGCCCCCACCGGAAATCACCTTTCACTTGGAAAAAAAAATTAAGTTTTTAAATTTCTCAAAAGTGACTTAACATTTTGATTAACATATCATGTATTTAAGATAACGCTTATGGGGATAACGCTTTCAAAATATTGCTTGTTGTTGGTTTGAATTTTCAAATACACTTTTCTTAAATATGGAGTTATTGGTATGTTTTATGTCTAGGCCAGGCAAAGGGAATGGCATGTAGAAGCCATTACACATTAGCAGATTAGATTATTGCTTAAGTGTACTTATTCATATGTTCCCATATTGTTTCATCTCGAAGTGACGAACCAACCCTCTGTAATGATGCCAGCCCCCAAAGAGATAGATAACAGTAGGTGGAAGTGTTAATTCCAGTTACAGAGGAGGAGAACACAAATAGGAAAGTCTTACATAGTTTTGCTATAGTAGAGTAGAAGAACGATTTTGTAGTGTAGAAAAGACTGCTTTAGATAACTTAAGTGATTAGAATTGGTGGTTACTTGAGTCCAGTAACCAGTAGCTTTAGGTAGATAGTATGTTGATTTAATTTGTAAACGTTTGTTTAAAAATTGTTTGATGTAAAAGAATTTGCTTTCGAATAAAGGTAAAGTAAAACGTGCATGTTAAGGCCTGGTATGGTATCCAGAAGCCAGGTTTTATTTATTTTTTTCTTATATTCTCACTATACACATAAGGAAATATGTAATAAAATAATTGTTACAAACGTTTATCTCTATTAACATGAAGTAGATAGAAGAATAGTTACTACAACAATTGGCAGAGAGGTATATGAGTGCATACATCAGATTTCTTTCGTCTGATCATGCAAAGAGAACGGGATTTAAAATTCGTTAAATAGCGACCCATTTTAAAATATTTGACTATCGCTTGAAGCCTACTTGTATACACCTAATCACGTTGTACCTACAAGGAAATATGTAACGAAACAATTTCGGAAATCACGATTAACACGATTAGCTTGTAGTAGAAAGAAGAATACGCGTTTGTACAAGAGTGAACAGAGAAAGTCATGAGAGTGCAACACATCAGTCGTAACACGATTGTGAAGAAAATCTCCGCCAGAATAATACGTTATACGTTTATTTGTTATGTTCTATAAAGTACCTAGCTTAAAGTAGCCGAAGTCATTTTTATTAAAATGTATTTCAAATATCTGCGAGGCCAACAAAAGCCGGTCAATTTCCTCTAAATAGTCTGTAAAGATGCTCTATTCTTGTTAAACCTGTACAATTTATACATTATTAACTGAAATACCTGGCGTTCCCCGTGTTTTAACGATTTATCCCAACAATTTATAACTACACTTAGGTTCCACTCACTGTTTCTTTGGAGACATTTAAAAATATTAATTAATACGCTTAAATAAAGAGCTAAACTCTTAGAATATTATAAAGCACAAAATAAATAAAACCACGGGGAACACACCATGTTAAGGCACTGTTAAACCACCGCAAATACTGCAAGAATGAAAAGCGAGTAGAAAAAGCAGTGTTGCATTTTTATTTCAACCATATAGAAAATTGAATGAATTCTTTGTAGAAGAGGAAGCAGAGAAGGAAGCGAGATTGTTTTTCATAAAAGAGGAGTGAGTGGAGAGAACAGTGTGAATGTAATACGTTGCATTTATATTTGAAACATATAGCAAATTGTATGAATTTTTTTGTAAGAAAGGGAATAGAGAAGGACACGTGAATGTGCTGTGCAAAACAAAACGGGCACAAAAAATCATATGAATGTAGTGCGTTGCATAATAAAACGGATAGTACAACCTCCATGCAAAAATCCATGGTTCAATTTTCATGGTGAATGATAAAGCAGTTTATTGGAATTTATCTACTTCACATATACGAACATCCATTTATATGGGCATATTATGTTGAAGGGCGAGTAAAGCATATGTTAATTGTTACGTGAAATAAAACTGACTAAAGAAAGCCATATGAATACAGTGCGTTGCATTTACATTTTAAACATATAGAAAAGTGTATGAAATGTAGTTGAAGGGTGAAGGGAGAAAGAAGGGTGATTGTTTCGCAAAAGAAAAATGAGTAGAGAAAACCACGTGAATGTAACACACATTTATATTTCAATCCTAGAAAAGTGTATAAACTGTATGTTGAAGGGCGATATGTGAATATATTACGTAAAAGAAGACCGAGTAGAGAAAACCATGTGGATGTAATGCGCTGCATAGTAAGATGAATAGAATAAAAATCTCCGTGAAAAAATACATATACCTACCTACATGTCGAGTTTTGCAGTGATCAAGGATTCTTCTTCCTCTTCACATTAAAACAAATCGATTTGTGGTTTGGTCGGTTGCGCTTATCTTTGCATCTCAGACCGGGTGGAAGGGTAAGTCATTCATTACAATAATTAGATCTCTCAGTATGTGGAACACATTTGTATCTTACGTTTTTGTTTCTGCCCATTTCCTACGGAGATATTTCAATTTTGTTGAAAACAAGCTCGCAACGCTTTTACTAAGTCAGTACATAAACACCGTAGCAGTGCATCTTGAGAGCATAAACAAATACCCTAGCGTGTCTTTACTTGTTTACTGTGCGAATGTAGGCCAATCGCAAGCGTTAGGTCCCAAAACATTACACGACTCTGCAAGCGATCGATTTATTTACATCCAGAAACCAGTTCAATTCCCTGACCAACCTCAACGCAACGTTGCTGACTTACTTCACGTCTGAAAGAGCTGCTCGGAGTGTTAATTCTTTTAAGTGATTAATTATTTTGAAATCCTGTGTGATATCCCATAATTATTACCGATGCTGTGTTAGAAGTAAGTTACTCTACGCATCTTACAAGTAACAAACTGTTATTTTCGTACATTCTTGTGGAATACGCATCCAATTTGGAACAAAAACCATTTATTTTTTCGAAATCGGCTGATCAAAGGACAAGATGTCATTACATTGTTTTATTTGAAATGCTTCTATGAAGCACAAATTTGAAGGAATGCAATACCTTCCCTTGCACTCTACATATCACTAAATCCGTATTAACCAATCTGAAATCGCTTCAAGGTATTAATTTATCACGATTAAGATAAATTCTATAGAATATACTACATATTATTTCACTAAGGACTGCAGAGGGTTTGAAATGAACCGTACATAACGGAATAACGCTAGAAGCGCTAGAACACAGGGCAGTTGAGCAGTTCCGATACGTCTCATGACGTAGTACTATACCACTCGCAGAGTAGTTTACTTGAGCTTATCGCTCAAACACGGCGAGACAGTGAGTGTACACTCTGCTCAGATGCAATCATATCTTCAGAACAATATTTCATGTATCGGCAGGGACGAGGCAACTATTCATTTGCATTGCATTATTGACTGTACGCCAAGTTAGTGAAGTTTCACTGTTGGAATAAACTAGATAAGAAGCGATCACAGCGTTCGACAACCAACGTCAATACGCTTCCTCGCTTTGCCAAGTAGTATAAATAGTGTTGGGGTAACTTAGATGACTTAAAATAGGTAGTATATAAATATTTAGTTAACACATAACTTAAAAATTGACATTACCAGAATGTTTTTCTGTTAAGGTTATAGCGTTGAAGCATTGCTCAGAATTAAGAGACTTTAAAGGTAAAAGTGAACATTCCAGAACCAGGAACATGGTTTTACGATTCCACTTGGCTGTCGAGGCTTTTGTTTAAAGACGCGAGGGAAAATATTCTTTGTCGTATTGTGAAATAATCAGCTTGACGAAAAAGACCCCGCGATATATCTTGGGAAAGTTGCAATTTCACGCTGAAAATTAACAAGTGGGATTTGTCTCACTCAATAGAAACGAAAACGCTCGCACCGAATTTGAAATTTCTCTCGTCGCATGAGCCAGCTGACCAACAGCCAGGTCAGGGAGGTAGGTATAATCTTTTGTACAGGTGCGAGAATGTAAGATCACGGACATTTTCCGAGAATCTTTGGGGAGTGTGCACGTCGGAATTGCAGTGAAAGTACGCAAAAAGTTAACAAGGGAACAAGGTTTTAGTGCCTAGTACGAGTCCTAAAATCATAAGAAGGAAACCGCTGAAGGTTTTAAATAATTTCGACGGGTGATATGAGAGTGGTAAAATTATGAACATGGGCAGCAATTCTATGTTAAAAAGTGTTTCTGTACACAGGATGTAAATGAATAACGCCACACGAATTTTACTGGTAATAGAAGGTTCATAGACAACCAATTTGAAATAGAAAGCCTGTGGTCTGCGGCGCCAGGTTACCAAGTTGTAAGTATTCACAGTATTTAGAGATTGTGATCAATAAATCATAAAGAGAAAGAAATATATAAATAGTAGCCATTGGAAATAATGCTTATGAGGGACTTAGTAAACCCTATCTTTTGTCTCTATGAAGAAGCATTTCTAAATTTTACCGTTACTAAAATCGCTTAAATTGTAGACTTCACATGTGGATGCACGCCACTGCAATGGTTGATAGGTTGTGGCAAGGGCTAAAGAAACATACGGAAGTTCTAAAGGTGTGCTTTGGCTGTACGTTTATGCGGAGGAGAGGAGGAAATGTAGGTTTAAGGGGCTCAAATGCATGGTCATCAGCACCCTTGAAAAGCATTTCATGGCAAAAGCCAGATATAAACTTCAATCAAAAATAAAATAAGATCAAATAAAATCACTGGTTAAAAAAATATACACATAACTATAAAAACAGTGGCTATACCCAGATATAAAACTAGGTGATAAATATGTCAATAAGCCTAAAAAAGAGATATCTAAAATTTCAAATCCTCAAACTGATATTACATTCCGCTAAAAACTTAAAAACTATAACAAGCGCTGTTTTGTCGTCCGCTAAGACCTCTGCAAGTCTAGCAGGCAGCTGCAGAGAATCTCGAAAGTGCGCTAGAGAGGAACACTGTAGCAGCGCGTGACGGACTGACAAAAGGTTGTCACTCAGCGGACATACAGGAGTGGAGTCCCGTTTAAATAGGTAACCATGCGAAAAATTAAAGTGGCCAATTCTCAACTGAGCCAATGTAACCTCCTCGCGACGAGATATGCAACAGGAAGTTACCCAATTTATCGGAAGTTCTTTCAGCGGCAGGCGTCCACGTATGTTACAGATATACAGGGAAGTAGAATCCCTGCTCGCCAGCACGTATCATAGGTCCTCTCGAGATCGAAAAATATGCCATCGGTTCGACAGTTCTTAATAAACCCATTCATTACGAGGTGGTCTACAGTTGAACGGCGTCGTCGAGAACCATACTGGATATTAGTCAAAAGGTTATGATTTTCTAACCATCATACCAATCGTCCATTGATCATGCGTTCCATCACCTCGCAAACACAACTGGTGAGGAAAATAGGACGTCAGCTGAGGGAAGATGATGGTCCTTTCCAACCTTCAAGATGGGAATAGCGGTGGCCTCTCGTCAATTTTCGGGAACTATATTGCCCACCCAAACACGATTATAAACCTCGAGGAGGAATGACTTACCTTCAGAAGAGAGCTGTTGTAACATTTGTACGTGAATACCATCTGGTCCTGGTGCTGATATTTGTGAAGGCGAAAGAGAATGTTCTAACTCCTCTATGGTGAAAAGGCGATTGTAATCTTCTGCGTTTCTAGAACGAAACGCGAAGCCTTGAGATTCCACCGGAGTTTTAATTGGAAGGAACTCAGGGGAGTAGTTATCCGAGCTAGACACTTGAGCAAAAGCACTGCCTAACGTGTTGGCCACTTCATAGCTCCCGTGGTTGTTTTTAGGCCCGCAATTGCTATACAGGTCTACGCGTCTCAATCTATCCCACACAACTGAGGAAGGTGTATGTCGGTTAAATGAAGCTAAAAACTTGCTCCATAATTTCTTTTTGCTACTCTTGATGACTTTTCTGCACCTGGCGCACATTTTTCTTGTATTGCATTAGGTTATCCAATATAGGTTGACGTTGAACAATCCTAAGAGCACGCCTTCGAGCACGAATGCCATTCCGACATTCATGCGTCCACCAAAAGACGGGAAATCGACGGGGGTGGGAAGTCGACCCCGGAATAGATTGCTCAGCAGCAGAAAGTATCCTCTCGGTGAAATGCTACGCCAAATCATTCACTGAGTCGTCCTTGTTGTACGTAATTGCGGTCAACTGGGTGTAAGGTTTCCAGTTGGCATGGTCGAAGCGCCATCTAGGCATACGCGTGGAACATGTATTCTGCGTTAAGAGACTAATAAGACATGGAAAGTGGTCAGTTGAGTGTAAACCAAGGATGACATTCCATTCTAAGGAGACTACAACTGAGGTGAACAAACTGCAACGTCAAGGTATGAAAAACTATTGAAGGAGTCAGAAATAAATATACGCCCTGTGGTGTTGAGGAGAGCTAGATTGTAACTGTCCAAGAAATCAGCAATGAGCGTGCCTCCCGCACAAGCGCGACTTGGACTCCAACGTGGGTGCTGCTCATTGAAGTCTCCCACCAACAGAACCGGTGTTGATAACTGGGAAACTAGATCTTCTAAATCAATATGCGAGAAGACAAACGACGGGGGTAAATAAAGCTTACAAATGGTAAACTGAATGGTTGGCAGTACAATCCTTACAGCAACTGATTGTATATCAGAACGTAAGGTCATAGATTCCATATATACATCATCTCTGACAAGTGTCATGTGCCGGAACACCCTCTTCTGGTGTAACATCACACCGCAGTGGGGTGTGTCGTCTTAGAAGGGAAGCGTCTTGTGGACGCAGCTTAGTCTCTTGCAAACATGTGACAAGAGGTTCGTTCGTATTGAGCAAAAGCTCAAGTTCTGTTAGTTGTGTTCTAATACCACCTATGTTCCATTGTAGGATAGCCATCTGTATGGAATAAGTTCTCCAAGGTAACCTGCATTACCCTGAAGGAGGCGGTAGTCTACTCAATTTAGCCCTTTTACTTTCTCTACTGGTAAATAGGGGAAGTATTGTATTCCACCCAAAAATTCGATGTCAAGATTTCACCGGAAATATATGTTTTGAGATCCCCTGAATCCAAAAAGAAAACAATATTTTTAGAAAAAGGTCCGTGTGTGTGTGTGTGTGTGTGTGTGTGTGTGTGTGTGTGTGTGTGTGTGTGTGTGTGTGTGTGTGTGTGTGTGTGTGTGTGGCGGTATGTCTGTGTCAGTGTGTCTGTCAGTCTCTGGACAGCATAACTCAAAAACGAAAAGTCGCTTAAAAAGCAAAGTTGGCATTTAAGTTTAATGTATTTCAAGGATGCGACACGAAGATTTTGAAGAAAATAGTCCCACCCTAAACTACCCTTTACATGCAACATTTTTCGAACATTTTAATTTTCTTGAAAATGGCTCAACGATGTTTATTAAAATGTCATATGTTAGGGATATTTTGATGAGAAATGAAATGTATATCTTGAATTTTCTGGCTATAGCCGCTGAAGTCGTATTTACCCTGGACGAATTTTGCATAACTGGTAAACCGTTAGAGATAGACCAAATCATGCTATACAAAAAAATGTAGATCTTGCTAAAATACACAATTTATGTCTGAATAAAGTTTCTTGTAGAGTGAACCATTTCGGAGATATTCCTTGTTATGTGTGTGAGTTTCGGAAAAGTTGAAACTTTCGTGAAATGGAACATCGTTATTAATTTTTTAAATGCTAAGTGTGCAAAGAGAACGCAATCTCTAAGCTTTAAAAGATTTGACTATTGCACAAAGCCTACTGTATTCTAATGTTATCTTTGCACCTACAAGGAAATAAGCAATAAGATAATTTGTACAAATGTTTATCCTAACAAGAAGAAAATATAAGAATAAGAATAAGAGTTTGTTAAGAATGGTTGGTACAACACTAGAGAAAGTCTTGTGAGTGCAACACATCAGATTTTTTACTTTCTCTTCTGGTGAGCAGGGGAAGCATTGTATTCCACCCAAAAATTCGATGTCGAGATTTCACCGGAAATATATGTTTTTAGATCCTCTGAATAAAAAAAGAGCATTTTTAGGAAAAGGCCCTGTGTGTGTCTGTGTGTTTGTCAGTCTGTGTGTCTGTGGACAGCATAACTCAAAAATGTAAAGTCGGTCAAAAACCCAAGTTGGTATTTAAGTTTAATGTCTTTCAAGGATGCGACACGAAGATTTTGAAGAAAATAGCCCCACCCTAAACTACCTTTACATGGAAATTTTTTCGAAAATTTTTATTTTCTTGAAAATGACTAACAATTTTGATTAAAATGTCATATGTTTAGGATATTTGTATGAAAAATGAAATGCATATTGTGAATTTCCTGGCTTTAGCCTATGTAGTCCCGTTTACTCCGGATGACTTTTGAATAACTCGTAAAATGTCTCAATTAACACGAACAAGATAGAAGTATAAGAGTTTGTAAGAATGGTTAGTACAAGAGTAGAGAAAGTCATGTGAGTACAACACATCAGACTTTTATACCCTGGACTTGCAGATTTCTCACCTTTATCCTGCCTCTTTTTCACTGGTAGTCTCCCAGTGTGGGCATCTCCTCTACCGTGGAAGTCCGTTTCTCCCGAGAGCTTCGAACCGATTTGAAAGGGACACCGGCGAAGATGAAAATTACCAGTCTGTCTCCATACCAGAATATTCCTCAGAAGAGGATCTTGGAGATGAACGTTGAGCTCTCTTTCCCTTAGATTTACTGGGAACACAGGCGCTACTTTCTTTGAGAAAGCCTGTTATTTCATAAAGGGTTCTAAACTCTTTTAGGTGATCGATCATACATACAACGGGTTTACTGGCGCTATTGCTGGAGATTAGCAATTTGGATGTGACTTTTTAGAAAAGTTCTTTTTATTAGCTGACTCAGTGGGTGACTGAGATTTAGCTGCAGATGTTGAAGGCTTTGGTGCAGTTCTTGCTACGAGAATCTTTTCGGAAGTTATGGGCTCGTTATGATCGCTGGTTTGTGTAGCGATTCCCGCTTTAGTACCGGCTTAGCTGCAACTGAGCAATATGTGCCACACCTTGGGATAGAGATTTGGCTTCTGAGAAGGATAACTTCTCTTTAACCCGGATCTCCTGGATCACTATTTCCTCCATATAACGTGGACATTCTCGGGAGCTAGCTTGATGCTCCCCACTGCGGCGAATACAAGTAGGAGGTGATGTGCCTTAATCCTTTGCGGGTGATCTACCCGATTAAAGGTAAGGAAGCGGGTACGGATGGGCAGATATTCGCCTCCATCTTTTCTTTGAAATCGATAAACAGATATCACACCTTGATCTTGTAGGTTCTCCTTATATTCATCATTGGACATGTCGCCCAATGCGCGGGTGTTCACAACACCGCGGGTGGAGTTGAGCGCTCTGTGCATCTCTACACGCACCGGATAGCTGGCTAACATGCTGGGCTTTAAAATAGTAGCTGCCTGGGCTGCTGAGTTCAGCAGCGTGGCGTTGCGATCTTGTGCGCTTTTTAACTGGGCCAGCTATCTTGTCCAGACCCTTCTGTATAATGAATGCATTCACCGACCTAAATGTTTTACCTTCCTCTGTTCTTGTTATAACTAAGTAGGAGGACCACTCCACTCTGCTACTTCCTTTTCACTAACTTTGCTGTATTTGGTTGTTGTTGTTGTTGTTTTTTTTAGTTTTGAAAGAACTTATGGCGATGTTATCCTCCACCATCGCAAATGTCTCCGATGGCATGCTCACGTCCTGGGCGCCACCCAGGCTTAGGTGAGAGTCCTGGCCTGGACCTTGCTCACCCTAGGGCAGCGGCCACCAAGTGGATGAATTTTGTGCTAGTGCAAATAACGTAGCACTGTATTCAGTTTGAGGCATGACGTGGAAGTGGACAGCAGTGTTGTCTCGTCTCTTGCGGTTTGTTTTAGTAAACATCCCAACTTGCAATATTTATAAGGAGTGTAGATTCAGAGCTTCAGATTAAACAAGAACTGTTAGATCTTGTTGCACTGAAGGATACTCAACAGTTCAGCAGTTTGTTCAGGTCATAGACTTGCAAGAATATGTTCAAATATTAACAGATTTGAACCAAGAATTTCAGAAAAGGTAACGTGGTGCAATTGGAGCAAATTTTTCAAATATTTGCTGAGCTTTACTCTACAGTTGATAACCTTCCATCTGAATTGCAGCTTGAACTTATCGATTTGCAATGCAATCGTCAACTGAAAAATAAATCCCAAAATAGAATTAGTTTGTGTGTGTGTGTGTGTGTGTGTGTGTGTGTGTGTGTGTGTGTGTGTGTGTGTGTGTGTGTGTGTGTGTGAACAATTTTTTTCGCTAATGACATTGAACAAAAACCGCTGCAGAAATCAACTGTCGGATCAGAACTTAAAATGTCAACTTAGACTAGCTGCTGCACAAACATTGATACCTAATTTTGAAAAACTAGTGTGTCAAAAGAGACAACAAACGTCTAGAAAACTAGGTTCCACTTCTGAGTAATATGTTGTGTTTATTGCTTTTCTTCAAACTATTATTTAATACCGCTGTATTGTAAGTAGATTGTAGATTATTTTCATTTTGTTTAAACTATAATTAATTGTTTATTTGTTTTTTAATTAAAAGAAAAGTTGAATGATAATAAAAGAAACGTTATATTAAAACAATTTATATAACAATCATGTCCTTCATATTACAATTCGATTATTATTGTAGCACAGTCAATTGTGCATTTAAATTGCAAGATCGGCATTCCGCCACTGCTCTGAAGGCTACGGAGTGCACGGTAGACTATTCCGGCGTGCAACGGGTAAACTCGCACGACCTGCTCTGCACACTGTGGACTGAGATGGTGGCCGCTGCCCTAGGGTCTCACCTCCCAATGTATAGACAGAGGGACCCAATCGCCTTCAGGAGTGCATCAGCTCACCCAATGGCCCCTCCCCGGGACTGACCTTTATCAGCGGATACGAACACAGATCCTATATGATAACCAGGGGCTGGAAATTACGCGGTTACACAATCACCCCTTGCGTCTCCCCATCCTCCTACAACCCGCCTGTAGGTTATCCATCAGATTGTGCTCAGGGAGGTATCAGGTGGGAGTTCGAACACAAGAGGGACCAAAGTTGATTGGGCGTTTGGCATGTGCCCTCTCGCCTCTTAAAGGAACCCAATCGAGAGTATAGCTCAGAGCCCCGGGTGCGCTAAACTAGTATCTAGAGCATTAGTCCCCTGGGGGAAGGGGGGGTTATGCAAATTGTCTGTGGACCTAATAAACCCGAGAAGTCGAGTTCAAACCCCGAGATGGGTAAACTGTGTTTTTTTCCATTCTCTTCCGTATTGAGAGTAATGTTGTGCTTATGCTTTAAAATAGCGAATTGTTTAGTTTGCTTCTTCTCACATCTTATGGCTTAGAATGGAGGATTACTCGTTCGATATTTACGTTGGTCTTAAGCTAATTGTACATGCCAATAATAGCAAATTTCAATTCTAACAGTTAACCAAACTAGTTAACCAGTTAACCAAACCAAACATTCACAAAACGTTGAACCAAGCAATAGCACAAAGTACTAAGAGGTGCTGAGCATCTAAGTGTTAGCATGGCATGACAAATGTCTAATACTGCCAGTAGGTGACTTTTATAACCCTGAAGGACTAACACCGCCATTTGATGACTGTTTCCTAGTCAAGTCACCCACGTCTCATTTCCCATTTGCCTTCAGAACACAACATTGCGTTGAAGCAGTTAAATAGGTACTCTAGGAACATGGGGCAAAATTTCACTTTTACTGAATTAGCTGACATGCACCTAGTGTATGGTGAAGCAAGAGATTGTTCTGCTATAGCTACTCGGACTTATGACAACAGGTACCTCAATAGATGGCAGCCCCATCGGACCACTTTCGAATTTGTAGACCGACGTTTACGACAACGTGGTTCTCTGGTGCCAAATAAAGCAAACTGCGGTGCCAGAAGTACCCCATCGCACTCCGGAGTCTGAAGAAAACGTAATACGTTTACTAGAAGAGGAGCTGTCAACCAGTACCCGTGCTATTTACACGTACAATGGCCGTCAACCACACAAGTGCATGACAAGTCTTGCTTGAGGAACTGCTTTACACCTTCCAGCTGCAAAAGGTGCAACCTTAACTACGGAATATTGTGATTTACGCTTATAGTTTTGCGAATGGGCCTTTAGGCAGCCACCACCACTGTTTTCAGCAGTGTTCTTCACTGATGAAGCCACTTTTACCACAAATGGGCCGATTGTAAACTGCAAGAACAGTCACATCAGGGCATACAAAAACCCCATGCCACTGTTCAGAAGAGCCAGCAATGCGCTGGCATTGCTTCTGACCACGTCATTGAGCCTTACCTTCCTCCTCGTCTACGTGGCAACACTTAGACAACATTTCTGAAGGATGTACTGCGAGCCCTTTTGGAAGAAGTGCACCTTGATTTTCGCGTACTGGGGAGTTAGGGGTGAGTTTAGGAAATTCTACAACTTGTATGCTCGCAGCACCAAATTTTAACCAAATTAATATAGTCTTAAGATATACAGCTGTACAAAATTTGAAGTATATAAGTCAAATAGTTTTTTAATTAAAAACTTTTAATTGATTTTAAAGATTCATTAAGAGTGCTCCACCTGTAACAATTTTATATGTTTGGTATGACACTTGGTGATCTAATGCTTCATGCACATGAAGGTAATAAATAGTTGCTCTGGATTTTGATTTTACACTAGTACTTTAGTATATGGAATTTTTTTAATGTGTCTATTTACAGATTTCACGTTTTTTTAGCATTCCATCGCCATTTGAATGTGAACATGTTCAATATTACTTCGCTGATATCAAAACCCAGAGCAATTTTGGAGCATTATATGAATAAGAACACATCCTGAAATTTTCAAAAGAATTCCTTAAGAACTCTGTCGCAAGGAGCTTTTCAGTTGCGTGAAAATGCTGAGAAAAAAGAAAGTGAAGGGAAAAAAAACAGCATTAAACTTTTGAAACATTCAGGTCTCATCAGATTTGTATTACAGCATAGGTTTCACTTTCTAACCCCTTTTTCTCTGCTGTGCCTATAATTTCCGCAATTTATGGGCTCTCCTTATGAGTATTTGTTTCCTGGCACTCTGAGCATATCGTCCAACATTGCGCTTCTGACAAATGCATGTTGCTCCAACTGAAATGTTTTCATTCCTAAGATTATTCAACACTTGCAATGACTTCACACATCCCATTACAGGTTTCAGTATTGCAAATTCAAGTTTATTCCTAGACACACACCTATTTTGAGCTGTGAGCTCTGTGTCGTACCCTTGGCATAGCGTTCTAGCAGCTGATCAGAACCATGTCCTGATCCGGTGGTAGAATTTTATTTACCACTTTTGGAGACAACTTGCACATCATTTTCTTGTGATTTTGTGGATGCAGATTGAAGACAATTTCCATGATTTGAGTTTCTGATCCGCTGGCATGCAGTGTCTCAGTGGGCGCGTACTCCTAACTACCAGCCACGTAATCACTATGCTCCACTATTTAAAAATGGCCACCAGATCTTTAAAAATGCATTCCTTCCGAGCTTGTAGGCCGTGGTCCAGTAGTTTTATTCTCCAACGTTTCGCCTAAAACTTCGTCCGGCATCGTTATTTACTTGTTTGTAAGCCGTTAAACTTGAACCATCTGTTTAAGGACGTTTGAATTTTTCAGTGTGTCTCTACTATTTAGGCCATGAAAGAGTAAAAATAGTTAAACGAATTTGAAATAAAAAGGTTAAACGTTAGTTAAATGAAAAATTACAGCATGACGGGAATGTTTCTTGAAAGTCAAATTAAATTCAGCATGTAAGAAAGAAAGAGAAGGGAACATAAAAAATAAGCGGCTACGTGGATTTGAACCCGAGCCTCTTATCTATGTGTACCTTCGTCCTGGCAACATATCCATTACACTAAATGCGCAGGCTATGAAAGTCGCTCACTTGTTTTCTCTTCATATCCTACATCTGCAGTGGACACGAGCAGTGGCGTGTATACGCCCAAGCAATTTTAAGGCACAATTCTGTAATTTGAAATCCTAGACCATAGGTTTCCTATCTCTAATCGATTGTCTATGAACCTTCTATTACCCCGCGGTGTTATTAATTTACAGCCTGTATATATGAGCTATGTAGATATTGCGATAGCTTCCTCTTATCTGATTATCCTCTCCGTATGGACGCCTGAGACACCCTAGGACTTACAAGCCTATGCCTAGAGTCAGAAGCCTGTTTGTTTGGAAGCAGACGAACCTATGGACCAAACACACTGAAGACCTGGAAGCGAATAGTCAACCCAGCAGCAGGTATGATGGTGAAGAAGTGGATGCTATGAAATGAAGGGGAAATGGATGAATGGAAAGATAATGATGGAGCGTTGGAGGAATGAGTGGCAGGGGAAACGGAGAACCCGGAGAAAACCCGCCCAGACGTCGCTTCATCCACCACGAATCCACATGTGGAACCCTGGGATCGAACCCGGGCCGCCGAGGTGGTAGGCGAACGGTGTAGCTGCTCGGCCACGGCGCCAGCTTATTGTGATAACTACCACAATAAACAAAGGTGTGCAACTTTTTAAACTCCTGCCAAGGATACTGTGGTGTAGAGAGTATCTTTGATGCCTTCTACACCACGGCCTATAAGCCCAGAAGAGAAACTTACAGCTAATATCACGAATACTTGTGACTTTAACCTAGGGGGATATGCGGAAGTTAGGTAAAATCTCCATTGTCAAGTTCATAAAAATTAATTTCATTATTATTACTATTACTATTTATCATCATCACCATCATCACCATCACCATCGCCACCATCATCACTATCATCACCATCATCATCACCATCATCACCACCATCACCATCATTGCCATCATCATCATCACCATCATCACCATCATCATCATCACCATCATCATCATCACCACCATCATCACCATCATCATCATCACCATCTTCATCACCATCACCATCATCACCATCATCACCATCATCACCATCATCACCATCATCACCATCATCACCACCACCATCACCATCATCACCATCATCATCACCATCATCATCACCATCATCACCATCATCACCACCACCATCATCACCATTATCATCACCATCATCACCATCATCATCACCATCATCACCATCATCACCATCATCACCACCACCATCACCATCATCACCATCATCACCATCATCACCACCACCATCACCATCATCACCACCACCATCACCATCATCATCATCATCACCATCATCACCATCATCACCATCATCATCATCACCATCATCACCATCATCACCACCACCGTCACCATCATCACCACCACCATCACCATCATCACCATCACCATCATCATCACCATCATCATCACCATCATCATCACCATCATCATCATCACCACCATCATCACCATCACCATCATCACCACCATCACCATCATCACCATCATCACCATCATCATCACCATCATCATCACCATCATCACCATCATCACCATCATCACCATCATCATCACCATCATCACCATCATCATCACCATCATCATCACCATCATCACCATCATCACCACCACCATCACCATCATCACCATCATCATCACCATCATCACCATCATCATCACCATCATCACCATCATCACCATCATCACCACCACATCACCATCATCACCATCATCATCATCATCACCACCATCATCACCATCACCATCATCACCATCATCACCATCATCATCACCATCATCATCATCACCATCATCATCATCATCATCATCACCACCATCACCATCATCACCACCACCATCACCATCATCATCACCATCATCACCATCATCATCACCATCATCACCACCACCATCACCATCATCATCATTACCATCATCATCACCATCATCATCACCATCATCATCACCATCATCATCACCACCATCATCACCATCACCATCATCACCACCATCACCATCATCACCATCATCACCATCATCATCACCATCATCACCATCATCATCACCATCATCATCACCATCATCACCATCATCACCATCATCACCATCATCACCATCATCATCACCATCATCACCATCATCATCACCATCATCATCACCATCATCACCATCATCACCACCACCATCACCATCATCACCATCACCATCATCATCACCATCATCACCATCATCATCACCATCATCACCATCATCACCACCACCATCACCATCATCACCATCATCATCATCATCATCACCACCATCATCACCATCACCATCATCACCATCATCACCATCATCATCACCATCATCATCATCACCATCATCACCACCATCATCACCATCATCACCATCATCACCATCATCACATTCATCACCATCATCATCATCATCACCATCATCACCATCATCACCACCACCATCACCATCATCACCACCACCATCACCATCATCATCATCACCATCATCACCATCATCACCATCATCATCATCACCATCATCACCATCATCACCACCACCATCACCATCATCACCACCACCATCACCATCATCACCACCACCATCACCATCATCATCACCATCATCACCATCATCATCATCATCACCAACACCATCACCACCACCATCACCATCATCATCATCACCATCATCACCATCATCATCACCATCATCACCATCATCACCATCACCATCATCATCATCACCACCAACATCACCATCATCTCCATGATCACCATCATCACCATCATCACCATCATCATCGTCGTCGTCGTCGTTGTTGTTATTATTATTATTATTATTATTATTATTATTATTATTATTATTATTATTATTATTATTATTATTATTATTATTATTATTATTATTATTATTATTATTATTATTATTATTATTATTATTATTATTATTATTATTATTATTATTATTATTATTATTATTATTATTATTATTATTATTATTATTATTATTATTATTATTATTATTATTAATTATTATTATTATTATTATTATTATTATTATTATTATTATTATTATTATTATTATTATTATTATTATTGATGTTACATAATGGAATATTTCATTTCAGCAATAAAAATAAAAAATCAGATGCGTTGAACTCACATGACTTTCTCTACTCTTGTATTAACCATTCTTACAAACTCTTATTCCTATATGTTCGTGTTAATTGAGATAAGCATTTGCAGAAATTATCTTATTGCTTATTTCTTTGTAGGCGCAAGGGGAATATTAGGATACAGTAGGCTTTGATCGATAGTGAAATCTGTTAAAACTTTGAGAACCCGTTTTCTTTGCATGCCTAAGACATAAACAATGAATAACGATCTTCAATTTGACGAAAGTTTGAGTATTCCAAAACTCGCACAAATAATAAGGAATATCTTCGAAATGGTTCACTCTACAAAAAATTTATCTGGACAAAAATTGTATGTTTTAGCAAAATTTACTTTTTTTTGCCTAGTGAGATTTTGTCTATCTCTTACGGTTTACCAGTTTGCAAAAGTCATCCACAGTAAACAGGGCTACATGTGTTAGAACCAGAAAATTCAAAATATACACTTGATTTACCATAAAAATAACTCAAACATATGACATTTTAATCAAAATCGTTAGAACCATTTTCGAAAAAAATTTCATATAAAGCATGGTTTAGGGTAAGGAATTTTCTTCAAAATCTTCTTGTCACATTATCACAACTTAAATACCAACTTTGAGTTTTAACCGACGTTTCGTTTTTGGGTTACGCTGTTATA
This sequence comes from Tenodera sinensis, assembly GCA_030765045.1. Lineage (NCBI taxonomy): Eukaryota > Metazoa > Arthropoda > Insecta > Mantodea > Mantidae > Tenodera > Tenodera sinensis. The sequence continues at coordinate 156,244,724 of CM060963.1, forward strand.
GACTGATAGATACACACACAGACACACACTCACGCATATACGCATGAACCTTTTTCTAAAAGTGCTTTTTTTTGGGGGGGGGGGCGTTCAAGGAGCCTGAAAACCTACCTATATTTGCGGTGAAATCTCGACATAGAGTTTTTGGGTAGAATACAGTACTTCCTCTACTTACTGTACGTACTAAAGAAAGTAATAGTAGGTGACAAAAGAGTCATCATATTGTAAACTAACAGGTATGTTAAGAGGTTGAAATAGTATTTCATGTTCCTGAAATGTCCTGTCACTAAGATATACCTACACTATCATCATCATCGCATAGTTTATTTTCCTAGGTTGTGGAATGAACCAGTTTTCCAAGAAGCTAATGCAATAGTTCCTTACAACTAAAACTAAAGGAGGTACTCTTAACTTGTTAGAGATATATAAAGCACCAATTAAAATGCTCACATCTACTTTTAGAAACCGGGCCATTGACTAGAATACGTGCCGACTCACACGACAGACAAAAATGACGTCATTGGAGAATATTTTTCTTAAAATAGCTGAAATGTTGTCGAACTCTTTTCCTAGGTTCTGAGGAACCGGTTTTAGGTTGAGAGGATAATACGACAAGAATAAAATTACAAAATAAAAATGGTAATCACATTGTGCAAAGATCAAAGGCACTGATATCAGCAAAGAAAGTAAACTTTATCTTCGCCACGAGTTTCCAATTATTGATAAATGCTTCAGTTACGAAATAATGAGATTTATATAAAAGATTTAAAATCACGAAATTCAAATACACTATTTAATGAGCACCACAAACTAATAAAGCCACAAAAATTAAAGTGTTTGAATTATAATGAATGCTAAATTAGCTTCAAAATAAGATCACTGAAGTTATGATTTTGTGCATATCAGCGTACTTCTAAGCAGTAAATTAGGGCACTAGTTACCAATGTTATTTTGTGTGGACTCAAAAGGTACTTCACAGGTTTGTAGATGATCTTTAATCATTTCTTCTTCTTTGTTGCATAGGACAATTTGGATTTTTGTAAATTTCTGTTTTGTGTTAGTGTTTGGCCAAATAATCAAGTTTATACCCACTGCATAGGTATCTATGTTTTGTTTTACTAGTATATTTAGTGTCAATATTGAATATGGACGTAGAATCTCTTCATGCAGTTCCTGCTGGGGTTTGGTATTGCTTTCTCAAAACCACGGTTGTTATATGAAACTGAGGGAATACATTATACAAGTATTTACAACGTAACTCGTATTATTATCTTTCCCCGCGGTAGTCGACTCATCTATCACTGCTAATAGAAGATTCTCAGTTTTCACAACTTAGTATATTGCGATACAAATGTAAATAATATATCATCAGAGAACGTAGAAAAGTTTCAGAATAAAGATGAAGACAAATATTTTCTACTTCGAAGATTTTCCAATAAGCTTAACGCACTAGTATTGCATATTTTTTTGACGATAGTAAGAAAATTAGTACTTATAAGACGACTTTCTATCACCTGTTGAACATGATGGTTCCATTAACAAGGTGCCCAGGATGTCGTTGGTAAACTGGTGATAGATTAATATCCATCACAGATTACCGAACCTAAAAATCATTGGAAAGAGTAGAATGACATAGCCCGGACTTGAACCACGGATCCACCGGTTATCGTCCGGCTGTTCTAACCACTAACCTACCATGGCCAACATGTCAACACGATGTTAAATTCTCCAACTCCCTCGCGTCTTTTTCGGTAAACCACACAAGGTGATATCAGTTATATCAGATAACATACCTTAATGGCAACTTACAATGTTGTAGGTACGTTAAGTCCCGAACTTTCAGTTTAACCAACTATAAGACCAATCAATGCAATAATCATTCTTTCACACAATAGCCTAAGTCTTTGTGTCGTATCCTAAAAATATATTAAACTTAAATACCAACTTTGGTTTTTAACCGACTTGACGTTTTTGAACTTCATATAGCGACCAGCTTTAAAGCATTTGATTGTCGCTCGAAGTCTACTGTATTCTCATGGTCACCTTGTATCTACAAGAAAATTAGCACTACAAGTAATATCTACAAATGTTTAGCTCTACTAAAATGAAGAAGATAGAGGAAAAAGTATCTGTAAGAATAGTTTGCATAAGAGAAGAGAAAGTTATATGAGTGTAATACATGACTTTTTTTAATTCAGAAGTCCTCTAAACATATATTTCTGGTAAAATTTCAACATCAAATTTTTGGGTCGAATATAATAATTTCCCTATTTGCAGAGAAAATAATAAACGCAGAGTTTAGAGAAATCCACGAATGAATGTATTCGTAACAGATCTACGAAAAGCAACAACATTTTTTCAGATATTTTAAATTCATCTAAAAATATGAATTCCCAATAGGTATCTTTTTAATTTCTCTACAGGTAAGTAGGGGAAGTATTGTATTTCACTCAAACATTCGATGTCGATATATGTTTTGAGACCCCCTGAATCCAAACAAAGCATTTTTAGAAAAAGGTCCATGTGTGTGTGTCTGTGGATAGCATAACTCAAAACCGAAAAGTCGGTTGAAAACCAAAGTTGGCATTTAAGTTTAGTGTCTTTCAAGGATGCGACACGAAGATTTTGAAGAAAATAGCCCCACCCCAAACTAACCTTTAGATGGAAAATTCTTCGACAATTTTGATTTTCTTGAAAATAGCTCTAACAATTTTGATTAAAATGTCATATGTTTGAGATATTTTTATGACAAATGAAATATATATCTTGAATTTTCTGACTATAGCCCCTGGAGTATTTATTCTGGACGACTTTTGCATAATTGGTAAACCGTTAGAGATAGACCAAATCATACTCTACAAAAAATGTAGAACTTGCTAAAATACATAATTTATGTCCGAATAATTTTTTTTGTAGGGTGAATCATTTCGGAGATACTCTTTGTTATATGTGTGAGTTTCGCAAAACACTAAACTTTCATGAAGTGGAACGTCGGTGTTCATTTTTTACATGTTAAACGTGCAAAGAGAACGGAATCTCAAAGCTTTAAAACATTTGACTATCGTTCAAAGCCTGTTGTATTCTAATATTCCCCTTGCACCAAGAAGGAAATAAGCAATAAAATAATTCGTTCAAATGTTTATCTTAACCAACACGAAGGAGATATAGGAATAAGAGTTTGTAAGAATGGTTAGTACAAGAGTAGAGAAAGTTATGTGAGTGCAACACATCAGATTTTTAGTTGTAAATACCAAATTGTAGTTGAAATAAAATACTACTTTTGTGAGTTAAGGATGAAACTTTTTACCTTCTCTACTAGGTATAGTAAGTAGAAGTACTGCATTCGACCCAAAATTGCGATGTCGACATTTCACCGGAAATATAAGTTTTGAGCCCCCTAAATCTAAAAAAGAAGTTTTAGATAAAGGTCCGTGTGTGAGTGAGTGAGAGAGAGGGAGAGAGAGGGAGAGAGAGAGAGAGAGAGAGAGTGTGTGTGTGTGTGTGTGTGTGTGTGTGTGTGTGTGTGTGTGTGTGTGTGTGTGTGTGTGTGTGTGTGAACAGCATAAGAAAAGTCTGTTAAAAACCAAAGTTGGTATTTAACTTTAATATCTTTCAAGGATACGAACGAAGATTTTCAAGAAAACTCTCCACCCAAACTACCCTTATGTGGAAACTATTTCTAAAATGTGGATTCTCACAAAAGTGGCAAACGATTTCGATTAAAATATCATGTTTTAAGGTATTTTTGTAGAAAATTAAATGTATACTTTGAATTTTCTGGCTATAACCTATGTAGCCCTGTATACTCTTGGTGACTTTTGCTTAGCTGGTAAGTCGTAAGAGATAGACCAAATCTTACCATACAAAGCTGTAGATCTCGTTGAAACACAATTTATGTAGAAATGCATTTTTTGTGGAGTGAACCATTTCGGAGACATTCCTTGATATTTGCGTGAGTTTTGCAATACTTAAACTTTTCTGAAATGGAAGGTCGTTCACTTTTTTATCTCTTAGCCGTGCAAGGAGAACGGAACCTCAAAGGTTTAAAAGATTTGACTATCGCTCAATATGGGTACTCATATTCTTGTTGTGCCTACAAGAAGATCAGCAATACGATAATTTCTGCAAATATTATTTCAACTATCTTGAAAAAGAAAAAGGAATAAGAGTTCGTAAGAATAATTAGTACGAGAGTAGAGAAAGTCATGTGAGTGAGATTTTTACCTTTGAAGTTTCAAACCTTAATATGATTTGGAGACAGATTGAATTCTAGTGATTAATAGCGCGGGATACTTCTCTTGTGAGTCAAGTTACAATCAGAAGTGTTGAAACACCATTAGAAAGGGAACTGTTCACAACAAGCAAGAAAGGATCTTACGAGAAAGATTGCTGTCTCATAAATAGCGGCACAATTTTATGGTGAATGTGTGTATAAAAAGAAGGATCAAAGCGGGATAAAAGCGATGAAATAAAATATCGAATATTACTGCTATATTTTACATTTGGAATGTTTTGTGTATCATGTTTATTCAAATAACTAGTAAGCATGGTTTCTAAGTTCCCTGCTGTAATATTGGTTCTTTTGTTTGGCAAAATATATGCACTGAAAGAGCTCCTTTACAATCAGCATTAGAAATTGAACTATAGCTACATAGACTGTGGTTCTCAGTACCCCATTCTACATTGGGCATCAAAGACCGCTTAATTTTGCTCATAGGCCTCTCTATCAAGCTTGAGGTTCTTTTACTTGCCATAAATATATGACGCGGGAGCACCGGCTTTACTCTCCTTCCGAAGGAAACCAAGCTAAGCATGTTTACGCCCGTAAAAATTCATCGCCCAATGCCGGGTTTGAACCCGGGACCTAGGGAACCAGAGGCTAGCACATTAGCCCTAGACCAAGGAGAACGACGTCGTTGCTATGGAAACTCTTTCAAGCGCAAGTGTGCACCTAGCTGTCAGAATGGACTAGTTTTAATGTGACTGTAGAATCATGCACCTTGGCTCTAGAGTGCATCAATGCAGAAAACAAACTCAGCGTTAAACTCCCGCCATTCTTGGCATTAAACTCATGCTCCCTGCTGTCTATCGTAGTCTACCGTACACGCATGAACTTATCACTCGATTCTAAGCTATGTGTGTTTGCTGAATGCGGGAAGACTAGCAGAGGGGAGGGGGGTGTTGGTGCATATATTATTCTATGCGTTCACTGAATGCTCATGTACGTCAGTGGTTATCTGTCAACCTACTTTCCCTGCCACTCTCATGTACCTTTTCTGCTTATTGTAAACATAGTTGCATTTCTTCCAGCCACACGAAGCTTGAACTCTTGACCTTGACCTCACATCTGGCTTTCTATGTTGCAAAAAGTGAAACATCTTGTTTTATTCCTGAAGCAAATATTTCAACGTGAGTTTCGCAGAAACATCGCAATGAAATGATAATTTCATGCTAAATTGTAAATAAACGCATTTCGGGAGTAAATATCACAACAAATTATTAATTTTGTCGTAAATCGAAAATAACCACTCATTTCGCGAGTTTGCTTTAAAATTCGCGTTTAACCTCGAGAGTAAACGTTGGAAATTGTACGGACAATCGCAATAGAATTTATTCTGAAACCTTTTTATTACGCATTAACATATTTCGTGTCATCGTGATCCACCAAAAAATTGTGTCCCTACTCATAAATCAATAAATGACACTTTCGAATACGAGATGTAGTGTCTACTCAGGTCTCTCAAGAGTCCCTTGACTCTCAGGAATCTAAAAATAGCTTCTGTTACTCCATCGTCCTCCCACGGTGACAAAAATAGTTTCCAAATTGCCAACTTATATAGCTTTATCTAAATGATGACTACAACTTTGAATGTGTCGACACTTTTTTTAGCCCAGGTGGGCCATCAGAAAGAGTTTCCTCATCTCTGCAACGGTCAAATCTTCCATTTTGTCTGGGACTACGTGCAAAGGTGCACGACGGCACAGTTTGGGACAAGATTTTGGATAAAAATAACTCAGGTCGCCGAACCCTTTTCCTAGGTTGCGGCTGAAACCAGTCAAAAAGCGACTCCATTAGTAGGCAAATAGCGAAAATGAGAATAAGTTCATCTACCTTGGGAGCAGAAAACGTGCTAGATTGCACGTGAGGACCAACACGACAAAAAATTGTGTATGACGTCATGTTTTCATATGCTGCTACAAAAAAAAAAAAAAAAAAAAAAAAATGATTGCAAGTGTTACAATCTATAAACTGTAAGACTCATTTCTAACATACTCAATAATTGCACATGAGAAAGAGTTCCTTCGCTTTTTAGGAAAAAAGTTAAGAGACTCTCGGACTGAAAATTGGTCAAAATTGACGCTTTTTAAGTTTTAACTTTATGCATGTAAATATTGCCCAAGCCGTCAGTTATTGGTAGACAGTGAAATTGTTTAAATTTCGCCATTTCTAAAAGTCTACCGGAACCTTTAAATGCCATGTGCGCTACATTTAAATGTTCCCTTTCTGCTTAAATTTTCGGCAGTATTTGGACAAAATATGTGCCAAAAAGGGCTCCGGATTACTCAAAAGGATTAGAATGTACATTTTTATTAGTTAGCAATGCCTTAGATAGCTGTAGACAAGTACAAAATGTGTGTAGAAGTAATGGTGTGCAAATTCTAGCTGGTTTCTAGTTAGAAACAGCTGCTAGCAACCAGTAGCTGAGATATTTTTTTAGAAAATGCTATTAGACTTAGTAAGTTAAGATAGCAATAATGCTGGATGGATATGATGGATTAAGAGCCTGGGCTGAATGACCTTCAAACTTCAATATGTATTAGTTGAACACAAATAAATATATCATATCATGTAAGCCAATTAAACTAGATGCATGTCTGATTTTGTTTTATTTGGCAAAATTTCGAAACCTTTAACCTGGATAGAACTAGTAATAAACGATCTGAATAATATGTCTTATTTTACTAACTATTCAGACTTTTAATTCGGGAATTTTAACACCTAACGTGGTTATTTGATGTTTTTGGAACATTTAGAGGAGAAATATTTTGAAGAAGTAAACACTTATTGTTTCAGAAGCATATAAATAAACGTTTTCCGAAATCTCGTTTAAGATAATTATACTGCATCATTTTAGAGGAAAAAAAAAAGAATGCGAAAATAGAAACTTAAACCTGTCAGAGAAACAGCATTTTATCATAAATTAACCGTGACCTTGATACAAGAGTCAACAAATGTAAGTGATGGTTAAGAAAGAATTTGACCTCCAAGCATTTCTCAAGAAAATCGCAAACGTGATCTTCAGTATGGGTTGGTTAATTGCACCTACGTGAAGATTTGTGGAATGAGTTCACCTGGAATTACGTGACTTCTTGCATGGCAGCTGATCAGAAAGATCAAGGTTGGAGGGGTCCATGGCATTGGCTCTAACGTGTGGTACAAAGCCTTTATCATGCAAACGTTACCCAACTTCAGTCTCGCATCCCACCCACTTTACATATGAGCTCTACGGTTTTATAAGGGTGTTGCAATCTTCACAGTTACATAAACATAAATCAAACGAAAAGCTACAGGACCACATGTGTAGCGGAAGACAATAGAAGTCCAGACAATGGAATTCTCCACGAAGAGGCCTAAGGGCAGTATTATAACTCATTTTAAGGGACCCTGGGACTGAAAAATAACCCAAAAATATCAAATTGACGATTTTTAGGTTTATCCATATAAATGTTCCACAAACCCTCAGCCAACGGTTGGCAGTGAAACATTTTATATTACGCCATTTTTAATGGTCTAGCACCAGATTTTAAATGCCATGTGCACTACATTTAAACGCTCCTTTTCTGCTTAAATATTTGGCAGTATTTGAACAAAGTATGGGACAAAATGACCCAAATACAGAACAAATAAGTGGTTAAGGTACGAATCTGAGGAGTGGGACTACTAGACAAAAGAGGAAAGGTATGTCATATGAAGCAAGGCAGTTTTAGACCAAGCAGGTGCTCTGACTCATAATCATGATGCATGTGTGCAAAAAAATTGTTTCTTCTCCACTTTACATTTTAAAAATATACTATGTGCTCATGCGCGTTAAATTTTGTGCCTTGTTCCTGGAATTTTCCAGTATACTCCATTTATGTCACTTCAAAGTCAGTCCTTGCTTTCAAAATCTGAAAATTTGTTTAGCTTTAAAAAATTAAATACGCGACAAATTCAAAAATATTTTCAATGTCCATCAAAGCAAAGAAATTAATTACTTGAGAAGTTATTCCTTCTTCTAACACTTCTAGTTTCTTCTAACACTTACTCACCCCAACACCTGCTCCTGCCCCCTTCCTGCACCCAAACTCAGGTATGCAGGAAGAAACCATGCTCACAGACACAAAAGCTTGGAAAAAAAACTAAAACACCTTGCATAGTGCGCAGATAAAGTCGCACTAAGCGGCTAGGTGCTGCGCAGATAAATATACCATACAGGATAACCTACACGACCTGTTCTCGAATGCTTGAATGCTGGATAAACGATTCTGTCCCACTACCTCATAGACCTGCGCCTCAGGGAACCAGTCAGGAGCTGCAACCTGCCCGCTCAGGAAAACAGCGGAAGTGTAAATAGTGAAGTGTACATAGTGGGTGTTTCAATGTGCTGGGACGCATAGCTTGGTGTGCCCAGCAAATTTGTACGAGTGGAACGCTTAATCTGGAGTGCCCACTATGCGTGTGTGAATGTGTGAGTGCGTGTGTGTGAGTGTATGTATTTATATTGCGTGTGTATGTGTGTGTGTGTGTGTGCGCGCATGTGAGGGGACATATATGCCCCAGAGTGAATGCGTGAGGGCATGTGTGTATATAAACTGTAAATATATGTGTACAAAGACGAAAAGACAAAACAAAAGAAGTTAAAAGTGAAAAAACAAAAACAATACCGAAAGAAACTGTTCTCGGTGACCCAAAACGGGTCACTGTACGGATTTCTTGAGAAACCCGCTGTATATACTCGTATATTGTAAATAGACATAAGTATAACTACAATGTAAATTTAAGTCTATCAGCTAGGCCAGATGTACCAGCACCAGACAATATTAACAAATAAAACTGAAACTGAAACGATTCTGTTGTAACTGAACCTTCACCGTGAAGACTCAGACCACGGCACCGATGATGTCCGCCGCAGGTGTGGACGAAATGTCTGGACCTCAAAACTCCAGCAGACCACGGCTTTTAAGCCCGGAAGAAATCTCTAGCCTTAATTCTAACTCCGGCCGTGAAAGCTTCCAACTACTCAGTTTTGAGTGTATTTGGGAATTTGTGTAAGTGAGGACAAAGCTAATTGAATGTAAAAGTAAAGAAAATAAACTAAAGATAGTGAACTTGTAGAGTTTAAAAAGACCAGGTAAGAAATCCTATGCTAAAGACAGTTGATATAAAGTGTTCATATGTTAATTTGTGTTGAGTGAGCCAATAGTACAAGTTCGAGAAAATAAATAAAGGAAAATTGAGTATTGTCGTAGCATTTTTGCATTGTGAATAATTAATTAAGTCAAACCTATAAAACAGATTGTGCTGGAACTTTGCGTGGTAGCTTATAACATAAACGTCCTTGTGTGTGCAAATTATTAATTTAATTCCTATAAAATATGGAAAGTTGCAATATAAGTCCCAGGATCCCTTAATCTCACTTCCGCACTAAATTCAATCTCATTAAGTGGTGGACATGGAGTTTTTGATGAAATAATTGGCAAAGGAAATCGACATTCGCAGAGGAAAGCTATTCAAGCTCACTAGAAATCCCAGTTGCGGCCGCTGGTATCAAACCCCAGTCACTTTCCCTTACATTCAGTTGAACAAATCGGAATTTCCACTCGTGGCTAAAGGGGGGGGGGGATCTATCACCCATAGAAGAGACATTCTTTACTGGTTGAACCACAAAAAATGAGGGAACGATCTTCCGAGAACTAAACACGACCACTTACAAAGGAATTTCTGCTTCCAAGTAAGACTTGGAAATAGGACATGCATTTTCATATACCTGGTTCAAGACTAAGAAATTTGAATCTTCTGGGAATAGCCATGAACTGTTCTATATCTCATTTTTCTGTACTAACCTTCTGACAAAGGCTTAGTACAGAAAAATGTAAATCTGTAAAATACAAAAACATATCTATAATACACAATTATTTTTCAAATAATCTATTTAGGGCATTAGCCATTTTCGAGGTATTCGCTTTTAATGATTTCTATTTTAGAATACCTAGTCAATATATAAAGTGCATAAAATTAAAATTTATAACATAAAATGCACACAATTTACAGATACCTACATATTTAACATTATCTCAATGACTCAATGGCAGTTTGCTGAGCCGTATTTAGCACATCGACCGAAAGACAATGTGAGGGGCATGGATGAGGTGAAGGGCGGCCCAGTTAGAAGCACCCCGGCGAAGGCTGGCTCAGCTCGGTTCCTCTACTGTCCCTTCGGGTTCGTACTCTCAAGGGGGTGCGGTACTTGGAAACCGGTTCCCCCCCCCCCCGGGCTTGTACCATTCCATGGGGGACCCGGAAACCAGTAGGCTCACCTAATACGGGGGACGAGATTTCCAGAATGCATGTATTCCCCCTGCCACGACGCTGAAAGAAACCTAACGGGATGACGTGTGAAATGAAATAATTAATGTAACGAAATAGAATGACAGGAAATTTGGAAGATATGGAAACGCTTCCCAGCTTTTACCTGGTGACCTGGGGAAATCTCCGAAAAAAACCCATTGGTCAGGAAGATTGGCCACGGGGATCGAATCCGCGAACTTCTGGGCTCCCCTAACGACATCAGATATGTTTCGCACATTTCACACGGGAGAATATGTTTTTTTCCTCTCTAACAAGAAATGTGTCGAAGATCTAACTAGCAGTCTATATGTATAACCAGTGATAAAAACAACGTATCACTGGAGATGCGACCTCTTCTTACAAAAAGCTAAAGGATAATACTATCCGATGTTTGTCCAGTTATTCCTAACTAATTAAAGGCCAATTAAAAATCTAAGTGTCAACCCTATTTCCAAAATATCTCCCATCATAGCAGGACTATCCCTTCTTGGATTCTCACTTATCTATCCTAAGTTTCGGAAGACAAATGTATATTTCTCATGAAGATATCCAGAATGTTCCAGATACTTCACAAATTGACTACGAAGGGAGAACATACTGGGTGTATGTGTTCTCAGATTCACCTACATGCTTTTTATGTAAATCTGAAGTTCACCCAGCAAAACAATGCCCAAACTCAGTGGCACAAACCCACACCGACCAAAACCTTAACATTAAATTCGACCCCTCTTCGTTCCCTGGATTCATCAGTGGGAGAAGAAAGTAAGAAACTCTATCTCCTGAAAATATCTGTTCTGTTTCCTAAAGCTTCGTGAACGCTTTCGATAGCTTCATGAAATAGTTGTAATTTTATAGCCAAAAGTGTGTACTGGTGTGATTCTAATCCCACACCAAGAAACTAACCTACTAACTACCCACAAGTAATGTTGAGAAGAGCCTCCTCCATATGTGTAGGCATTAAGAGACACCAGAATCCCGCAATATACAATATTGGTAAAGGCGAGCCGAAACACCGCAAACATGCAAGAATAAAAATGTTATAGAACAGTCATGTTTCAGCAACTCTGCACACGCATTCACCCTGTCCCAAGGACACAGTAAATTACGGCAGATGCCGCCGCAACTGGCAACCTGGGACTACACAGCATAATAAAACCGCGGAAAGTCTACAACGTGTAAAACGGTGTATATAGTGTAAATAGTGAAGTATGTGTGTGTGTGTGTGTGTGTCGTACGGCGTATGCCTAAGTGTGAGTATGTGTGTATGCGCGCGCGTATGTGTGTCTGTGTGCTCGTGCGCGCGTATGTGTGTACATATGTGTAACAATAAAAAAAAACTCAGTTTCTTAATTAATTTGTAATAAAACTGCCCACGGTGATCTACAGGTGGTTACCGTATGGATTTTATATAAACAAAAAACACTATAAAATGTCGATAATTGTAAACCTATGGAAAGTGTAGCCTGTAAGCCGAGGCCCATGTGCAGGCACCAGGCAAAAATATTTATGAGTAAATAAATCTGAATCTGAAATCTATTATCCTTCAGTACTAAAAGGTTCTTCCAGGGTTTTATAGGAGTATAAAACATTTAATATTTATTAGTTTTATTCCATTTTACAGTCTTTAGCCTGCAAGATAATGACGTAATGTGTAATATAAAATAGAAGGGATTAAGAGGCGAAAGATTATAAAGTAAAGTTTTGATATGGTTAACTTTCTTTGATGATAAAGTTATAGGAATAATGAATAATTTTGATTATGTATTCCCCATCCGTTAATGTTTTCACTAAAATTAACAACCGCTTTTATGACCTTGATAGCTGATTTCTTAATGATGCTAGCAAAATTGCATACGCATCAGTAGGTAAAAGAAAGCCAAATCGTTACTGATACATCGATGAACAGGCCATAGCCCTCAATATCCTCAAGCACTGTAATAAAGAATCGTGGTTTCGTATACACATTCCTGCTCTTTGGCGACTTGTTAGAATTGACTTTGATGGAAATCAAATCAGATGGTCAGATGTGCAAAATATCGTTTCTTGTTTCCAGGTTTAAGGATATATTGTATCAAGCATCTAAAGGATTTGTATGTCATGAATAGGGGCATTAAATGTTACTTTTGACCGCTATGGCTCAAAAATTGATCTTTATAACAAAGTTTGCTTATGTTCTGGAAAAAGCATTCGTAAATGGGCTTCGTCAATCTCACGTAACCAGTCTTTGATGAACGTTCTGCTTATACGAAATTCTAGCTACCTTCCGTAAATGCCTGGTGTTAAAAAGGTATGTAAGGGTAATAACGCCCCTCATCCCAGTACAGCGGAACTTGGATAGTTCCAAGCTGAAGGGACAAGAAAAGATTCTAAATATCCAAAAATTTGAATTACAAAAGTTACGTCTAAAATATACATTTTAAACATACAAGTAAACATATACATCACTCTTTTTTAACTCTTTCCATTTTAACTCAAGGCACTGCTTAAAAACCTTCTACTTAACCTTTAGATAAGTTGACAAATGTTCGGTGGCATCTCATGTTCTTTTGCGATTTCAATCTTTTCTTCAAATCCTTCTCAACTCTCGAATGACAGAGACTTTTCCCGCAAAGGTTAGTCTTATACTGGACACGCTGTTTACTAAGAGACATAGTGCCATAGATTTGCAACACACTGAGGAAACTCAAGCGACATCTAAAGACGCACGTGTTTTAAAAAGGGGATGTGGGAACAGGTGTAGAAGTTCAAGGCCGGCATCTAGGAAACCCCCAAAAAGCATTCCAACTGCATTCCGACAAGGCATAGATACAACCGCGGAGCAACGATGTCATTTGTACAAACACATATTATATTTTCGCCTTTCGATTAATTTTCAACTGAAGTTTCTGAACAGAAACTTCGAATTAAGGAGCATGAAATTCGTGTTACATGTGATTTGTTAACATTTCTGTAATACAAAGTTCAAGGAAATAAGAAAAATCTTCGAATCAATGAACATTTGGAATTATAAACGTTCCAATTATCGGAACTCCACTGTACTCTATAATTTAGATATAAAAGTAAATTAGGCTTAGGTATCCGTATAATGTAATAATAGGGCATAAAGATACAGACTTAATCTTCTCACTGGGTTTCACAGAACTGTTTTGTACATGAATCCCCGGAAATATATTTATATGAAAAGTGCTGTTACAAAAAATATGTTATTAAGTTTGATGTTAGAATTAAGTTGCCTTGAAAGCAATACCAGTTATATGGAAATGTATCTCTCCACGGTAGTACTTGCCATCATAAGTATAATGAGGTGTATGCATATTATTGGCTTGAAGAACCTGTTAGATTATGATGAAAAGAAACTTTCTTTTTTCTTAATCTGATTACCCTCTCCTTGTGTAGGACTTACACCCCCTAGGGCTTACAAGCCAGTGCCTAGGGTCAGACGTCTGTTGGGGAACAGAATGAAGACCTGGAAGCGGGTGGTCAGTCAAGCACCAGGTATGAGAGTGAGGGAGAGCATGATATGAATGAGGCGAGATAGATTAATGGAAAGGTGATGATGGAGCAATTTGAATGAGTGGCGGAGAAAACCGGAGAACCGGAAGGGAACCCGTCGCTTCGTCCACCATGAATACCACATGTGAGTGTCTGGGACCGAACCCGGGCCACCTAGGTGGTAGGCGAACGGTCTAACCGCTCGGCCACGGCACCGACGGAAAGAATCTTATGGGTGCAAAAAAGATCAATTAGTGCTAATTTAGAAAACTTTTCACGTAGCATCAAACTGTTGTCCATAATCTATCCTCAAAGTGTGAGTTTCTACTAATATTCCCTTCTTTTGTTTTTTCTTTAAGCTCTCAGACATCACAGCACTTTACTTGTTGACTAATGAGCAAATATGTACGTATATTGACGGGCATAAAAAGTGGCCCATAATGGAACACAACTATGTTGGTAATGAATGGTTGTATGCTTTCTTCCATGCGCTCCTAAACCACTTAACCGATCACCTCCAATTTTGGCTCCTATATGTATTTCCTCTTGGACAAAGTTTGTGTGCTATTCATTTTACTACATAACATTCACATGCTTCTCTCTATTCGCTTTTCTTAAATTCACATATCTTTCCCTACTCGCCCTTCAACTTACAATTCACTTAACTTTCTATGACTGAAATAAAAATGCCACACATTACGTTCACAGGATTTTATCTACCACTTTTCTTTTATGAAAAACAATAACACTTCTTTCTCTGCTCCCTCTTTTACAAACAATTCATACAATTTTCCATATATCTGACATAGAAATACAACGTTTTACATTCACACAGCTTTCTCTACTTACTTTTCTTTCTGTGGTATTTGAGGTTGTTAAACAGTGCGTTTGCGTAATGTTTTCCCGGTGTTTCTATTTATTTATGTTGTTCATTTTTCTATCTTTATAGTATCCCAAGAGTTTAACTCTTTGTTTAATAGTGTCGAGTAATATTTTTTTCAATGTCTTGAGTTGTAGGGATAAATCGTTAAACCACGTGCAACGCCGGGTATTCCATCGAATAGTTCATAACATAGTGGATTTGTTGAGCGCAAAGAGAAAATTGAAAGTCGAACTTGCGCTAGACAGCGCGTTACACTGAGCAACGAGCTCTTTATCATAGACCACTTGAATTGGCAGGCACGTCTAGGTCCACCTTGTGTGCCTTGGTACGTATCTTAGTGAAAAAGCAATATATACAATATATCTATCACTAAAGATATATATCATCATTCTAGAGTAAGGGATAGCATCTGTTTATAACTTACAGAGTACCTACTCCAAAACAGGACGTTTACCGCTATTGAATTCTCTGATCAAACAAGAGATAAAACCTCTCAGAATGATTCTACAAAGTACTATGTTAACAGTCGACAAGGTTGACTTTTATTTGCCATCCTTCTCAAGTCTTTAGTCTTCTGTGCCTTGACATTAAACATGACAGGTCTTAAAATGTACTTTCCTCCTTTCACTTTCCAAGATTATGACGCTGCTTTTTTGATTTAAGTACTCCATCATATACTTTTTAATTAGTTTGAACTAAAATGGCTCCTGTTCGACAAAGAAAAAAAAAAAAAAAAAGAAAAATCAGTGAGTTTTTCGGCGCTAGGGTTTTGCGCCAGTTGCCTGAAAATGTACATTATGTTTGCGCCATCAATTTCAAAATGTATATCAATACCCCAGCATGTTTGCGCCATTCATAAATTAGGATAAACATTTCTTTGCTGACTGTTAAGATGTCATTTTGGTAATGCATAATTTTCCGCTGTGGACTGTGAGATACACTGTCTCGTGTGGTTAAAATTATACTTACGTTGTAGTTCATTTAAAATGTCTTTTAGTTCCCTTATTCATTTAAAAAATAAACTTGTGAATAATTTAAATCCTTATGTTATAGTTAATTTAAGAAATAAACTTGTCAACAATTTAAATGGCAGGCAAACTGTTGAAAGACACTTTTCGTACATCTTCAATGAGAGTAATCTGGTTACTATGTTTTTGAATGTGTGATTACATTTTAGACGTTTTAGATTTAGTGGATCTCTTCGAATAAGAAGGTCCGCGAATTCACTTATTTTAAGATAAGTGTCATCCTGCAACTTGACAAGACACCAAGAAACTTGTAAATATCTGGATGCCCTAAGCCCCGGCACAACAGCCCATAAAGAGCCAAGCCTTACCGCACAGCCACTGCGCACAGCCACAGCCTCGGCTCACTACAGGCGTCGTAGGTAGGGTGCAGCACTGGAAGGTGGTACGTGGTCAGCGTCCCGGCCAGTTATACGGTCTTCACGACCTGGGGTCGCTACTTTTCCATCAAGGAGCTCCTCAATTGGTCCCCCGGGACTAACGAGGCTGAGTGCACCCCGTGCCAGACCTCCCATGCTGGTACTGGGGATCGAACCCAACTATCTGTATGGGTAGAGTAAAACATGGCATGTGTTGTAAAGGGACATACAAGTACTTGTGGTGTGGGAGGCAGCAGTAGAGGGCTCTGCCCATATTGTGGGAGGGTACACTGCATTTTCTGCTATATATTTGTCTACCAAATAATCACAAAAGTGTGATTTTCTCACCCAACGGTTACCTTCATACATGTTGACCGCAAAGCATTCATTAACTTCTTTAAAAGGCCATTATGAACTCCAGCACCGTCTAGCATCATCTGACCAGAGGACAGGTTGGTCACATCATCATTCAGTGACATCTGTGGCTTCACTTAGAAAAAACCTGATGTGTTGCACTCACATGATTTCCTCTACTCTTGCAGAAATTATCTTATTGCTTATTTCCTTGTAGGTACAAGAGGAATATGGGAATAAAGTAGGCTTCGAGCGATAGTCAAATGTCTTAAAGCTGCTCCATATATGGATGCTTTGAAATCCCATTCTCTTTCCAAGTCCAAGAGATAAAAATGTGAATAACGACCTTCCGTTTGAGAAAAAAGTATTGCAAAACTCACATAAATAACAAGCAATATCTCCGAAATGGTTCACTCTGCAAAAAAATTATTTGGACGAGATCTACCTACATTTTTTATATAATAGGATTTGGTCTGTCTCTTACTTTTTACCAGTTATGCAAAAGTCATCTGGAGTAAACACGACTGCATGGGCTATAGTCAGAAAATTCTAAATATACATTTCATTTGCCATAAAACATCTTAGAATATGGCATTTTAATCAAAGTAGTTAGCTATTTTTGAGAAAATTAAAATTTTGAAAAGTTTTCCATGTAAAGGGCAGTTTAAGGCAGAGGAATATTCTTCAAAATCTTCGTTTCGCATGCGTGAAAGATATTGAAGTTAAATACCAACTTTGGTTTTCAACCACTTTAGTTTTTGAGTTAGCGTTTTCACAGGCGCGCACACACACACGCTCACACACGGTCGTTTTTCTAAAAATGCGTTTTCTTTTGGATTCAGGGGGCTTCAAAACATATATTTTCGGTGAACTATCGACATGGAATTTTTGGGGTGGAATACAATACTTCCCCTACTAGTAGCAAAAGTAAAATTCTATTGTCAACCTTCGCTCTAACTTACAAACAATTAGTAAGGGAGGAAATCAGTGAGCAACAAAACACTGTAGCATGAAAATACCACACAAGATACTTATAAAATTCACAGCTGCACAAAACAGCACAATTTTGATGCAAATGCGTGCGCCCGATATTTTCTCCTTTCTTCATTCTCTCTTGAAGTAATCAGTCTTTAACGGCTTTATTATCTAAAACACTTGTTTGCTTCAATGAAAGTTCTAGGAATACCTCTTGTATATGATTTAGGGTAACATGAGTTCATTGGAAAGAAACTAAGCTAAGGTACCTTTATGTTAAGAGTGCTTAAGAACACTGAAGTTATACATCTACATATGTTATAGACATACTTTCTCATTTAAATTATAGTCTTTTATTATGCGTCAATTATGCTTCACTTTTCTTTCTATTTATTGTGCTGAAAAAAACAACTGCAAGATTAATGTGCTGAGCAACGACAAAAGCATGCTCTGGATCAATGTTTATTCCTTTAGGTGTATTAAGCTCGACATCAATATTTCTCCTGTATGTTACAAGTAATATGGCTCAATTTGCAGTGATTTCAAACGGTCATGCTTACCATAAACATGCAAACTCTGAGCTTTCTAATATTATGGTAAATTTATTTCATAGACAACCAAATTCTTTTAGCAGCTTGCTCTTCCTGCATTTAGGAGAAGGATCCGCGCAACATTGCCCTTTAATCCTCTTTATAAAGTTGACAAGTTTCATGAAATGATTGTATAATACATTATTTTAATATGATTATGGTAATAATAAAACGTATAAAATAATTGTTAAGTATGAAGAGTTTGTTCTACTGAGATATTAAGGCCACTGGTTCATTATAATTAAAAAACTTGTAATAAGCCTTAAATAAAAATTAGTTACTTATACCAATAACATTATATACGAGTATTTTATTGTAAAAAGCGTGGAGTGCTTTTTAGGATATCTTTATCATAGCTTCCCTTTTAAAAATAACTACCAATGAACTGTTTATAACAGTTATAATTGTCCGGACATTAGGACAAAGTCAATGTATTGCCATTGCCCTTGTGCAAAGTTTCAATGTTCATCAGATGACCCTTAATTGGTGAAAATTACGTCGAAAGATTCCGTTACATCGATAGATACATACAAGTGAACTAATAAAAGCGTGTTATCAAGCTCATTCACATAATGACTTTAACATTTAATAAATTTGTCACAAAGTTTTTAAATGTCAGTTCTTTACAGATATACCTGTTATAAGTTTTATTTTCTCAAACTTATTGTTGCCTACATCGACTTTTCCCTCATAATAATTATTTCGTTTTTGCTTTCTAACTGATGAATCATTGAAATATCCGGTGGTCTTGCAAATAAATAATTTAAAATCACAAACAATTCCTACCAGAGGTCATCTTGGATCTTTTTTATAGTACATATTATTGAGCGTAATTCTAGATTGCACGATTTATGGAACTTAAGTTAACGGAAAAAATAAGCTCAGATTACGTTTCTGTTATTAATAAATATCACATAATATTCTGTCAAGTGCAAAACAAAAACCAATAATGTCAATTCTGTAAATAAGAAAGTTGTAAAATGTAAAATATTATACAAGTGTTTAAAATGCGGCTCCAAGAAATCAAAATTCTGCAAGCTCCTATAGTGCTTTAAAAAAGCGAAGAATGAAGTATTAAAATGTCCCCAAGAGTCCTGAACGATTAATTTCGATATAAAATACTATGGAGAGCATATGTATTGAGAAGGAATGCACACCACTGACGTTTGCAAGAAATTACTTTTTACAGTAGTACAAGTTAAAAAGTCACTCTGAATGACTCAGTATTGTGAGTCAAATGTAGACGTAGTTAGTTTAAGGTGTTAAAACATCCGGACAAGCCATTTTTGTAACATAATCCAGTTTGATGTGCAAGAATGCCAAGTGTGGCGATAGATGAGTTGAGATTTCGTCATACACAATCCGATACAATAGCTGTGTTGAAAGATACAAGCATGAAACATGCTGTTAAAGATCTATATCGTGGTCAAGAACAATAACCAATAAAATCAAAGACGCTATAAACAGTGAAGAAAAGACTATACTGGACTTAAAGTTGACGGATTTAATAAAACAGCGAACACAGTTTAGCAATTCTATGGAATTCATGTTTCTGGCATGACTTACCGAACTGCTATAACAATTATATAATTAAAAAAAGACACAAGAATGCACGTGCAACCTTTATGGAAAAACAAAACTGTTTATTCAACAAACCAGAAATGAAGAATGTCATGTAGTAGTGAGTGAGTGAATGAGCAAGTGGGGTTTAAGGACCCGTCGACAAGGGGTTCATTTGGGCCCGATGTATATATTGCTCCATTTAGATATATGTCGCCTTTAACATGGAAGGTCATACGGGTGAATTGTAACGTCATGGAACAATTGCTCAACGGTAATGATGTTCAGTCGCTTAGTGGTGATTTGCATATTTAGGTTTATTACTTTGGATTAATATAGGTATTACTAGAGAACAGATAAGTGTCCAAAAGGCCGCAAGTTTGGTGCACCTGGGTTCTACTTTCGCAGGCATACAGCAGTGGTGTCTGCTGATGCGCCTGTATATATGTACGACGGCTGCACGCTACCGTTTACGTCATTTATTCTACGTCCTTAACTAATTTGTATCGTATGTGACTGCATATGGCACTACGCTCTACTTATATTAAAGTCTCTCTCTCTCTCTCTCTCTCTCTCTCACACACACACACACACACACACACACACACACACACACTCACACACACACTTCCAGACTCAAGGGAGGATGCGGAATAACCCCAGTTAAAGAAAAATTCCCACCTTCCAGCCGGGGACCCTTTGCACAGCAGGCAAGTGCTCTACCGACTGAGCTACCGGACCACCCAGTCGGCCATTCACTATGGCAATAAAAACAATACATCCTCAAAGTTACGATCGGAACTGGTTTGGATTAAGTATAAGACACAGCAACCAAGAAGCCTAAATCATCCTGTACCACCTATTAAGGCACAACTTAATGTTTCCATTATGTGGAAAATGCACTTAATCTAAACATGTAACATGCAAATTGTAATACTGCAGATATTAAGCGAACGTAGAGCAGACCTGAAATTAATAAGGCACTTGATGTAGGATACAAGATAAGCATTTGATGTGTTTGCACTCGCAGAACTTTCTCTACTATTGCACAAACTATTCTTACAAAACCTTATTCCTCTATTTACTCATGTTCATCGAGATAAACATTTGCAGACATTTACTTACTGCTCATTTTCTTGTAAGTGCAAGGGGAATATGGATGCAGCAGATTTTAAGCGATAGTCAAATCTTTTAAGAGTGGTCGCTATCTGGTAGCTTTGGGCGTTCTTGGAAGATGCTGAACTTAAATACCAACTATGGTATTTAATGGACCTTGTTCTAAAAATGTTTTTATGGAGGTGTCCTCAAAGCGTGAATTTCCAGTAATGTCTTGGTATACAATTTTTAGGTAGAACGCAATACCTTCTCTACATATTATGCACGTGATAGAGAAAGTAATTATGCAATGTGGCATTTAATTAAACCAGTGGCAATATGTTTAAAACTACACAAGACGTGTATTGAATATATAAAAGTAATTAGATATAAAGCTGAATAGTGATAACACTAAATCCAATCGTTCATCTCTGAGATGTAGGAGTAGTATGTACGCCTTCCATACCAGAGGTCTTGAGTTCGTATCTTGATTAGGGTGAGTTACCTAGACAAGGTTTCCTTTTCCGGGTTTTCCCTCCTGTTCATGAATGTCGGTTAACTCTATGGACCTGGGCTCATCTCGGCATCATTTCATTCATCATCCGATATGAGGTAACATGTAAAGAAAATTAAACCTAACCCTGTTTTACACACGGTGGCTGAACTACTTTTTAAACACATTCTGTGTTAAGTTTGGTCAACGAAGAAAAATACGGATTATAGATTATATCAATTTAGAAATATATTTGTGAGATTATATTGTGATAAAATGACAAAATTCGGTCCAATTACTCTTTTCTTGCTTTATTTTCTTTTAAAACTTTTGCACAACACACTCCTCTTTTGCTGATGTCGGTTTTTTATATTAAACTCACAGCCGTTTTCTTCTCGTAACACAGACTCATTCCTTTTTGTCTTTCTTCACTTTCTCTGTCTCTCAAACAGCTGACTGACAATACAATCACTCAACACACATTAACTGCTTCGCTATCTTCCTTTGGACGTGATTGTACACAGCTGATACCACACACTAAAACTGAAAACTTACTGACTCCCACAAACTCTTATATAGCAAAGATGACATAACATGGACCTCTCTCGAAATTTTACAAATACGCCGGCCGCCGGACAATTCTCGAATAATCTCGAAGACCCCTTTTGGTTCCGCCATTCTAATTGTTGTCAGGTGTCCAGCAACAGTTGCCTGACGTTGAATATCTTTGCTGCACGTACCACCATGGTGTGGGGTAGCCCGGCCCCGAGCTTCCCAAGACACCAGGCGGCCAGATCCCGAGTAACGACACACACTTTCACAGAGGTCTCTAAGGTTTCCCAAGTTTGACGACACCTCCAAGTTTTAGGTCTTGTGGGACCAACTCCCGTATGTCGCTCCCTTT
This sequence comes from Tenodera sinensis, assembly GCA_030765045.1. NCBI lineage: Eukaryota > Metazoa > Arthropoda > Insecta > Mantodea > Mantidae > Tenodera > Tenodera sinensis. The sequence goes on from CM060963.1 coordinate 156,267,060, forward strand.
TCTATGTGGATTCTACGGGAAGAAGTTGTTTCTCTCACCCCCCCCCCCCTTTCTTCCTCTTTTTTGGTCTGATCTGGCCTCTGGCCTGATCTCTCGTCAACTGTTACTACTTCTCCAGACAGTTAGTTAAGAGACAATGTAAGGACTTTCACTTTCTCGTGTAAGTCATATAGTAACTACAGGTATAACTCTAGTTGACTTATAACAAAAAGTACCAGTATATAAATTATTGGGTGATTACAGTGCAAGCTTTCTCTGAGTACGCGCACTAGGAATCGGTTTGCGCACTTTCAGCTATATCTACATACACGTGGACGACTGTTGCTCATATTACCTATTGCTTTTACGGAAAAATGTTGCCTCGGCAGGTTGACATTACACCCGCCAGCTTATGTGCTTGTATTCCTATCTTCCTGAAGGAGCACACTACCTACATATATAGCGTTTGTGCTGTTTATTACATAATTTTCAACATTAAATTTTATGCTAGCACGCTTCAGATGCTTTATTCCAACATATTAGCAAATTTTTATATTTTCTCGCGTTCTTTTCGTTTGTATAGCTAAGAGGTTGTTCACTAGTGTACACAACACAGATTTCTGTAGAAATGTAATAAGAGGTTATTACCGAGGGAATGGTGGGAGTGATAGTCTCTCTCACTGACTCTCCCTCTCATTGCCCGAGTTGCCCTACTTGCGAGAACGGAAGGGAAGGGAAGGGAAAGGAGCAATGAGTGGGGAGCAAAGCCGACAATCAACAATCATTAAACACATGAGCGAACATTCGTGTACACTACACCACCAACCACACTCGTCCCGGCACAACCTCTATGTAAGTACTTGCTTTTGGCTCCACGTTATCGCTTTTCCTCAACAATACAGCCTTCTTCAAAGATTCTCGTTCAACAATTTAATGGAATTATAAAACCGCATAATAATATCTTTGTTCACTAAATATTCTATAAAATGTCTAACAAAAAGTTGTTCTACTGCTTTTTCAGGAAATGGTTTCAATTTTACACAACATTTAGTATTTGACTGTAAAGAATGGAGTTCAAGAAATGATATGCACAGTTAAAAATATTTTAAGCTTCCCAAATGTTCATTATGCAAGGAGTTTCAGATGAGGCTCGACTTTAATGATTTTAAAATTGTTCTTAGAAAGTTACATATAGATACATAGAACCACTAACTAGAATGTAACAGCATAATAGTGCTAAAACTCTATAATAATTTCTACTGAATTACTGATATCTATCTGCTTAATTAAACTAAACACTTGTTCAAAATAATTGCGGCATAAAATTAATTTCAAATATAGAAATAGTCATATGAAATGGCCCGGATATGTAACAAAAATAATTGTAAGCTTTAAAGTGCATAACGCTTATATATTATTTCCTGAATATACTCCTTTAGAATAATTTTGTTTAATATTGAAACAATTTTATTCCTCCAAGAATTTCTCTACTCTTGGACTATTCTTAAAACTTTTATTCCTCTATCTTCTTCATGTTAGTCTAAACGTTTGCAGAAATTATTGTATTGCTAATTTTCTTGTAGGTGCGAGGAGACTATGGGCATACAGTAGTCTTGGAGCGATATTCAAATCTTAAGCTGGTCACAATATAAAAGCTTCGAAGTTTCGCTCTCTTTGCACGGCCAAGAGAACAAAAGCGAATAGCGATTTTCCATTCCAGAAAAGTATCGTATAATTATTGCAAAACTCACATAAAAAAGAAGGAATATCTCCGAAATAGTTCACTCAAAAGAAATTATGAATTTAGTATAAAATCTGTGTTTTACCGAGATCTATATACGTTTTTTGTATAGTAAAATTTGGTCTATCTCTTTCGGTTTAACGATTATGCAAAATTCATCAAGGGTAAACATGAGTACATGGACTATAGCCAGAAAATTCAGATTATACATTTCACTTGCCATTGAAATACCTTAAACATATGGCATTTTAATTAAAATTGTGAGGGCCATTTTTGACAGTGAAATTTTTCGAAACATTTGCCATGTAAAGAATAGTTTAAGGGTAGAGGAATTTCCTTCAAAATTTCTCCTGTGAAATTAAATTTAAATACCATGTTTGGTTTCTAACCGAGTTTTCGTTGTTATGCTGTTCATAGACATGTGCACGCGCTCGCACACACACACACACACACACACACACACACACACACACACACACACACACACACACACAGAGACACACACACACACGAACATTTTTCTATTTTTTTCATTCAGGGGTCCTCAAAATTTATTTCTGGTGTAATATCAATATAGAATTTTTGGGTCGAATACAATACTTTCCCTACGTATTATAAGTAGTAGAAAAAGCAACTAAATGCAGGAACCTGAATTAATATTTATTTTGTGGGTAACCTCAGCAGGCAGTTCCGTCCCTCCTGAAAGTAAGGAACATTTCATAATTGTTTAATATTGGATGTATTTATTAAACAACCCTTACATTCCTTATTTAAAATATCTTATGTTGCTACTTCTCCTTAATCTACTATTACACTACCTACTACCTACACTATTTGTTCAGCGCTCCTGTTAAGCTCAGGTTACACCACAAGTAGAGAGTCTCTTTTTGCAGTGCTCCTCCAAGGACTTGTAATTAAAGGGACCTCCAACGCACAAATCTTGATGGAGTAACTATTTTGCCCAAAATTAAGCTCAAGCCATTCTGCAATATCTCTAACTCATCTGAATTTACTTTGTATTTACCAGCTGACCCGGAAATTAAAGTGGAGTTTTATGTAAACCCAGGAAACGTCCACACTGTTTTGTATTTTATTTTTTACTTCCTCTATTGCGTATCGTTAGCACTGGAACCATTCTATTCGATCCAAAATTTCGACGTCGAGATTTCATCGAAAATCTAAGTTTTGAAGCCGCCTGAATAAAAAAAAAGTATTGTTAGAAAAAGATCCATATGTAGTGAAGTCTCTCTCTGTATGTGTCTGTGAACAGCATAACTCAAACGATAAACTAAAACGATAAGTTAGTTAGAAAGCAAAATTGGTATTTAAGTTTAATATTTCAGGGATGCGATACGAAGAGAAAATTCCTCCACCGTAAACTACCCTATACATGAAAAATTTTCGAAAATGGAGTGATCCAATACGGAGATATTCCTTTTTATTTGTGTGAGTTTTGCAATACTTAAACGTTTCTCCAATGGCAGGTCATTATTCACTTTTGTATCTCTTTGCCCTGCAAAGAGAGGAATTTCAAATCCTTCATATAGTGACCAGTTTTAAAATATTTGACTATCGCTTAAGGCCTAATATATCCCCATATTCTCCTTGCACCTAGAAGAAAATATGCAATAGGATAATTTCTGCAAATGTTTATGTCGACTAACATAAGACGATATAGGAATAAGAGTTTGTAAGAATGGTTAGTACAAGGGTAGAGAAAGTCATGGTAGTGCAACACATCAAATTTTTAGAACGTGTATTCGGTGACGTGCCTCATGCACGTTAAAAAAAACAACATGGTTTTAGTTGCTTTGTCGTCTTTCTCTACATAATACATATTTAGTTTGTTTGTCTTTTATCTGTGGGACTAATTTTGGGTATTGTAATTTGAAATTAAGAAAATTCACGAAAAAACGTCAGACCTGTAAATGGAATTTGAATGCTCTCTCTTCCGACTGACAATGAGGGCTAGACATTGCCAGCGGAACAATTTCTTGTGTTCCAATCTTCTTTGAAATTTAGCCTGGTAGGTTATATTGAACTATGAATGAATGAAATGGCTGAAGTTATGTTCAAATTATCTCAGGGTCCCTAGAGCTTAGGGTTTCTCAACATTGCTTTTTGAGGATGAATAAAAATTCCAAAAGAAACGTTACCCGGAAAGTTCGGATGGAGAACCATTGTAATGGACATAATCTCCTCTGGAGGATACAAGGTAACTTCAATGTGTCTGTGATAGCCAGGATCGTAGTAAATGTTCCGAAAATCAGGGGCACTTATGTACTAATTTCAGAACAGCACAAAAAAAAAAAAGCAAAAGTCAAATAAATAGTTAAGACCACTATCTATCATCAATGCAACACGAAGATGATTTACGAAATTCTCCCTGCCTGAAAATACACTTTACACAGAAAGAAAGAGTTCATTGCTTTATCTTAAACTAGCTAAAATGCCCGGCGTTTCCCGTGGCTTAACGATTTATCCCTACAACCTGTTGTAGGGTTACACTTATCCAGTAGCCTTGTTTCTTTGGTGCCATTTAAAAATATTTTAATACGCTTAAACAGAGTTAAACTCTTAGGATACTATAAAGAAAAATAAACAAAATAAACAAATAAAAACACGTGAAGATACTATACAGATGCACCTTTAAACATTCACAAATACTCCAGGAAGAAAAGCTAGTATAGAAAGCCATGGGAATGTAATACGTTGCATTTATATTTCAATCATATGGAAAATAGTATGAATTGTTGGTAGAAGAGGGAGTAGAGAAGGAAGTGTGAGAGTGTTTCATAAAAAAGTGAGTAGATAAAACAGCGTAAGTGTAGGTAATGTGTTGCTTTTCTATTTCAAACTTATAGCAAATTGTGTGAAGAGGGAGTAGAGGACATGCGAATGTTTTATGTAAAAGAAAAGCCGGTAGAGAAAAACATATAAATGTAATAATAAAATGGATAACATAAAAATCTCATGGAAAAAAAAAACCACTTATATGCGCCTATTTTCATAGTGACGATAAACCGGTATTAGCATATTAAAGTATCTACTTTACACATACCAACATCAATTTATATATAGGTATATATTCTATGAATTATATGTTTAAGTGCAAGAAAAGAACATGTGAATTGTAAAAGAAAGTGAGTCGAGAAAGCCGTCTGGATGTAACATGCTGCATTTCTATTTCATACATATAGAAAATAGTTGTATAAATTGTATGTTCAAACACGAGTAGAGTAGGAAGGCTGATTGTTTCGAAAAACAAAAGTGAGTAGATCAAACCGTGTGATTGCAATAAACATTTTTATTTAAATCAAAAAATTCTATTAATTGTATGTTGAAGGACGAGTACAGAAGGGTACGTGAATGTGTATGGTAGAAAACTGAGCAGAGAAATCCAGATGAATGTAATGTAATGCAGCAACAGAATGAATAGCATAAAAACGTTCTCCATGAAGAAATACATAATTCGTGGTGGTCGGTCAAGTGGTTTAGGAACGCATAGAGGACGAACATACAAACATTCATGTTTGTACTACTTTAAATATATATTTTATTGAGGTGACATTAAGTAAGCTTTTGTGCCTCGCGATGTCATGAAGGGAGAACTGAATTTCAAATTAAGCTATAGCCACTCGCTTTACAAGCATTTCACTATCGCTTCAAGATCCCATGTGCTCCTCCCTATACACATACAATGAAACTGTTTCTGCTAATGGTTATCTCCATTAACGTGAAGAAATAGAAAATTATGTTTTTAAGGATAATCTTCACACCTGATTCAAAAATAAATTACATTGAGTAGAGGAGTGTAACAATCAGATCCTTTTCTCTTCTTTGTTACTCTACTGTTCTAAAGGTTATTTTTTCTTTGTGGGGGGAACATATTTTAAAATGATTAGGGGAGGAGGGATATGTGGAAAGATAATCAACAGTAACTTTAAAAACAGATATAATGTGATATCTTTATAACTGAAAGTTGTTTATCAGAAAGTTAAAAGTTGTGCGAAAATAGCAGCATCTCAGGCTCGGATAGACACCTTAAAGCTCACTTTCTCCAAAACACGTTCTTTGTTTGGAATGCAGAATCATGTGTATAGCAAGTGTAACCTGCGGCACTGTCTCATGGCCTTTACGTCAACAGACGTACTGAAGGAACTCTGATATCCCAATACTATCATGAGACTTTGAGTTTTGCGCTACATCTCAGCGAGAGTAAAAACACTTTAGTATTGACAGACTCGTAGTTCGCAAAAAGTGCATTTTTGTGCATAAAATAGGTATTTCAGCAGCTCATTTAATCTATATAAAATCTAGAACAGGATGTGACAGTAGTCGTTGTCGTCATCCACATGGATTGAGCTTCAGGTCCGTTCCGTCTCCGTTAGAGTTGTGCACTTTTGGACAATCTCTATTTCACTTTTCTCGCGATTTATAATTGAGTGCTCTCTTAGAGGCTTTCATTCATTCTGTCTACATGTTCTTTTCAGTTCTTCTCTACACTATCACTACTTGCGTTCCCAGTTGTCTTCTTATTTCTTCACACTACTGATCTTCTGCTCTTCTTTTCTCTCTTTTTGTAGCTACCGAAGTCTCTGCGCCACTAAGTAATAACTATTGGCAATACCACTGATTTACAACATTTTAGTCATATTTCCTTTGATACTCTATTGTCTAAAAATCTTGTTGTTCCTCAAACATATTCTTCCTCTCCATATTCTTCTGGTATGATATTGGGACAAAATGATAAATTCGACGAATTGACCACAGTGTAATAAAACGACAAAATCAGCCCGGTTACTTTTCTAACAGTTTATTTTTTTATAAAATTGTATCACAAATACAGTTCTTTTCTCGTGGTTAACACAGTCTACAGTGTTATCACAACTCACAACTTTTACTTATCGTAACCTTGCTTAGTCCTTTTAATATCTTCCTTCACTTTCTCTGTCTCTCCTATCCTAACTACGGCGTTACAATCACTCATCGCTCGTTAGATCAACTTTAGACGACCGACGTATATTTCACGACATACACACGCACAGCTGTCTCCACTCAATGACACACTGACAGGCTCAAGTCTGTCATCTCTCTTCTCTGCTGTTCCTCGCCTCGTTATATAGAGGAGATGACCACACGGACCTTTCTCGACTTCTACACACATGACGGCGATCAAGTTGCCAGGTCTTTCTCGAAAGTTCTGGAGAAAGACTCTTTTGTGTATCCACTTACATTGTTGTTAGTCACGTACAATCAAACAGTTGCGCGAGACAGCCTGACGTGAAGCAGCCCGGCCCCGACAGTCCTTCTGTGCTTTGCGCTGCTATATTGCATCCCAAATATTTAAAGCTGTTAAGTCATTCAATAATTTTCAAGTTAATTCAATTGGTCACCTTAGATGTTGGAATCCGATAAACGTCATTGTTTTAGTTTTGTTTCGCGAAATTTTAAGGTAATATTCTCTTATTTTACATAACCTTTGTGCAGACATCTGTGTCGATATGGTGGAGCAAAAAATAAACATAATATGCAAATACACAGTGTTAAAAAGTAAAACATACGATTGTTTATTAAAACAGAGAAAATTAGAGTGCACTGTGGGTGACTCGGACGGATACTGAGCAGTAGGTTGGGTGGACTTCTTTCAGCTCTCTGCGGGGGCTTGTATTGTGATGGACTGGAAATTGTTCAAGTAAGATCCGTCCTGCTCTGCACACACTGTGACACCCCTCATTGGCTCCTTCTGCATCCTTCCTAATACTCAAGTGTTATAACTGCATTTGTTGCGCGAATTCTGTTCATGAGGTAATTTCTATCAGGAGGTAGCTCTAGGTAAACATGATCACCATGTTTCCCCAAAGAAAGTAATATGATTCATAGGAGGTTCATCCCTTGCAACGGACCAAGTCGCCTAATTCATCGACCAGAATATTTCCTACGCAATATCCCTCATGCCTGTGATGCCGTCTGTGTCATATAGTCATCCTTTTAAATATCTCAACGGTGTGCCGCGAGATTAGCTGTATACTGCAGTACTTCTGAAAGTTTATGATATTGCTAATAAAATTAATTGATGCATATTCCACAACTTAAGCCTTTCAATCCAATGATACCACGAACCTGTCAAAGTATTTTAATTTTTTTTTTGGTTATATTCTTGTTATAATTGTTTTAACCTTTAGAACATATACACTTGAGATGGTTTCAGTTGTAAAATATAGTTTTCCAAATTTCGTTACTTATTCTAAATAGAAGAAAACTCCATGCGCCCGCAATCAAATGATACGAGGTCATCATCCATGCGTGCCATTACAGTGATCATTTTACGTGGGTACTCTCACATCCTTTACCACAAGGACAATTGACCGCGGTTGCTGAGACTCCAACACGCGATCTACAGTTTTCAATGGATAGTCAGTCCACTTGTCTCGTCATAACGATCTTGGCTATTCAAGTCAATTGCACGAGGCAATCCCTTATGCGCATGCGGTTTAATGAATTTGGGGAAGAAGGCTGGAATGGGACTGGAAGTAGTTAAACTTATTTACACGTTATTAATTGCTTTTCGCCTTACAAGTTTGAGTTATCGATGAGAAATTTGATCCTGTCGCTTCTTACAGAAAAGTTTAATTCGTGGTGGAACTGAAAAGAAAGCACATACGTTTTCTATTCCAGTAGGAGTAATATCTTACATTTCCGTTTATTTATTTATTTTTTCTTTTTTTATGTTGGTTAGTGTCGAAAATCCCAACTGCACAAATAGGTGATGGTAGAGCGCCACAGGATATTATGTGATAGGTAGTTCACCATATTTCAATTAAAGTGTTCCATCTGTCTGATATTCTCCGAGTTGTTCTTCTTTCTCCAGAGACATAATAAAGAACTGCAGATTCTCGCAACTCTTGCGTTAATGGGTCGCGGGAACTTGCTGCATTGAATAATGTGTCGTGAATTACACATGATTGAGAACCACTGGTCTATTGCATAACTTGTAACTGATTATCTAAATGATATCAACAAAGACAGAATATCCGGAAACCCTTGTTCCTGCTTGTCTGCATTACGTTGATGCTTTCCAAAAACTAACATCGTATTATATCCGTATAGTGGCCATTCCATAACACAAGTGAGTAATCAATTTTAACGACGAAGCGAGAATCATGTAACCTCCATATGTTGCAGCTGCGCAGTGATACTCCCGAGGACATAAATCCCTGCACAGGCGGAGCACCCAACCTACTGTTCAGTATCTGCCTGAGGCACAGTTGCACAACACAGAAAAAAAGCTCAATCAATATAGTAACTCAGTCGATAAAACACCTGCCTACTGTGCGAACGACCCCGTGTTCGATTCCCAGCTAGACAGTGGGAATGTTTTTCCAGCCAAGATTATTCGCTATCCTCCAGAGTCTAGAAGTATAAATGTGCGTTATCCAATGTGCACAAAACTCAAATACCATAAATACGCTGATAAAAGTTACCACCATTGCAAATGGGCAACATGTTCCAAAGGAAAGACCGAGTGTCCCACAACAGGTCATATCACACTGCCGCATCCTGTATCTGAGACTCTTCTGAAAATGAAGACAATGTCACAGAGTATTTGTTTTATGACAGCAACATTTAAACTGATCAAGGTTAACAGTGAGTACACAACACTGTGCATTTATTTTAAGCCAACGAATACTATAGAGATACTAATAAAATGTTTGTATGCCAACACTGCTTAAACAGAAAGGGAAAATAAGATTTTCATACTTGGAGAAACATTTGACAAATTTAAGATTTTTAAAATTTATTGAGCAATATATTATTAAGTGTTAAGGGTACTTTAATATTATTAAAAGTTACAAATATTGACTCAATGGTCATTTGGGTCAATAAACTGGTTCTAATGTTTGATAGCTGTAACCCATAGTTGGGGAGAAGTGTAACATTTCCCCTACATCGTAATTTTAACCCCGTTCACTCTGCCGCACACTAGTTAGGTATCAAGTCACGACCCCCCCCCCCCCCCCGGCCGCGCTGTTATCTTTCAACCACAGAGAATCGGTCACTGCCTCAAACTGTGTCAGTGGTGAAATCATGTCACACAGCAAGGCAAAAATATACTTCAAAGCCGAATGGGAACGTAAGTGCTTTTGTGTTTCTAGTAACAATAAAGCATTGTGTTTGTTATGACAAAATAAAATCGTAGTCACGTAATCATAAGAAAAATGCATCATGTTTCTATTCGTTTCCACCACTGCACGCCTTGAAATTTAACTTGTTTGTAAACACGCTTGTATCCGTAAACAAACAAAAACGGAAAAGACAGGTGGCCTGCATTTGGTAATGGGGTAACTGGAGAGGGTAAATGTTCGATTGCATTCCCTTCATCACTCTTCCCCATGCGGACTTGATTACAAGCAGTTTATTATTGTTTTTTTTTTTTTTTAATTTATTTAGAGTCGCTTTAACAATTAAGTCATATCGCGACTATTCTATATAATACAGCGGTATACAATAAACTTGTTACAATTATTTAACCAAAATCATGAAAATACTAATCAACAAATCAGTACAACAAAAATATCCTTCATATTATATTTTCGTATGTAAGTCTGTACTTTTGAGGAATGACAATACGTTTTTTAAGTTGAATGGTGTGTTTAGAATGGTGGATAAGTCTCCAGTGATGTGATAAGCTGTCGTTGTGTAGCGTAATGCTTGCATTCTGTGAGAAGATGTTCTACTGTGAGGCGGGCGTTGCAGACTTCACATTGTGGTGGTTGGCCTTTGCTGAGGAGGTATGAATGGGTTAACCTTGTACGACCAATGCGGAGACGTGAGACCTGCTCTTTCCTGCTAAGAGAATAGACAGAGGAAGAATTAGTGTCTCCTTTCCTTACCATGTGTAGTTTTTCTGGAGGCGATTGATTCCAGGTCTGTTTCCATCTTGTTTTTATTAGTCTGGAGAAGTACTTTGTAATATCACGATAAGGTACTGCTTGCTGTTCATGTGTGTCTGTTAGCCGACTTGCTTCTTTAGCAGCTTTGTCCGCTTCTTCATTGCTCTTAATGCCGCAGTGTGAAGGGACCCAAATGAAAATAACTATTTTCTTTTTATTTAGAGCAATGGAATAAAGACTGTGGATATCTTGAAGCAGTTGGAGGTCAGTTGAACGATCTCTGAGACTTTGGAGAGAGCTTAATGAATCAGAAATTATAAGAAATTTACTCTCACTAGATTGGATGATGTATGCTAAAGCTTGCTTAAGTACAGAAAGTTCGCAGGAGAATATGGAATAATATTTAGGAAGTTTCAGCTGAAGTTTCTTATCTGGGGTAAGTACGGCACATCCATTGTCGCTGTCCGTTTTGGAATCATCAGTGTAGATAAATGTATGGTCAGGGTAGGCATTTGTTATTTCTTTAAACAGCTGTTTGTAGGAAGATGCATCTGTATGAGATTTATGGTAAGCTGTAATATTTAAATTTAGTTGAGCAGTTGGTATTCTCCAAGGTGGTAGACAATGAAACTTTCTGGGCATTATGGCAGGAACTTCAATGTTATGTTCTTCAATGTATTTGCTTATATTATTGTTTTGTTTCACTTGTATAGCTCCTTTAGGTCATATTGGAGGTTTTGACTTGAGAACAATTGATGGTATTATTCTCTGAACTGTAATTTTCTTAATGTTGATATTTATTATTTTTAAATTAAACATACATTCGTTCCTATATTCATAATTTCTGACTCGTGACGGAAAGGGGATTACTCTGGTTAAAGAAACTTCCCAAACTCAGCGCGGAGTTGAATCGAGGACATCTGGACTGGAAAATCAGGATGCTGACTACTAAATCGCAGAAACAGTCTTACTAATTCTGTGGCATTCCGGAGGAAATTTGCTTCGAAGGTGACAAGAATACTAACAAGATGATCTGCATTCCCGATGGAGAAGTTACTTCCATAAAGGAACTCGCAGTGTTTGTAAAATCCACTGAAAAGAATCTGCCACTTCTAAAGTAAGAAAATTGTGCTCACGTATTTCTTTTCTGTGAAGTTAAAGCAAGGATACTTTATAAGGAAATGATAGCCATTTCTTGAAGGTCACAGTGTGTAAGAACGTGTGAAACTAAAGATTTTGACCAATTTTAGTTATTCAGCTATTACCTTAAAATCAATAAATCATGAACATTATTGTATGAAATGTAATTTATATAATAAGCAAGAAGCATAAATAATGTAATAATTGATGGTTGCAAATACCAGAAAATTATAGGGCGAAAAACTAATCCGTTTTTTCTGGCTACGGATTTCAATTAGGTGTGTGTTTACTCCATCCTTTATGTACCCTTGGATTTTCCTTTTAACAACGACTTTGAAGATGCGTAGAAACTTAATTTGTGGTAAACAGCTCTAAACTGTGGGATACAATTGCGTAAATATAAGTACAGAAAGTGTGTGTGTGTGTGTGTGTGTGTGTGTGTGTGTGTGTGTGTGTGTGTGTGTGTGTGGAGGGGGGGTGATGGTGTGTAAATATGTAGGGCAATCTCGGAAACCATCATTCACTTTTGATAATGCCTTACCATCGAATAGTCCTGATCTTATCAATGGTCAAATAAGCTAGGACAAATATCCACTGAGGGGGAATCAAAGTAACTACGAGTACCTGTTTATCTAGTAGTCGTGACGTCTTACTGAACTAACGGACACAGATGTAAAGTTGACAGTCAGTAGTTCAGCTGCAGTACTCATGGTGTAGAATTGGCTGTTGTGCGCTCTGAGCTCATGTTGTGTTCTGCGCTATATCTTACCACAGATTTCGTTTGAATATTCTTAAATGAACTGTTGTCCAGAAAGTTTAGTTTTAAGTTCGGGTACTTGTCTTCACGAAATTAACCCTCAAATTTATCATATGAAGATGCATGTTTGCTGTTGCAATGTCACTTTGTTACGCTCCTTAAACACATACTGCTTTACAGCAAATTAAACACACTGCTTTCTTGTTTACTTCAGTACACGGAGGCTTGAAAGGGGTGCGCGGTAGGTAGAAAGGATCATAAATGAAAATCTAGGCTGGGAATTTTTTAAAACATGTGATTTCTCCATATTTTGAATAACAGAATGACTCCTCAACTTTCGCAAACACATGTGTTAGGAACAGAAAAAGTTATGCCATAAATAATATTATAACTTATAATATGACTGCGGACCTCATGCGATGTGGTCGAGGGTCACAAGCGGGTAGGACACGCCTCCTTTACACCATTCTGAGTTTAAAAACTTCATTATGAAATATAATACAGTATTTCACAAACGAACACGTAATGAAAATGTAATACCACACATAAATGTTTATATTTTAGGTAATACACGTGTTTGTATGTATCTGTGCCTTCTCTACTACATGTAGTAAGTAGGGGAAGTATGTAGATATTGCATTCCCCCCAAACATTCGATGTCGAGATTTCACGAGAAATACATATTTTGAGACCCCCTGAGTCCAAAAAACGTATTTTTAGAAAAAGGTCCGTGTGTGTGTGTGTGTGTGTGTGTGTGTGTGTGTGTGTGTGTGTGTGTGTGTGTGTGTGTGCGCGCGCGCGCGCGCGCCTGTGAACAGCACAACTAACTCAAAAACAAAAAATTGATTAAAAACCAAAGTTGGTATTTAAGTTTAATATCTTTCAAGGATGCGATACAAAGATTTTGAAGAAAATCCCTCCATACTAAACTACGCTTTACATGAACAATTTTTTGAAACTTTTTATTTTCTCGAAAATGGCTTTAACGATTTTGATTAAAATACAATATGTTTAACATATTCGTATGACCAATGAAATGTATATTTTGAATTTTGTGGCTATGGTCTATTTAGTCCTGTTTACTCTTCATGACTTTAGCATAACTCGTAAACCGTAAGACATCAAATCTTACTGCACAAAAAAGTGAAGATCTCGTTAAAATACACAATTTATGGCTATATAAATTTGTTTTGAGAAGTGAACCACTTAGGTGATGCTCCTTGTTATTTGTATGAGTTTTATAATACTTAAATTTTTTCTCAAATGGAAGATTGTTATTCACGTTTATATATCTTAGCCGTGCAAAGAAAATGGATTTTCGAAGCCCTCATATAGTGACCAGCTTTAAAAGATTTGAGTATCGCTCAAAGCCTACTGTGTTCTCCTTGCACCTACAAGGAAAATTGAGAATAAGATAATTTGTACAAATGTTTATCTCTACTAATAAGAAGATAGAGGAATAAGTGTTTGGAAGAATAGTTAGTACAAGAGTAGAGAAAGTCGAGTGAGCGCAACACATCAGATTTATTAAAATTAGACTTGTTGTTATACTCTGACTGTGATGTTTACCATTGCCCGTGTCACCCTTTCTAATTTCAACCTGTAAATGTGTGTGTGCGTGTGAGGAGGGGGGAGGGGGCACTCGCGCGTGCGTGCGTGCATGTGTTTCTCAGCAGTTTTTAAGAATCAGTGCAAATTGGGCAACTACACGAGTTTTTTATTTTTTTTGGGGGGGGGGGGGTATTACTAATATTTTAATTATTGAAACTATTTTAAGATGTACACCTTTTAATTCATATGCTAATGGGCCTTCAGACGCCTAGGGTTAGTCTTGTTTCTTTGACAGTGTGAAACACCTAAGTTATGTTTACACAAAGCTAATAATTGAAAGCAAGTGATCAGATTGTTATTTTGTTCACAGAACCGCACTATCAAAATTCATGAGGTAATACAGATCATCCGTTGTGAAAGACAGTAACAGATTCATCATGGATTTCTACAGCACGTATTGCAGTCAGATGGTGTTCACACTTTGCTTACTGATAGGAGTCTTGCCAGCAGCCATCAGTGCACCTCAAAACATACGTAAGTAAAAGTACATGTACTTCTTGTTTGGTTTGTTTCTTAAGAGATAATTAACCTTTTATAACAATGTAAAATTGTATAAGCTTTATAAATGTCTTTTTCTTTCTTTAGATTTTCTTAAATGAGGTGAAGGAACAAGAAAAAATTCAAAATATTAAAAATTCGAATTAAAAAAGTTAAGTCTAACATTGACATTTTAGCGATACAGGTACATGTGTCCTTCAGGATTTTCCGGTTGTCTCATTCTTTTTCGACTCTTTCCATTTTCACTGCTTAAATTTTCTCGTTATTCTTTAGATAAGTTGACAAAGTGTTCGGTGGTGTCCCGTATTCTTTCGCGATTTCAAATGTTTTCTTCGTATCCTTAGCAACTTCTCGAATGACAGTGGTTGGTGTTGCACTGGACACATGGTTTACTAAGAAACATAGTGTGTTTAAACGGCGGGTGGGGGGGGTGGTGGTGTAGGAGCAGAATAAAGCTCTAGGCCGGCAGCTAGGAAAGCTATTGCAACCCCAAACTGCATTCCGACAAAACAAATAACCCCGGACCTGGGACCTCTTTTGCAGAAACAATGGACGAAGTTATATTAAACATCCGCCTTTAGATAAATTTTCGACTGACATTTCTGAAAAAAACTTCGAATTTAGGAAAATTAAATTCGAATTGCATGTGAGTTTTTTTACGTTGGTTTAACCCTAGCATTACCGAACCTTATTCCATAACTTAGTAGTAACAAAACATCTGAGCGGTTTTGGAACAAATCTATTTTAAAATTGGGTGTTTTATCTCAAGTTTATAAAGCTAATAGTTAACATGCTTTAACTAATACGTTTTACTTTTTCGTATGAATTACAATGGATATTATGCAAATCCTCAATACAAAGCTTGTACTAACGGAGGTGGCCGCCACTGGTAACAAAATGTCTCAGCAGGTTTTGAAACAAATTTACTTTAAAACTGGGTATTATCTCTTGTCATGTTTATAAAGGTAATATTTATCACTGTTTAACTATTCTTTTTTTACTTTTTACATGAATCACATTATACCGATGGGAAATACTTTATGCCCCCCTCCCCTTGACATTGCATTGATTATCAAACAGACCTCCAATAAAACATTTGAAACAAATACACAAATCAGTGGTAGAAACAGTGATTGACAATAACTATTAACTGCACGCCTTTAATTAAAAAATTAAACGAGATAATTTAAGAAATTACAGAAGGTGGACATGAAGTACCCCCGCCCTTGGTAATGTGAGGGTTATTCCAAAAATTCAAAAGATCAAGAAAAAACTTCGAATTAACGACCATTTCGAATTATAAACATTCGTATTATCCAAAATTCACTGTATAAGCATAATGTATTTGTCAGGTTAAACCACGATTGATGGTACACATAACAAACTTTTAACTCTCTATCCTAATTTTTCTGCCATTTTGACCCTGAATTCTTAACTGCATATTTTTTAGTAAAACTTGTTTATTCCTATCAGGTAGTCCATATGCTTAAATCGTGAAAAGCGCTTTGAAAATACTCCGTAATTTTCAGGACAAATCATAAGTTAAGAACCAAAAGAAAAACATTTTTCAATGAATTAATCCAGTGATAGAGAGAACGGATTTCGTAAACATTTAGTAATATGGAAATCCACAACTAAAATCAGCAGTGGATTCTCATGGTTGTTAGTTTAATAACATAAGGTGAAATGAACAATTTAGACTGCGTAACTGGTGTAGCACTCTTAAAGCAGATTCAAATGTGCTTAAACACCACGGTTCTACTTTCCTTTTTCAAAAACTATTGGAAAATGGGAGACCCAATAAGTGCTACCGAGTTATTCGTCTTCATTCTCGAAATCCTCTATATATACAACCTTAACTGAAGGGGACAAAAAGAAAAGAAAAAAGAAAGAAAAGAAAAGGTGGCAGACTGTTGCAGCGTAAATTTGTACTTTAACTATTTGACAATTCCACAAACCCCACTCCTTACACCAGAGTAACAAAAACGACAAAATTCCAATCCAGTTACTTCTTTTTCACTTTATTTTCTTCCAAGACTTTTGCAAAACACAGTTCTCTTTTAGTGACGTTAATATATTTTATAGTCTTTCGTGATATTACAACTCACAACTGTTTACTTCTTGTAACCTCGACTCACTCATTTTTGTCATTCTTCACTTTCTCTATCTCTCAAACAGCTGACTTGGACGATACCATCACTCGACACTCATTAACTGCTTCACCATCTTCCTTTCAGCGCGATCGCACACTCGTAACTAGTGCACACACATACATACACACACACCCACACCCACACACACACACACACACACACACACACACACACACACACACACACACACACACACTGTAAGTCTAAAAGCTGACTGACTCCGATGACTCGTATGTAACTAACTACTAGGTGCTGCTATTTGCCACGCATCCATTTATAATGAGGATGCCATAACACGAAGCTTTCTCGAACTTCTGCAAATACGCCGGGTGCCGGAGTTTTCTCGAATGCTCTAGAAAACCCCTTTTGATTCTGGCACTCTGACTGTTGTCTCGTGTTTACTCGCGTGAGTCAACCTGGCCTTGAGCGTCTTTGATGCATGTACCACCAGTCGGATGGGACTGCCCGACCCCGACCGTCCTTTGTTGCGGGCCGCGGCCGGTGGCACAGTATGTTCAGCTGGCCTTCAGGATCAATTCACACTACCGTCTGTTGCGCGAGTCTCAAGCTTCATTCTGTCATTATAAACATGTGAGGTGTACATTGATAGCCGAGATTATAAAAAATTTGGAAGCTATACTGTTCACACGGGTATATGCAAAGACATGTTCTAAACATATTTTATTATATTCTAGGACACTCAAAATTTGCACGTCCGGTAAAATTTGGATATGGAATTGTTGGTGGAACATAATGCTTTCTCTACCTAACTGAGAGAGAGAGAGAGAGAGAGAGAGAGAGAGAGAGAGAGAGAGAGAGAGAGAGAGAGAAATGTTAGTAGAGTGGAGTAGCAGAAAATCTTTAAAACTGAATGAGCATCTCACAAGTTGCAATTTTGACCTATTTATTACATTGCTTTATATCCGGCTATTGCCGCGGTTTTTACGTTTATGTGTAATTTGTCTTTGATACTAGTAATGTATTTTTGATTCAAGTTTATATCTGGCTATTGCCATTAATTTTAGAAGGGCGCTAATGACCTAGATGTTAAGTGCCCTTAAAACCCACAAATCAATCAATCAATCACAAGTTGCAAGACCAAGTTACTAAACTTCAAGGTGTCGTCAAACTTGGGAAACCTTAGGGACCTCTATCAGTGTCTGTGTCGTCGGTCTGGATCTGGCCGCCCGGTGTCTCCTCTCATGTCATCCTTCATGTGATTACATCCTTCATGTAACTTATGTTAAAACCTTGTAATCACAAACTGAATGTAAATAAATACTTTGAAATCAAACAAAAAGAGTCACAATAGTAAATATAGTTGACTTCATTTTCCCTTGGAACTTTGTACACCCCTGCTTTGCTACATACAGTGAGTGTGAACCTACATTATTTTGCATTAAAATGCGTGTTACAAAAAAGCACGGGTTTCAAGAAGTGTAATAGCATAAAAGATGTGAAAACCAAATGCTGCCTTTTATAACCAAAGCAATAAAACCGCAATATGATGAGCAGGAGCTTTAATAATATTTAAAGAAAATGCAAAAACATGTTCAAAATAGGCACAAAAAGTGACTACACCTGAGGTAGTGGTTCGGCTTTCATAGGCAGTAGGTACTAGTCAATATTCACTTGTCTGTGTGGATAGTAATGATAAGAAACGGAGTCGGTAAACAGAGAACAAACCACAGAAAAGTCCAAATGGAGAACAATGGCAGGGAAAACAGCAAAGAAACAAGAAAACTATAATTAAACCGCATAATCGATGGAAATCGCTGCGACAAGTATCTCAACTTGTTGATGGACTTCATTGCACTGTGCAGGCAATAATTGATACGTTTAGTGTTCTAAAAACCGTTCTAAACAGGCCAAGTACTGAAAGACTAAACTTACTGACAGAGCAACATAAAATACATATCCTACGGGAAATAACAAACGACTCTAAAATCAGTGCAGGTCCTTCTAGATACCGGACCTTGCACTGGGATTCAAGATGGCGGCCTATGTGGTGGGAACTACTTATAAACAACTCGTCTACAGGCTACGATTTCAACGCAGTAAAATAAAAATGTGGTGTAATAACACGTCTATTTTGTGAATATGGGCTGTATTAAACACAAAAACACCGTCTTAAACATAACCTCAAGTAAACAAAAAAGAATGACATTTAATATTAAACAATAGCCCATGGGCAATGAAATCTATACCCTTAAATAACATTTATGCAATCTACAGTTTTACATGCAATTATGTAACTGCATTACACACTCAAATTGCAAAGAAGATAGACAAAACTGCAAGCAGCATGTTACTTTAATAAAACAGAACTGTTGACATTGAGTTGACTCAGAATTATTAATCATTGTTTACACTGTTTTTCACACTTGCACCACGTACATAATGTTATATACCTACACAAAACATATACTGGATGACTGATATACAAATGCTGCTATTTAGAATAATTAGCTACCTACTGAATTCAAAAGCTCTAGGGTGGAATTTTGCTTTTACTTTTACTGAAAACTTATGATTACCAAGTTTGCAACAATATATTACTCAGAACTTCGTGACACTTCATTTTACAGGGGGAATCCACAAAATCAGATGAAATATTAAAAATAATAACCCTAACACAGCACTGTAAATGAAATAATTATGAAATACGTAACCTTAAATCAGCATTGTAAAGCAACTTTGCTATAGTCTACAGTTTTACATGCAGCAGCATAGCACATTTCTTCTAAACTACAGCTACACAGTTAAATCACAAAGACAAAAGATATTGTATAAATACACGCAGCTTACTACTTACATGAAACAAACTGTTGGTGCTGCAGATGCCACTAATTGAGTTCACTCGAAATTATTGTCTTTCACTATTCACACTATTCACCATGTTATATACACACCGGCAACTAACACACATAACGCTGCAATTTATAGTAATGAAATACTGAATTTACAAGCTTTACGTTGCAATTTACCTTTTGTTTTAACTGAAAGTTTCTCATTTTTAATTTGCATCCGGGAATGTAACAGTTACGGGGCATTGTGACGTGTGAGGTTAGTTTGAAGTATGACTACAATAACATACACTACTGGAACAGTTTTTCTTCAACAACCTCTTACCACTATAATCGTGGCACAAATTGTACTTGCAAACAGATAAATAACCACCCTATACGGCTAATGTAACCATAATCTTAGATGGAACACGTCGATAGCACACGGCACAGTCAACACGTTATTAGATTTATTCCCGTTCCCTATACTGCCCAAATAAAAGTTTTTAAACACTCGCTTTGCTAATATGAAGACAAACTTACATAAGAATTATTATAACAAACAATAACTCAAAGGCATAGAAAACAATACGAAGGATAGCGTGTGGAAACACCTCAGAAATCACGACCAACAGCCGGCACCATTTTTGTACAACTGGGATGCCAGTGTCAGGTCCGTTATCTAGAGGGTACTGATCAGTGCCTTAAAGTTGACTGCAGATCTGAGAAGATGTGGTATTAATGTTTTAGCCAGTACTGTACGCAATATTTTTCGAGTAACTGGATATCATGGTCGAGTACCTCGGAAGAAGTTCTGGGTGAATAAAAGAAATCAAATAAAGCGGTTAAATTTTGTAGAAGAACACTGGAATAAAGTACCAGACTTCTGGAAAAGGGTGATTTTTTTCAGACGAAAGTAAATTACCATTTTCTGTTCCAATGGAAGACGGCGAAAGAAGAATACTGAGATGGATCCAAAACATCCATCCATGCTCACATTAAACATGGAGGTGGTTCATTCATAGTCTGGGGGTGCATGAGCGCATCAGGTGTGATCTGATTGCATTTTGTCGATGGAATCATACAGCATAAAATGTATATGGCCATTTTAAAGCAACATCTTCATGCCAGAACTCAGAAACTATGTCTTGAGAACAATTTATTTTTCAACAGGACAACAACCACCGAAATACAGCTGGAAATACTCGCTTTTGGCTGCTTTTCAACACTCCAAAGCAACTTCATACACCACCTCAGTAATTAGATACCAACCCTATAGAACACCTGTGGCGTATTTTGGAGCAGGAAATTAGAAATCGCACGTTTTCCAGTAAACAAAGGTTGAAAGAGATACTTCAGATAGAATGGGACTTAATTGAGCCAAAGACAACAGAGCTAATAGAATCAATGCCGGGGAAGACTGTAGGCAGTTATAAAAGCAAAACAAAAACCTACAAAATATTGAATGATGGTATTTATTTATAAAAATGTTACTAAATTGTAGGTGTACGATCACTTTTTGTGGGAAATAATATCTATCATTTGTTTGTATTAGGGGGTGAATATTACTTTAATTTGTGTATGTTTAGTGATATAAAGTATGACCAAATACAACATATGCATTGCTGATCATTAACCCCAACATTCTATTGCTATTCCTTTAGGTAGTTTAATGTAATCTCCTATGTGTATGAACACCTTTTACACTCACTGTATGTTTCGCTGAACGCCTCCCCTACCTGTGAGCTTCATGCCCATGAGTACTGCCAAGGTCACGAAATTGCGCTTGGATTGACATCGCTGTTTGTAGTTACAACAGCAGCTGCTCAAGGAATCAGATACTTTTTAAACAACAGCAAAGAGCGCTTGATTGCGCGAATATGCTGAATGCAGGTTTCCCTGCCTTTAGTAACATGTTTGATATAATTATCGTGCACCTTCCTTGGTCTACTATCCGGCACTTGGTGTTCCATCGCGCACTTGTACCACTTTCTCTCCACTCCAACATGACACAGACCATTAACTGTCAGGTTTCTGCTATCTTCTCGCAGACCCTCGACTAAGACAGAAGCGAGTGTACTTAAAGGCGTTATTACCACTAGTACTTTGAAAGGAGTGGTTTTTTTTCGCCTTTTCGCCAAATTAGAGAAGACCAGAATTTAAATACACAAAAGCGAAGGTAAAGGTTCTGCAATACCAACATTCACGAGAGAACACAAACAATTAAATCAAGTAAACACACTTAGTCAGGTGCAGGCATGGGCTAAATTGACTCAAAAGGATCACTTCAGTGAAACGGCATCTAACCTCACTCCATCGGCCATCCCTCCACTTCACTTTGCTTCATTCACTAGCGAACATGGCTTCGTTGGGATGTCTATTTCACGAAGAGTGACAGAGTGAGCTTTTTACAAGTTATTCAAACAGAAAATTTAACTGCTTAATATACGGATTCCAATTTTAAAATCTAAACCGTTACAATATCAAACACCACTGTCATCTGAATACTCGTGTTTGTAAACATATAAAAGGGACGATATGATTCCACTTTTTAGGTGTATGCTTTCTTATTAGTTTATTAAATATAGACTGTTGTATTTCCTGTTTCAAAGTTTGATCACAATATTGAGCTTAAAACAAAATAATTTACTATAATGACCAAATAGTTTTAAAATATTTCGAGGTTAAATAGCAATGGAACGTTACTGCTTTATTTATTGTGAAAGAAAAACAAATCAGTATGTAAATTATAAGACAGTGTAGGAATATTACGTGCATAAAATAAAGGAAGGTTATAAACTAACCACAGTAGGTGGCTGTAATATTATTGTATGGAAAATATTTTAATATAAACAAAATAGTTAATACCAGCTTAGACATTATTACTACCGCGCAGGTGGAACGAAGCCATTACCGCCCTTGTTGTATCTTCACAACCTTCGTCACTTGGCAATAATATGTGGGGTGAGTCACGCACGTTCAATCGCTACCTCTCCTCTCCTGCCCATGCTTGGTCGAATGTCTTTTGCGTCAAAAGTAACACGGTGCAGCATTGTGATTAATAATATTACATGCAAAAAATATGTTTCCTACCTTACTCAAGAGATTTTTCATCGTGAGTAAAGAAGGCTGGAGTTTCCAGTGTCCTCTGCAGGACTTCAATATTGTGTAAGGGCATGATGGTCGTTAAAAGACGCTGACACTAATGTAATAGGGTAGAACTGGGGATACATAAATGTGGTCTAGCCTTGTGACAGGCTTGCCTCTTACAATGACTCAATGCCAACCTCTGGAGAGGGATTTAGCAGCTCGATCGAATGGCGATCTTTCGTGTCTATGCCCCTGACGGAGCAACCACCCCCCCCCCCCTCCCAAGAGGATGGCTGAGGTGAATGGATGCGTAGGGTGATCGAAACGTTGCCATGGCATAGCAGGTGGCAGGGTCTACATTTTCCCAGTTAGAAGCACACCGGTGGAGGCTGACTCAGCCCGGTCCAGGCTTGTGCTCCTAAGGTTGGCTCGGGACTCGGAAATCGCCTCCCCCTCACACCCTAAGGATGGTATTATTCCATGTGGGGTCGGGATTACCAGATCGCATTTGTTCCCGTGCTGCTGCGACGCTCGCCGACGCTTCCAACTCTGAAAGAAACCTATCGGGATGAAATGAAATTATTAATGTAACCAAATGGAAGCACAGGAAATTGGGAGGATATGGAAATCTTTCTTAGCATTTCTCTGGCGACCCAGGGAAACCTCCAAAACAACCCGTGAGTCAGGAAGATTGGCCACGGGGATCGAACCCGCGACTTCCCGAATGTGGGCCACAGACGTTAAGGCCTAAGCCATACTGCTCGGTGGCTGAATAGGCTGAACTTAAGAACCCTGTTTATATTCCTAGGTACCCACCAGTCACATTTCTCTCATCATTTGTTGGAAATTCATGTCGTAGTTTATAGTTAACGTTCTGTAGTGGTATTTTAAACCAATAATTACGATTTAATTTATCTAATTTCTTTCCCCTATTCTTTAGGAAAACATTGTTCAATGATATGGGGTGATGCTTCAGCTGTAGTGTTTCCATTTCTAAGAGCATTTCATTTAACACTTGCAGTGATTTCACAAACGTCACATCAAACTCCATTACAGCTTTTAGTAGTATAAGTTAAGTTTATTTCTAGACACAAGCACCTCTTGTGGATAATAGCTCCACACAACACCGTGAAGAGATTCATTGCGTTCTGTGTCCTACCCTTGGCACAGCGTTCTAGCAGCTGGTCAGGAGCAAGTCTCTGATACTCTGATAGAAGTTGAGTCTCCAGACAACTAGCAGGACATTTTCTTGTGACTTCCTGGCTTACTTCCTGTGCAACTTGTCAATAGTAGAAGCACCAGGAGGATGCAGATTAAGGACAGTTTCTATAATTAGCTTTCTGATCAGGGGACATGCAGTGCCTCATTGGGAATGTACCAGCAACCATTTAATCATTACGCACTGCTATTTAAAAATGACTACCACACGTTTAAACATGGCGCTGGCATAAAAGTCATTGAAATTTTAAATAGATAAAACATTGAATACATTTTTCAAATAATTTGTTTGACCAAATTGGCCAAATCTCACCGCTAACTTCCCTTAGTAACCGAAGCAAGAAGTCAAGTGAAAGGTTAGGGCTGTTATGGGTTAGACGTAAGAGAGATGAATAAGTGTAAACAATAGCAGGTGATGGCTAAGTTCCCTGCGCCATACAGTTGTGCCTATATGTTGGGGTGAGTGTGTGAATGAATCTGCTAGCTACTCTTATAGTTGTGAACTATAGGAGCTCTTTCTGGAAGTATACGTGGGTGGATGCGACGATAAGTAACACCAGTTGAGTTGGCTAATAAGGCAAATAATGAACTATTTGAAACGAGTTGTCGACTGTTTCAGCATGTAGAATTAACTGTTTCTGAATCTTAAACGAGAAACTGTAAGTATTGGACTATTATCTATTGTAATATCGATACGGCAATACTTTACGGTTTAAAAGGATTGTTTTCGTAATAATAACGAGGAGAGTAAATTTCCGTGAGTCACTAAAGTACTACTTGGAGATTCTAATCAGCAGTATTTATAACCCGATTGCGGTCCTTAAGCGCTACGGAGTATCATAATTGATCGAAGTAAAACACATCTATAAGACTTAAGAATCTGTGACAAATAGTGACAAAATGCCAATTCGACAAATCCCACTTTTGACATCAGTGAAACAAAAACGACAGAAGTCCAGTTCATTACTTTATTTCTGTATTTCTTTTTTGCAACTTTATTTTCCTCTAATTGGTTAAATGTAGTTCTCTTCTCTTTGTTAACACAATCTCCAGTTCTTCAAGATGTCACAACTTAACTGTTTTCTTCTCGTAACCTTAAGATAGAATTTTCTATTTTTCAGTTCTGTCTCACAAACATTAACTCTGATGACGATAGGATCACCCAACACTCATTAACTGTTTCGCTGTCTTTGTTCACGACGGGACGGTTGTCTCTCGACGACCGTACACATGCAGCTGACGCAGTCGCTATGAGTCATGTCTGTAACAATTATAACTCCTTGCTTACGACACCTCGCCTCCTTATATAGCGAAAATGACATATCACGGACCTTTCTCGAATTTTGCCTTTTCTGTAACTCTACAAATACGCCGGTTGCCGGACACTTCGCGAATAAACTAGATAGCCCCTTTTGGTTCTGCCGCTCTGATTGTTGTCACGTGTTTACTCGCATGAGTGGTGTGCGACAGCTTGATCTTAAGCATCTTTGATACGCACCTCATCTGGTAAGTGGTGTGGGGTCGCTTAACCCGACCGTCCTTTGTTGTGCGCCGCGCCCGGCATCGAATATGAAAGGAAAGTTACGAATTTTAGAAATACACACTCTCTTATCAACTTACGTTCCACCTATAGCAGCTTTCCCACCAAAGTTGCTATCTAAGGTTACCAAATTTGAAGCCTCTCATTCGCCTATGAAACAATTTTTCATCCGGTGACTTGTTAACTTCTAAGAATTAATTTGCCTTTCTGATTTTCAGAACAACCTCCTCGTCCTTCTCAACGTCCTAAGTTCACATTACTTTGGTTCTCTACACTTTTGGAAGCGTCTTGGGGTACCTAATATCCAGACTGGAACCATTTGGAAATGCTTACTTAAAGTTGAATGAAGTCACAAAGCACCCAGTAGAGACAGTTGCCTGTCAGCACGTCTGTAGTGACACAGTTTATTACAAGCCTTGCGGTTCACCAATATTACTAGTGGAAACCAGATAGCAGTAGGTAACAAAGGAATATTCTTTTTATTTCATTGTTTGTAGTGCTTATCTTGCTACATTATGCATTACAGACGGTATATTGCATTTCAGCCCGCTTTAATGGCATGCACACCGCTGGAGACCGTGAGGTTATAGAGAAAACTGTGTTTCTGGTGTGGTGTCACGTGCCATTATTACTGTGTCACCTCGGACGGAGGGGGCAGTTTGAAAATACACACTTACTTCTACCCTGTACAGCGACCATTCTTAGGAATAGGAATTCTCAAACAGTCGTGTTCAAATCATTTAAACCAGCGATGTCTAACGTTTCTGAAAGAAGGGAGGCTGGGTTTACCTCTTTCCACTTTATGCGGCCTGTGTCACTCTTTAACGCTCAATTGTGTTGCAGTGGCGGTTTGGTTATATGTACGTTGCGTTACCTTTACGAAAGCACTTTCAAATTTTATGTGATAAATATTTGTTCTGCAGTACGGCTTACGTTTAACAAATCTTTGGCGACAAAGTCGTAGTGCATAACCTTAGAAGATACACCAAGTGATCGTCACGTAACAAATTGCGGTACAGACTTTTATTATAGTTCAACTTGGAGAAACTCTGTTCGGAAGTATATGTAGAGCTTTACTTACTCTTATACACACTATTCTTGCGGATGCTTATCCCTCTATTTACTTCACTTTAATCGACATAAGCATTTTGAGAAATTATCTTATTGCTAACTTTCTTGTTAAAAGATGTAGGTATCATTAAACACGTGTCCAAATGCATTTTTTTTTATGAAATGAACTATCTTGGAGATATTCTTTGCTATTTGTGTGAGTTTTGCAATACTTATACTTTTCTCAAGTGGAAGGTCCTTATTCATTCTTTTATCTCTTGCCCATGCAAAGGGAACGGAATTTCAAAGCCTTCATATAGCGACTAGCTATAAAACATTTGACTATCAGTTAAACCCTACTTCCTATACTCCCATATTCCCCTGCCACCTACAGGAAAATTAGCTAGGTATAACATAATTTCTGCAAATGTTTATCTCGACTAAGATGAAGAAGATAGAGGAAATAAGCGATTGTAAGAATAGTTAGTACGAGAGTAGAGAAAGTCATGTGAGTGCAACACATTAGATGTTTTTATACACAGTTGCGATAAGCACTTTGAGCTACTTTATGAAGAAATGGTAAAATTCATTTTGGTCAAGCTAAGCTTTAAAGCCACGTGTATTATGGGTATATTTCTTGAGGAAGATGTTCTAGGATGTGATGTTGGTGAAAAGTGAGGACCACAAAAACTTTCCAGTAGCATCACCAGTTTTCATTTCTCGCTACTACGAAGAACCCACTTTCACTCTCAACTGGACCCACCGGGGAGATCGACTTCTCTCCTAACGTAGAAAGTCAATAGTTCAGTGAACCTCGACTCTCATTTACATGTCGTCCCAGCAATACCTTCTTGAAGAGAAAGTAGGCACAGGTTCACTCTTGTTAACCCAGTTGGTATTATTTGTAGAACATTGTAGTAATAGTAACAACAGCAACAACAACAACAATAATAATAATAATAATAATAATAATAATAATAATAATAATAATAATAATAATAATAATAATAATAATAATAATAATAATAATAATAATAATAATAATAATAATAATAATAATAATAATAATAATAATAATAATAATAATAATAATAATTTCCTCGAAATTCAGTAATAAGTGAAATATTCGAAGCTTTTACTGCACTTGATTACGTGACAGAACGACAAAATTCTTTCGGTTACTTTTCCATCATATTATTATCTTCTAATATGTTACCAGAAATACATTTTTCTTCTCGTCGTTAACACAGTCTATAGGCTTTCCGGCTATCACAACTCATAATTTGTACTTCCCATAACCTTGATCAGTCCTTTTACTGTCTTTCTTCACTTCATCAGTGTGCACTAATTATGATATTACGATCACTACCAACGTTCGCTGAATCTTCTTACGACGTACCAGCACGGCGACACACCACGTCATGCACTCACTGACACACTGACAGTCACATACACACAGAAGTCGCACGAGGCAGCCTGACGTTGAATGTCCCGCCATGTGGTGTGAATTAGTTGGTCCCCGTCTGGCCTTTGTTGTGCGCCGAGCCCAGCATCAGATGTATTCAAATAATGCAAATTTCTGCCTATTTGTTATACCCGCAATGATTTCCATGATAAACAGAAAATGATCATAAAAGATCCAAAATAATACTCCTCCCATATAAATCTAATTAATAGTTTGCTAGAAACGTTGTACTCATTAAGTATTAATCAATATTCCCACGAAATTCAGTAATAAGTGAAACAATTAAGTTTTACTTCGCTTGAGGAAATTTATTGCGATGTTGAAGTCTTCTTTAGATAGGAGCCAACGTATGTTATATACCAAGAAATAAATACCTACATTATATTACATACGTTGGGTGTAATCTTTTAAGGACATTTCGTGAAAATCTTAGAATTCCAGGGGCTCAAAGAAATTTATAGGCTATAACTTAAAATGTATTTGCTCTTTTAATGTCTTTCCATATGACAGTGTAGCAGTTCAAAGTTACGACTATTCTCATTTTAAAATGTAATTTTCTGTAATTATTTTGAAATTATCTACACGAAGTTTGAATCAAAGCCTAATGATATTCTTCATACACATTCTAAAGCGACAAGAAATTTTTATTGCAAAAGTTGTGAATTATTGACTTGCAAACAAACAAAAATTTGTTGCAAACTATACTTGCATGATGACTTTATGTACTTCACGTTTATAGAGATATTTGTAGAAATGGTTTTATTATACGAGTATATTTCCTTGTGGATACTATGGGAATAGGAGAATGCAATAGGCTAAAGCAATAGTCAAATCTTTTAGAGCTGGCTTTAAAATTCCGTTCTCTTTATGTAACTAGGAGATTAAAAGCAACATGAATAACACTTTTTATTTGAGAAAAGTATAAGTATCTTAAAAGTCATACAGTGACACGGTAAGTATATCTCAAATGATTGTTCTCAAGACAGAAAGAAAGGAAAAAGAGAAGGAGGAAAGAAAAGGAAAGTTAACATAAATCGTGTGTTGGGAGATCTACCTATATTTTTTGTATAGGAAGGATTTGTCTATCTCTTACGGTTTACCATTTACGCAAAAGTCATCAAAAATAAATTATGGGAGTTCAGAGGCTATTTCAGCGGTGCTCAACCGCAGGCAAGTTATGGGAAGTTGAAATCATCTCCTTCCACCCGCTGGGACAGAATGACGCATTTATCCGTGGTTACTGAGTTCCAGTGGCGGCACATTCTTATGTACAGGAAATCAAAGCCTACACATTCATATTCTACTCCTGATTAACCCACGAAGTTTCTGATGATTGGTTTTTGGCATGATTTACGTTTCAGAAGGTCTTCAATATTTGGTGCAAAAGATTAAGTGCCTAGTCTCAAAAGATAAGCAAGGCGTTTTTCACTTATCTTGCTGCGATACTCACTTTTAATGTAGTTCATTTTTTAAAATAATTGTTCTCAGGAATAAGTGGAGCCAAAGTTTGCCATTAAACTAGATGCAAACAAACGTAATCTCGCATACTCACAGCAGGGCAGAGACCTATAATTCCCATCTTTCTTTCTTAGAACATTTCACGGTCGTGGAATTCTGCAATACAAGTAGTTTCATATTTTGTAGCTCGTGTGAAGCCTCATTACATGGAAACTTCAAAAGTGCAAAATAATTGGATTTTGGTTTCAAGTGTCTTTAGGCCTTCAAATTGTGAAGAGAATGTGTCGCACAATTGCTTCAAAAGTTCCCTGTATACTTGAATTAATCGCTCAGTTTACTGTGCTTTACAAACGTCCCTTAGGGGTAATAACAACATTCAAATGAACTCTGCATTACATCATACTTCGTACATAATGTTCAATTAGTTCCGTGTAATGCGATCGGTAACGAACATGCGGAAATTCGAAACACGGAAGGAGAACCTATCTTTCCTGTCACATAAAAGCACAAGTTATGCAACAACTACCGTCAAGAAAAAGGAAGGAAACAATATAATTAACACTCGGAAAACAGTTGAAAAGTGTTAAATGGTAATTGTATCAATTGATTTTTGTCTCCTCTCCTACGTATAGTAAGTAGGGGAAGTGTTGTACTCGACTCAGAAATTTGATGGCGAGATTTCACTGGAAATATATGTTTTGGGACTCAATGAATCAAAAAAGAAACAGTTTTAGAAAAAGATCTGTGTGTGTATGTGTGTGTGTTTGTGTGTGTGTGTTTGTGTGTGTGTGTGTTTGTGTGTGTGTGTTTGTGTGTGTGTGTGTTTGTGTGTGTGTTTGTGTGTGTGTTTGTGTGTGTGTGTTTGTGTGTGTGTTTGTGTGTGTGTTTGTGTGTGTGTTTGTGTGTGTGTTTGTGTGTGTTTGTGTGTGTGTGTTTGTGTGTGTGTTTGTGTGTGTTTGTGTGTGTGTGTTTGTGTGTGTGTGTTTGTGTGTGTGTGTGTGTGTGTGTGCGCGCGCGCGTGCGTATGCGCGCGCCTGTGAACATCAGAATTCAAAAATGAAAAATTGGTTAAAAGCCCAAATTGATATTTAAGTTTAGCATGTTTCAAAGATGCGACACGAAGATTTTGTGGAGAATTCCGTCACGTCAACTACCATCTATATTTTTAGAAAAAACTGAGCCTCCATACATATTTGAAAACCAAAGAACGTTGTTATTTCATTCTGATAATTTCCAGTGAAACTGACTTGTAGCTCACGTGAAATACATTTCTTTGACAAGACTCAGGGGTCTCTATCTAGGGGATATGTGAATGGCGACCACAAGGTACCCAAGCTGAGCAGAACATTACTTCCACTTACTGGTGTTTTGCTCCTCACTGTAACTTTTCTATGTGACCTTACCTTGGTCATCTCTTGTTCTCTTCCGACCCCGATGCTATTAGGTTTCCCAAGGGCTAGGGAGTCTTTATTTTTCCAACCTCTTCATTTCTCTAATTTCTCTAAAAACTCTTAACCCCTAACATGCTGACCTGTCATGGCATGTAATACGTCCTCTGATTGGTAATAAGAGGATATGGTCGGTGAATTTATTTTGATAACTCTCCCGGTCAGGTCGGTGAGACCCGTAAACCATCGACAGGTGTGGTCCTCCAGACATTCTGGGGGTTGTGAGAGAGCGATGTGACCGCCAAAACATAAAAATATGGTGCTCTCTAAAAAGCGGTTACTGTTACTGCTATTGCTCTCTTCAATATCATCAGTGAAAAATATTGGAGAGCAAGAGGATTAATGACTTCATTGTCAGAAATCCAGCATTAGCTAAAAGCAACATATTTTTAGAAAATTTTTATTTTCTCAAAAATGGCTCTAACAATTTTTAATTACAATCCCCTATGTCTAAGATATTTTTATGATAAATGAAATGTATGTCTTGAATTTTCTGGTTATAGTTCATGAAGTCCTGTTTACTCTGGATGACTTTTGTACAACTGAACCGTAAGAGATACACCGATCTTACTATACAAACAAGACAGACCTCGTTAAACAAACATTTTTTTTTTTTTTTTTTTTTTTTTTTTTTTTTTTTGTGGAGCGAACCATTTTGAAGGTATTCTTTGTTGTTTGTCACAATTTTGCAATAGGTATAGACGTTTTCAAACGGGAGGTGGTTATTCATTTTTTCATCTCTTGGTCACACAAAGAGAAAGGAATTTCGAAGTCATCACATAGAGACCACTCTTAAAGCATTTGACTATTGCTTACAGCTTACTGTATCCCCTTTGTATCTACAAGAAAATTAGCAATACGATACTTTCTAAAAATGTTTATGTCTATTAACATGAAGTAGATATAGGAATAAGTGTTGGTAAGAATCGCTTGTGCAAGAGTAGAGAAAGTGCAGCGCATCAGATTTTTGTTTTTCACTTTTTATGGAAGTGTTTAATGGTTTTACTTAGCTGTCTAACATAAACGCACTGTAACAAATTTGACAAATTTTAAATTTCACTCTTAATCCAGTCTCTTTTATGGATGCAAGATGAACATCAAATTTACACTTACACAAAGAGGAGAAAAGTAGAAAAAATAAATAAATTTAATTCATATTATCTTTCTACTAGGTAGCTGCGGCAAGCGAAGAAAACATCGTGTTCCTGATTTAAAAGGTTTATCGTGATAGGATAAATAATGTAATTGTATTACTTTTACTATCGCTTGCACTACATTTAACAGAATTAAACTATATATTTAATGTAGAAATTTGAGGCCCCATAATCTCCAAAACAGCGCGTGTGTATGTGTGATTTAGTATAACCCAAAACATAATTGTTAGACTACAACTAATTTTGTATTTTAAGTAAAAAAATCTGCGGATGATGCAATAATACAGAGGGTAGGAGGTACTGCTTTGGCCATACGTTAGCCAGGGATTCTACATGATGAGTAGGTATAACAAATATGTCCAATACAATTATTGTCAATAAAAAACAGTTTCATATAAAATAAATTAATTTGTGTCAAATATTTGGGGCCATATAGCTTTTTGACGAATAGATGGTTTATTATTGCACTAACTGTCGTGCAAATATTCTGTGAACAATACTGCAGTACATTTCTGCCTTTGAATGAATTTAGCCACAACTTTGTGTTAACGTGGCGTTGCCAAATCTCTCTTACAAACTAAACTTTGCATGACATTTTTTCACTCATTGTGATTCCTCTTTTGCCTTTTCATAGTAAGAACCAGACACGAAACCATAGTTAAAAGTCTGAGAAATCTTTTCCCATGATTATGTAATTAAAGACATAATGCCTATTTAGAATTTTTTTATATTTTTCCTAGACCTAACGTCCTTTAACCTGGTAGCTCATATCGTACAATGAATGAAATGGGTGAAACAATGCTCAAATGAGCCCGACGTCTATAGAGCTGGGAAGGTGGAGTGTTCAGAGCATCCTACATAAATATGACATTGAGGTTAATAATTTAAAAAAAAAGTGTTTATTATACATTAC
Organism: Tenodera sinensis; assembly: GCA_030765045.1. Taxonomy (NCBI): domain Eukaryota; kingdom Metazoa; phylum Arthropoda; class Insecta; order Mantodea; family Mantidae; genus Tenodera; species Tenodera sinensis. The sequence continues at coordinate 156,299,955 of CM060963.1, forward strand.
GCATTGTATTTAATCTTTTATCAATTCAATTATATTCAATTTTAATCACTAACTTGCTCCAACAATTATCCATAATTGAAGTAATCAGTAACATGTGCAAAATGGTTTCAAATGTTAGTGTACATACTATTCCTCAAATCAATAAAATAAAAAAGCTTTAACGATTGTAAAATTATAGAGAGATGTTAGCAGAAGAACAGATATACATACATATAACTTTATGTCAGAAGTCTGGCGGAAAAACACATTTTAACGCTAATCATGTTCATCACTACTAGTTAGTATTAGCACTCCAGGGATTGATACTTAATGGTGTACGTTGTTGCATATCCTTATAAATACAAACAACGGTTTCGCAACAATGGGCATCCTTTTAAACGAAGGTAACAAACTACTCAATAGTGTGACGAACATGCTTCCCTAAATACCAGTCAACTTTTACATCTGGATTGTTGTGAACTCATACCCAATTAAAGGTTAAGGTTACCCGACATTTATCTTTTCGGGATGAGTCCTTATCCAGATTAATCACCCTCACCGAAATTCAAACTCGGAATCTCTTGAATGCGAGGCAGATACACTACACCGATAACACAAAGACGGACTTGCTAGGTAAAAATGTCGCAAGATAACCAAGGTAGATTTTATAATTGTGATTGTAGCAATGGAGGGGAGGGGGACACCTCGACTCACTGCGACCGCGACATGGCTGTCACACCCAGGGGAAAGGGAAGCGGAGAAATGAGACCCAGGCTTCGCACGACCGAAGCATTTCCGATACCCAGGGAAAGGACGGCTAGTCGATCCTTGTAGCCCGGGCAGCAACTTCCAGGAGGAGCCAGAAAAGGAGGGTTTACAGAATGCAAGCATCTGTACCATCTGTCCGCATGTGCCGGAACGTACCGAGCTACCAATCGCACGTGAAAGATGACAAGAGAGGGAAATGAGGGGAAAGGAATATACCCCAGCATTCGCCTCGTGGCAAGGGAAAACCACGGAAAAACCCAGTTCATAGTGGTCGGTTGATGGGGATTAAACCCGGGACCTCCCAAATGCGAGTCACACACGTTGCAGCGGCGCCACCTTGCTCGGAAATCATCTTAGAAGTATCACTTTTATATTAATTTCTCAAGAGCAGAGAAGAGTATGTATGTTCACATCAGATTTCTTTTTAACATCTTACACAATAAAAGCATCTGAACAGTGTTTGGAAAAATTGTTGTTATTTGCAGAATTTCAATAAGATGAACAAACACATATCCTTCTTTTTCTCTGTTTATCACCTGATTAAGCATCCCTATTCACCAACCAGATGGGTAAATAAAATAACAGCGGAAATTGCGATATACCTAATGCGGTAGGTATAGGTACCTGGAAAAGGAGAAAGAGCTTCAAAACGCTAGAAGTCGAGTATTTTCTGTTTCCGAGATTCCCCGTTTGAAATAACGCGTGTGAATTTTTATATCACTTTTTCGACAATAGTGAAATATAGAAACAACACTTACACGAAAATAAAATCAATAATACACGAACAGCTGTTGCACATAATGGTTTCAGTAGCAAGGTCACCTTCATTTCCTTGTTGGCAAATTGGCGATTGATTATCCACGCTTGATAGTTGATCTTGAAACATTCTTCAGCTGCAGCTCATAAGTATGTAGGCATGTGTGAAATAAATAGTAAGTATACGAGCTATTGTCCCGTCAGGGGAACAGCCACAAAGGTTCGTCTTTCAGTCGAGGTGCTAAGTCCCACTCCGCAAATTGTCATTGACTGAATTGGACCAAATAACTCTGTTGTCCAAAATAGGATATTTAAGGAACACACACATGAATAATTTTATTTATGTCATAATAACCTTAAGTAACCGCAGTATTACTAGTGATTTTCAAACTATCAAATGACCTACCGAGAAAAAGATAAGAAGAAGAGAGAGAAGAACGGGAGAAGAGGGTGATAGAGGAAGCAGGAAGTGAGAATGCGGGAAACGGAGTGTGGAAGTGGCAGAGGAGTATAGACTTAGAAGGGGAGAGCGATGAAAAGGGAGAGACAGTAAGAGAGATGAACTTCCAGATCAAGCCAACAATGCGATCAGAGCTGGAATATGTTACTTATGAACAAATATTTGTTTAATTTATACGTATAATAGGTCAGTTTTTGTGCTGTTGTACCTAGTTTTACTGTGTATTGCATGTTTGATATAATAAACCAGTTGTCATTTAGTGTCAAGTTGGTGGTTGATTATGTTACAGCGCCCTATGTGAAGCAATGTTCAGTGGCAGATCCAAAGCTGGTGGATTGTATCACAGGCGCGTTACATCATCTGCGGCCTTTCCTTGCCCAAGGTAAGTGGTACAGGGCCATTGACCATTAACATGCTCCAGACGTTCACTTCCTTTTCAGCTCTGGCATACATAATCTCGTCCCTCACCACAATAAGTTTAATGGCCTTTTCGTCTACTCGCTAACCTGCTACATTTACTTACTTCAGAAATAGGTACCTACTTCGGTTTATCGGCAAACTTTACATCTTCGAATTATAGAATATAAATGTTATACTATTTTGTTTCTCACTTGAAAGTTAAAGATATACAATCCATTAAAGGGTGAAGTTCTGCTTTTGGCAATTCTGTATTTCAATTTTTATTCATACATTTAATACGGTAGAATCCCGATAACTCGACATAATGTGGACTGAGAGTGTGTCGAGTTACCGAAATGCCTAGTTTTACGGAGTAAGAGCTAATACTGCAAAATAAGTAAACGCATATTCTACCGCATGGCATATTCTAAAACTTATTACGTATTAATATTCCCCCTTTTCCAGTCTCTAACACATCCGATTTAATTTCCATTGTCACGTTAACTTGTCTTTTCTTCTCCTTCGACATTTTCACTGGCACAAGCACAACACTAAGAGTAAGCCTGAAACCTGGGATATAGTACTGAAAATTCAGCTTACCTCGTGTGTACTGGGTAAAACAGTAAGTAATAAAGCACAAGTGTTTGTGCTATATATTAGCAGTCATTCGATTTTCTGCCGGCTGTCTATGTTCTCACCGGATATCGAACGTACGTCTTTTGTTACTGTGAGGAGAATGCCGTAGATTATATATGTGCACTATGTAATTAAAATTGGCTGTACTGTTTATATGCATAGTGGATTGTAGGAACTATTATCTATAGTCAGTTTAACGAGAGAGTGAGTGTGTAGAGTTTAAGGGTCCATCTACAACATTAGGGCCCCGAGTTAAAAAATAAAATCACCGAAGTTCGAGTGTTAAAACATCACCCATAAAAAGCTAAAAGCCGAAAGATAAAATACATAAAAGTAGCTAAGCCAGTTTAGCGATAAAAAGAAGCTTAACTAAAACAAAAAAGGTAGTCGAGTTACAAGGTAAGTCAAGTTATTCAGAATCAATATCGGGGTTCTACTGTGCTTGTTTTTCGAAACTTACATCTTTGATACAATGTGTGGACTTTTTGTTACAAACAATTCATTTTTCTTTTCAAAGCGTCGTAATGTTGCGGCAGAAATACTTTATACCCCCATATACCTCACACACACACACACACACACACACACACACACACACACACACACACACACACACACACACACACACACACACACACACACACATACACACACACGTTAATTTTTAAAAATATTTCTAAATAACTTTGAATTAGCATATGTTATTTACTTATGCCGTTATGGTTATAACATATGTAAAATTTAACACCATCATAAAAATAATATAACAGAATTATTAATACTAATCACCTAAGAACTGTTTCATCATTTTAAGGCGGTGCATGCATGAATTCTGCATTGCATACGTTCATTTTCATTTCATTAAAAGCAACACATGAATTCAAATATACCACAGTTAATATAAATAGTAAACATAAGTAAAATATATTCTCAGAAAATTAGGAAGGTACTAACTTGTGCTTGAAAATACTTAAATTCGGGGTTTCTCGGCTTCAAAATTATCGTGATAAGGTTTGACTGATAAGGTCGATCGCGGTGTTAATAAATGTGAGGCTAATTTTAAAGAAAGCATTATAAGTCAATAAATATATAAATACCACATCGAGAAGGCCGTATAACTGGCCGGGAGGGCTCGGGACGCTGACTACCTACCACCCTCCAGGACTGCATCCCTCCAAAGATGCCTATAGTGGGCAGAGGTGGAAGACGCAGTGGCTGGGCGGCAAACCTTCGCCCTTTATGGGCTGTTGCGCTGGGGTTTACTTTTTTAAATATATATAAACAGGTAAATAAATAATAATTTTGGGCCCAAATCCAAGCCCTTGTCTATACATTCAGCCCATTTCATAGTTGTATGGTTTTCTTCATGCATGACTCAAACATCTTCATACCGTTCATCAAATACTACAACGTTCCGCATTAGTTTCCCATTGGCACTTCCCTTTAGTGCATCTATTAGCAAGTAGTTTGTTCCTCGTCCGTTGCACCCCACCCTATGTCTCTACCTGGAACAATTATTTTAAAGGCTTCTTCTCACGTGCACTCTTTTAAAGTACTGTGACATAATGATAACTCGATGAATTCTACTCCTGACACCAAAACACAAACAAAACTGCGGGATCTGTCCGTTTACTTTTGTATCTGCTAATTGTCTTCTGAAATTTTACCACAAATACAGTTTTCTTCTCGTCGTTAACACAGTCTACACCCTTTTGGGCTGTCACAACTCACAATTTTTACATCCATAACTTTGCTCAGTCCTTTTAGTGTCTTTCTTCACTTCCTCTGTCTCTCATACACTAATTACGAGGATGTAATCACTCGCGGCGCGTGTTGAATCTTCTTACAGCGTATCAACACGACGACACACACGCACAGCTTTAGTACACTTAGTGACACACTGACCGGCTTGTGTCTGTCACTCTAAAAACTCATTGTTCTGCTCTTCTTTAGCCTTCTCATATACTCGGGATGACGTCAGACAGATCTTTCTTGAGTCACACACACACGCGCACAGGGAATGACTCAGCTGGAAATCTCGCGAATGTTATCGAAATCACTTTAGTTTCTGTCGCTTCAATTGTTGACTGTCACGTACACATAACAGTCGCGCGAGGCAGCCTTACCTGGAAGACTGCCTGCTTGATGGCCCGCATGTAGTGTGAAGTAGCTTAGCTCCATCGGTGCTTTTTTGTGCGCCGAGTTCAACGTCATAGCATATTATACCACTGTTTCTTGCCACTGTTACTTATTTTGTTCGTCAATTTTCCACACCCATTTTTTATCATATATCCATTTCAAACGCTTTCAAAATGTTCCTAATTTCGTCACATTCAAACTTTCCGCCTTATACAATGTATCGCCACATAAGACACTTCACCAATCTCTATCTTAATTCTTACAATATCCCACTCATTTCAAAGCTTGATTTGTCATTTCATCTCATCGGAAAAGTACTCGTTCCCACTTAAAGAAATTATAGCAACAAAATTAACTTACAGATGGTAATTATAATATATTTATGCAAACAAACTTACTTTGGTGTTTTCAAACCCATAAGTCGCCTGTGGACAATGTTTGAGAGGTAGAATCGGACCTGAAAGATTTAATGCTACAAGCTGGGAAGCTAGAGGTCGCTCTAACCACTACTCAACTTAATATGAAGGGAAATTAAGCAATATTGCAATATTTGGTAAAATTCAAGAGAAAGGAAGGGAAGAGGAGAGGAAGAAAGAAAGAGGAATAAATTGAGACTCGAATGAGAAGGAGAGAATGGAAGGGGAAGAGAAGGAGCAAGGGTGAGTGTGATAAATGGAGAGGAAGAAATAGGGCTGGAAAAGAGGAGGAATGATGAACGTGGAAAACAGTGAGGAAGAATGAAAGGCAAGAATATTTCCCGTTTAATGTAATAGTTCAGGAAGAGCTACATTTAATGAAATAACTCTTTTAACATGATTACTGTGTCTGTCTTCCTTGTTCCTACAAATTCTTCTGTTATACTCCTAGTGGTTTCTCAGAGAAGTGCAGCAGGAGCTATGATACGTTATTTCGAATCACGCACAAACAATTGCTTGATGTCAGGAGTTGAGCAACACCAGAGAAGGAACAAATACAACTTGTGTCCTTTTGTTGTTAACAATCAACGAGGTTAATGCCCTTACGTCAGCACTGACGAGAGAAAGCGCCAGTATGTAAGCCTAAAGTCACAATTGCGCAAGTACAAACAGCACTGTAATTTGGATTTCCTTTATTTCGCTAACACATAATGAGAACTTCTTAAAGGTACTTTACTTATAATGGTGAAAGGTTTGTCATGTTGTACCCGCATGCGGTATTGAAAATGTATTTTATGCAATCTTACCATTAATAGATTGTTGTATGATGATAGCAAGCTTACATAATATTACATCAAGGTTGTTTACAAGGAATGACGTAACTAATCTATTGAAACAGGTATTCATACTTGATCCCATATTCATTTCTTCCTTACTTGCAAAATTCTGCACTAACGCTCGTTTGATTCCTTCTGATATTTCGACTGACAATCATTCCAAATATCTCATAGTTATTTCTTGTACATTGGGTTTCATATATGCCGTTCCTACTGCTTCACGGGGCATTTTACCAGCCTTCTCACTGGGCGCGTACATAGCAGGGAGGAATATATGTGCAACGTTCTGCCTTCGTTGTTCGACCAAGCAGTGGTGGATGTTCAGAAACCTAGAACCAAATTTTCAGTCTCAGCAAGTAATAACAAGTAAATGCTTTATACTTTAAATTATTTTCAGTTTACTTAAGGGGACACGTGGGTCAAAAAGAGCAAAAATGATATTTTTCAAAAATGAGTCTATAATAATGTATATAGTTTTGAGAATCTCCCCACCGAATTTCAGAGACCAATTATTACTCTAAGTGGGTTTTAAAATTTAAAAGGCTACGCAAAATGTGCCACGCCCCCTTTTAGAAAACGGTGTGTCCTGGCTGTGTTTTTTTTTTTTTTTTTTTTTTTTTTTCCCTCTCTCTATTTTGACACACAAAAGCTCGGAACCGTCATAGTTTGATTAGTAGGCTGCGCGCAGGTGTGCCAATACTGCTTTTCGAAGCAAGACTATGGTATTTTGTTTTGTTTATAAGTGGAAAAAACGTGCTGCACCAAATTAAATTTGATTTCTTGTGTGTGGGTGAATATTAGAATTCTGTACGTCGCTAAGTTCTTCAACATGCGTCGTTTTAGCGGCAGTGTTCCAACAGTTGAAGAAAGACACTATCAAAAGCACTAAACGAGAACATGTGAGTGCAGAGGTTAGGAGTGAACTTGTTACTTCTACCACAAAAGAGGACCTGAATAGTTCTAAAAGAAAAATTGGGGAAGGATTTGGCGTGGCAGAATCTGAGTGCGAGGAATATTATACAGCATTTAGATTAATTGGTGTATCCATTCTCTCCTATACAATAAATAATGCTTGTTGTGCTTCATGTGTCTGAAAAAGCTTGAAACTTTGCAATGGAAAAATAGATAGTGTTGTGTGTATCTTGTGTATAAAGTTTGAAAACTGTGGATTTAGATAGGAGTTTAAAACTTATGGTATGAAAAATCATCTTTATGGAGCAAATGCCATATTGACCTATGAAATGGGGCGTATTGATGTTCGAAGAGAGGGCACAAACTTAGTTAATGGAATAAAGCATGTTTCCACCACCACTGCAATATACTGACACAAATAAGCAGCTTTTAAATTGTGTCAAACAGGTTTGTGATGAGTCCATGGCAAGTGCAGATCAAGAAGCAATTCTTGCAAATGAAAATGATTCCACTGATTTGTGGGCATCAGCTGACGGATGAAACGTGGATTTTCTTCTCTCCATGGTGTATCAACTATTATAAGTATAGATATTAAGGAAGGTGTTGATGCTCGGGTGATGAGCAAATATTGCGCAGAATGCTCAACAAGAAGCAGTACAAACTAGGACGATAGAAAAGAGTGGCAAACAGAGCATACCAAATCTTGCAGTGCAAGTTACCAAGGCTCAAGTGGAGGGATGGAGGCAGCTGCTATGAAATTGATTTTCCATCCTCAGAAGAAGAATATGGTGTACGTTGCACAAAATATTTAGGAGATGGTGATTGCAATTCCTTCAAAACAGTGTCGGACAGTAAACCATATGGTTTCCGATGCACAGTAGAAAAATTAGAATGTGTTGGACATGTACAAAAAAGGATGGGCTCAAGACTACTAAAAGTTACCAAAGCAATTAAAGGAAAGAAGGTGGCAGAGGTATAGGTGGAACTGGCAGGCTAACATAACTTGTAGGTGAAGTGAATTTTGTAGGGATGGCAAGACCATTTTTACAAAATAATAACAACAATAATAATTAATAACAAATAATAAGAAGACGAAGAAGACGAAGAAGACGAAGAAGAAGAAGAAGAAGAAGAAGAAGAAGAAGAAGAAGAAGAAGAAACGAACAAGTGTCAATGAAACATTACGTTCCCTCGTGTTTGCACTTTACAATGTGTAATCCGTAAGGTTAAATAATATATGGGAATGAGTTTATTCCCTGGAACGTAAAGTTCCTATAAGTAAAGTGCAGAAGATTATAAGAACTTTTTCAGTTGTTTAAATCTATTATCACGGACTACACACAATAGTTCAACTTGGGAACTACCTCTCATTTCTTGTCTTCACTAAGAGGCAGATGGAAACTCGGTTACACCACTACTCTATATCTGGATTTACTCCGGTGCGTACTGTTGCAATTGTTTTGACGCACGAAGGATTATCTACATACCCCCATGCCGAATGAGATGGACCACCTGTTATATTCATACGTAAATAATCTAGAACTGTGCATATAAAACAGGACAACATTGCATGCGCAAAAAGGTAAGCAAATACACACACATTCTCCTTGCTATACATACGCTGCCTGTGAAGCCAGTAGAATGCCACACAAGGCTGCGTGGACGGAATAAATGGAAGTGACTGAGTATACATATTCAACATTAGTGCTCAATTTCCCACTCAATAACGTAACCATCGAGTTTATGCTTAACTTAAATTGCACTGTATAAATTAGAAATCCTAAAATGTAAACCTTGGAGGTGAGAAATTAAATAAACCTCTTCACAAAAACTAAGTGGCTGTGAAGCAAGTGACCTGCAACCGGAGATACAAACATACTCTCTTTTATCCATTTCCCAGCTTGGTGTAGAAAAACATATATAAACTAATGGGCATTATTTTTTCTGACAAATAGAAATCTTCATGACATTTGTGACGTTATATAATTTTCAATAATCTTTCTTTGTAGGCTAAATTCTCATGTAGTTGGTTAATAATACTTAAAAAAGTAACAGGTTAAGAAATCAAAACCAATAATTGGGATAGAAGAGTAGTTTAATGCTTACGGATTTCGCCTCAAGAGAGAGCGAGAGAGACAAAAAGTGTACTCTGGTTTTAATTTGAGGTAGGTTTCACAATAATTGCAACGATCAATTACGTATGTTTCTGGTAATATATCTATGTTGAAACACCAACAGGTTACCTTAATGACATCACTTAAAATTAATATTTCATTGTTTTTGTAAAACTAACTTCTACAGCAATACGTGAAGCAATAAGCTAAACTGGGCGTGCAATTCGGACAAAGCTACATATTCCTTTTGGTTATAACTTCATCTGGTACGGACGCGGTCTGAGCAGCCGGTCACATTGAGTTACTGGAAGTAGTTCTTAATACCGCTATTCTACTTTCTCTCCTGCATGTAGTAAGTGGAGAAAGTATTGTACTCCACGCAAAATTCGATGTCGAAGTATCACCAGAAATATATGTTTTGATGCCCCCTGAATCCAAAAGAAAAAGTTTTACAAATAGGTCCTTGCTTTGTGTGTGTGTGTGTGTGTGTGTGTGTGTGTGTGTGTGTGTGTGTGTGTGTGTGTTTGTGTGTGTGTGTGTGTGTGTGTGTGTGTGTGTGTGTGTGTGTGAGCGTGGGTGAGTGAATGGGTGCGTGTCTGTCTGTAAAGCATGCCTCAAAAAGGAAAAGTCGATCAAAAACAAAAGTGGGTATATAAATTTCATATATTTCAAGGATGTGACACGTAGAGTTTGAAGAAAATTCCTCTATCCTCTATATGGAAAATTTCTCAAAAATGGCTCTAAGGATTTTGTGTTTAAAATGTTTTTTTAGCAAATGAAAAGTATATATTTTGAACTTTCTGGCTATAGCCTATGTAGTCATGATTACTCTTGATGACTTTTGTAGAGCTGTTAAACCGTAAGAAATAGACCAAATCTTACTGAACAAAAATGTAGATCTCGTTAAAACACACAAGTTGTGTACCAATGCATATTTTTATGGAGTGAACTATTTCGGAGATATTTATATATTAATTTTTTATTAAATAGAAGGCCGTTATTCACTTTTTTACCTGTTAGCAAAGAGAGCGGAATTTTAAAGCTAAAATATTTTGCCATCGCTCTAAACCTATTGTGTTTCTATATTCCCCTTGAGTATACAAGAAAATTAGCAATAAGATAATTTCTGCAAATGTTTATCTTGACTAACATGAAGAAGATAGAGGAATAAAAGTTTGTAAGAATGGTTAGTACAAGAGTAAAGAAAGTTATGCAAGTGCAACACGTCAGATTGTTTAAAGTAATTTCTTATGTATGCTGTAGGTTAAAACTATAAATTACAAGTTTCCCGATTACTCCCATTTTTTGATTTTTCATGCACTTTGTCCCCCATCACCCGGAATTATCCAGAGTATGGTGTAGATATCTTTAGTACTGTTTGGTTATTACATTTTTGAACAATTGAGTACTTCTATTTGCCTTGAGTAGTGGTAGGGAATTAAAGCCACTGTGCTTGCTTTTCAGGTATTCCAGAGATTGAGATGCCCTCCGTAGAGCCTTTCAGGATGGATGAGCTGTCCCTGTCCCTTACTACAGGACCAAATGGATACAAAGTGACTCTTCGAGATATCGACATTTCTGGTGCTAGTAATTTCACAATCACCAAGCTCAGGTTGGTGCACTACATTCATTGTTATAGTTATTGTATCTGCTCATGTTTGGTAGTTTGTTGCCTTCTCTATTACGTATAATAAGTACTGGAAGTATTGTTTTCGACCCCAAATAATTCTGTGTCGAAGTTTCACCGAAATATGTCTTGAGGCCCCCTGAATATAACAAAGGAAAACATTTTTAGAAAAAGGCCCTTTAGTGTGTGTGTGTGTTTTTCTTTTTTAATTGCATGCCCCATTCCGTAGGAATACTACATGCTTGCATTTATTTACATACAATTTACATTTTATATACATGTATATATTGTTGATGTTCTATTTGTACATTTACACTTTTATTTACCTCTAATATTTATCTACCTTAGTCTAATTGAATACTCCTCTATTATGTGTATATTTACAGTTTTTTATTTGATGTTTGTTGTTTAATGCTCTTTCATTTTGTTTGTTAGTTTGACTTTATTTCTTTAACCTAATGCGATTTTACAAATCATAAATCTAGTTCTTAACATATGGTAAAAGGCAAATATAATTATAGGTAACAGCAGTAGAGTATTGAAATGCGTTTGGACAATGATACTGGTTGCAATCTTGGTAAGGAGTAGAGAAATATGTATATTTGAACTTAAGTCATTCTATCTCTGTGAATTTTATAGAATTAATGAAGTAAACGAAAGGTTGTATGAAATTGTTTCCAAGCTCTTCTTTGTTTATGGGCCAAACAACACCTGGCGCGCGCGCGCGTGTGTGTGTGCGTGTGTGTGCGCGTGCGTGCGCGCGCACTAACTCGTAAATGAAAAGTCGGTTAGAAACTAAAGTTGGTATTAAGTTTAATATGTTTCAATGATGGGACGCGAAGTTGCTGAAGAAAATTCCTCCTTTCTGTCTTTAACATGAAATATTTTTCAAAGAGTAAGAGTTTTTTCATAAACGCGTCTAATGATTTGGATTAAAATGCCATATTCTTAAGATGCTTTTATGGGAAATGAAATGTACATTTTGAGTTTTCTGGCTATAGCCCATGTAGTCGTGTTTACCCTTGATGACTTCTGCATAACTGAGAAACCTTTAAAACATAGAGCAAGTCTTACCATACAAAAAATGTTGATCTCGTTAAAACACACTGTAGTTATGTCCAGATGCCTTTTTTGTGAACAGGAACCATTTTGGAAATATTCCTTGTTATTTGTGTGAGTTTTACAGTACTTCAATTTTTTTCACATGGAGGGTCATTATTCACTTTTTTCTCTTGGTCCTGCAAAGAGAACCGAATTTCAAACGTTCATATGGCGACCAACTTTAAAACATTTGTCTATCGGTCAAAGTATTCCCGTATTCCCGTTGCACTTAAAAGAAAATTAGCAATAACATAATTTCTGCAAACGTTCATCTCGACTAACATGAACGAGTTTGAGGAATAAGAGTTTTTAAAAATAGTTACTATAAAACTAGGGAACACGTCAGATTTTTACTTTCTCTACTGGATGTCCAGATTTCACCGGAAGTATGTTTTGAGACCCCCTGAGCCCAAAAAAAGCATTTTTAGAAAAAGGTCAACGCGCGCGTGTGTCTGTCAGTGTCTGTGTGTCTATCAGTCTGTGGACAGCATAACTGGAACGCGAAAAGTCGGTTAAAAACCAAAGTTGATATTTAAGTTTAATGTCTTTCAAGGATGCGACACCAATATTTTGAAGAACCCCACCCTAAACTACCCTTTACATGGAAAATTTTTCGAAAATTTTGATCTTCCCGAAAATGGCTCTAACGATGTTGATTAAAATGTGTAAGATATTTGTATGACAAATGAAATGTATATTTTGAATTTTCTGGCTATAGCCTATGTAGTTCTGTTTACTCTGGATGACTTTTAAATATCTCGTAAACCGTTAGAGATAGACAAAATCTTACGCTACAAAAAATGTAGATCTCGCTGAAACACAATTTATCTCCAAATAAGTTTTTTGTAGAATGAACCATTTTGGAGATGTTCCTTGTTATTTGTGTCAGTTTCGGAAAACTTAAAACTTTCGTGAAACGGAACATTGTTGTTCACTTTTCTATATGTCAAGCGTGCAAAGAGAACGGGATCTCAAAGGCTTAAAAGATTTTTGACTATCGCTCAAAGCTTTAAAAGATTTGACTATCGCTCAAAGTCTACTATATTCTAATATTCCCCTTGCACCTACAAGGAAATAAGCAATAAGTTTTCTGCAAATGTTTATCTCAACGAACACGAAGAAGAAATAGGAATAAGAGTTTGTAAGAATGGTTAACACAAAAGTAGAGGAAGTCATGTGACTGCTGCACATCAGACTTTTTTATTTATGAGTGAATTCTGCACTTCTAGTATCATCAAATTATTTTAGAATCCTGTAGCTTAATTACACATGCTCGTCGTATCCCTGTTGAATAGGAATGTTCTACTGCATGTATTAGTGATATCTTGAGAAATATGAAGTAAGAACATGCGTCATTAACTACTGATCCGAAACATTTTTGATTCTGATGAAATATGGGTGATTATTGTATACTTACCTACCTTCTATCCAAAGCCAAACAGTTTTCCGGATTTAGAGGCATCAATATCGCAAAGGGGCCAATTTTGGCATTAAAATGTCCCCGAGTTACGCATTTCAACAGTTTAATTTCCTTGTATTTTGTAGGTCATATGACCGTCAAAGACTGCTACTACCATTTGTTTGTTTCTTAGTAAAGTTATTTTCACATTTGATGTCATACAATCGTGCCAATGCACGAACACGGAGGGCTGTAGTGGATCACAGCTGTCTAGCCAAGTGGAAGTGTGATGAAGTGGAAACTAATTAGCTCCTCTTCCTTACATTCTTATTCACAATAATCTAAAATAACGTTTTGAAACTGTTAATTCAGAAACGAGTACAGGTGAATTGTAGCTCCCCTTCAGTGGTGTATACAAGTTTGGTGTATTGCAATGTCTAATAGTGGTTTTTGTGTGTGCTTGTGAGCACCAACAATATCCCGATTTAATGGTTTTATCTATATATACAACAAGTAAAATAGTTTTGGCCTTTGTGATTTTCATGAAGGTCCTCTGTTCTCAATTTAATTGTTCGGACTCTGTGAAATTTTTAAAAATCCTGAAATTTCTACCCTCACTTAAAGAATCAAATTAAAAATTCCTCTTTGTGGTTGTTGAAGGAGTTCAATTCTGTAGCTGGAAACTTCTAGATCTAGTAGTTAGAGGGCAACTCAATTAGTATTAGTGTTAGCATTATAATAGCAAACTTTCTTTGAATATCATCCCCCAAAATATGGTGGGCGATGCAAAATGCTGTTAATAGCTTGTTGATGTTAATCATTCGAATTATATGGAAAACAATATTACATTTAAATTTCTTACAGCACCAGTGGGAGGAAAGATGTTCCTAATTTCGTTATAAAAGCATCATTTACTTTATAAGAAGTTTTCAGATGGAAGTTTACCGAGCAATTTGAAAAGAAAAGAGAACCATGTGAGTAACTGCTTCATGGCAATAGAACCATAAGAGACGCCTGGAGAGTAGGCAGTCCAATTGGCAAGGATGATTAGGTGCTGCTCTCTGTTGCAATTCTGATGTACCTTTTGTTGTTTCCTGCAAATCTAGCACGGTCGGTGTTACATTAGTCTCGGATAAGGACAGGAGTTTGTAGGGATCGCTGTTGCACAGATAACATAAATATTTCAACGAAAATCTCTGCTTTGGCAGAGTTGGACTGGTTTTTGTGTAATTCTTTGAGAATGTGTAAAATATTTTGTCGCTTCAGCATCTAAGCTAGAGGAAATATTGCATATTAAAAATAGAGAAGGAAAATTGGAAATACGGAACCTACCAAAAAGGAATTTTAAAAACAAGTTTTGCATTGTGTCCGTGTGTATGTGCGCGCGCTCTTGCGTGGTGAATACATGAATGGACAGAGCAACATTAAGCGAAAACCACTGAATAAATGCCTCATTTAATATTTAAACCCAACATATTTTGAGAAAACCAGGAAAAGAGTTCCTGTTCTATTTTATACAAAAGTGGACCCCAAAAAGATGAATTATGATTGATAAATGTTAATGGAACTATATGTAACAGCTGTAGCATCCACGGAAACCAGGTGCTGCTCCTGCTTAAGCAAATCACCCAACACTACAATCAGTTTTACATCTAGTCCACAAGTTAATAAAAATACAATAAGAACATATTTTCTGCAGGTGCACTGAAGGTGAATTTGAAAAATTGGCCTGTTAATGTAGAAGGATAACTAAAATATTGCTTTTCAAAACTACGAGGTCAGCATATGGCTGCCATGCCATTTGAATAATAAGGGAAGCGTATTACAAATATCATTCTCATGCCATGTACATACAAGAATGCTAGAGAATAAATGCGACTCTTGGCACAGGTCTCACTAAAGCAGGACATGTACTTTTGTGAAAGGTAGTACCTTCACCCAAAAGTATTGGATTGACAGGGTAAGAACTGAGCGAGATAGCTCCATGGTAACGTATGAGGCTCGCATTCGGGATGTCGTGGATTCGAATCCCATGACCAACCTTCCTGACCCATGACTTTCTTTGGGGGTTTCCCCGGGTCACTAGACGAATGTTGGAAAGAATAATTGCATCCCCCGAATTTTCTGTCCTTCCATTTCGTTTCATTAATCGTTCATCCCGTTGGTCACTTCAGGGTCGCAAGTGTCAGCGAAGGCGTTAGGTGCAGCTTGGCAGGGATGATAGGCACACAGGGACTCTTTCCGTCCCTCGTTGTTTGTAGGATCCGGGTGCTCCCTTCAGGGTCGCAAGTGTCAGCGAAGGCGTTAGGTACACCTTGGCAGGGATGATAGGCACACAGGGACTCTTTCCGTCCCTCGTTGTCTGTAGGATCCGGGTGGAGGGTGGCATGTGGGGGCAGTGGACCCCACGCTAAATTCTCCCTACGAGGACCTCAGAATACCCAAAGACTGTAGTCAATCTTGGAAAACCTCAGTGACCTCTGTCAATGTACTGTTAGTCTGAATCTGGTCACCCGGTGTCTCCTCTCACTTCAACCTTCCTGCCTGGGGTGCCACTTGGGGACACAGGTACAGTAAGCCTGGTTTCAGTGCCGAACCCCCTCCGCATCTCTCCTATTCCAATTTCTATTCCTAGGGTAATAATATGTTGTAAGAACAGTTTTTGGAAGAATAGATAGAAATAGACATGATTTGTCTAAGTGGCTGCTCCTTAATCAGTGAGAGTTGTTCACCGTTTTGCAGGTAACGGCTTAAGACTGAACCTTTTCAAGTATATCCCCAGAAATTCGTTCTTGCATCGCTTCATGATTGCCGTTTAACGCAGACGCTTCCAAATAGTTTGAGCCGTGATCATTGGCCCATGAAGTTCAAGTGATTTGTAGAGCGGGACCTGATTTGCTTGTTCACACGAATTGGAGAATGATTCTGCTCAATTCTCAGTGACGTCAGGGTGAGAGCATTTTGGTCACATTCAAAGCATTTGTAGGTTTTTGGTTGAAGCGCTTGTAATCGCCAATTTACCACCTCTCATCCGTATGTGCCCAGGAATACAATGACATACAAACTGTAGATGGAACATCGAGTTATTGGTTCCATGTTTCCCCCAGTAAATCTTGCGTCATAACAATGTTTTAAATGTTGAGTTAACAATGCAAATGCACATTAATTCTGTAATAGTCCAGGTGTAGAAAGATGCACTATAACCAAATGCTTCCTTACTACACAAAAGTGAAGTTTTATTAATGAACTAAGCTTATAACAAATTTAAGCAATAAAACAAAACAACTTCTATAAGTAAATATATGGATTTATGCACATATGCAACATACTTATGTCACTAAACTGATTTTTACGTTCTCTACCACATGTGCATAGGAGAAACTGTAAGCCCAGCATATTTAATTTGGAATAACAGGAATGGATGATTCACACTGATGTTTATTGTGTTTATTTTTTCACCACAATAGGTCAATTTTCTGTTATATTTTGTTTCAGTAAACGTTATTGCTGCGTCCGAAACTATTCAGTCCAGTAATGTGGAGCATGACCAGCATTTATTATTATTTATAAATGTAAATTCAGGGAAAAACAAAGGAAGAACAATAGTTGCTAAGCTCCGTAACTAAGGGCAATAAATAGTGACTCTTTTATAGGATAGTTGAAATTATGGCATCATATGGTGAAAAAGTGAACATTTGTGGAAACAGTAGCGAAAGGACATCCCAATACACTTATCGTGTCGGTAATACGAAATTATAAGAAGGAATACCGTACAACCCGATAGTAAACGAGCGCAGACGGAACATCACATAATAAATATTCACGTTATAAATACGAGTTACTTAAAAAAAACGTTTGTCGTAAAAGTGACGCCATTTGAGTTTCGCATAAGAAACAATTATAAAAGAAAACTGCATCGGCAATAACTTGACGTTTAGGACATTTTGAAAGTGAAGTGACTTGTGAATATATGTTATCATAATTCAGATAAAGCCAATATTGGTGAAATCCGGACTTTAACTGAAAAATCCTTGCCCATGCCATCTTGCCCTTTAGCTGTTACCCACTACGCACGTCCCTTAACAAATATTCTTCCGCTCTTTCCATTAAAAAACTGTCATATACTTATACTCCAGCCAGCCTTAGATCCGCCCCTTGCATCCCTCCGCGATAACTGACGTTATCGGCTGCGACTAACACAGAACAAACACCACGTGGACTCATACCTCGTATTTATGTTGCAACAGCACGATATTTACTCAGGAATTTCAGAAATATCGCGCTACATTTAAGTAGTCTTTACCAGAGTTATCGTACATCTTGAAAACTTACAGATAATCGCCGATATTTAAGGTACTATATTTTATGGTGTGCTTTGGTTTCGGCGTATTGCGAGTTTGTTGTTGATGGCTTGTGTTTACATCAAGTGCGGATCTAACGATGGGTCGATTATAGGTATTAGATAGAGAATGTACATATAGCTTTCCACCCAGAAATGCGATAAAGAGATTTCCTTGGAAATGCATAGTAGTAGTAGTAGGCCACCTGAACTAAAGCAAATATTTACACTAAATGGTCTAATGAAATCAGTGCTCCGTATCTTTTTACTATATGACACGAAGATTTTCAACTAAATTCTCAACCTCAAAGTTTCCTTTACAAGTACATGTTTCGAAATGTTTAATTTTCCCAAAAGTGACACGATCTTGATTAAAATACCATAAATTAGAGTACCTACCCTATGAAGTCCTCTTCACATAGAATGAGTTTTGTACAATCTTTGCTAATTTATAAACGTCAGGCGATAGACTTAGATGCACTGCGCAATAAAGAACAATTGTTCTTTAGAACAATTTATTTCAAATTACCTTTTTAGTGGTATAAGCAATTTCGAAAATGTCCATTAATAATGGTTTGCATTCATTTAGCAATACTTTGTCACTCACATAAACGTCAGTCAGTATGGGTATCCAGTTTCTTTCTCTCTTTCATTTTATGGCACGAGACTATGGAAAGATTATGGCATTTTAAGACGAATATATAGCATCCAGCTCCTAAAACGCTTGACTGTCGCTATTTCCCTTACTCAACGATATGGCTCCGCAGTAACATGTGAAGCTCGCATTCGGAAGATCGTAGGTTCGATTCCCGTGGCCAACCTTCCTGACCCCCGGATTTTTTCGGGGTTCCCCCGGGTCGCCAGGCGAATGCTGGGCAGAACTTCCTGTCCTTCCATTTCGTATCATTAATCATTTCATTTATTCTCCATCCCCTTGGTTCTTTCAGGGTCGCAAGTGTCAATGAAGGCGTTAGATGATGCTTGGCAGGGATGATATGCGCACAGGAACCGTTTCCGTCCCTTGTTGTCCGTGGGATCCGGACGGAAAAGGGAGCGGCATTTGGGGGCATTGGACCCCGCGCCGAGATCCCCCTGAGTTGGCCTCGGAGGTGTCGTCAAACTTGGGAAATCTTAGGAACCTCTGTCAATGTCTGTACCGTTAGTCTGTACCTCGCCGCCTGGTGGCCCCTCTCACCTCATTCTTCCTCCCGGGGGTACCCCTTAGGGACATGGGTAACACAAGTCTGGCTTCAGTTTCGAACTTCCTGTGTATTTCTCCTATTCCTAATACTATCACTATTCCCATTGTATGTATAATGTAACTATTTCTAAAACCTGAATCTCGATTAAAATGAAGTGCATAAGTAGAAAATAAGGTATCGTAAGTACTGTTAGTAGGTATACTTACCGATAATCGCTAAAAGTAGAAAAGGTCATGCGAATGTAACACAGAAATATTGTTTCACAAATTTTACCATTTTTGGCGGGGCATACAGTATATAATATAATGTTCCGATAGTTTTGAGAAAACCAGATTTCATTGTTGAACCAATACTGTGACTGGACTCCTGTAAACATATTCAGTCTCGTCCCATATTGGCACTGCAATATTACATTCCAAGAACCTAACAATGTCCCGCCGAATATGTTCTCTTAGATGTACTATCTTTCACAAAAGTAAATACCCAACTTCATAATTAGAGGAATAAGAGTTTGTAAGAATAGTACAAGAGTAGAGAAGGTCATGTGAGTGTAAGACGTATTATTTTTTCTCAGCAATTGCTCATAATACTTGAGGTATATACATGGATAACAATGTGGTATGTAAGTTCTGCATTTTCTGTGTATAGCTTGTCAGGTTCTCTTTCTGAATGAATTGTGTATAATTAAATAAGCATTAAAATACGCGCGCGCACACACACACACACACACACACACACACACACACACACACACACTTCCAATTTGTGTCAAAATTTCTCAGATATTGAGTGTTTCCATTTTGAATTTTGCAGTATTTAGCGTTTTTTGAGGTATTAAGGTAACACTATTTCGTTTCTCATGTTGTTATGGAAGAGGTACCCTATTACAAATCCAACATACTTTGATTCGCTTTTTAAAACTTTGATTACTATTTCAGCTTCCTGTAATCCCTTTGTGACTACAACGAAATTTTTAATGAAACAATTTTTGTAAAATTGTAGCTCGATCAATATGTATGTTATATAGAATAATGCTGTTATTTAAGAACAATTCTTAAAAGAATGAGCAGTAATGCATTCATTTTTACTTTCTCTACTACGTATAGTGATTAGGGGAATTATTGTATTTGACCCAACATTTCCAGATTTCACCAGAAATATATGTTTTGAAGCCCCTGAATCCAAAAAAGGCGGTTTTAGAAAAAGATCGGCGCCCGCCCGCGCGCGAGTGTGTGTGTGTGTGTTTGTGTGTGTGTGTGTGTGTGTGTGTGTGTGTGTGTGTGTGTGTGTGTGTGTGTGTGCGTGTGAAGGAAATTAGCAATAAGGTCATTTCTAAAAATGATAGAGGAATAAGAATTTGTAAGAATAGTAAGTACAAGAGTAGACAAATTTATGTGAGTGCAACACATCGGATTTTTACTAACTATACCCACACCTTTCCTAACTGAATATATTGCATAACGTGTTCAAAGTAATGGTCACCGTTGATTTCCTTATTTATAATGTGCGTTTAGTTCACCATAGCTTCGTCAGGGGGGCCCTAATGACCAAGTTGTCGACGGGCCCTTAAACCCAACACACTCACTCACTCACTCACGCTTCGTCAGGTGAAATCTATTCTTTGTCTCTTTTTACTGGTAATGCGCTGGCCCGGTTAGCAACGCGTTAGTCCCAACGGGCCTTTTTAGAAGCGCCTATTATACGAAACAATTATATAGCAATACATTTAAACTTCAATGAGCACATAAGTAACAAGCTTCCTAGAGAAACCAAGTGACAATAGTGTGCCAGTTTCATTCTCTGTGCACCTGGCGACGTGGATATAATTATACATATATACCTGTTTTTGTAAGTGTAAACAAATGCCAGCGTGCAACTCTCACTTCATTTGCAGATGCGAACTAGCCGACCATCAACTTTCTCTTCAACTGTGACTTAGGAACCACTAAGACACAGGTTATCATCCATCTTTTTACGATGATGACATCGAAGTTTCTTTGTTAAGATACATTACGGAACTCCATCCCAAATAAGTTAAAGCATCATCCATCTGCAGGAAAAGTACTGAAGTCACGATTGTCTTTCATGCTTAGCATAAATGTGTTAAATAAAGAGAATACTGAGAGGACTTTCTAGTAATAACTTGGAAGAGAAACTGCAATTTTTTCCTGGTGCCGAAACTAAAGAAATCACTTCCTTCCCCTGTAATAAAATGCATAACTCCACTTTTTTGGATTTAGAGGTTTAAATATTGCACTTCATAAAACTGAAACCCTACGGACTACCAATATATTCAGTTACCACACTAAATATATGATGTATAACACTAAATTATTCCATCTACCGATTTCATTTTTACGCTAGTCTGTAACTAAATTATAACCAGTAATAAAGCACTGTGGATAAGCACTAATGACATCATCTGTGAAAGCGAAACTAGAACACACACAAAAGAACTTAAATTAATAACTGGGGCAGTTAACCAACCCCGATAAAAACACTGCAGACTGCTACCTCTAACAAACTACTCAATTTAGAACTTGAAACTCAAGCTATTTTACAGTGTAAAAAATATCTCCAAATTTCAATAAATGGAATAATAATTCAAATGTAAATAATTTAAAAACTTAACCAGATGCATGCAAGAAATCAGTAAATTGGAAAAAAATAGGAATACCAACACTTCCACTTCTTTTAATTATCCTTCCCGTATGGAGGATTTACACCCTCTAGGACTTACAAGCCAGAGCCTAGGGTCAGATGCCTCTTGAGGAGCAGTGGAACATATGGGCCGGACAGAGTGAAGACCTAGAAGCGGGTGGCCAGCCCAGAGCAAGGTATGAGAGTGAGGAAGAGAATGATATGAAATGCAGGCGAAATTGATGATTGGAAATGTGATGATGGAGCAGTTGGTGGAATAAGTGGCGGGGGAAACCGGGGAACCCGGAGAAAACCCGCCCAGATGCCACTACGTCCACCACAAGTCCCACATGCCGGTCCCTGAGATCGAATCCAGGGTGCCTAGGTGCCAAGCGAACGGTCCGATGCCGCCAATATCTACAAAAAGAGAAAATTGCTTACATCAACCCTATTGAAACTATTACAATTTAGCATGCGCATGTAATAATAAGGTAAATAAGAAAACATCAATTTGAGCTACAACCAAATAAATACTTCAGAAGATCACATTTCAATAACAGCTGACTACAATGTTTTGAAAGGTCTGAGACCTTTATCTGGCAACATCTGCAAATGTATTTGTTAATGTATTTATTTTATGATACCTGAACTTAATTGTGGGGTATATATTAACACTAGCGAAAACTGTGTTATCCCATTATTGCATGGAATGTATAGAGAAATGGACTTTGTCCATAATAACTAAACAAACAATTTTAACTTCAATGTTTCACTTTAATTTTAGACGCACTTTGAATTTCACCAACAGAATGGAGACAAACTTCTTTACAGACATACAGACTGTTATGTTTAATCATACACAGTTCTCAATTTTATGTGTCTAAGTTACATATCTAAACCTACCTCAATAATTACTGTCACTTGAACTACTGTTAGCTTGCTGTGATTGTGGTTTGCCTGATTGTTCAAAGAATTTATTCATAAACATTTTGCCTTTCTCTGATAAGTAACAGGACAGGGATCTGACGTCATCCAGTTTAGTTTTCTTAACACTAACATTCGGAGGCGTCACAAATTTTATACTGCCTCCCCTGTAAAGATAAAATGTAATATGCTATAATCTGAACTCAATAATGAACAGGCAACTTCCAAATACAAGTTTGCAAGTTACTTCATTAACGCGATTAAAAACGCACACGCCTACCTCATTTCTTAGATTTTTGTTTAAATTTTTCTTCCAAAGTCTCGGATGTGCTAGCACTTTTCTTCTTTTTTATTTATTTATTTTGCCTTTTCCTTCAGTATGGGACAAATCATCAACAAAGTCTGAATCTGAACTTAGTTTATTACGGCTATACTACGTGTATTGCAATAAACAGTAAGCTGATGGCAGTGGCGGCTCGCAGTCAAAATTTTAGGGTAGATAAAGTATAACAGCAGCAACAACAACAACAACAACAATAATAATAATGATGATGATCATAATAATAATAATAATAATAATAATAATAATAATAATAATAATAATAATAATAATAATAATAATAATAATAATAATAATAATAATAATAATAATAATAATAATAATAATAATAATAATAATAATAATAATAATAATAATAATAATAATAATAATAATAATAATAATAATAATAATAATAATAATAATAATAATAATAATAATAATAATAATAATAATAATAATAATAATAATAATAATAATAATAATAATAATAATAATAATAATAATAATAATAATAATAATAATAATAATAATAATAATAATAATAATAATAATAATAATAATAATAATAATAATAATAATAATAATAATAATAATAATAATAATAATAATAATAATAATAATAATAATAATAATAATAATAATAATAATAATAATAATAATACAGTAGAACCCCGTTTATCCGAAATAAAGAGGGCGAAGTCATTGCGGATAACGCAAACAATATATTGCTTGGTTGTTTAATAAGTGCAGAGTGATTGAGTGTGACTTACGGACGAATTACCGCCAAAACTAAAATAAATGAAGAAATTGAAAACTTGTTTGACTGTAGCATTGTGACTAGCAATGCCTACGCTGCCTACCCTGAGGAGCCGCGCCTGGCTGATGGACAGTTCACGCGAGTGTAGGACTCGTGGAAATCATGCAGCCCTCTAAGAAAACACGTGCTACCATCTATCGGTTACTTCATAGAAGTAGAGACATTGCAGAACAGCCATTGTCGATTGCCATTTTTACGTACTGAGCATTACTGGGTAAATCAAAGTTACCCCCTGGCGGCGCCGTGGCCGAGCGGTTAGCGCGCTCGCCTACCACCTAGGCGGCCCGGGTTCGATCCCAGGGACCCGCATGTGGTATTCGTGGTGGACGAAGCGGAGTCAGGGCGGGTTTTCTCCGGGTACTCCGGTTTCCCCCGCCATCTCATTCCACCGGTGCTCCATCTTCATGTATCATCAGTGTCACCGCCTGCGGTGCCGTAGTAGTAAAAGCGGGCGTTAACCACTACAACTACTACTACTAAAGTTACCCCATTGTTGCACGGCGTGCTCAATTCACAATCAATTAAATCTATAATATGAACTCAACAAAAGTGTTAGTCCTGCTATAGCTAAGCTCTTACACTATAAAGTTTAGATTTAAATTATCCAACTCACGAATAGACACATATATACACAGATGATTTTCTCTTGGATATCAATGACGGGGCTAGAGCAGGTGGTATGTTGTTTTCCTTTTATAGAAATGTTGAAAACAATACTGCAAATTTTAATGGAGAAATAAAAGCTGTTTATATAACACTGCAAAATATATTTCCCTTGCTGCATCAGTGCAAAAATAGTCCATCTTTGAGACTCAAAGGCAATAGTAACACTCCCTGAAATAGAAAAACTAAAGAAATCCAAAAGATTATTCAACAAATTGTTAAATTGGAGGAAAAAAGGTTGTATTACAATGGATTCCATCTAATTGTGGAATGGGTGGTAGTGAATAAGCAAATTTTTTGCCAAGAAAAAAAAAAAAAAACAAATTAAACCAAACATTATAAAACGCCCTTATGAATCAATCAAACGCATTGTACAAAGACAAATGGATAAAAACTACATATATATAAAAACAAGAAAATAAAAATTTAAGCTGCCTACAAATTGCCTTTTATCCTAAAATAATTCCAAAATCATCAAGAAAATGAGCTGTTACCAGCAACTGGACATGATTGTCGGAATAAACTTCTCTATAGGATTTTCCTTTAAACCTCACCAAACTGCCAACTGTGTACAAGAGAAGAAATTATTATGAATCTGCAACAAGCCAAGCTTTGAAGATGTATCCTGACATTGTCACCAAATACTGGGAAGATAGAAACAGAATGACTTCAGTATCATTTCCTCTCTCTTTCTCTCTCTTTCTCTCTCTCTCTCTCTCTCTCTCTCTCTCTCTCACACACACACACACGCATACACACACTAATTATTCCTAAAAAGACTATTAGGTGCCCTAACGCAACCTTTGGTGGAGACGGTACCTATCTAAAAAAGCTGGGTGCATACTTGTTAGTGTGCCTTTCTTGTTGAAGTATAATTTATTATATCCACATGTGTTTCTTTATCAAGTACCGTATATTCTTATTTCTCTTGCACCATTATTGCTACATTACGCAATATGTAAGGGGCGCAAAGGAGGGTGAGACATCAAAGTTTTAAAAACTACATCGCTGTATGCTGGTTTTAAAATTCCATACTCCTTGTGCGGCATCACAAGAAACAAAAGATTCGTGACATAGCACTTCAAAAATGTAAACAATTATTGAAAGTTATAAACAATAGCTGTACACAAATACCTAGAAGAAGTTAATGTCACAAAAATTCGCTTAGAATAATTGTGTTTTTTAATGAGATCTTCATTTTTTGTATGTAGCCCAGGACTTAAGTAATTACGATTGTAAGTCACCATTGAGACAAGTGTCTAGAATACGAGATTCACTTGTGCTTTACCGGGAAAATGCGAAACAGTTAAAGGATTTAGGGCTATGCCGGCATGTTGCCATGGTAGTTCAGTGGTTAAGAGCAGGCGCACGTAGAGCGGAAGATGCGTGATTCAAATCCTGGCCATGGCATTAAATTTTTAAGTTCTATTTCTACCCTTTCAAAGTTTATCCACATGGTTTCTGCTTGTTAGAACAATTATTCATTGGCCTGATATGTGGAAAATAAACATGATATGTATTCGTTTTGAGTTATATCTACTGTTCTCACATACCATACACTCACTCATTCATTCACTCACTCACTCATCACTCACTCTATCTCTCCATGTATCACCATCTCTCTCTCCAAGCCCTCTCTCTCCATCTCCACCTCCCTCCATCTCTCTCACTCCGTCCATCCATCCACATATACAAATATAATCTGTCTAATGAGCGGATCCCTTTTATAAAACTTTTAAAATATAAGGACTTCAGAAAGTTCTTTGGCGAGATCTCGATGTTGAATTTTTAGAAGGATATAGTATTTCATCTACCAAACATAGATAAGTGGTAGAGAAAGTAGACTGGAAGCCTCCATAGAGGTCAAGCCCCATTATAGAAAACGTCGAATGTCTTCTAAGAAGGCAAGAAGAGGATTCTGCTATAAGTTATCCTGTCACAAACAATAGTATACATGTAAGGCTTTTTCATCAGTTTTAGTAATTCAAAGGCAATTCGCAGAATTTTCATCAAAATGGCATTGGAAAATCTTGGTTTTCATTGATATGGTGAAAACCATATTTGGAGGAACATACTCTGAAGCATTGTAATATATGTAAACCTTTTTGTAGAATGAATTAAGTTTGTTTCCTATAAAAGCTTCTTTGGATACATTCGTTAGGATTTGTAAAAATCAGTAATTTCAGCGAATGCTCTTAAAAATTTCAATACTTCTCCTACTCCTCCTCCCTTTCCCTCCTCATCCTTCTCCCACCGCCCTCACTCCTCGCTCTCCCTCTCTTCACCCTCCCCTTCTTCCCCCTCCTCTCTCCTTCTTCCTATTTGTACTTCTACCTTCTTCTTCCTCCTTCCTCCTCCTTGTTCTTCCCCCTTCTTTCTCCTTCCTCCTGCTTGTTCTTCCCCCTTCTTTCTCCTTCTTCCTCCTTCCTCCTCCTTGTTCTTCCCCCTTCTTTCTCCTTCCTCCTGCTTGTTCTTCCCCCTTCTTCCTCCTTCCTCCTCCTTGTTCTTCCCCCTTCTTTCTCCTTCCTCCTGCTTGTTCTTCCCCCTTCTTTCTCCTTCCTCCTGCTTGTTCTTCCCCCTTCTTTCTCCTTCTTCCTCCTTCCTCCTCCTTGTTCTTCCCCCTTCTTTCTCCTTCCTCCTGCTTGTTCTTCCCCCTTCTTCCTCCTTCCTCCTCCTTGTTCTTCCCCCTTCTTTCTCCTTCCTCCTCCTTGTTCTTCCCCCTTCTTTCTCCTTCCTCCTGCTTGTTCTTCCCCCTTCTTTCTCCTTCTTCCTCCTTCCTCCTCCTTGTTCTTCCCCCTTCTTTCTCCTTCCTCCTGCTTGTTCTTCCCCCTTCTTTCTCCTTCCTCCTCCTTGTTCTTCCCCCTTCTTTCTCCTTCCTCCTGCTTGTTCTTCCTCCTTCCTTCCTCCTCCTCCTTCCTCCTCCTCGTTCTTCCTCCTTCTTCCTTCCTCCTCCTTGTTATTCCTCCTTCTTCTTCCTTCTTCCTCCTTCTCCTTCTTCTTCCTCCTTCTTTCTCCTTGTTCTTCCTCCTCCTTGTTCTTCCCCCTTCTTTCTCCTTCCTCCTGCTTGTTCTTCCTCCTTCCTTCCTCCTCCTCCTTCCTCCTCCTCGTTCTTCTTCCTTCTTCCTTCCTCCTCCTTGTTATTCCTCCTTCTTCTTCCTTCTTCCTCCTTCTCCTTCTTCTTCCTCCTTCTTTCTCCTTGTTCTTCCTCCTCCTTCTTCCTCCTTCTTCCTCCTTCTCCTCCTTCTTCTTCTTCCTCCTTCTCCTTCTTCATCCTCCTTCTTCCTTCTTCTTCCTCCTTCTTCCTCCTTCTTCCTCCTTCTCCTTCTTCATCCTCCTTCTTCATCCTCCTTCTTCCTTCTTCTCCTTCTTCTTCCTCCTTCTTCCTCCATGTTCTTCCTCCTTTGTCCTTCTTCCTCTTTCCCCTTCTTCCTCCTTCCTCCTTCTTCCTCTTTCTCCTTTTTCCTTCTCTTCTTGTTCTTCCTCCTCCTTCCGTTTCTTTCTCCTTTTTTCCTCCTTATTCCTCTTGCTTCTTATTATTAGTCAATTTGCTTCTTTCTCAACTAAGTAATTGCAAATTAGATCATTTGTGCGCATTCCAGTAACTCCTCAATTAAAATAAAATAACGCGTTGACATAGGCAACAGATTGTAGGGTGTTCCTGATGAAACCGTAATTAATGTTTCAGTAAATCACCGAGTTATAACCTTAGATGTAGAATTTGCTAGGCTCTGTTTTCTATGTGTTCACCCAAATAGTTCATAGAATTGGATGCTATTCTCCACCTACTTTGTAGATAGTTGAGATATCTTTATTCTCTAGTAAGAAGGTTTAAATGGAGAATTATGAAAGAGGAAGACATTGATTGAAATCGCCCACATAATTGAAGATTGAGACATACATGAACATCACTGGTTGTTAAGCTCCTTTATTTTTATACCCTCTAATAAATTGCAGCTTGTAGTTCTCAAAAGTTGGTGCGCCATTAACCTCGATACATGCAGTGCTTAGTCGCATTCTCTCAAATATCTCCGGTATCTGACATAAAACGAGACAAGTAACCAGGACCCGCAACCAGTTTCTCTTGGAATACTACACTAATAGCGCCCCATAGTTGGGGTGTATCATCACGTGGAAGCGCTCATCAAGTAACTATAGCTTTACTTCCAATTTACCCACAGGGGTACACAAGACGAAATTAGAAACATTCAAGGGTATCATAACTATTTAACGAGGTCTTTGCAACTGGTAACACAGTTCGACAGATTTCAGAAACGGTGCAAATTCACAGAAATATAATTAAATTTTAGTGCCACCTAAGACAGACAGCTTATTGCATACGTATTAGAAGAGAACCTTTCGTTCGCAAGCAGAAACTATAGTATAATATAACGTAAAAGACAAACAAGCTACTTCGATGCGAAATTTATTTCCAGTATAAATATAGAAAGAATTTGTAGAAGGATTAAACGTTTTTTATATTTTTCAATATAATATTAGATTATGTTTACTGAGAAAAACTTTTCACATTTTTGTGATTCTAAGGACAACGTTACAGCTTTTCTTATAATACAGAATTGTTAACTCGACAAATGCAAAATTTGCAAACGTCTCGAAAATTGGCATTAATAATTTGAATGCAAATCTAAAGAAAATTAAAACGTGGCTTTTCTACGAGACCAGATGTATCTATCCTCCCTCCTTTCCTTGTCCTCTTCACAGCGCCACGCCTTTAGATCTGCATTGCAACTGCCAAACACTTCATTGATTAGTAATCGTCCCTCACCACTTGTGAGACGCCGTAAGGGAATAAGAAACTCGGTGCATTTTCCTAAATTTGTTTTGGACACCTGTAGGTATCCCAAGAGCGTGGCTATCAATATTAAATTGAACCGACATGTATGATGTAACATTATTTTACAGGGAACTAAAAGTAATGCATCCAACAGTTCCAGTGAACACATGCTTCCTCAATATGCCCTGTGTGGACTCCACCTAATTACTTAACCAAGAGTCTTTGAAACGGAAATAAGTATGCATTTTTCTTTAGTGTTCGTTATCCATGTTTCTAAATAAACAAGGAGTAGATAAGAAGAGAAATCACCAAGTACCTGCAGAGAGCATATTTATTCACGTCAGTGTTGGATGAGTGCTGGCCAGAAACAAAATTGAGCCAGTGGAGATGGGTAGAATTCTAAGGGGAGCAGGCTACCAGGTGAAGAATAAACTAACAAACACTTGATGAAACTGGAGTAACCAGCAATAAAAATACCTAAAATGCTACTTTTGCAATGGCAGCCAACATTAAAAGGGAGAATAAAGAAGAGGAACATTATGTAGGTCTAAGCTAGCCCATAATTTGCACTAAGAAGACTGGCTGGAATGCACAGAACATGGCTGAAAATTCATGTTATCCATTAACAATGACATAGTTCCTTTGTCTAGACCAGCGATGACCAACGTTTGGAAAGAGGCGAGGCCGGATTTACCTCTTTCCGCTTTATGCACTGTCGCACTCTTTTTAGCATTCAATTACATTGTAGTAGCGGTTTGGTTATAATGTACGTTGCGTTTGATTTACGAAAGCACGTTCAAATCTTATGCTATAAACTTCTGCTCATTAGTGACTTCTTTGGTATTGCTTACGTTTAAGAAGTCTGTCAATATTTGGGGACAAAGTCAAAGTGCATAGCATTATAAGATACATAAGTGATCATCGCATAATATATTGCGATACAGACTTTTAACGTAATTGAATTTGGAGGAACTCCGTTTGCAAATATCTGTAGAGCTATGCTCACTCTTATACACACTATTCTTGTACATACTTATTTCTCTATCTACATAATTGTAATCGACATAAGCATTTTCAGAAACTAACTTATTACTAATTTTCCCGCAGCTGCAAAGTAGGCTTTAAGTGATAGTGAAATGGTTTAAGAGCTGTTTGCTATGCGATGCTTTTGAAATTCTGTTCTCTTTGCAAGGCCAAGGAGATAGAATAACATATTCCTATTTTAAAAAATTATAAGTATTGGCAAATTCAAACAAATGATAAAGAATATCTCGGAAATGATTCACTCAAGAGAAAAAAGTATTTGACATAAATTGCGTGTTTTAACGAGATCCGTATGTCTTATTTTGTCAGCTTTTGCCTATCTCTTACTATTTATGCAAAGATAATCCAGAATGAAGAGAGGACATTCCTATAAAATTCAATTTTATGACTTAGAAACTGCCATAGAATCTCCTATTTCTGTCCGTTATTGGATACTGACTGAGTGAGGCTGCAAGCCAGAGGTGTGATTTACCTCCTACTGAAAGAGGGGGTGTGAACTAGCAGCTATGGGTCAAGGTTGGACGTCGTTGGTCTACATCTATGTCAAGTATTGGTAGTAATTTGTTCTTTAGAGCACACAGTTCTTTAACTATTAACTGATGATGCTACATGAATTGCTTCATAGCTACAACGGGGTAAAAATGCGACAGCAGAGCAAACAGCAAACAGCAAACAGCAACTTCAACAGCTTCTAACAAAAATACCACCTCATATTACAAGTTACCTGCCTCTCATATCTCACCTGCATCTCTGGATAATAATTATTGTAAAATATTGGCTTTCTTGTTTCAGACTGAGCGACGGTGATGCGCCCTTTGAGAGCAAGATACGAATCCCAGAACTGAAGATCAACGCCCGGTACACAAGCAGTGGTGTTCTGATAATCCTACCAGCAAGTGGAAATGGCACTTTCCACTCCACTCTTAGTAAGTCTCGCTTTGATTCCTCTCACCCTAGAGCATGGTTCAAACAGAGCGTATCGTTTGCTCATTTTCAAAATACAGAATCCTTTCTTTCCATGTATTTAATGCAAATTCACGCACGAATCCTTAAATAAATATTTGTCATTTTAGAATTGCTAAAAGTTTCCTTATTGCTCTCAAACTTGGTGCTGGCTTTCTGTTCTCTTAACGACTTTGGCTGTTTGTATTTTACTATTAGATAATAATCAGGACAGATAACTAATACACCATATTTTTACTTTCTCTGCCTTTCTGTTCGTCTACCACATTATTCAATAGCGGAATACTCAACTTATTCTGCGAGGTGGATAAATAGGCAACTCCTACATATTTAGGTATTGGAGTCACAGCTGGTGCTACTCCACGACGATAAAATCTGGTAACTGTTTTTCTTATTCGACCCCTTAGTAATACAGAGGGAATATTTCCAAGAAAGATTTAAATAAAATACAAAATTGGTTTACTTTATCTCAACAAATAAGATATAACTACTTAAGTTTTAAATAAGTAGATGTTACACTGGTCTTCAATTATAGTGAATTTATGATACACTGAAAATCAACACGAAACTGAAGTATACAGATAATAAAATTTTATTTCATCAAGGAGTAGATGAAATTAACAAATGAATTTTCTAAAATATGGAGGAAGTAACTAAACAGAAGAAGTGCATAAATTATTTAAAATATTAATAAAGGAAGAGATAGTGCCAACAGAATGGAAAAAGATTATTAGTATATCAATATATGAAAAAGAAAATAGAAATGATCCTGATACTTAGCGGAAACTTACGTTATTATTGGCAGTGGGAAAAAAAAAAAAAAAAAAAAAAAAAAAAAAAAAAAAAAAAAAAAAACATACTAACAAAAATTATTTTAGAAAAAATAGAGCAACTATAAATGCTACTTTCATAATCAAATAGTATAAAAAGCGATCGAACTTTTGCCTTGTGGATTTAACCAAAGCTTTCGATCAGGTAAGACTGCGATATTTGAAACATTCTGAAAGATAAAGAAGTTCCTAAAGAAATCACAATTTTACTAAGAGATATGCATTCGGAAACAAAGACTATGCAGGATAAGTAATAATAGAAGTGAATGTCCCCCGTGGAATTGGACAAGAGGATCAGTAATGGACAATAGTACCCTGTTTCGTTCGGACGGTGAATCAGCTCTTGCCCGTGGCGTGTAGACTTACGACCATTGAGTACCAGTGACAGGCACAAACAGACAATTCACTGGTAGTTTTTAAGTCAGAATGTGTATTTTCTGGATATGTCCTCAGAAAACCTCTTCATTCCGGATGATTTTTGCATAAATGGTAAACAATATGAGACAAACAGAAGCTTGCTAAATAAAAAATGTGGATCTCGCTAAAACACAATTTATGCCAAATACCTATAATTTATTTCAATTTGCCAGTCATACTTTTCTCAAATAGAAATATGTTATTCTTTTTCTTTAACTTTTGGCCCTGCAAGATAATGGAATATCTAAGGTCTCGCATAGTGACCAGCTCTTAAAACATTTCATTATCACTTAAAGCCTGCTGTATTCCCATATTCACCATGCACCTCCAAGAAAATAGGCAGTAAGATAATTTCTGAAAATATAGTAGACAGGTATAGTAGACAAATATAGTACAGAGGTATTTTTTAGAGGTAGCGTGTGACGAAATGTTGCGCAGTAGTTCATGGTCGAGTCCACTTGTCTATTGCAAGATAAAAGGGGTGTCTGGTTAGTATCTCTTCGACTTCTAGCCCACTAGCCAGCAGGCTGCTGGTGGAAACTTACCCCCACCATCGCTTTGCGTGATGCTCGGATATGCGCGAGTGACAAGGTCACGCGCCACCTCTAAAAAATACCTCTGTAAGTCCTTAAAAGAGTAGTGTGTATAAGAGTGAACTATATTAAAATTCTGTATCGCAGCATGTCACATATTGATCATTTGGTGTATCTTCTAAGGCTATGTGCTTCGACTTTGTCGACTTCTTACATAAGCAGTACCAAAGAAGTCACTAACGAACAGATGTTTATCGCATAAGATTTGAAAGTGCTTTCGTAAATCAAACGGAATTTACATATAACCAAACCGTCACTGCAGCACATTTGAGTGTTAAAAGAGTGGTACAATCCGCGTCAAATGGAACGAGACAAGTCAAACCTCCCTCTTTTGCAAATGTTGGATATCGCCGTCCTTAAGCATACAAGATAATTTCATGCGTAGTTAACAGCGACAAACAAGCGAGTAGACAAATTATCAACGTGTGATTATTAGGAGGTGTACATAAGTAAATGTAGTACCCCGTCTGTCTATTTCGCACGGCATCAACATGACTGTGCAAACATGCATTCAGATTTCTATTAGTTTGTCTTCATAACAGAAAGGCCAAATAAATGTGAAACTGAAAGAATTCAGATTCCATTCCGCACAAGTTGTATTAATACGACACGGAATGTACTCGGGGGCTTTCAGGGATGCGTTTTTAAGAGATGGGTAGAGGTTCTCATAAAGTTGTGCCCTAATGAAAAAACGGAGGAACAATACACATAGCTTTGTGGTGTACCGTTCCAAATAGGACATGCAGTTTTCATTGGGTCAGGTACAGTTAGTAATAACTAATGAGGTATTGCTACATTGGAACCAGTGCGTGCCTGACATGATATATCACCTTTCTTAGAGGGAAAATCACCGAAGTTGCTTCATGGATTGTTGTATTCAAATAAGTTTATTTTTAAGAATTCTGTATTTTAATCTGCCAACTTGTTACTGAAAAGCAAGGGGATTACATATGTTTCCTTTGCAAAACTTTGTTTATAACAGCAGATTTTGCATAGAACTATAAGTAATTCAGCATTTCTTAACATAAAAGATTCCGTAGTACATCCATAATCATGTAAACAAAATCTTATACTAAACAAAACTGTAAAATTGGTGGAAATTAACTGCTCTTCTACACAATAGCCGTGTGTAGGACAAGACTGGAAACGGGTACAACGAGACTGATATAGTCGGGATTTGAACCACGGATCTTCCGATCTCCATCCAGCTGATCTAATCATTGAGCTGCCATGGCAACGTACCGGTACATCAGCGGGACAGAGAGCGGAAGATCCGTAGTTCAAATCCCGGCTATGACATTGTCAGTCTCATTCTACCCCTTTAAAACCTTGACTGTAACGCAACGGACAGAAGAGAACCAAATCCCTATGTGAAGGCTGATCAACAATGACTGAGACTGATTTTTCCCTGTAGGTTCCGTGATAGCTGCCTATCTGTAACATAAATACTTGAAAAGAGCGGCTTTTTATGTATAATGTTCGTAGACAGCAGTGCTTTCGTATTGGTAGGTTGGCAGTAATGCTCCACTTTATAGACCCTACGTGCATTTCACATACCAGACAGTGGAGGTGACGCAAAAGGAACAGCATAGTGCAATCAGATTCTGTTTTCGTTTAAACCATACAGCCACTGAAACTTACGAAAAGCTGAAGCAAGTGTACGATGAAGATGCACTACCTCGTGCAACAGTGGTTAGGTGGTTCAAGGACTTCAAAGAAGGCCGACTTGTCTGTGTTAGCAAGGTGGGCCTGGTGTTTCGGCTTCTGCTGTGAACATCAACATCAACACAGCTGCTGTGATTATCTGTGAGGTTCAGTGAGTAACATTACGTCACCTCAGTGAAGTGTTGAGAATTTCATATGACAGTATCTTTATGATTATACATCTCCATATGACCCAAATTTGTGCCTGTTGGGTGCCAGGTCTGTTGACTCCCGAACAAAAGGGTATGCGAAGGGGAACAAGCCGTGAGGTGCTGCGTCTCTTTTCTGATGGAGGGGATGCTTTTTTTAAATCAATTATCACCGGCGATGAGTCATAGCTGTATCATTATGATCTGGAAAGAAAACAAGTCAGCACAGGGTGAAAATCTCCAGGTTCTCCAACACTAAAAGGGCAAAAGTTGCTCCATCGGCAGGGGAAGTGACGGTAATCACATTTTTTAAACGTAATGGAATTATTTATTAGCATGCAGTTCCCCTTCACACTACTATTACAGTAGCATACTACAAATCAGTGTTGGCTACACTGATGAAGCATATTGCAAACAAGTGGACTGGGTGGCGACTTCATCATGACAATGCACTGCCTCACGTCGCAAATCAAGTCATGCAGTTTCTGGCTCGATTCAGCATTACCTGTGTACGGCATCCACCTTATAGCCCTGATCTTACACCTTGTGACTTTTTTTATTCTCTCACTAAGGCAAAGCTTAGGGGCATCGATTTGAGAACTCTGAAGGAGTGCTCAAGAAGAGTGAGACGATTATCAAGGATCTGACAAAGAATAGTCTGCTGCATGTGTTCAAGGACCGGCAGAGACTCTATGAAAAGTGCAGTGATGTAGGAGGGGACTAAATTTGAAAATTATCATGTAAACATTGAAATGCAGTAATAAACCTCTGTTAAAAATCAGCCTGTCTTTGTTGATCAGCCCTCGTCTGTCAACAGTTTATGTAAGTACATTATTAACTAGTCTTCCGGGGAAGGCCGCCTACTATGTAGGGCGAAACGCTGACAACAACAGCAGCAACCAAGACATGGCCTTCCCCGTAAGACCTAGTTAATAAGGAGACCGGGCTCCGAAGCCTACGTAGTGAGTTTGTGTACCGTACAGCAATTAACACCTTGCGTTATCGATCTCCAAGATCACAAAGGTTCATGATTAAAATGACATGTCTAATTTCAGGATGCCTTTGTTTCAGGTGACATCTTAGCAACAGTGAAGGGCACAGTGAGTGAAACGCAGAAAGATGGCCACGGATACCTGCACGTGGATACTCTCAGCATAGACCTCAATATAAAACAAGTGCGCATGATGGTCAAAAAGGTCTTCAACAATAACAGAATTCTTAGTAAGTGCAGCAACATTCTTAGATAATCTTATTTATAAACACGGTTCAAAACAGGCTGGAATACATGACTGTATAGAAAAAATGAGTAACAATTCAGACAGAGACTTGTTGGTACATGTACCTACATATGCAAAATTGCATTTATCTGTAAATATATAGATATACTGGGTGCCCCTCCCTACCCCCCCCCCAAAAAAAAAAAACACCAACAACGCTTAGTATGTCGTTCGGGATGGAAGATTGATTGATTTTCAAATAAGAACCCCTGTCCGGAAATGCAAGGTTTAGTCCACAGATTAATTAATAAGGCGCCTATAACCTAACGGATGGATTATCACCAAATATAACCAGACTGCACCATAATGGGGGAAAAATGTCAAGGTTGTTTTTGGCGGTATCTCAATAAGCTGTGCCTATTGGGACACTGTATATCATATAAATTATACATAAATGAAATGGATGTGTTTATGCATCTGATTGCTAATCTCTAAAACCCCTTGACCAATGACTGCGAAATTCAGCACGTATAATGTATTTTTCATGGAGAAGGTTTTTATGATATTCATTTGCTATGCAACGTGTTACATCCACACAGTTTTCTCTACTCACTTTTCTTTTATGTAACACAACCACACTTCTTTCTTTACTCACCCTTCAACAGACAATTGATACACTTTTCTAAACGATTGGAATATAAATGCAACGTATTACATTCACACGGTTTTCTTCGGTCCTTTCTTTAGTGTAACACATTCCTATGTTCTTCTCTACTCACTCTTCAACATCCCATTTATACAATATATGCATATAAAATGGATATTGGTATGCAAGAAATTGATAAGCACCAAACATTGATAAACATTCACACTGTTTTCTGTGCTCATTTTTCTTTTAGGAAACACAACCACATTTCTTTCTCTACTCCCTCATCTACAAAGAATTTCTGCAATTTTCAATGTTTTTGAAGTAGAAATGCAACGTCTTGCACTCTCACAGTTTTCTCTGCTTGCTTTTCTTCCTGTGGTATTTTGGGTTGTTCAACACTTTTGCATAGTGTTTCCCGGTGTTTCCAAGTGTCCGTAAGGCAGTTTATAAATAGAAGGAAAGGTGGCATTATGGGACAGTCTTCTTTACTTATCCATACATACTAAAATGTATGACAACTTTTGCTAACTTGTTTTCGAGATCTTACCAAAAACAATTTCTTCTCATGATTCATAGTGGAGAATGACACAAATTATATTATATTTACATAAATTTTTTTTTAAAAAAAAGCGCTTTTGACAATCTTTAAATTTAGATGTTGATATGGGACAGAGAGTAATAGAGTACTCAAACGCACGATCAATCGTAAAAAGTGAGATATATATTTGTGTTTTGAAACTTATAAAGTTGAATGTCAATACAGACCAATATTGCTTGTCCATCAAATAATGCCATTAAAATTGTTTTGATCTCCTTATTCCTTACTATGTTTACGCCTCTTGGCTGCGTTAATTTCCACTCTTCCACTATTCGGTTAACGTAAATATCAAAGAAAATAGCAAAGAGATCGCAGCCTTGTCGCAACCCTGCATTTGTCAATATGCTTAGGTTTAAACTATATTTATTTCGCATTTTAACTTCTGTTTAATCATACACAGACAATAGCATTAATTAAATTAGTTGGTATGCTATATATTCCATAGTTTACGCCTATTCACTCTACCTTATGCATTCTACTAGTCTAAAAATAGCAGATTGAGGGGTAAATTGTATTCCATTCGTTTTTCCATGATGTGTTTTATGGTGAAAATGGCATCAATACAGGACCTACCTTTACGGAAACCATATTATTCTTCCTGTAATATGTTTTCCAAAATTGGTTGTAACTTTCTTTTATTTGTGCTTGTATACACTTTGTATCCTGAATTCGAAACAGAAATTCATCTATAATTGCAGCAGTTATATTTGTCGCTTTGTATGTGAATTGACTATTCCAGCCATTCCAATATAATAATTTTGCGACTTACTGCTCAGCCATTTTAAATACGCTTGTTTATTCTCATGTATACACTTACTTAGGTCATCATTGCATACTGAAGGAGGAACGTTTAATTAAAATATTCCTTAATATGTGTACATCAAGGTAGAGGTAAAGCTATATTGTAGAATAATGATTAAATATATGTATTGTTTTAGTGGAAGCTACGAACCTGTTTCTGCGAGAAAACGGCCATGAAGTTCTGAAGGCAATGATGCCACAACTGAGACTGAAGCTGGCTGAAGTGTTCCAGAAGATTGCTAACCAGTTGCTGAAGCATGTTCCTACGGAAATGTTTCTCATACCTGCCTAGAATGTGCACTCTTCACGTCCATCAAGATCTCATCGCGAGTTCGTGTCAGTAGTGAGAACATTATACCTACAGCACATTGCTAACGTCAGGTTTCAAGTGATTCACCACTTCATTTTGTGCAAGTATTTATGGGCCAAGATTGTTGACTCCATAGTATATAAACCATAGAACTGAACATAACATGGTGTTCCCTTTCCATTCATTATTATGTATTTAATATTCTAAGAAATATTCATTGAAAAGTAGGAAGAAAACAAGGCTGATAAAACTACACCTCATTTTCATTTATGCCAAATTATTAATTAAATATATGAGTAATTTATATGAATTCCATTTCAAGTATAATTATATGTTGACATTGTTTTCCTTGTACCGCAGGATCTGTGGTTGAGTTTACATCTAATACTATGAAACAGTACACAGTTATGCATGATCTCAAAGAAATACATATTATAAAGTATTATACATGTGTATGAACCATTGCATTTAGAATGAAATATCCGTGTGATTATATGAATTTATGTAAAATTGTGTCATTATATTAAAGTAATGAATTCTTATTAAAACTGTATTTTATACCACAAACTATCTCACGAAGTACTATGTCGTATCGGGGATAGTAAACCACTTAAGGGTTAACATTTTATGTATTTTTCATCTGTTTTAACGTGTACAGTCCACTGCAGGGAAACGTGCCGATATGAGGAACAGCTGTTGGTAAGTTGGTTTAGTGAATGTTACTCCCAGTTCAAACCCCTGTCAGTTAAAGCAAGGCTTGATTGGTAACATGCGCTTGTGACTTGTTTTGCGATGGGGGAGGCAAACCTGACAGTTTACATGCATTGAAACATGTACGTCAGAATGAAGAAATCCTGCAGTACCTTGAGAAACTGAGTATATGTTCAGTATTATTAATTCAACATGTTATTTTGATTATATTATCAGTAATTTTTTAGGAAAGGAGCGAAAGTTAGGTTGTTAATTCTTTTTGAATAATGACAAATGCTCAGCTTTGGTTATTTTTCGGGGAGGGGGATGAAGGATGAAGAAAATTTATGATTTATTGTATGCATATTAACTTAAACTCCAAATTACACATATTTATTTAGAATCATGTCATTTTATTATAAAGAAGTCGCTGTAAATTAAAGCTCGATGCACAGAAAATATGCCGATCATAGAGAAACATGTTTTCGCTAAGTAGATAAACATAAGTAGATAAACATGGAACTCAAGTGAGTTAATGTTATAGTAATTAATTCACGACTCTCCGTTCCTTATAACAGAATCTATCCTTCGTGGTACTGGATTAATTAGATTATCACATATTCCTGTGACTTTATACGTTCGGCCTAGGTAATTTTCATCATCTCCCATTGCTGTTCCAAGGAAAGCAACATGAAGATTTTCGAGAAATCCCTCACCCCAGATTACTCTTTACATGGAACGTTTTTCGAAAATTTTGATTTTCTTGAAAACGACACAGCGGTTTTGATTAAAGTACCATATACTTTAAAATATTTTCATCACAAAGGAAATGTAAGATATCTTGAATATTCAGAGAATGGTCTCCGAAGTCCTCTAGTGATAAACCGTAGGAGATAAACCCCCTGTTTTTCTCTCCAGTCCCCAAATCCAATCGCAGAGTTGTGACATCAAATTAATTAATTAATCCGGAGGGTGGTGTTGACAATCGTTCCACTCAGGTTAAATTGTTTCCTTATCCCTTCCACTTGCACTACTTACCTTGGCCATGACCTTTGTTTATGTCATTGCTTGTGTGTTGGATTTGAGTACAAACCAATAGGAGATTGGCACACCCAGGACTAGAAAGATAACCTAGGATTGGTGTGGAGCATAAGTGGTGAAAAGGTTCTGCCAACATTAAACAAACATACTGCAACACTTTTACGTTTTACATTATTTATTTTCAGAACTTATTACAATTGGTGCAATCTCAACTACACCAATTTATGCCAATACGTATACATCTAAGAAACTCTTGCAGTTACACAGTCTCAAACTCTAATCTTTTTCAACACTAGCTCTGTCATCCTGAGGACGTGACGTCACGCTACAGAGTTTCTAGTCCATGGGAATATTTCCAATGCTGCACTGTCCCCTTCCGTGCTGCCAACCCAGAGCAGCGCCATCATAGTGGGCCAAACGATGTGAATGCATCTTCCACCAGCATCTTCCCATGAATTATATTATATTATATAATTATTCTATAATTATATCTTCGAGGGCACTGATCCGTTCGCTGACAACTTCCAGGGCACTGATCCGTTCGTTGACATCTTCCAGGGCACTGATTCGTTCACTGACTTCTTCCAGGGCACTGATCCGTTCACAGACTTCTTCCAGGGTACTGATCCGTTTGCTGACATCTTCCAGGGCACTGATTCGTTCACTGAGTTCTTCCAGGACACTGATCAGTTCGTTGACATCTTCCAGGGCACTGATTCGTTCACTGACTTCTTCCAGGGCACTGATCCGTTCGCTGACTTCTTCCAGGGCACTGATTCGTTCACTGACTTCTTCCAGGGCACTGATCCGTTCACTGACTTCTTCCAGGGCACTGATTCGTTCACTGACTTCTTCCAGGGCACTGATTCGTTCACTGACTTCTTCCAGGGCACTGATTCGTTCACTGAATTCTTCCAGGGCACTGATTCGTTCACTGACTTCTTCCAGGGCACTGATCCGTTCGCTGACTTCTTCCAGGGCACTGATTCGTTCACTGACTTCTTCCAGGGCACTGATCCGTTCACTGACTTCTTCCAGGGCACTGATTCGTTCACTGACTTCTTCCAGGGCACTGATTCGTTCACTGACTTCTTCCAGGTCACTGATCCGTTTGCTGACATCTTCCAGGGCACTGAATCGTTCACTGACTCCTTCCAGGGCACTGATCCGTTCGCCGACTTCTGCCAGGGCGTTAACACGTTGGCGGACGTGTTTCACGGCTTCTTTCTTGCCAACCAATTGCCCGTCTATCTTCGCCAATAAGTCCACCCTCAATTCGGCTATCCCATTTTTTATTTCGTCCATCTTGGCTAACATTTGTTTCATCAGTTCTTCCATCGTGGCTTTCATTTCACTTCTGACACCAGTGTAGCACTATTACCGTTCCATTGTTACAATTGGTGTGACCTCATCTACATCAATTTATGCCAATACGTATACACTTAAGAAACTGTTGCAGTTAAACCTTTTTCAACACTAGCTCTTTTACCCTGATGACGTGACGACACGCCTCGGAGTTTCTAGCCCATAGGAATCTTTGCAGTGTTACAACTAGAAGACACAACAGTAAGTATTGCCACATTGCCATGCACCAGGTAAGAGAAGGTCTTACATTCCAGCTAAAATGTTATACCAAAGTTTCTCCGGAGATATACATTAGGAGCACCCTAAATGCAGAACATAATCATAGACGTTAGTTAATCATCAAAACAAGGAATGCCTAAATGTGCAATAGAGGTTTATCTACATATATTAACAAGAAGTAGATAGAAGAGCATGTCTTTGTAAGAACGGTTTGTAGAGGAGTGATAGAAAGGCATCTGAATGCAATATAGCAGGTTATTAAGGTTAGTATGAGGTAGTGGCCGAACATGAATACCAGGCAACCCCACACAACCGTAACATTTCCTTCTTGCACCCACAACAATATTTATCGGAGCTCCATTATTTTGAAATGATTAAAAACTGGCTGTAATATAAAATATTCTTCACAAAAACAGTTGTACAACTGGCGTTCGAAAATGATTTACAATAATGTTTTTTTTTATAACTTGTTTATTAATAAAAATGGTTCAATATACATTATATGTCTCAATATACTCCTCACCAACGTCAACACACTGCTGCCAGCTTCCTGTGAACTGCTTTATTGCGTCACGGAACCATTGTTTGGGAGCTCCTGCAATCCCTTATTGTTACTGAAATTTTACTTTGTAGCGCGTCCTTCATGTTACCGAACAAAGACTTTCTTTTCAGGTGTATGGTCACCAGTTTCTCAAAAAATCTGGATCTTCATTCTACATTTCAAATATTCCAATAATCGACAGCAGACTTCAACTCTGTTCTCCTTCTGGGCCTGTGTCAAGTCTCATGGAAAGCAATGTGCACACACCTTTTTCAACTTCTTCCACAAAAACTATGCAGTCCGTCTTTGTTCACCATAGTCACTTTTCATCTTGTCCATGGCTTTCTCTAGTTCAGCGACACCAAAGTTGAAATCTCTATTTTCTACATGTTAAAGGTAATTTACTCAAATTTGGTACAAAACTTAATTGTACCATTATATAAATGTGTGTAAGCTTACAGCTCAGTTTGATGAGTAGTTTAGGAGTTATAAATAATTATATTCCAAAATAATGTTTATTATAGAATTATAACTCCTCCAAAACTCACACAAATAACAAGACATATCTCCGAAATGGTTCGCTCTATAAAAATATTTATTTAGATATAAATTGTTTAATTTTAGCAAGATCTACATTTTGTGTACTAAGATTTGGTCTATCTCTAACGGTTTACCAATTATGCAAAAGTCGTTCAGAGTAAATACAACTACTTGGGCTATAATAGCCAGAAAATTCAAGATATACATTTCATTTGTCATAAAATATCTGAAATATGTGGTATTTTAATCAAAATCGTTAGCTATTTTCAAGAAAATCAAAATTTTTGAAATATTTTCCTTGTAAAGCCTTAAGAGACATTAAACTTAAATACCAATTTGGTATTTCGTTTTGAGTTATGTTGTCCACAGACAGACAGATACACAGACTGACCGACAGAAACACAGACAAACACGGACCTTTTTCTGGATTTTCTTTCTTTCTTTTTTTTTCTTTTTCTTTTTCTTTTTTTTTTTTTTTTTTTTTTTTTTTTTTTTTTAATTCAGAGGGCTTCAAAATGTATATTTCCGCTGAAATCTCGACATCAAAGGTTTGGATGGAATACAATACCTTCTCTACTTTATTATACGTAGTAGAGAAAGTAAAAATTGCAAGGACAAAAATGCTATTTTCATGCCATGACCAATGGTCTACAGTGTATTTATATACAAAAATAATAAAAATTAAAATTTAATCGTTTGTTGCAGAAATTTCGGTTCGATTGTCCCTTAACAACAAACCAGCGCTGTTCTTTGACTATACACTCTGTTCACAGCTACCCTCTAGTGTCTGCTTGGTGTACTAGCATCAGTTCACCATATTACGAATGGTCGTTCCCATAGATGGAATTAAATTTTTTAAACAATGCACTTGTATATTATCATTTCGGAACGCTCCTGTATATGCAATTCCCACTAAAATTTTGACTCTGAGCAATACTGAGCGAACTTACTAGTTCTATAGA
This sequence comes from Tenodera sinensis, assembly GCA_030765045.1. Classification (NCBI taxonomy): domain Eukaryota; kingdom Metazoa; phylum Arthropoda; class Insecta; order Mantodea; family Mantidae; genus Tenodera; species Tenodera sinensis. The sequence continues at coordinate 156,343,829 of CM060963.1, forward strand.
TACATAAACAATAGCCATTAACGGATTGAGTAAAAAATCCCCAAGTCAGATTTGCTTTCAATTTCTTGCCACTGGATCCTGCTTGTATCAAATACCAACTAGGAATACGTTTACAATTTTTGTAATCTTGTTTATTCGTATGTAAGGCTTCTAGAATGAACTTGCTCTTTATAGACTTTGCCTTTCTCAACACAATGGCGTAAAGAAGCTAATGTCAAATACATGTAGTTCAAAAAACGCCCTTTTAAAATGATTGTAAATACTCCATCTCTTTAGTAAACTATAATTAATAAGTCTAGAATGAAATTCAGGGGAAAATGAATGATATTGTAATCCTTTCATTAAACACCGAAAGTTTACAAATGTGTTTAATAACATATTGACAATAACTCTTTGATGTCCAGTCATCAAATTGGCACTTGAATTAAAAACTGCAATATCCACAGATTTGACATTTGATATCCATTAGTCCTACAAACCATGTCAAAGCAAAACAGGATTCCTTCACTCATGTTTTTGTAAATCATATTCTTTTAAAGCTGGTAAGTTTATGAGTACGTGAATTTGTTTCTCTTTATAACACCCATCCATAACTCTGTGCATTGATATAGAGAATACTGCTCACCGTTATTTTTTCGTAAGTCGTTAGATCCACTAAATATTCAAATAAATTCACATCCATGAACATAAAATCAAAGACACATATTAAATGTGCGTGTATTATACAATACTTTTTAAAAATAAGATAACATTGTGACGTCAGGTGCGGTTCAAAACAAAGGACCGCATAACTTCACACCACATAATAGGCCGGCGAACAAACAAAGGCGCCCAAGATCAGGTTGCCTCCCGTGATTCTTTGTGTATACGTGACTGACAACAATTGAGCGTCAGAACCAAAAGAGATTTTTCCAGAGCCTTCTAGAACGATCTGGCTACATCATCGCCGCCATGTTTAAAGAAGTTCGCGAAATGTTCGTGTGATCTCATCCCCTCTATATAAGAAGGCAAGGAAACAGCAGAGGGTTAATTACAGTGAAAGTTTTGAGTCTGTCATTAAGTTAGTGGTACGGTCGTCGTGAATAAGATTTAACGAGTGTCGAGTGATTGTATCGTCGAAGTTAGTGTTTGAGAGACAGAGAAAGTGGAGAAAGTGAAAGGTCTGAGTCAAGGTTACGAGAAGTAAATAGTTTTGGGTTACGTTATCATGACAGACTGTGGACTGTACTAACGAGATAACTATGTATTTGTGCAAACGTTTAGATGACAATGAATGATAGAAAAGTAACCGGATGATTTTATCATTTTTGTCGCGATATACCAGGTGGCCCACTTCTCCCGGCATCGCCGTAAGTAGATATCCCTTCGTGCATTCCAAAATCCACGGGGCAATTCTAGCCATAGAGAGGCCAGTAGCGTGTTCACCAAAGACGTGAGGTTAGAAGAAGTTGAACTAGTGTAGTGTGTAGTCCGTGATAATACACAATAACAGAATAAAAAACCAAAAAGTTCCACTTTACTTACAGGATGTTTATTTTCCAGGGAATAAACTCACTCCTGTATATGGTGACATTACGGATTACAGATTGCAAAGCGCAAGCATGAGGACACGTAATGTTTCCTCTACTTAGTATGCCTAATAGAGAAAGTAAGAATGCCTTTTCAGAGAAATTTTTGTAACCAATTTCTGGATCGATTACGATAGTTTTATTCATCTACGCACTCGAAAGCGGCAGAGAAAGTAAAAAGTCTACAGTTAGACTTCCTATACCAACATTTATCCAATCTAGGATCCAAAAATCCCGCAACTGACGCCTATATGCGAACGATCTGTCATTTACTCCGTTGGGAAGACCAGAAAATTCACAAAATGCGGCCAGTCAATAAAATCAGAATTCTCGGTATGGGCGCGTATAATATAAAATGAATAAATAAATAGATAAATAAAAATAATTAAATAAATAAGTAAATAAATAAAATTTGAATATTTTATCCCGGTATCTAGGTTACTACACCTAGACATATATTCAAGCTTTAATATTTATTTTATAATAACAAAAACTTTTACACGTAGCTTAAACTTAATTTTTCAGATAAAAGCTACATCGACTACAACAGCTAATAAAACAAAAACTTAAAAAAAATTGCGCCAGAAATGTAGCAGTAAAGGTGTAACAGATATAAATTACAAATTCCTACTTAAACCATTGTTGCTAGTAATCAGTTACCAAAGCAACTGTTAGCCAGCTCATTCACCCCATTCACTGAATTTTTACTTTATATTTATTTCCTTAATAATTTATTAATTATTACATTGCTAATAATAATAATAATCATTTTTTATATTTTCTTTAACAATTGTTAATTATGTACTTTATTTATTATCGCTATTTATAATTAGGACTTGCTGAATTTTAAGCAGGCGGTGCCGTGGCCGAGCGGTTAGACCGTTCGCCAACCATCTAAGCAGCCCGGGTTCGATCCCAGGGACCCCCATGTGGTATTCATAGTGGACGAAGCGGCGTCTGGACGGGTTTTCTCCGGGTTCTACGGTCTTCCCCACCAGTCATTCCACCAATTGCTCCATCATCACCTTTCTCTTCATCGATTTCGCCTGCATTTCATATCATCCTCTTCCTCACGATCACACTTGGTGCTTGGCTGACCACCCGCTTCCGGGTCTTCACTCCGGTATATAAATTCCTCTGCTCCCCGACAGGCATTTTACCCTACGATTGGCTTGTAAGTCCTACATAAGAGGAGGGTAATCAGGTAAAAGGAGAAGAATTTAAAGCAATTTTTATGTTTAACTATATTCTTTATAAACTTTTTCCCATATTTTATTTATTTTATTACCTATTATTTTTAAATATTCGCTGTGTGTTTTAATTTAATAGTATAATTTCATTAACATTTAGTTGCGTATTTTCATTAATTAATCCCCACTTCTTGCCCATAATATAATAATTTAAACATTTTATTTACAATTAGGTTTACTTAAAACACACTTTAACTGCTACTACCAGTGCATGATTGCTAAATTATAACATATTATTTATAATCAGTATTATTACCGTATATTTATTTGGTTTTCTTTTATTGACAGTATAACTTTTGATAAGACTATTTTCTCCCTCAAAATAATCACTTTCAACTTTTTTCACTCCACTTGTCATTGCACTAGGCGTATACCATAAGGAGCGTTTTAAGTATTTTAAAGTATCCACCAAATAGCATCGAATGTAAGCCGATTTTGTGCTACTCGCGCCGAGTTGGAGATCGCGTGATGTCCGTGATGGGCTGGGCTATCAAGTGACTACAAACGACCGTATTTAACATTAATCGCTAGAGTTATGTCTCACCTACAGCTCACGTTCTCCCTACTCTTCTGTAATATATATGGCATGATTAAGAAGGTGTCCAACAGACGTCATTGTCATACTGGCGTGGCGTTACATTGTTCCACTAGATGCAAGTTCACTCTTCCATGAAACCTTATTCACTGTCGCTGCCCTGAAATTGCCAAACCAGGCAATTCCTCCTTTGCTTCACTGAAAGTTCTTAGAAAAAATTCCCGTAACATTTCAATAAAATTAACTTCTCTGTAAGGGTAAACCAGTAGTGCATTTGTCCCGAATATCAGGTGGGGAGTTTTAAGTCACCCTTAGTCCCCCTTCACCTCTGGGTAGCTCCCTATCGGTAAATTCCAATGTGAACCTTGTGTAAAAACAATTGTTCCATCGCCATTCTTATAAGCGTCCTGCTGGCATAGGCAAGCCGATTCCTCTAGCTAATGATTGTTCTATTCATCGGTTGTAGACCGAGCGGGGTGGCTCAAGCGATAACATCTGCAGTCCGCATTCGCAAGGTCACGGGATTATTCTCGCGTCGACCTTCCTGACCATGGGTGCTTTCAGGGTTTCACCCCGGGCTACACCGGCGAATGCTGGGAAGGATATTTACCTTACATCCCTCGAACCACTCCCATTCATTTCATTCTCCCCCCTCTCTCTCTCTCCCTCTCCCTCTCTCTCTCCGGTCTTTCTAGGTTATAAGAGTCAGGCCGATGGGATGCGCTGCGGTGAAGCTTGTGCTCCGAAAATGCAGCGATCGGCTGAGGGGAGGCGCTGTGGTAGGCTGGCCGCCCGCTAGAGGGATTGATTGATCAGCCAGAGTTGGCTGATAGCGTAGTCTCTGTGGTGGCCTGGAATACACTCGGCCTGAAGAATTGCATGCATCTATTAGGGACCCACCGTAGCAGTTCTGGCTGTGATACATTCTGGCCGCCTGTAGGGTACTCTAGTATCATCCTTCCTCGCAGGGTCTGACGCACAATAAACTATTGGTTGACGTGCCGGAATCCCCTCCCTGACTGACAAGACAAGACGTGAACGCTTGTTAGAACAAGGTTTCTCCGAAAGTCATGGAGTGTTGGAAACAAACATTTCTCTGGAATGTTCTGTATCAAACCAATCACCGATGTTAACTCGGAGAAATATTGAACTAATTCTTACAACGTTTGCTTCCATGTGTATATTGTTTATGTTACCTCACAACCAAGAACGATAAAAGATATAGGCCGTGTGTCACCGCGTTTGCTTTTACCAAAGAGTTGCGAATGACTGACACGAATTCAAATGTCAAACTATTGATTAATGTTAACAAAATATTTATCAGCACTAGGTGCCTCTCCGATTCCTTGTTATGACTTTTGCAGCGGTAACATTTAAGAATATACTTTAATTTTCCGCAAATATACAAAAGTATCATACTATCACTGGTCTAGCAGATGGCGACACAAGTCCAGAAAAATTGAGATGTCTCATTTACCAATCACATCCTAGAATACCAGCTTTATGCGTCTAATGTCCTCCTTCATAAAGGCATTTCGTTATTTAGCTACCTTTTTAAAAAATATAATGCGAATCAATTATTCAAGATCCAATAACTGTAAACATTAATAGCAGACAGTTTTCAGAAAAGTTTGAAACAAACAAGCTTAAGTGGGAAGAAATAAGAATAAAGATCATACCTAAAGCGCAATCAGATAATACAATGGAGGTTTTTAAAGAAATCTATCAATATTTTGCGACAAATTCGAAGTGCATAATATCTACCCAAGTGTTCGTCGCGTAACATATTGCGATACAGACCTTTAATATAGTTCAATTTGGAGAAATTCTATTCACAAATATATATAGAGAGAGAGCTATACTCACTCTTGTGCAGACTATTCTTGCAAATGGTTATTTCTCTATGTTCTTCATGTTAATGGAGATTAGCATTTTCAGAAAGTATCTTATAACTAATTTTGTTATAGGCGCAAGGGGAATATGGCAATACAGTAGGGTTTAAACGATAGTCAAATGTTTTAAGAGCTAGTTGCTAGTTCCGCTCTCTTTGAAATATATAGAGATAAGAAAAAACATTCATATTTGAGAAAAGTATAACTGTTGGGAAATTCAAACAAATAATAAAGAACATCTCGGAAATGGTTCATTCAAAAGAAAAAAGAAGTAATTGGCATAACTTGTGTGTTTAACGAGATCCACATTTTTTATTTAATAAGACTTTTCTGTCTTTTACCGTTTACCATTTAAGCAACAATCATTCAGAATAAAGAGGTCTTCAGAGGACATTCCCAGAAAACTCACGTTATGATTTTGAAACTGCCATGAAATCGCCTGTTTATGTCCGTCACCGGATACTGACTGACTGGTTGTGTTTCTACACACCACAGGCAAGAGTTGATTCACCCTCCAAGGTAGGGAAGTAGCGGCTAATTACGTAGGCGTTTCCAAAGGGACAAAGTTGGACATTGCTGCTATAGAAGGTTGCTTGGTCAACGGATCGTTCATCACACTCTTTAGGCAGTTCCAGAAACTGGGAGAGCTCTTCGAGCTTCTTCATACCTGGTGCTTGGCTGACCACCTGCTTCCAGGTCTTCACTCTGTCTGATCCAGAGGTCCCTCTACCTGGTCCCCGACAGGCGTCTGAACCTAGGCACTGGCTTGTAGGTCCTAGGGGATGTAAGCGGAGGGTAATCAGGGAAGGAAGAAAAGTAATAAAATAGAAAAGAAAAAGAAAAGTATTGATCAGTCATTTCAGTATATTCCTTATTATTGGATTGAATGTTTCAATTATTATACTTTTCTACATTGGAAGGTCGTTATCCTCTCTATCTCTATCCGTCTGTCTGTCTGTCTGTCTCTCTCTGCCTATCTCTCTCATGCTAAGAGAACAATTTGCATTTCTATAAATGTTTATATCGATTAACGTGAAGTACACAGGATAATTAACGTTTCTTAAGAATACATTGTTGAAGAGGTTGCGAAAAGACATGCGAATATAACACCACATTAGAATTTTCTTTTCTATCAAGTTCTGGTTAATCGAGATACATGATTGCAGAAGTGCTTATGTTACATATTTCCTTATAGTTATAAGCGCGAAACAGGACGCTGAAGAGATATTGGTTTATTAAGAATTTATTTAAGGTCGTTTTGACAACGCGCTCTTATCACGATCATATATAAAAACACATTATAAACACAAATTTCAAATTATGTATCCAAATATCACATTATGAACATTCACAGCAAATCAGAGAGTTTTGTATCGATTAAAAATAGCGTCTTCTTGGTCATGTTGGGAAGATTGGAGATACCGGCTTGTTATCTACATCTGCTGTATTGTGGACAGTCTATAAGGATATGGTGAATGGTTAGAGAAATATCACAGCTGGTGCAGTTTAGAGGTTGGTCTTTAGTGAGAAGATAACAGTGTTTAGAGTTTAGAGTGTCCAATTCTAAGCCGAGTGATGTTAACTTGATCTCTTCTTTTGAGTGTTTGGAGATGCAGAAAAGGTTTTTTTACAGCCCGAGCAAGCTTCATGAAGTTTACTGTTCACTAATGACTGTATTTGCTTCCATTTTTGCATGTTCGTGTGTTCAACAACATTGATGATGTCTTGGTGTGGAGAGGCAATCAATGCTTCACTGACGGGACGTTTAGTTACCTCTTTTGATCCTCATCTGCAGTTTCATTATCTGCTGTGCCAATGTGAGAGGGAGTCCATACAAAGGATATATTTTTATCCGTCTTATTAATACTGTAACACAACAATCGGATTTCAGGGATTAGCACGTGGTTTGGCTCAGAGATTTATATGACAAGTAGTACACTTAATGAATCGTTGAAGATGCTGTAGTGACTTTTAGTGGATGAATTAGTTGTATATATAACAGCTTCCTTAATAGCGAGTGGTTCACAAGAGAAAATGATAAAGAGGTGACGCAAACTGTAGAGCATTATCTGATCGGGATATACAATTGAACACCCTCTTCCGTCTTTGGATGCTGATCCATCAGCGAAAATGTTCGTGTTAGATTTATATTTATCCAGTAAAGAGCTCCACATTTGCTTGAAAATACAGGAAGATGTTTGAAATTTCAAGTGAGATGAAAGACTAGTATCAATTGGTGGACTTTGTATCTGCCAATACGGTATAGAGCAACCAAAATAGTGGGATGGATAATCTATTTGTTTCAAGTACTCGAGAATTCAAAAGTAAAATGGAGCTCTGTTTCGCTCTGCATTAGGCAAGCTTTGTGTAGTGGAAAAACAGCTATGCATTTTATAAGATGAATCTGGGGCAATCTTTGTGGCATATGTTAGGCTTAATAATTTTGTGTGACATTTCAAGGTGGCTCACATGCTTCCATTTGTAGGCTAGAGACTGCCTGATATCAAAGGCCCCCAATGCCAACCTTTGCACAGTAAACTGAATGGATTTAGGGTTTTAGTAGTGGAACGCTTTGTAGTGTTGCATACAGTTTTACCATAGTTCACTTTGACTCTAATGAGCTAGGATTTTTAGGTGCAGATTTCAAAGAAAAAGGGAAGGGAAAAGGGGCTCAAATAAGGTAAAAAGGGACAAAAAAAGTGCTGGTTTAATCAACTAATTCAACAATTTCTCTTTCCTCTATTCTAATTTATTGAATTACAAACAAGTACATCAAATTATCACTCATCAGAAGAAGCAAAACACATGAAGCTGTTATACTTCAAGACATTAGACATTTTTAAAAGTAAGTCTGCTTCTATTAGGGGATAGAATGTTTTTGTAGATGCTAAAGCTTCTTTCGACATCCACAGAAACCAGTGGGGCAAATCTTGTATTCACTCTGACAGGAAATTCTACAGATGTCACGTAATCCTCAATGTCCGGATTCTTCTGAAGACTAAACTCAAGCTTGTCTTTAGCAAAGCCATTTAACTGCTCCCGCACGGAAGTACAAATATGCCACTATTCGGAGCTTTCAGCAGAATCTTCTTCAGGGCAGAGATGAACTTATTTGCGATGCCGCATTCGTTTCTTATGGATTCACAAACTCTGCGAAGGACATGAACCAAGTGTGTCACATGCTTCAACTTAGGAAATAAAGGCTTCAATTGGTTAACAGCCGAAACCATGTATGGAACCTAGTCCGTAACCATAAAAAGAAGTTTCTCAAACTCGATACCAGTAGGCCAGAGTTTTTGTCAAAATTACATAATTGATTAATACTGTACTGGCATTGACTTTCTGCAGCCCATACATTTTTAACAACATGGGCTTAAACTTGTCCCCTGCTAAGGGGAAAACTAAAATGTTCAAAACATATCGTTCCACTGAGTCTATGGCTTTGTATACAATGATTCCCACATCGCATTCAGACACTTTCTCCTTGATTATTTGTATGGTTTCTTGGTAAACAAGCTCCACGTAGTTTCTTCTTAAAGTACTCTCATTCGGCATTGAATGTTGATTTCCTTAGAATTTTGGCTTTTTGAAGCACTTTGTTGAAAAGTATTTCATAATAGAGGCTGCGCGATTTGTTTGCCTGAAGTCTTGTTCATTTGATGCTTAGAGCTGGAAATGTGCGTTTGATGCGATCTCGCTGGTGTTTTTATCTAACGAAACTCCTGAATCTCAAATAGTACATCAAATAAGAGTTCCATCTGTGTCTATGAAATCTTGTTTGAATTCCTGAGCCAGAACAATAAGTCCAACAATGGACACCTTTGTCATGATAAAATTATTTAGTAATACACTCGTTTAGTAATGTAATAAAGGACTAATACCACTTCACTTGCTAACTCAATGTGACTGTTACACAGCTTATTCACTTGTTGTCCACACTCTTATATGACACCGCGATAATTACTAGAATGTTCTCATTCATGCAGTCTCAGTGATTTCTAGTAAAACCCAGAGTCAATTCTTGGAACTGCGCGTCTACGGTACTGCTGTCTCTGCGTGACCTTGGAATTCGCGCCAGCAGATGACGTCTTTCACAGTAACAAACTTACATTCAAGAACAGTAGGCTACTGCTTCTGGTGAAATTAAAAGGATAGAATGATATACAATGACAATGAGTCACTGTCAGTTGCACTTTTGTGGCCTGCTTTATAGCGGTAAAGCAAAAGAAAGAGGATTTGTCGTACACAATTATTTTCCATTGTTTTAGGTGTGGCTTCAAATTTCGCGCAGCTCTTACTGAAAGAGTTAGGCTTACTCTTCACATTTTCACAGCAAGCTGAGTAGATGTTAATTAAAAATTAAATATTTTATATTGATTAAAATCATATAGGGTAAAATGGAAGGAAACTTAAAAGAAAAAAGGGGGAAAATGGGGATTATGGGCATAGTTGGGGAAAAAGGAAAAAGGTACCCAAAAAGGGAAAAAGGTGCATGAAGAATGACTCTTTTGGCAACCAGAAACAAAACTTCATACTGTGGCATCTTTCCGAAGAGCTTAAATTTTACCCTAAGAGAAAAGGTGCGCACCTGATAATCCTAACCCTAATAATGAGAGCCTTGTAGGTTTTGAGATGAAGAAAAGATGTGTGCACCTAAAAATTTTACCTCTAATAATGAGAGCCTACTAGGTTTTGAGATGTATGCCAACAGCCCAATTTCTTGTGGTAAGAGTTTTGGGAATGTTGAGTCGTTTTGCACAAGTTTCTTTCAAGGCTTAAACATAAGGGTTCCATGAAACTTTGTGGTCGAAAATGACACCCAAAACTTTTGTCCTTGTATCTAAGTTGAGTTTCTCTTCATTAAGATATAGAACAGGGTCCTGTTTAGAAAAACTTTTTTGTGAGGGTGATATATTTAGTTTCAATGCTGGAGAATTTAAAACCAATAGTAGACGAAGGCGATCATTTGAAGTTGACTGAAGCAGTCTTTGAGTGATGATTATGTTTTTCCCTTGGTAAAAATTATGAGGTAGTCAGCTTAAAGGCATGTCTTAACTGGTGGGTGAATAGACGTTGCAATACTGTTTATAGCTACGAGGAAAAGAATCACACTGATCGCGGAGCCCTAAGGATCTCCATTTTATATTTTAATTTCTTTGGAGAGTATGCTGTTGGCTTTCATCCTCATGCTGCGGTTATGAAGAAAGTTGTAAATATATGTTATCATTCTTACTGTGATGTTGAAATCCAGGAGTGTCTTAATAACGTGCGGTTTGCATATCATATAATGTGGTTTTCATACGTCTAAATGTATTATGGAGAGATGCTGTGACTTTGAGAATGCATTTAAGATTTCTGTTTCGAGTGTGATTAGTGTGTTGGTGCTTGAATGGTGGTGGCGAAAGCCACTTTGTATTTCTGCGAAGAATTTGTGTTGGTTGAAAACGCATTTTAATTTTCGGGTAGTAATTTTCTCTTAGTTTGCACATTATATTTGTGAGAGCAATAGATCTGAAGTTTTGTGGAAAGTAAACGTCCTTGGTGGGTGTGGTATTGGAACAACTGTTGCTGGCAGTCACTGGGTAAGGATGTTTTATTTGTCCAGATAAGGTTGTGAATTTCATAAAGATATGTAAGTTCTTGTAGGGAAAGTTACTTTAGCAGTTCATATGGTATGTTGTTAGGTCCAGAACTTTTTTGATGTGTACAGTTGTAGTTCGTGGATAGTTCTTCGTTGTAGCTATCTTTACAGTCCTCAGATAGTTTTGTCAACCCTGGCTCTGCTTTAGATGTTTTGTATTGATAAAGCTTGTAGTTAGAATTACTCCATACAATTGCATAAGTATTTGTGAAAATGTTTGCGATGTCAGTAGAAGAACTAATAGTTTTATTTTCCTCAGCATTCCAAAGACAAGTTACATGAGGAGGTCTGTATACCCAGTAAATTTTTAGTTCTATCCCAAACAACAGAGTAGGGAGTACTATGGCTTAAAGAACGCAACACGTTGACGAGCTTACTTTTTTGATTTCCTTCATGTCTTTGCGTGGTTTTTATCTAAGCTTCAGAAAACTAATTTTATTTTCCAAGAATGGGTGTCCCTTTATTTGTAAAGTGCTCTATGCTTGTTCTTAAAATCAATGTTACAAGATCCCTTCCACCATGCAGTGGTTTGTGGAACGCTAACTTCTGCGGATGTAACAATGAATGTTGTAATTTCAGCATTAATAGTATTGTAGTATTGGTATTGTAGTATTGGTGTGTGGGCTTTTGGAACTATTCAAGGAAATGGATATTGGTGAATAGTCACTACTCAACAAGCATGAGTAGACAGACCAATTAAGTTAATAAATTTCAGGTGAGCAAATTGTTAAATCGATACTGCTCGATGTTTCCTGACCTAAGTCATAATGGTTGAGACTCTGGAATTCAGAATAATGAAATCAAAGTCTTCTGGTAATTTTTAGGCTAGACACCTCAGGACATTCTTTGAAAATAGGTTATATTAGTGCACAGGGTATAGGGAAAAGGCAGAATGTCATCAAAATATGTGCAATGTTATGTGTATAAGCGAACACTGGTTTAAGTTTGCTGTAATAGAATTCATCATCATCATGATCATGATCATGATCATCATCATCATCATCATCATCATCATCATCATCATCATCAAGGTGATGCCTTGTGGCCCGTTCCGACTTCAAGGAAATTGATCGGACCATCTCATTCGTGGCCTGCTAACATTTCTTCTACCTACAGGTTTATACTTGTGCACTATTTGTGGTGTACGGTCTTCGGTCATTCTCTGCACATGATCTTGCCATTTTTGCCTGTATGCAATGATTGTTTCATTTATACTCTGAATTTCCAATTCTGTTCTAATATCCTCGTTTCTTTTCTTGTCTATGAGTCTATAACCTGCCACCTGTCTCAGAAATTTCATCTCAGCAGCCTCCACTTTCTTCTGTTGTGAGATAGTCAAGACCCAGTTTTCACACCCATAAAGCAGGGTTGGGATCGCCATTATTTTATACAGTTTTAACAAAGTTTGACGATCACAATTTTTAAAAGTTCTTTTTATTGTACCACATATTGTTTGGAATTTCTTTATTTTGTTTTGTATATCTCTATTGCTGATATATGACACAATATAGCCAAGATAATTAAAATCACTTTGTTGTTGGATGGCTTTATAATTTATGCAAATTTTTGCTCTTAAATGGTTTGTTCCTATAAAAGTCATTATTTTTGTTTTTTCACATGAAATTTGAAGATTATACTCTCTTGTAATATTATTTAATTTATGTATGGCTGTTTGTAAGTCATCTTCCGTCTCCGCAATTAAAATCTGGTCGTCAGCGAACAGCAATGTGTCAACATTTCTCCCCTTTATTTTAAAATGTGTTCTGAGCATACTTTGCCATCGTACAACTGCGTCATTAATATATATATATATTAAGTAGGGTAGGTGGCAAAGGACACCCCTGTCTTAGTCTTAAATTAATCTCTACTAGGTTACCTTTTTCTATGGATTTCTCCAATTTAAATTTTGTATTTATATACATACTTTGTACTGTTCTTACTAAATGTTGAGGAAATCCATTTTTAATCATTATTTCCCATAACACATTTCTTTTTTACTTTATCAAAAGCTTTTACATAGTCTATAAAAGCTATTAGAGTTGGTAGATTATATTTTCGTCGTTTCTCCATAATCTGTGTTATTGTGAAGATAAAATCATTGCAGGAACGCCCTTTTCTAAATCCATTTTGTGAATCGTGCAATTTAGTTTCTAAGATTGGAGCAATTCTTTGTGTTATGATTTTTGCATAGATCTTGTAACAAGTTCAAAAGAGTTCAAAAGATTGATTCCTCTATAATTATCACATTCAGTTCGGTCTCCCTTTTTAAAAATCGGACATATCAATGCAATATTCCATTCCTCTGGTAAATGCCCAATTTTTCCAACATATATTGATGAAACTCAAAAGTCTAGTCTGGAATTTAACCGAGGCATATTTAAATAGTTCCATATTCAAACCATCAGTTCCTGGACTTTTTTGTTTTTGAAATTCTTTAAAGTTTATTTTAGTTCATCCATACTTATTAAATCTACATGTTCATTAACATATGCTGTTATTAATTTATCTTCGTCTGAATCGGTCCATAATTTCTTATAATATTTGTTCCAATATTTGGGTTATGTTGCAGTTTATCTTTTCATTCTCATTTAACTGTTTTAGGACTTTATATACTTTTTCTTGTCGTCCATGGAGGTCATGCTGTAAGTTGTTCACATATTTATCCCAACTTTGTCGCTTTATTTCTCTTATTTTACGTTTGGCTATAGCATTTAACCTCTTATATTCTGTTCGGTTCTCTGGTGTTTGATTATTTAGGAACTGTAGATATGCTCTTTTTTTTCATTTATTATGTTCGCAATTTCTTCATTCCAAACTTTAAGTCCTCTATTTTTATACCTTTTAGTCCTCTTGCCCAATACTTCTGATGCAGCCTTTATAGTTATACGTTTAATTTCTTCCCATTTTAAATTTATATTATTATTTATTGGGTTTTCATCAACATATTGATCAAGACGCTTCTGATATAGTTGTAACATACTTTCTTCTTGAAGAAGGTGAGCTTTAAAAGTTTGTTTTGGTTCATGTATGTGTCTTTTAATTTTTTTCCACCTAGATGATATTGAAATTCTTGAAATTAATAGGAAGTGGTCTGTACCTACATCATATCCTCTAAATACTCGTGTATCTTCCACTAATTTTGATACTTTTTCATTTACGATGACATAATCTATGATTGTACGTGTACCTCTAGCACTCAGGTATATTTATGTATGTCTTTATGGCGGAAGATTGTATTTGTAATTTTCAATGTGTTATATGATACAAAGTTTCTTTGTTCCTATTATGTTTGAAATTGGAATATTCCCTATTCTAGCATTTAAATCTCCTGCTATGATTGTATAATCATTTTTATTTGATTTGTCCAATGTAGTTTGTAGCTGATCATAGAATTTATTTGTATCTTCTAATTTCCCTTCCTCTGGAGCATAGCACCCTATTATTGTCATTGGCCCTCTGGGTGTTTTATATCTCAGTTTCATTATGCGTTAATTAATAAATTCGTAACTCTGTATTTTTGTTTTCCATTTTTTCTTTAATAGTATTGCAATTCCGGCCGATGCTCTCTTGTTTTGTGAGACTCCACTGTATAACATTATATAATCTTCCAACTCTACAGATCCTTTTAATTTCTTTTTCGTTTCTGGGATGATTGCTATATCAACATTTGCTTGTTTAAGTTCTTTCTGTAATTCGTCTTCTTTGTGGCATATACCTCTTACATTCCAAACAGCTAGTTTCCGTTCCTCCGATATTCCAAATCTTTTGTCCTTTTTCTGAGTTGGGGTCGTCATAATATTTATCCGGCCGTTTCTATTTTCCTTGAAGAGATTGAGTAGAGTTAATTGTCCTCTGGACACGGTACCAACGTGAAGCAGAGTAAGACTGTTGCTGGGGCTGCCAGCTCATAGACTAACAGTCACGTCTATCATACGTACCACCCCCAAATGAAGGGCTGCCTCTTCCGCCGCCATGAATGTCGTCGTTGAGGTCTTCATCCAGTTACCCCGGGCATGGGACCTCCAAATTTATATCCCCTGGAGATAGGGTGTCCCAGTATTTAAGCCCCCAGGAACCGGGCTCCCTGTTGGTCTACGGGTCCTTATTACCGTAGCTATTCGGACCAACCCACCATTTCTGCTTGGCTCCCCCATCCGCCACCCGGGAGACGCGCCCGGTAGGGGTTAGAAGGTCCCCCCCCCCGGGAAATAGAATTCAATTCCCTATTATTTAGATAATAGTTTTTGTAGAGCCTTACGTAGGCATGATGGGGTAGCATGTACCTTAATATAAGCTCAGGACCATATATAGCAAATCAGACTTTACTCATCTCTGTGATGAGCTGAATTTTGAAACTAATTACATCACCTTAGACTATTCCAAAATGATAATTGTATCTCTTTATAGATCACCAAATGGTGATCATAATGTATTTTTCGACAAGTTACATATAATGCTTAGTATTTTAAGTAACCAGAAAAATATAAGGCAGTGCAGATTTTGATGTTACATTGGACAAACGTAGTGTAGCCGAGTTCTTAAATGTTTTAAAATAGTATAATTTGTGGTATGTAATGACCAATTTACTAAGGGATCTGCATGTTTAGATAATATATTCAATAATATTGACAAAAGTAGCATCTCAAGAGGGGTGACAGCTTTTCCATTCTCTGACCATTCTTTAGTTTTGGATAAAAGAAGTAATTCAAATATGGGTAACCATACGGGATTCAAAACTGTTGCAACAAGAACAATAACGGATGAGAAAATTCTAAACTTTTAGCAGATGCTCAGCTCGGTCAATTGGTCAGATATATTAACACGGCAAGATGTAATTCATCTTATGTCAGCAGAATTAGTATTTGAAAGGCTCGTAAATATATTTCTATATATTTCCAATATCTGTATACCTCATGAACACAATAGCCAAAAAATAATGTGAATGACCACCGTATAACAGCTGAGGAGTTCAGCAAATCTTTTGTCTCATCTGTAGAAGAAACGTGTAATAAGATAGTTTCAGATAATGTACAGGACTTTCCGGAAGTAAAGTATACCTTTATACTCAGCGAAGTGTGTTGACACCGCCATAAAAATTGTAAGAATAATCTCATTAAAATGATCATTTATGATATAGCTCATCCCCTTACATTCTCCATAAATGCATGTCTTCAGAGTGAACATTTTCGATCAGTATTAAAACTTTCGAAGACTATACCTGTGTACAAAAAGGGCGACAAGAATTCTCCAAATAGCTATCGCCCCATCCTTTCCCATATTTTCAAAAAATGTCGAGTCTATGGTAAAAATGCAAATATATATATATATACTAATATCAAATTGCAACTAAGCAAAGGCTTATCTAGTAATATTTTCTTCTTTATTCTTTTATTCTTTATAGGTTCACATGTAAAGGCGAGTCTTCCATTGAAGGCCCCCATAGTTTACACATAGTTCTTGCGGTCTCACATTAAGTCATCTGGCTTTATTCTTTTCAGTCTTCGAACTTCACTGTTTCTAAGCACCTTCAGCATCTCTTTGTTTTCATGGTGCTGCACTTTTAAATGATGTTTCGTTGCAGTCTTTTTTATTTCTTCTATAACAGTGTCGATCTTGAGATCTCTATGTGTGTCATCATTTCGTACATACCATGGTGCATTAACTATTGTTCTTAAAGCTTTATTTTGAAAAGTCTGTATGTGTTTTATGTTGGTCGACTTAGCGCAGCCCCAAAGCTGTATCCCATAGGTCCAGACTGGCTTTAACACCTGCTTGTAAATTAATAATTTATTGTATATGTCAAGTTCGGAATTTCTCCCAATGAGCCAATAAAGTTTCTTATAATTGATATTTAACTCTTTTCTTTTAGTTTCTATATGCTTTCTCCAATTTAATTTTGAGTCTAGTGTCATTCCTAGATACTTCACTGTTTGTGCTTGGGGAATAGTTTGGTTATTTATTTTTATTGGTAGTATCTGAGTTTTCTTATTTGTAAAGTTAATATGTACGGATTTAGATTCATTTAATTTTATACGCCACTTCTTCGTCCACTCGTTAACCTTATTGACAGCTTTCTGTAATTTCTGTGTAGATTCCTCTACTGTATGTCCAACTGCCATAATTCCTGTATCATCAGCGAAGGTGACCATAGTTGTATTATCTTGGTATGGAATATCCTTTCATATAGATAGCAAATGATTTGTTTTTGATACTGCTGATCAAATTCTTTAACTTATTACAGATTTGATTTAATCGCTTTTTATCTTCTGGTGCCCGTGACCTTTTACGCAGTTTTCGTTTTTCACTAATTAACTCCCTCACTTCCATTGGATAGGAGATATCATTCACATTATTCCCACTTTTTTCTGGAGTATGGTTCCATACTGCTTGTTGAATATTAGTAACAAAGAGATCTATCTCTGCTTCCAGTTGTTGCGGAGTTTTTAAAGGAACATTAAGTTCAATAGTGCTCTATAATTCTTTTTTGAACCCTTCCCAATTTGTTTTTTTATTAGTTAGTCTTGGGGGGTTATCCTTTGTTATTATATTATCACTTACTGTTAATATAATAGGGGAATGATCCGAAAAGATATCATAATCCTCATTTACGTGCACAAAATTGTTAGATATACCCTTCGTTATGAAAAAATCGATTAAATCTGGTGCTTTATTTACATCTGTCGGCCAATATGTAGGTTTTCCAGTTAAATGGAATTGGCACTTTGTTTTAATCGCTGCCCTACCACCTTTGGTAGTGGTTATTCTTGTTCCCCAGTGACAATGTTTAGCGTTGTAATCCCCTCCGATAATAAAGTTATTACCTAGAGTCTTAAAGAGATTAATATAATCCATTTCTTTTAGGTTATACCTTGGGGGACAGTATATTGCAGAGACATTAAAAGGCTTGGTTTTAACTTGGATAGTGACAGTTATCACTTGCATTTCATCGATTTCTATTTTACTTTCTTCATAGTGTTTAATGCAGTTTTTAATTATTACTGCGGAGCCTCCTCTTGCTTTATCAGATGGATGGTCTGAGCGGTAGATATCATATCCCCTAATTCTAACATATGATAGTTTAGCCAAATGCGTTTCGGATATTAAACATATATCTATTTTCTTGCTTTTCAGGAACAGTTCCAACTCCTGAATACGCTGTTGTAATCCGTTTGCATTCCATGATAATATTCTATATGTGTGCGCCATTTTATTTACTTCTGTTAAGACTAGTTTCAAGCTTTCTTAATCTATCATAGATAAGTTTGTTGGTATATTTCTGCTCGTCCAGTATTTCTAGGATGCGTGTTATTGCTTTATCAACTGTTGGAATTTCAGCTTTACCATTACATGTTTCTGCGGCGTAGTTCTGTTCTCTGTTAGGTTCATCCACTACTACTTCATTTTCTTCTAGAACCATACCTAAGTTACAATTCCCTCGAGTCCTATGAATCTGTCTTTGATTTTTCATGACTTCATTCCTCTTTTGCAGCTCCTTAGCTACTTCACATCCACGATAGTTTGCTGGATGTTGTCCTCCACAATTAATGCATCTTGGTGGTGCGTTTTTGCTTATTTTACAATCTTTAGTGTGGTGCTTTCCTGCACATTTCACACGACGTGGTTCTCTTTGGCAATACGCCTGGGTATGGTTAAAGATATGGATATATTGAAGAAAATAATTTAAATAGCCCATGTTAGCTTGCTTTTAGAAGAGGTAAATCTACCATTGAATGAGAAGATTCGCTGATAAAGAGAGTCATGAGGCTTTTGAAGAAAACCACATTGCCCAGGCCACCTTCTGTGACCTGGGTAAGGCTTTCGATTGTGTAAAACATACCATCCTCTTAAACAAATAAACTATGTACGGCATTAATAACACTGGACATAACTTTTTTAAATCCTACCTAGCGAATTGTGAACAGGTGGTCAACTCAGGAGAAGAATTCTCTGACACTACTGAAGTTAAATATGGAGTCCCACAGGGTTCGGTCCTGGGACCGTTATTGTCTTTGATAATGATAAATGAACTGCCATCCCATATAAATACTCACTCCATCCTGTCCTCTTTGTTGATTGACCAGACTTCAGAGGAACCAACGGCCACCAAAAAAACGAGGTCGGACAACAACGATCTTCCAGAACGTTAGGATATAAGGTACTGTGCAAAATAGACAATTTACTAACAATCCCACGCACTTAAGGAACGCAAAGATGTTATGCCAAGACTTATAAGAAAACATGGAAGTGCAAAATAGTGAACATTGTGATAAAAAATAGGACACTAGTGAAAATATAGTAGAATTAGAAGAATGTAGTAGGAATGTATTAAGCAATGTAGAAGTGCAAGAATTTGAAATTCGTAGGAGTAGGGAAATGAATGTTGGTTCAGAAATGCATGAAAACAGTCTAAAAATGCAACAAACTTTGGAAAAATTGAGTGAAATGTTACGAGTAACTAACCGAAAGATAGGAAACTTAGACAAACAGGTGAGTGAAACTAACCCAAGAATAGGAAAGATACAACAGGTAGGAGACAATTTGGACGAGAAAATAGTCGAGAACAGAGAGATAAGGAAACAGCTGGAAAATTTTAAGTTAGAAATAAGGGGAGAATTAAATCGGGTAAGGAGTGAAATTAAAGAAAACAGGGAAAGGTTAGGAAAGGAAAGGGAGGAATTAAAACAGAAATTGGAAAAAGAAAAAGAGGAAAATAAAGCTAGGTTGGAGAGGTCAGAAGCAGAATGTCAAAAACAGGCTAGTAGGGTAGATGAGATAAATAATGAGGTAATGCATGTATCAATTGAAATTGTTAATGTAAGAGAAGTGCTAGAAAGTTTAATTGTCCACTATGTCAGTGAGGTACTTAACAGAAACGAAGTAATGCCCTATGCATGTGCGGACATTTCTATGCCTAGTATGGGTAGTACCCAATTATACCTGAATACTAGAACAAACATTCCAGGAAATGGTAACAATGGTTTACATTTACCTAATCATATGTGGAATGAAATAGTGCCACCTGTTTTTGAAGACGAGGAATCAGACGATCCCAAAGCTTTCATTGAAGGGTTAGAGGAATATTTTAATGTCAAAAATGTGCCTGAGGAGTACAAAATGGCTATAGTGAAGAAAGGTTTCAAGGGCAACGCAGCTCATTGGTTCAATTTATCACTGGAAGATAACAATTTCAGGACCTTTGTAAATATATTTAGCCGGTATTGAGGAACCAGCAGACAGGCTCACATAAGACTAGAACTAAGCAAAGAGAGACCACTAAGAGAGACCATTCCATGGTAAACTATTTCATGAAATTGGCACGTAGGTCAAAAATGTTAGAACCACTTTTGAATGAGAAAGATGTGATTAATCTAGTCAGGAAGGTCAGATGGCAGGTAAATAAAGTAGTTCGTCCCATCATGTTGAATTTGAAGAGCTTGTCAGAGTCGTCATTGTGGATGTGCATCTGTCTAGAAGGCTTAATATGAGAGAAAATCCTGGGATTGAAAATCCAGCTCTGATTCGTGATATTTTTGACATTTTGCGTATAACTAATTTGTGTAATTCTTCTTGTATTACGTAATTAGAGATAACAAATCATGAATTGGGCAGAATTACTCTTTTATTTTTGTTATTAGCTGTCCGACTTCTAAGAAAACATTGATGCGAATTTTGGAGTACTTTATGGTAATTTTCTCTGCATATTTTTCATTGGATAAGAAAATGCATTTTCTTCCGTTCATATGCGCGAAACATTGCATATATTGCTAGGGCCAGCGAGCTACCCTAACGCAAGCATGATGGCAATCCCCTCATGACATTCAATAATATTGCCTGTTCTTTTGTAGGGCTTGACATTGTTATATCACAGGAGCTTGGGTTTGTAGGTGGCGCAAGTTCATCAGTGGGCGATGTCTTTATTTCGTTTGGATTTCGGTGTTTGATTATTAGCAACATTGAAATTAGCGTTTTGTCTTGTCATTGTCTTTGTTAGTGTTATTATTATAGTAACATTTTTACAGTCAGTATTGGTTACATTTTGGTTAGGACTCTTCCGTTAGATTGGTATGGTATTGCCTACCTCTGTTAGTAGAGTTGGCCATTCAAGCGTTCAGCATTTGTTTCTATTGTTTGGATTATTCTAAAAACAGGTTATATCTAACAAATAAAATCAAGTTAATGGTAAGCCGCACTTTTATCTGTACTTACAGCTGTAGAACATACCATGTGGCATCAAACTCATCAGTCGTTATCATAAACGATGCCAGCTTTTAGGTAATTACACAAAATTTGGATGCAAAATAACAACTTTACTCGTGTAGTATTCCCACTGTCATTTGTTTCTACCTTTATCGGTAAGCCTATGATGACTTCCTAATAGCTCATATCATGACATTTTGCCTTCAAATATTGAACTCGTATAAGTCAGCAGAATCACTGCATGAATCTTGAAAAATAAAGAGCTATGAATTAATTATTCTGACCCATACGTTTGTATCTATTCATATGTTCAGGAAATTATATATTACAGATATTTTACACACGTAGGTATAATGAGATGTCTCTGGAAAGTATAATAATAATGAAAACGAAGCCTCGTGTTAGGAGGATCCGCCACGATATGAACGTGATGAACAACACGTGCGAAGCTGGCAGGAAGCTATCAAATATTTCTTCAGACGTCCTTTATTGTCGACTGAGTTGCATCCAAGAAAATAACCTAGTAAGGTTGCTTCCCCACACGTGTCGCCCATGACGTCAAGTGAACAGCGCTGACGTCAAACCAATGAAAGGCGGGAACCGATGGCATTGCTGAATGAAAGGGTGTGGTTTCATACGGTGAGGTTCCTTAGAGGTCATTAAACCTGCCAATTGAACTATGATATTCCAAAAGGGCTAAAGAGACCTTAACGCTAATAGGTGATACGCACTTGTTTTAAAGTCTCAGCTAAGTATGTTTCTCGTCGCATGAGGCTAAAAAGTCTTAATAAGGTTGCTTCAACAAAGTTCAGGACAATTTACGAGGAAGGCTATAAGTAAAGGAGCATAATTCATAAAACCTGATTGAAATAGTTGCCCACCAAGATCTCACTTTTTACTTTCTCTACTACGTGTAATAAGTACGGGAAGTATTGTATTCGACCCAGAATTTCAATGTCGACATTTCATCGGAAAACTATATGTTTTGAGGCCTCCTGAATACAAAAAGACACTTTTAGAAAACGGTTCGTGCGCGCGCGTGCGCGCGCGTGCGTGTATGTATGTCTATCTGTGCCTCTGTGTGTGTCTCTGAATAGCATACCTCAAAAACGAAAAGGCGTTTAAGAACCAAATTTAGTATTTAAGTTTAATATCTTTCAAGGATGCGACACGAAGATTTTGAAGAAAATTCCTCCACCCTCAACTACCCTTTAAATGGAAAATTTTCCGAAAATGTTGATATTTTAAGATTTTTTGTGGGAAATGAAACCTATACTTTGAATTATCTGGCTATAGCCGATGTAGATCTGTTTATTCTTGATGGCTTTCGCATAACTGGTTAACCGCAAGACCAACTCTTACTGTAGATCTCCTTAAAACACATTACTTGTCCAAATGCTTTTTGTGGAGTGTATCATTTTGGAGATATTCCTTCTTATTTGTGTACATTTTGCACATCTTAAGACTTTTCTCAAATGGAAAATCGTTATTTACGTTTATATCTCTTGGCCGTGTAAAGAGAACTAAATTTTAAAGCTTTCATATAGCGACCAGCTTTAAAAGATTGACTGTCACTCAAAGCGATAGTCATGTATTCCCCTTGCACCTACAAAAAATTTGTAGTAGGATCGCTACTCTGCAAATATTGATCTCGACTAACTTGAAGAAGATAAAGGAATAAGAGTTTGTAAGAATAGTTGGTACAAGAGTAGAGAAAGTCGTGTGAATGCAACACATCAGATTTTAAAATTTGTTTTCGCAGCATGGCGACATCTACTTTCTCTTTATATATACTGTCCCCCAAAAATACCGACAACGCTGAGTATGTTACGCGGGACAGCAAACTGATCGGTTTTCAAATAGGAATTCCTGTCTGAAAGTTTAGGGTTTGGACATTGTAGCGCATCGAAATGTGAGATAAGTATAGCTTCACATTTCGTCAACAAACCCAACATCGAGTTGTCTGCATTACAAACGGGCTTTGAACTGTGTACCTCCTACGTCATTGCAGAACCTACATATATCGGTGGTGTTGAGCCTCATGCACATGATTCAATACGTGCGGTTTTCTGAAGATTTTCAATCGCTCTGTGGACTCGTGCTATAAGGTCCTCCGCTGACGTTACAGGAGTGCCACAAACCATGCTCTTCATATCACTCCACAGGAAATAGTTGAGAGGTGTCGAATCTGCCAACGTGCTGGCCATGGAACTAGTCCACCTCTACCAACTGATCGATTTAAATATGCGACGTTGAGGTAATTCCGCACCTTTACATAAAGTGTTCTGGAGCTCATGTTGGCCATTTTCGCTGCTGTGTACTGGTGTTAAAAGTGTTACTGTACTGGAAACTACGCAAATAACGCAGTAGGATGCACACCAAGAACTCCATGGAGGAATGTATCGCATGCGCAGGAATGTTATTGTGCTCAGGTCGTTCTCCCAGTGCACAGATGGCTAAAGAATAGCATACCCTCCATATTAAGATACCAAAACGAATGTTAACAAATTGTCACAACCGTTCGTTCTCCAACTTCGACGCTCTCCAGCGTCCAAACCGTACATCTTCGGACAGGGGTTTCTATCTGAAAATTAATCAGTTTGCCATCCCGCAAAACGTACTAAGCGTTGTCGGTCTTTTTTTGGACACCCGTTACACTCACACACACCTATGTATGCCAAGACAATTAAAGTATTCCAGAGAAAAATTTGATATCCTGATTTCACAAAGGATGCATGATTTGAGGTCTCCTGTGTGTGCGTGCGTGTGTGCGTGTGTGTGTGCGTGCGTGCGTGTGTGCGTGTGTGTGCGTGTGTGTGCGTGCGTGCGTGTGTGCGTACGTGCGTGAGTGTGTTTGTGTGTGTGTGTGCGTGCGTGCGTGTGTGTGTGCGTGCGTGCGTGCGTGCCTGGTAACGCTAGGAGGACGCCTAAACGTACTGCGAGCCCAACATTCATCTATTGCTGGCTACTACCCCGTCTCACTCGTTTTCGGGAGGTCGCGGCTTCGATCCCGTCGACCAACCTCTCTGACTTGGGTTTTCCTGTGGTTTTGCTTAGGCGAATGCTGGGGTGCATTATTCTTTTTTCCACGGTTTCCTTTCCCTTCATTTCTCATTTCCCTCTCTAGACATATTTCAGGTTTGGTTGGTAACGCGGTACGCTCCGGGGAATGCGGGCAGATGGCATAGTCTGGAACCTTTTCCCTGGTCCTCTCTGGAAGTTGCTGCCCGGGCCCCTATGGTCACCTCATCGCCCTCTCTCTGGGTAGAGGAAACACTTCGGTTGTGCGCCAGGTGTCAATGTCTGTAACTATTAGAGACTTCTATGCCTGTCTGAGCTTCGGTAGCTCCGCTCTCTGACAAGTCTACGGTCATCCCTTTCCCCTGGAGAGGGTAGCCCGCAATAGATACATGTTCGGGTCGTGGTGGGTCGAGGCGCCCCTTTCGTTACTACACACACACACACACACACACACACACACACACACACACACACACACACACACACACACACACACACACACATAAAGCTAAAACTAAACCCCTAGCGCCCAGCCGCTGTGTCCACCACCTCTGCGCACTACAGGCGTCATTGGTGCGGTGCAGTACTGCAGGGTGGGACGTGGTCAGCGCCCCCGGTCCCTCCTGGCCGGTTATGTGGTCAAAACAACTAGGGCTGCCACTTTTCAATCAAGTAGCTCATGAATTGTCCCACGGGGACCTAACGAGGCTGAGTGCACCCTAGGCCAGGTCTTCCAGCGGGAGAAAATCTCCACTCCGTACCGGGAATCGAATCCGGGTCTCCCGCTTGATAAGCAGCAGCGCGCCTGTTCAGCGGTACAAATTTCTAATGTTGTAAATGCGTCAACAGTCGTTCTTTCTCGTTGCTATATTTCAAACGTTTATAAAGATTCCAAAGTGAACAGAAATAGTATATTCACCATTATCTAATATAAATACTTACTATTAAGTAAACAAGTGACTGCATGGCAATTCCGCCACGTGTACAAGCAACACACAAGGCCAGTATGCTGAATGTCGATTCCACAATACACCGCCTGGTAACAGCCTTGGCCATGTAAAAAGTTACTGTCGAGTTAAAAAGAGAAACATCTATCCTATTTAGGTGTAGCCTTTGTAATAAATTAGGTTGCCATTTTTCATTTCTGCGAAGTGATTCCTATTGTGGATCTTTAGGAATGAATAGATACGATTGCTATAAAGGTGTAATTTTCGTGTGGTCCCGACTTTATTCCCCTGTTCATTGCTAGGATCTGACTCAACGACAACGTGCGGATTTTGAATTTGGTTTAAGGGCGCTCAACTTCTAGGTCATCAGCACAACACACAACGTGCGGAGGGGGACTTTACGCCTCAACCGAAAAGTGATCTTTTGTGCCTATGCCCATGACGGGGCACCTTCAAGGAGGATGGATGACCCAAGGGGGGTTCGGAACGTTACCACGACTGAGCAGGTGGCAGGGTTCCTACATTTTCCAGTTAAAAGCACCCCGGTGGAGGCTGGCGCAGCCCGGTTCCCCTTCTATCACCCCATGGGGGGGGGGGCAGAAACCAGTAAGCTCGCCTTCCAATCCGTAAGGACGAGATTTCCAGAGCGCATTTGCTCCCCCTGCCGTGCTGCTGCCGCGACGCTCGCCGACACTTCCAATCCTGAAAGAAACCTAACGGAATGAAGGGAATGTAACGAAATCGAGGGACAGGAAATTTGGGGGATATGGAAATCCTTCCCAGCATTCGCCTGGTGACCTGGGGAAAACTCAGAAAAAGTCCATGGGTCAGTAAGGTCAACCACGGTGTTATACTCACGACCTTCCATACGTGGACCAGGTTACTGTCTGAGCCATCCCTCTCGGTATAACCATACCTTTTACTGCACATGTCGTTTTACATGTGAAATTTCAAAATATTACCACCTTAAGCTCCGTTCGTAAGTATATTGTGTTCTTAGATTAAATAAATGGTGATTTAATTATATTTAGTAACTGCCATATAATAAAATTGCTGCTACATTACAGTTTTACCATAGTTGTAGAATTTACGATGGTTAATGAGGTTTCATAAAGCTATGGACTAATTATTAAAATATATTAGAAAATAGAGAGAGAGAGAGGGGGGGGGGAGAAGGGAAACCAGAGGCAAACGATTCAGAACTACTTCTTCTTCTTCTTCTTCTTCTTCTTCTTCTTCTTCTTCTTGTTCTTCTCCTTCTCCTTCTTCTTCTTCGTCCAATTACCCTCCCCTTATGTAGGGATTTACACCCCTAACACTTACAAGCCAGTGCCTAGGGTCAGACGCCTATCGGGGAGTACAGGAACCTATGGACCGGACAGAGTGAAGACCTGGAAGCGGGTGGTCAGTCAAGCATAGTGAGGAAGAGGATGATATGAAATGCAGGCGAAATGGATGATTGGAAAGGTGATAATGGAGCAATTGGTGGAATGAGTGGCGGGGGAAACCGGACACCCGACGATTCAGAACTTAAAGGGAATAAATACTGAAATAGCATATCCAATTTGTAGAGGATATTGTGGTGAAAGAATGTTAGGTACCGCAAGCAAGAGTATTCTGATTAATAAATCGGGGAATATGAGTCTTCAAGACATTTGATACGAACAGTTGAAACGTGGACTACTGAAACAGCTAAGGATCAAACATGTCCGACATTTTGGCACTCGTTTTGATCTGCTCTTCTGGACTGTATTCATTATTTGTGAAGATATCTCGTATGACTACGGTGTTCTTTCCAAAAATCTGATGTGCTGCACTCACATGACTTTATGTGCTCGTGTATAAACTATTCTTACAAACACTTATTCTTCTGTCTACTTCACGTTAATCGTGATAAACAGTTGTAGCACTTATCTGATTATTATTGTTTATTTATGCCAACAAACTTACTGCTAGTGTTTTTAAACACACAAGCCGTGTGTGGGCAATATTGTAAGAGTTGGAATAAGTACTGCCATAGCCGGATTTGAACTACGGATCTTCCACTCGAGTGGCTGCTCTAACCATTAAGTTACCATGGCAAACTTGCCAGTATTCTTAGTGGTTAGAGCAGCCGCTCGATGAGTGGAAGATCCGTGTTTCAAATCTCGGCTATGGCACTGTTACTTAAGCCCAGGACATAAAGTACTTGCTATTGTAAGTCGCCCTTGGGGTGTTTATCTCTGATGTGAGATTCCCTTGTGGTTAACCCGGAAAGTACAAATCGGTTGGGGAAATTAATGTCATACTGGCAAGTTGGCCGTGGTAGCTTAGTGGTTAGAGTAGTCGCTTGATAAGCGGAAGATCCGTGGTTCAAATACCGACTACGGTATTGAATTTTTCAGTGCTGATTCCACCTCTTAAAAGTGATCTTACAAGAGCTAATTTTCTTGTAAATGCAATTTTCTTGTAAATGCAAGGGAAATGCAGTAGGCTTTAAGCGATAGTCAAGTATGGTCGCTATATCATGACTGTGAAATTCCGTTCTTCTTGCATGACTAAGAGATACAGAAGTGAATAATGGCCTCCCATTTGAGAACAGTCTGTAAGTATTGCAAGATTCTAATAACGAAACGGTTCACTTCACAAAAAAGATAATCTAACCTAAATTGTGTATTTTCACAATATATACACATTCTGTATAGCAAGATTTGGTCTATCTCTTGCGTTTTAGCAATAGTCATACAAAGGTCATCAGGACTAAAGAGACTGCATAAGCTATAGCCAGAAAATTCAAAATATGCTTATCAATTGTCATACAAACATACTGAACCTATAGTAATCAAGTAAAATCACTAGCCGTTTTTGAGATAATTAAAATTTTCAAAAATATTCCATTTCAAGGTTAGTTTACGCTATAGGAATTTTCTTGAAAATCTTCGTGTCGCATCCTTGAAAGATAAATACTAACTTTTTAACCGACTTTTCCTTTTTGAGTTATGATGTTCAGAAACACACACACACACACACAGACACAGAGAGAGAGAGAGAGAGAGAGAGAGAGAGAGAGAGAGAGAGAGAGAGAGAGAACAACACATACACTTTTTCCGAAAATAATTATTTTTTATTCAGGGGGCCTCAAAGCATATACTTTCCGGTGAAATCTTGACATTGAATTTTTGGGTGGAATACAATAGTTCCGCTTTTTACTGTAAGTAGTAGAGACATTAAAAATTAATGTATTATTTTATTATTGTATTAGGTGTCAAAGGGCGCACAGTAAAGTTCTGAATCAATTCCTAGTTACTCTCAACAGACGTAAAGAAACAGGTTGGAGAGGGTTTCCAAATAAAGCTTTTCATAATGGTTTAGGACCCATAAAGAACAGGGGTGGGCATAAAATACATTTATAATTTCTAGAATAATTGAAGAAAGATCATTTCATGTAAAGAACTTTTGGGCGCAAATAATCATAATACGTTTAAAGAGAGAGTTAATTGGCTTATTACAGATCATTTAGGTTACGAGTTTGGATAAAGAAACATTTATTTCTTATAAAGCAATTTGTTTGAAGCAGTCCATGACTCAGATATTTAATAATTCCGTTTTATTTAAGCTTCGAGTGCTTGAGACGATTTCATTTGGGCTTCGGTCCACCTTTTCTGTCTCCACTCCCATTTCCCATGAGACTACTTCACGAAGCCTCATCTCTTCCATACGTGAAGGATGAAATTAGGAGCCGGGCAGCAAAATTCTACGCCAATTTACCAACACATCGAAGCCCCTTGGGGACTATGATCCAAGAATACGCCGGTTTACGCCATACTGGGTTACTCGCATGACTTGCGGGTATGCCACGTAACGCAGGACCAATTCCACCAGCGGCTAAAGCTGAGCTTCTTACAGGATCCCAGCCAAGAGCTGTTCGCTCTCAAAATCTTTCATAACCAGAACTCAAAATTTTACAAATTGTATAAAAAATTGTACTTCTACTTTCACAGGGTGCAGACTCTGTTGTATCCTGCGAGATAATCGGCAAGTGACAGTAAGCTTCTTCTATAACCCAACCATCCAAAACTCTAAACAAGTCACACTTAAACACCTGTCCCATAAATATTTCTCTCTGCACTTAAGCACTATTGGGGGTAGGTATAATTTTTTCCAAATCACAATAACTCTGCCCCACTCCGCTGCCAAAGAAGACATTACTTTAAGGTATGGCTTTTACAAGACTTGCGGTTTATAAATGTAAATGAAGCATAAGATGGTTACATTGCCTCTCGCCCTGTTTATGAGGGTTAGCTTTTGTTGTCTGGTTACAAACCAGCGGCAAAGATGAGCGGTTCCCTTTTAAACTTGTCATGTTTTGGCAAAATGCATACGCAGCAAAAATCATTCAGGCTTAATTTCAGCCTGCCAGCAGGTTCATGGTTATGGACAATTCCATTTGTCTCCCTATGTGTTTTGGATTTGTGTTGCAAATTTCTTTAGAGGATATATTGCACCAAAGTATGTGTCAAGGAAACACATCCGGAATGTTCTTTAGCGTTAGGTACCAACTGGAATCCTGAACTCTGTAGTCCTCCATACAGCTCGAAATCTCCGCAAAAAGAATACAACACTAAATAATACTTAAATGTGAGAGGAAATAGCGAAATAGATCAATTTGTGATCCTGTATCATATACACACTGCTGCCAACGTTGAAAGAGTGAGAAAGCATTACATGAAAAGGTTTCTTGATCGTAGTCTTTGCCAGCCATATCCAAGCTTGTCTCTTTGGAGACATCTACGCATTTAGCTGCTATTCCACACCTCCTTTTCCAGTCGGAGGGTAAATCAGTCTGTGGTGTGTAGTCTCACTCACACAGTCGGTATCCAGTGACGGACACAAATAGACATTTCCATGGCACTGTCTAAGTCATAGCTTGAATTTTCTGGGCATGCCCTCAGAAGACCTCTTCATTTTAGAAGATTTTTGCATAAATGGTAAACAGTACGGAACAGATAAAAAAATTAAAAGTGTGGATCTCGTTAAAACATACAATTTATATCAAGTACTTTTTTCTTTTGATACAACCATTTCCCAGACATTCTTTACTATTTCTTTGCCAATACTTATAATTTTTTCAAATAAGAATATGTTATTCATTTCTTTATCTCTTGGCCTTGCAAAGAAAACAGAATTTCGAAGGCATCGCATAGCTACCAGCACTTGAAACATTTAACTATCGTTTAAAGCCCATATTTCCCTTGCACCTACAGAAAATTAGTAATAAGATAATTTCTAAAAATGCTTAGGTCGATTAAAATGAAGTAGTTAGAGAAATAAGCATTTGCAAGAATGAGTATAGCAATATATATATTTGTGAACAGAGTTTCTCCAAATTGAACTATATTAAAAGTATGTATCGCAATAGGTTACACGACGATCACTTGGTGGATATTCTAAGGCTATCCACTTCGACTTTGTCACCAAATATTGATAGACTTCTTAAACATAAAGCAGTACCAAAGAAATCACTAATGAATGGATATTTATCGCATAAGATTTGAAAGTGCTTTCGTAAATGAAACGCAGCGTACCTAGATATAACCAAACCGCCAATAAGACATAATTTTGTGTGTGAAAAGAGTGGCACAGTCCGTGGATAGTGGAAGGAGGTAAATCCAAACTCCCCTCTTCCGCAAACATTGGACTGTTTATACGCATGCATTTCACCTCGCATTGCTTACCCCTGGATGAGCAAGAACTTATGTAGAATTATATATACGGGCAAGACTGTTTAAGGACATTTGCAGAAAGGAAGCGCCACGACTGCTTCGCGACCAATGGGAATTGAGTATAGGAGCTATGGCTGCTATGTTGTATTAGAGACATCGTGAGCCATAGGTATACTGAAGATGAGCCTCGACAGATAGGTATAGTACAAAACGTGCGTGCTGGATCTTTACGAAAATTACGTACAAAAAAGACCTTTCTAGTGTAACCTGATACTAGATTTCACAAATGACATGAATCAGCATACTCTGTAGTGCCTTGTGAGCATCTTCCTCAGGGGCAGAATAGGCAATCATGGTATGCACAAACAGCGCCAAAGGAAATCTTCGGTGGATTTTGTATCGCTTCCTTTGGTCTTTTGTGAGGCGTGTTCTTCACCTTGCCTGTTAGTGGCTTGATCAGACAGCAATAAGGAGGAAAAGAGGGGAGCTTCATTTCTTTGCTTTTGGTGAAAAATTCAGTGATACATACTTAAAATATCTCTCAAACACACGCGTGCACACACACACACACACACACACACACACACACACACACACACACACACACACATAAACATGCAATACTTGTGTGCTGTGTGTGCTGGTGAGGAAAATGTGTATTATATAAGTGCTTAAACCCGCTAATAGAAAGCAAATGGAAACAGCAATGTTAAATTGAACTTGATGAATACACTGTATTACGTATATACTTTTTTGTAATAATTTATTATTTATGTGATGCATTTGTGAAGATAGGAATATCTATGATTAAATAAATTACTCTTTTGGTATGATTCGGTAAGCGGACTCTCAGGAGTATGCAAAGACGTTTTGAACAGTGCCTAAAATTTAAAATACGCATACTGTCAGCATGACATGCTTCCTGAATGATCACAAATATCGAAAAATAGTGAAATTAAGAATACGCATGCAGTAAGTATAATAGTATGTTTTATGTGTGATCACAAATAACGAAAGATATTTCAATTAGACATTTGAACCGCCCCTATCCAGGTATCCATTTTGCTTACTCTGCCAGTCTACCCAACAATGGTATCTTGCAGCTGCACTCGCTGATCATTTCATTATCTTTGCGCACTAAGTATACTTCCGTGACTGTTATATGCAGGTTCCCCTTTTTTCTTCTTTTTTTCCCCCTCCTGTATTCACAGTCTCACATTTCATTCGTTATATTTGCTAACTGATTCTCGGGTTATCAACGTTGAATTTCTTTTTATTATAGTTGTAGTGCACTACATAGTTTAACTCTTTTTGTAACACGGACAGATTCTTTATTAGAGGAAAACGCAATAAGTGATTGTGGCGATAGTGTTGAAGCACCGCCAGTGAAGAGCGCGACAAGGCGACATAGGCTCTGTGAAAGTAGTGTTCAACTTGAACCAGCTACGAGCTTGTCGAAAAACCCGAGAAAAATGAAATACAGATATTACAGTGAATCTTACATTAAATAGGATTCGTATCAAATATATGTAATCTACCTGTAACCCTCTGTATTATTTGAAACCAAATTCTGGCGAATAATTCTATGAAATCATTCCTACTTCACAGACACTTGGTAACAAATCACAGAGGTAACAAGAATAAGTCAGTCGACTTTCTCAGGCGCAGATGAAAGTTGAAATGTAATATACACTTCTACAAAATCAATCTGAGTTACAGTTGCTAGTTGTAAAAAATAAATCATCTCATACTCAGCTGAATGTTTTACTGTTCCAGGTTCTTTAATTATAGCAAAAAATTCCCCTGAAGTAATTCAACAATTCCAAATTCTGACCAGTGTAGGGCGTAGAATTCATAACATGGCACAAGATATTGTTCACCAAATAGTAGAACATTAAAATGTACAGAATATTTGCAATTCAAATCGATGAATCTGTGGGTGTGTTTATTGATGCTGTATTACTGATATACGTTTGGTATTTTGACGTTAAGAAAGATGTTATTGCTGATGAAATTCTAGGATGTGAAAAATTACCAGAACATACAACGGGAGAGGATATTTTTAAAATGTTTGATGACTGTAAAATATATTGTTGTGGGACTGACGTGTGAATTAGTCCACAGATGGTGCTGCTTAATTTATAGCTAAAAGTGGTCTTATTGCTTGTATTCGCGAAATTAATCCGAAAATAGTTTGGCAATATTGCATTATATACATAAAAATTTGGTAGTTAAAAAAAATAGGTCTCGATTTACACGAAACATTGAAAATTCCTATATAAGTAATTAATTTAATAAAGTCATTGCACTGAACTCCCGTGTTATAAAAAAATGTGTTAGGAGATATGAGTTTCACGCAATTGTCTTTGCACACCAATTATTATGAGGACACATATTGACTAATCTTTTTGAACTGGAAAATGTGGTAAAATGCTTCTTTAAGAAATTGAAATCCAATTTGTACAAGGGTTTCAAGATGGAGTGCATTTGCCAATTAGCTTATTTTACGGATATGTTCAACAAATTTAACAAGCTTGGTATTGAATTCCAACGTTCTGACAGAAATATGTTTAAAGCTCGTAAAAAGGAAAAAGGTTTTATCAGCAAGTTTTATTTTGGATTGATTACATTAATAAAGGGAATATTGTAGTTTTTGCAACTGTGTTGAAACTTAGTAGACAAAAGAGTGTTACCGATGAATTTTTGGAAATAATAAAATTCCCCCAACAGACTCTCAGGTTACAAAGTTTAAAATACTTTATAGAAGTAAAAATAGACAATTATACACAAGAATGGATTACAAATCTTTTTTGCTTTTTTGCACCACTGTCATAAATTCCTCTGATCTTCCCATAAAATTAAAAGAATGCCTGTTGACAGTTGAGTAATATTAAAAAGTTGAAAACACGTCAGTTTCTGATTTCTGGCGTTATGCACGCAGTGACACTGCCATTACACACCTC
The DNA here is from genome assembly GCA_030765045.1 of Tenodera sinensis. Classification (NCBI taxonomy): domain Eukaryota; kingdom Metazoa; phylum Arthropoda; class Insecta; order Mantodea; family Mantidae; genus Tenodera; species Tenodera sinensis. The sequence continues at coordinate 156,377,545 of CM060963.1, forward strand.
CTTCCATTCCCTCTGCTACTCTACTTATTTGTATGAGCAGATTTCTGTGCAGTCAAAACGAAACAAAGAAATCTCTTGAATCCAGAATCACCATTGATACACGCACTAACGAAAATTTAGCCAAGAATAGAAGAGCTAGTGTCCAGAAAATATGCTCAGCTATCTCACTAATTGGTCATTCAGTTGTATAATTTGAATTAAGGATAATTTTAGAGCTAGATCTAAGGGTACAGGCTGCGATGGAACATTGTCTTTTGGGATACCTGGAGAAAAAAGTTGCACATCACTGGTTCACATAAATATGGCATGCGTATTATATTTTCATCTATATTCCTGTTATATTTCCATGATCAACTATAGGTCAATAAAAACAATTAACCAATCATATTAGAATTAGAGCGAAAATATGTTCCTTTACATATAAATTTATTTATGCATTAGTTAGGTTTGCTTCCATGTAGCAACAGGCATTATTATCACTCTCAGAATACATTGGTTTTTTTTTTTTTTCTTATAAAGTGCTGCCTTGTTATGTATTTAAGTAATACCTTTCAAGCTTTAATCTGCACCCTCTGAAAACCTTTTCACACATAAATGTAGCGCCCCGACTGAACTTCCCTCTCTATTTTGTTTTTCTTTTTTGCTAAATCATTTTTTTGGGGGGGGGGGAGAATATTCTTATTTAGATAAACTTGAAATTTTTTAAAGTCGTTTCCGAGATAAAGCGATACTCATAGAGATAATGTAAATATTTCACCAGCATCATCATCGACGAACACTACAGAACATAGCCTCTCTCATAGACATCTATCTAGTTTGACTTTTTCGTCGAGCATTTATTCCACCATGGAGTTTATTTTTTTAGTGCTGCCGTCGACTATCTTCCAGGGCGTTAACACATTGGCCAAGGCTCTTTTTCTCGGTGCGAAATTCTTCCATGTCTTCCGTCACCCCGGCCAGTTGCTCGTTAAGCTTCTCCAATAGTTCATCTTATATTGGACATTCCTGTTTTCGTCTTTTACATTCCGAAATTTACATTTTTCAATTCAGATTCCATTTTTATTTCCATATTTTCCATTCTGGGGTTTAAATTTTTCAATTCGGCTTACATATTTTTCCCCATCTGCCGCGTTCCGGAATTCTTCATTTCCCATTGTCATCTTGAAGAGCATTTGTTTCATTAACTGCACCATATCGTGGTTTTCGTCATACTCCTGACACCAATTGCGATGACTTTACTTTAACTATTTATTTTTTATAAAATCACTGGAATGACACCTTGCAAAAGCATAACAATAATACAGGAAGAAAAGCTAGTAGACAAAATCGTGTGAATGTAATAAATATTTATATTTCAATCATATAGAATATTGTATGAATTGTTCGTCGAAGAGGGAATAGAGAAAGAAATGTGATTGTGTTTTGTAAAATAAAACTGAGTAGAGAAAATTGTGTAAATGTACATAGACATTGCATGAACTGTTTGTAGAAGACGGAATGGAGAAAGAAGTGTTATTGCATTTCGTAAAAGATAAATGAATAGAAACACCGGTGGGATTGTTATACGTTGCATTTATATTTCAAATGTACAGAAATATGTATGAATTGTTTCTCGAAGAGGGAATAGAGAAGGACATGCGAATGTGTTAGGTAAAAGAAAAGCGGGTTGGGAAAACCATATGAATGTGGTGCGTTGCGTGGGGAAAATGGATTGCATGAAAACCTTCTCCATGAAAAAACAATTACATGTGCCAATTTTCTGACAATCGGTCAAACAGTTTTGAAGATTACATAATTTATCAACCTCAAAATGTATGAATTGTATGTTGAAGTGCAAGTAGAGAAAGAAGTATGATTATGTCTGGTAAAAGAAGTATGAATAGAGAAAACCAAGTGAATGTAATACATTGCATTTGTATTTCAATCATAGAAAATGATATGAATTATATGTTGAAGGGCGAGTGAAGAAGGACATAGGAATGTGTTACGTAAAGAAGCGAATAGAGAAAATCATGTGAAAGTGATATATTGTATAGTAAAATGGATAGCATAAAAACCTCCGTGAAAAAATACATATACATGCCGAATTTGGCGATGATTGGTCAAGCAGTTTTCGAGATTAGCGCTTACCCATGTAGAAACATCCGTTTTGTATATATTGTTTGTAGAAGAGTGAGTGGAGAAAGAGATGTGAATATGTTACCCAAAAGTGAGTAGAGAAAACAGTGAAAATCTAATAGCATTTATGTTTCAAACATACAGAAAATTGTATGATTTACTCCAGAAGAGAATTAAAAAATGTTTGTGTGTATGTGTGTGTGTGTGTGTGTGTGTGTGTGTGTAAAATCTCATTTTTTCAGGAAAATTGTTTGTAGACGAGTGAGTACACAAAGAGGTATGAATGGTAACCTAAAAGTGAGTAGAGGAAACAATATGAATGTAATACGTAGCATTTCTATTTCAAACATACATAATTGTATGACATTTGTAGAAGAGGGAATAAAAAGAATAATTGTTTTGAAGTAAAATCACATTTTTTAGATAAACATAAAAGGAAAAACATTATCTGAATATAAAATTTGATCCAAATCATTAGAGCCGTTTCCGAGATACGGGAAGTATAAATGTGCAAGAATTATTGCTCTGTAGAAGATGGAATAAAATAGTTCCAAGATACGCGGAACATATATAGATACGAATACAAGAATTTCTCATTTAAGATACTTCGCTAGCCTGGGTGCTCATCAAGTAAATGTATATTTTGTTTCTACATTCCATAGCCTTTTCTGTGGTCATTGATATACAACGTATTTGGCAAAATGAGTGGTGCACCCTTGTATCGAGCCTGAGACAACCAATGAAATGGTCATGCCTTCGTATAACGATAAATAATGTGGCGCAGACCCAATGAAGTGACATTTACTTTAGCTTTCCTTGTATTTGGGTAATATAAGCCAATAAACAAATCTAAATTAATCGTTTCCTCTAGGTGTATGTCGTTTAGTGCTCCCTAGTCATAAAAATATCCTCGTCATAGTCGAATAGGGACACCTGGTATATTTAGAATGATATGGAAGAAATAAGAGATTACGAGGCAATGAACCTGGTAAAACATTTCATGTCCAGCAGCGCGGCAAGTGGTTAAAAGCGGAACTTGACCGTGACCCAGAAATAGAAGCAAACTAGCCGTGAGCGATCAGCTGACCCACTCATGGCCACATTGGGAAGGTTGATGATCTCTCACTACCCAGTTGCTGGAGAATGCCCTTCAGTTATGAATCTCTGCTAAGGGTATTCTTGTTGTCATGAGAAAGTCACGCTTTCTTGGGAGCATGGCAAAGCAAAGATTTGAGTACAACGTTCTCCCTGCTTGACGTCAACTGTATTGAAAGAGTTACGGACAGGCTGTTTAGCGGTTAGATTTCCTTTAATGTCTATAGTATATCTTTCATCTCCTCTAGTTACCTCTATAGTATGCTAGGGATATTCTCATAAATAATTCTCTGTAATTTACAGGTATATACGCAATTTTCGAAATATAATATTAATATCATAAGAGAACATTTGTAAGTCTGTGTTCATATATAGAACAAAAACCCACACTAAATTTACTTTAATAATTGCTTCACCACTGAAAACCCCAAAACATTCTAACGTAGATAAGGCTATTAAGTGCCATACAATTTAATCTCATAAATTACTAAAATATGAAAAACGGTTTCCAAACACTTTTACTTGTACATTGGAATTATTACAAATTCTGATGCATTGCACCTACATGACTTTCTCTACTCTTGTACTAACCATTCTTGCAAACTCTTATTCCTCTATCTTCTTCATGTTGATCGAGATAAACATTTGGAGAAATTATGTTATTGCTAAGTTTCTTGTAGGCGCAAGGGGAACATGGGAATACAGCAGGCTCTGAGCGATTGTCAAATCTTTTAAAGCTCGTCGCTATTTGAAGGCTTTAAAAATCTGTTCCTTTTGTACGGCCAAGAGATAAAAAGTGAATAACGACCTTCCATTTAAGAAAAGTTTAAATATTGTAAAACCCACACAAATAACAAGCAACATCTCCAAAATGGTGCACTTCACAAAGAAATGCATTGGAGCATAACTTGTGTTTTAACGAGATCTACATTTTTGTATAGTAAGATTTGGTCTATCTCTTACGGTTTACCGGTTATGCAAAGGTCCTCAAGAGTAAAAAGTGACATCATAGGCTATAGCCAGAAAATTCAAAATAATCGTTTCGTTTGCAATAAAAAATCTTGGAGATATGGGATTTTAATCAAAATCGTTAGAGCCATTTTTGAGATAATCAAAACTTTCGAAAAATGTTCCATGTAATGGGTAGTTTAGGGTAGAGAAATTGTTCATAAAAATCTGCATGTGGCATTCTTGAAAAACATTAAACTTGGTTTTTAACCAATTTTCGTTTATGAGTTACACAGTCATCTTTCTCTAAATACTTTTCTTTGGGATTTAGAGGGGGAAAAAAAACAAAAAAAAAAAAAAAAAAACATTTTCAGTGAAATCACAACATATAAATTTTGGGTCGAAAACATTACTTCACCTAATTACTATACGTAGAAGAGAACGAGCAGATACAATGTTATACAACAATTCCGCTAAAATGCCCAGTCAAAAAATTCCGAATTGTGACACAAGTATAGGGCGCGAATTTATTGGCGCAAGTTGTTGCCTGACCAAGTAGTAGAAAATATTGAAATGGACAACATATTTGCGATTCAAATCGATGAATCTTTGTGTGAGTCTGATGATACTGAGGTACTTACGTGTTCGACATCTTAAGGTTATAAAAGGTGCTACCGCAAATGGCATTCTAGGGCGCAAAACTTGCCAGAACATACAACGGGAGAGGATATTTTTAAACCTCTTGATTCTTTCAATCTTATAAAATCTTATAAAACTCTAGGGCTAGGCCTATGTCTAAGGGGTAAGGGCTGGAATGGAATGTGGAAAACAAAGGTTAATACCAGTGATTTAGGCTGTGCACCATTTCCACAACTTGCTACACTGTCGGGTGTGGAAAGAAATCAACACGGTCCGACGGTTTCACCTATCTCTGCGTGAAAATCAGTTTTTTTTTTTTCCATAACCGGAGTTATGTAAAATCGACTATAAGGCGTAAAGGGGACAACTTTACAACCAAACCATTTTATATCAATGCATAATAATAATAATAATTTCATAATGAGATTAGGGAGGTAAATTAAATTAATTAAATCGCCCTTAGAGGCTAAATGCTACCAGTGCAGCGTGAGTAATCCAGTTGGCGTTTAAACAGGTATTAGGAGTATAAGTGTAGATACTTGCATTGAGGACAGTGTAATGAGAAATATTACATCAATATTTTATTTATTGGCGAAACTTATAATTTTACTTATTAAGAGTAGTGTATTTTTAGATAGGTTAGTACCTTCAAGTAGACGTGTCATAGAAGGTATACTTGTTTATTTTTCTCGAGGGCAACAGCACAAGGCGTGATGCAGGGTGGGCAGTCTTCACAATAACGAATGTTATATTTGCACTGAGTTCGTATGCTTTCTCCAAGACCAATGATATCACATATCAGCAGGTGATCTGTGCTGACAGACGTTGGTCATTTCGCGGCCAATTATGGCCATGCAGAAAACATCAGTTAGTAAGTTATGGGATTGGTGTGTTTGTGTGTGTGTGTGTGTGTGTGTGTGTGTGTGTGTGTGTGTGCGTGACGGAGGGGAACACCTCGACCCACCGCGACCCATACATGAATCTAATGTGGGCTACTACCTCCTCCCCAGGGGAAAGGGATGAGGCAAACTGAGACCGGAGGCTTGTTAGAGAGCGGAACCAGCGAAGACTAGAAGTCCCTAACAGTTCCAGACATTGGAGAGCAACACCCAGGGAGAGGGTGACGAAGCGACCCTTGCGTCCCGGACAGCAACTTCCAGGGAATGCCAGGGAAGAGGTTCCAGAGCACAAACAACTATGTCATTTGTCCGCATCCGCCAGAACGGACCGTGCTACCAACTAAACCTGAAATATGACAAGAGAGGGAAATGAAGCGAAAGCAATCGGTAGAGAAGAGATTAATGCACCGCAGCACTCGCCTAAATAAAACTACGAAAAAACCATGTGTGTAACCACGGGGATCGAACCTCGACCTCCCTAATGCGAACCACAGAGGTTACCGCCTGAGCCATCCCGCCCTGTTATGTGATTGGTTTTGTGGGAAAACTGCACCTACTTATTATGGCATAATATCTGCATGTATATCCTTAAATCCTATATAACAGCGAGTAGCTAAGATTCACTAACTTTATAACGAGCTCAATCCGACATGAACACAAATCACCGAATCACATTTCACTTAAAGGTTTTCAGCAACGAAAAATGTGTTGTAATCTCAAAGCACTATTTCAAAAATAACAAATTTTCCTTTTATGCATATACAAGCTGTGAAAAGAGCAGTTTTAGCTTCGGCATACAGCATAAGTGAAATTAATGCTGCGTTCCACTCAAAAGTTTCATATCCACCTCACATGCACTGGAATTCTACTTAAGAATTTTCCAAAGATGCAAAATGAAAATGTTTCACTAAACCTCTTAAACTATTTTTTTCATGCAAGCTGTTGATTTACTTTTTATTTCAGCAACATAGGTCAAACAGTGTGGTTACACTGAACACATTAACATGATTAATACATGTATACTTGAATAATCCACAAATGCTAAATTAAATGTTTGAAATGCGAATATATAGAGCTCCAAAATTCCCATCTTTAAGGGAAACTTGGACCAAAATTTAAGTGTTCTATGTTCCCTTTTTGTCTAATAATCTTCCCAAACTCATGTTTTTTCTCTTGCAAAGATGCCACCTAATCACGCCTTTCCGCTGAATTTGATTGTTTCAGATCCTTTTTTGAGCCATATTTTGTTTAAACACTGCCGAAAATTTCAGAAGAAAAGGGGTGTTAACTGTAGAGCACTTGGCTTTTAAAGTCTGCGCTAGACTTTTGGGATCTAAAACAAAGTCAGTATCAATCTATGACTGACGGTTTGGGAAACATTTATATGCATAAAGCTAAAAAACTTCAGTTTGATAATTTATCGCTCTGTTTTCAGTTCCAGGGTTCCTTAAGTGAACGGCAATTGCACAGTTATGAATGAACAAATGGAAGTGATGTACAGATGAATAAAGTAATGAATAAGCAAACCTACACGTGTTTTCTTGGAAATGTTGGTAATGGAATCTCAAGTGTAAGTTTTATTATGGATAACAAACTTTTTCAGTTACTTAGGTTTAAAAGTCTATACTTTGTAGGGTGTTTCATTATATAAGTACTTCCAATGCCGTTTCTAATGACGCCAAAGGCGAGTTTCTAACATTCAAATGAACTGGAACGTAAATAACCGCATACAATGGAGCTATGCGGCACCATATTAGCTTTCTTATTCTTCTTTAGAAATATATAAGTAACTAACCTTTTAAGAATAGAGATCTGCAGAGATGATGCATAAAAGGTGAAATGACGTTTACATGGACTACAATCAAGCTTAGTGTTGAAGAGGCGGCTCAATTGTTTGTTCTGTATTCCATGTGGACCCGAGAGGGCTGTCTGGTTGTATGGGTCGCTTTTGCAATAGGTCAGGTCTTCAAGTTGAGACTGTTAGAGACTTGTGCGCTTCCCTGTGACCTCTCTGTTGTCCGTCTACTGTGTTTCATTAGCTTCTTCCTTTCTTCCTTGGGGGTGGTTGCTACAATAGATCTGGGTAAGTCAATATGCGACCGCCTCAGTAACGCAGTGGTAGCGCGCCCACCTCTGGTGCCGAGAACCCGGGTTTGAGCCGGAACCAGCGTAGGGAGTATAGTATAGAGTGCACTCAGCCTTGTTAGATCCCTGAGGGGCCAATTGAGGAGCTACTTGCTAAAGAAGTAGCGAATCCAGGTCGTGATAGCCGCATAACCATCTCATCCGTTCCTCATGTGGGTATATGCACCAAAGATCCCTTGCAGGCTGAGGTGTTAGGTATCTCCTCCCTGAGCTAATCTGTTATATTTATCGAGAGATGTGCGAGCGTAGTTAATTATTCAAGGACGGTTTATAACAGTTTTCTAAGCTGACCCTGACTGCCCTCCCCTTAAGTAGGACTTACACCCCCTAGGACTTACAAGCCAGTGCCTAGGGTCAGACGCCTGTGATGGAGCACAGAAACCTCTGGACCGGACAGAGTGAGGACCTGGAAGCGGGTGGTCAGCCAAGCACCAGGTATGGTAGTGAGGAAGACGATGATATGAAATGCAGGCGAAATCGTTGATTCGAAAGGTGATAATGGAGCAATTGGTGGAATGAGTGGTGGGGAAAACCAGAGAACCCGTCCTAACGCCGCTTCGTCCACCACGAATACCACATGTGGATCCCTGGGATCGAACCCGGGCCGCCTTGGTGGTAGGCGAACGCGCTAACCGCTCGGCCACGGCGCCGACAATAACTTCACGAGCAGGAAATATGAAAAGCTCAAGTGCCGTTTGGAGTATTCCACGTAATAATTAATAATTCATTTATGTAATACTATTTAGCATTAATGGTGATTTAAGATAAACAACCTAAAGTAACATTCATACATTTTAATTAGTTATTTTCAGAGTTGGCACTACAACTGATACAGTAAGCTGTGAGAACTTCAGTAGGTAATAACTTTAGCGTCTAGTCCAGAGAAATGAGGAATTAGATACATGATGGACATAAATTAGCGATTTTGCGTTAGTAGGTTATTCATTAAAGGTGGGTCTGCTATATTTAAAATTTCAGTTGTTTGACTTCCCCTCTTCGATTGAAATATCAATATTGTTACAGACTATTGGTCAAGTATTTTGTCTGCCACTTTTGAATGATCCAGTAATTCTCTTAGTCACATGGTTACTTCAGATCCACAGAAACGTAGGAAAAGGAGAAGGTAACGTATCCCAAGCGAAAATATGACGACAAAGAGGTGATAATCCAGCATGAGTGGAACAGTCACAGTTATTTCAGATTATATAGTGCATATGTAGGTACATTCCTCACCAGCTGCCTGCCGACGTTGCACAGGCAGAGTTTTGAACTGTAATGACCTTTTCTTTATTCCATTTATCTCTACCCTTCTTTATGAAATCATTATACAGTGATGTTTAAGATTTTTGTGGTAAGTCTGACGGTTTACCTCGTAAAATTCTGACCTTATAGAGCCCCGACTATTCGTTGTAACGGATGAAAAATATCCTGATATTGACGTAGAAGGAAGTTAAACAACGAGCAAACCTTTGATTTCTTTGACTCCGCCCTCCAACCCCCCCCCCCCGTCCCCCCATCTGTCAAGATCTGGAAATGCTACACTTGTATGCTTTTATGTTGGAATTGTCATCAGTAGAAATGGTCAATTAATATTTTAGATAATCATAGTAGGTCACACGTAGTTATTTTTAGTAGCATTAATACTGAAACAAAATGATAAAATCCAGTCCAAGTACCTTTTTCTGACTATATTTTCTTCTAAAACTTCCGCACAAGTACACAGTTCTCTTTTACTGACGTTAACGCCTTTCGTGATGTTACTGCTTTCACAATCATCGTTACCAGCATTGGATTATTCAAATAATTTAAAACGTCCCAACTTTCCTTTTAATTTTCAGCAATAAAACAGATACTGTGCCTTCAAATTATTCATCAGGTTTCATTTAGAATCGGCATACATATACCATGACTATAAATATTTCATCATTTTTCTGAGATATTGAGGTTTTTATTTAGCTCAAACCATCTTGTTCTCTTTAATATAATGTATTTTCGAAACTATAACAGAGCTGTACAAAAGCTTGCAACAGCAATTTCGAACCTCACCAAGAAACCCAACTTATAATAAAGCTTTTTATGCTATTAATAACTTATGAACAGATGTAAATTTTTGTATGTCTTGCTTCCCATGAGTTCTGCAACGAATACATACGATATGTTGAGTGATCGGTAAGTATCACGCGTAGGCTTCTCTGTAGTACATGCTCTCCGTGACGTCATGAGGTGTATAGGTAGCTATAGCCGTCAAAATGAAGTTACAGATGCAGATTTTCCGTAACAAATAAATCGATAATGTTACAGATAATCTTACTCAGCTCTAACCATTAGATTTAAATTATTGAAGGTAAAGCAGCAATTTGTAAAATATTAAATGGATCTTCCCCTTGAAAGCAACAAAAGCCAGGAAAGTAGCTTGCACATGTCCCATACAACGCAGCAATTTCATCTGGTTTTGAGTTCCTTAATCTATATGTTATATAGCCTACCAACACTTCTAAAAGTTGCACATTTTGGAAAGTTGTGCCTGTGTTACTGTTTGTTTCTTGTATGTGATCTATTGTTCAATAAGAAAGTTAACACGGGAAAAGCACTTATAATTGTCATATTCCTGCTTGTCTCTTATCTAAATTTCTTTCCTCTCCCCCTTCTTCTTCTTCTTCTTCTTCTTCTTCTTCTGTCTCTTTCAATTTCGCTGATCATCGTTTCAGTTAATGAATGATCCCATGCATAATTCTCAGACTTAGTACCTCGCAACAATTGCTAGGATTTTATTGTCTGATTCACGGTAGTTGGTAAGGCATGATCATTAAATCTATCCAGACCACTGATTTGGAATAAACAACTCTCAATTACGTCATTTTGATTCCAAAAGATATACTGCTACTGAACACAGGTGACTCACATCAAAGTTTTCATTTAACTACGTATGTCTGTTGTAAAACGGTTCCGCGAGCTATACCATCACTAATCCTGTCATTTCAATCAGAGCAAGCGGCTAGCCGGCTAGTGACTTCTACATCAGCTAACATCATTAGCACAGGCTTGCGCGAAACTCACGCTACGGCCCAATTGCGTCATTTTTGTGACAGCTGATCGAGGCGAACCGAGGCCAACGTGAATATGACTTTTCCGTTTGGAGGAAAAGCGTAAGGAAATGATATCCATTGAATTATCACTCATTATTGAAAAAAAATCGCGTAACAAAAATACCTGCACAATATTATAATATGTTACACAAATAATAAATCACATATCAATATAATAAAGATTAACTATCTAACCATGTCAATAGCTGCTATTACTATGAAATTTTAAATATGAGCCACGTGATCATTGCCAAACTTAATTTCATTGAAACTAAATATTTACAAGTAAAGGGAACATTCCAATCTCATTAGTATTTTGATTGCTAATGGCCCATTTTGACTAATCGATATATTGTTATAACTAGTCAATCATGTTAAAAGAATAGTAATATTTATATGTTGCTTACCCGGAGAAGGTGGAAGACTTATTTTACAGTATCACTTGTATAAAGTACTAACCAATGTATCCACTTACCTAACATAATATTTATTAACGATGGAATCTATAAATTTTAACTTCTTATCATATCAGGGCATATGCAGATATTTATGAACTATCTCAACCACTTTGCTATTTACAGGTTTTTTTTTTCTTCCTAGTTTCAGTTTTGTTTATTGAGAGAAGGTTTGGTCTGGTGCCGGTGCAAAGGCCCGGCCTACAGGCTACAGTTAACATTTACTTATGATTATAACTATTTACAAAGTTTACAGTTTTGGGGTTTAACAATAACCCATACGGTGACACATCTTTAGGTCACCGAGAAAAGTTTTTGGGTGTAGATTTTTCCTTTAGATTGGCATCCCAGAAATTGAAGCAAAATACCAATTAAACTCAGTCTATCAACATTACCATGCTGCTTTGGAAAATTTGCACATAAAATAACAATTTTCAGCAATTGGCTAAGCTGTTATACCCGTGCTAATTTGTAAAAGTGGAGAAAAAGTTGAGATATGATGTTTTAAAGTTAGGCTAGGGTTGCATATTGTTACTGATGGCAGGTGTAGATGCTGCCTCTGATAGTAAACCTAAATATTGATAACACAGGACTCTGTCATCCTGTTCATATAGCTGCACATTAAACTAGGTGTCGTTGCCTACACAATACCATCATATGTGAGTAGAGACATGGGACAAAATTTGACACAAGTATAATATAATCCTTCCTTCCTTCCCTCCCTCCTTCCTTCCCTCCTTCCTTCCTTCCTCCCTCCCTCCCTTCCTCCCTTCCTCCCTTCCTCCCTTCCTCCCTGCCTTCCTCCCTCCCTTCTTTCTTTCTTCATAAGCGTATGCTTAAATCTAATTTAATTTACACGAAACATTTGTGTCGTAATTTGTCGTTTAACTAATCTTTGAACTTCTTGTTCCAAATTTTTTAAACTAATATTTACACTTGCATGACCTAAATAGTTCACAATTTCTGTTTCACTTAAATGACATGGTTCAAGCGTAACGCAATGTTATTATGTGCTGAAGGAAATAGGAAATGAGACCTGGGTGACTCGAGTAGGAAACAGTCACCACATGGTGCGTTAGTGTCTTCCAGGGTTATTAAGGTCACCTATTGGCAGTATTAGGCATTTGGTATGCTAACACATAGGTATTCAGCATCTCTTTGGGCAGTTGTAATACTCTGTGCTATTGCTTGTTTCAATGTTTTGTGAACTATTTACAGCAGATCAACTGTTGGAAGTAGCATTTCTGTTATTGACATGGACAAATAGCCTACAGTCAGCTTCAAACAAATAGCAATACATAACCCTCCAGCCTAAGTCATCAGATGTGAGAAGAAACAAAAGTAAACAATACTCTGTGCATTGCATATCATGGTCATATTTTGCTATTTAAAGCCAAACGTACATTTCTCTGGAAACGTAAAAGAAAGGAGAATAAAATATCTATTACCTCTTTAAGTTTGATTCTCGGTTTCATGAGCTCCACAGTCAATCGACATAACCATGCGGCCAAAGCACGACGACGACGACGACATACTGGCAGGCTGTGGTTCAGCCCGACGATATTTTTCTGCGTACCTACCCTCAATAGGGTTTAACCGCAGGTTAAAGGGTGGTTAAGGGTGTTGTTTTTAAATTTAGGTTATGGCTTATATAATAAGGAGGCTATTTTGCCCCTTAGCTGATGACTCACAGAACTCAGCAATGTTTGCATTCTGTGGAGATAAAGAGTTTTTAAACAAGTTTTAAGATCTTTCGATCTTTTTAAATTTTGAATTTTGATGGTGGGTTGAATTTTGAACCGAATAGCTCTTTGTTGGGATTATTTTGTAGTTTAGCTTTTGCTGCTGATGGGTAAACTACTTTGTTATGGGATATACCCGCAAGCCATACGGGGAACCCTGTACGACCTGAAGCGGCGTGTTGTGGGGTCATAATCACCTAGAGATCTAACCAGGACGCTTTGGTGGTTGGGTAATTTGGCGTACAATTTTGCTGCCCGGCGCCTAATTTCATCCTCCACGTATGGAAGAAATGAGGCCTCGTGAAGTAGTCTCACGGGGAAGGATAAAGGGACAGAGTAGATGGACCGAAGTCCTCTGTTCTGCGCCCTCTGGAGCCACAGGAGCCAACTACCCGCTGCCATGCCCCACACTTCACAGGCGTAAAGCATGAGGGGGATAATCAGGGCTCTGAATAGGTGTAGTTTCAGGCGGACTGTCATCTCGGATTTCAGCATAGGGTACAGTGAGGCAATAGCCCCCTGCGACCGCACTGATAGGTCTCTGATATGACCTCGAAATGTTAGACTTTTGTCTAATTTAACTCCCAAATAGGTGATGGTGTCTCTCCACTGGATCCTTTGACCCCGAAGTTGGAAGGTGGGGCAGTCTTCAGGTGTGGGACGTCTTGTGAACAGGATGGCATGGCTCTTGTCTGGATTAACAGACATTCTCCATCGTCGGCACCAGTCTTGGACTAGGCGGAGGTGTCTTTGAATAGGGTTGAAGGCTCTGTGGATGTTTCTGTTGGTGCAGTATAGTAGTACGTCATCTGCATATTGCGCTAGATTGACCTGTGGTTCAGTTGGGAAGTCTGCCATGTAGACACTGAAGAGGGTAGGGGACAAAACAGAGCCCTCGGGGACTCCGCCTCTTATTGGCCTAATTGTGGAGGTTCGTCCAGCAACTGTGACTATGAGGGTCCGGTGTCGGAGGAAACTGTGTAGGATGTGTATGAGTTGTGTGGGTAGCCCCAGGTGAATCAGCTTTTGAAGTAGCCCTGTGTGCCAGGTGGTTGAGAAGGCCTTTTCCACATCCAAAGATACCGCAGCGGTGAATGCGCGTTCCTGAAAACCCAGGGCAGCAGCCTCCACCACACGCAGCAGTTGCTGAGGTGTAGAGTGCCCAGGTCGAAAGCCGAACTGATGTTCTGGGATGGCTTGCATGTTTCTCAGTAGAGGGGATAATCGGGTTAGGATCATCCTCTCTAGAACTTTCGAGAGGATGGACAGAAGGCTTATGGATCTATAGTTGGAGGGGTGTACCGGGTCTTTCCCAGGTTTCAAAATGCATATCACCCGAGCCTCTCTCCACTCGCGTGGAAAGTGACCCAGGGTAAGGCACATATTGAATACTCTAGTTAGGAAGAGCACGGCGTTGAAGGGAATGTGACGAAGCATGAGGGGAGTTAGTCCGTCAGGTCCCGCCGCCTTTTTGATTTTGAGGCGTTTTAATGCGCCATGGGTTTCGCTGGGACGTATCACCGGTAGTCGTTCCGCATCCTCCGGCGGACGTCGTAAGAATCGACGTACTTCTTGGCGGGTACGTTCTGAGAATCTGTAATCCTGGGGGTCGTCTCTGGGACACATGGTCCGCTCTAGATAGTCAGCGAACACGTTGGCTTTGGCTTCAGGCTCGTATGCCAGGGCTCGGGTGCCCTGCTTTAGAACCGCCGTATATTTCTGTAGCCGTTTGCTGCAACCGATTATTTATTGCAGTGGCGTGCAGCCGCATGTTAAGTCTCCACTTTAAGCGCTTTTCGTAGCGCTACAATTTAAAAATGCTTCTTCAGAGACACAGCTGGCAAGCTTCACTAAGTTTCTAATAAGCACTATTTTGGTTCAAGTAGATAATATTGACATATTTCTTTCTGGTTATGATCTATTGGTCACAATCTCGAATTACTTTAAGTACGCATAACTTATTAACTTGACGTCCTATCTCAAATTGATTGTTTATGAACCCTCTATTGCCAGAAAAATTTGTGCGGTGTTATTCTTTTGCAGCCTGTATGTATATACGGGCTGTTTTACATCCACACACACTAAAACGTCGACCCATATTGTTCAATTCTACACCTAAAACAAAAGTAGAATTATATACCTTTCAGTATCGGTATCACCATGTTATAAAATAGGTTATGGATACTTGGATAACTACACTGAAGAATTAACCATTTCTTAAATCACTTAAAATTGCACACGAAAAATAAAAATAATAATTTTAATTTAATAGTTCACCTATAAAAAGTAAAACTTACGAAAACCAGGCGAAAAAGTATTCAATTACTCAAAACAAACTGTTAAAAAGTTGAGCGAAACACATCTGTTATAATTCTCGTACTACAACAAGAAAACTAATGAAAATGAATTTTGATTAATTTACAATATTTACAAATAAACACAATCACTGAAACAGCATATACCGCCACTAATTCACTTTCAATTAAAGAAAGCTAACATGTGTTCCCTCATAACAGCCAACACTGCTAGCCATGCTTGTTAGAGTGTCGGTTCACCGCAGTCAGCTGATCGACCTGCTTCAGGGCCTTCATATCACGTTGGCTTTGGACGGAAGTCTACTGTGCATCTAGCTGGTGATACCTACCGTATTACTCAACATACCGTGGAATAGGTACATGTCACCTCACCTGCTGTTTGAACAGTTGAGTATCGGCATCTTTGATATTAACTGCAAAAATGTATATCCCATAGGTACCTACCGGAGAACCTGCCGCTTCGTCTAACACGAATACCACATGCGGGTCCCGCCTAGGTGGTAGGTGAGCGGTCTAACCACTCAGCCACGGCGCCGCCATTATACTTCCAGACTAAGGGAAGGATGAGGAATAACCCTGGCTGAGGAACAATTCTCAAAAATGAAAAGTTGGTGAAAAACCAAAGTTGGTATTTAAGTTTAATATGTTTCAAGGATACGACGCGAAGATTTAGAGGAACATTTTTCCAACCCTTACATGAAAAATGTTTCGAACATTCTGACTTTCTCAAAAATGGCTCCAATGATTTTTATTAAAATCCTCTATGTTTAGGATATTTTTGTAGTAAATGAAATGTATGCTTTCAATTTTCTGGCTAGAGCCCATGTACTCCTGTTTACTTTTCATGACTTGTATAACCGGTAAACCGTAAGAGATTGATGAAATCTTTACCCCTAACGCAGGGGTGGGCAGGATAGTGTCTGCTCTGAATCCTCTGTGAACGCAACCCGCATAATATTTTTGCTGGTTAATATCTCTTCGCTTCTTTAATAGTTCACAGTGGCGGATTGATACAGTTTACGATCAATGCGTTTGTTTCAAACACAAAAGAGGAGGTCATACTTTACTATGTGAAATCGAAATTATACACATTATTACATTATTACAAATGAGGTAGACGGTGTTGACACAGACATAATTCCTCCAATGACACTGGTCGGGAAACGACCCTTGGACTCCTGGGATCAACTAAGGAAGTGGGCGTGTACCGCTGTGTTGCATAATTACACGGCGATAAGTTCGTGAATGACAAGGATTCCGAATTCGCATTTGCCCACCTCTGCCCTAGCTCATCAGCCCTTCGTGGGCCAAGGCATCTTACTACACAGCAAACGTAGATCTCGTTAAAACACACAATGTGTGTCCATTGGTCGTGCAAAAAGAGAGAACGGTATTTCATACATAGACCAGTTTTAAAAGATTCGACTATTGCTCAAAGCGTACTGTATTCCCATACTCCCCTTGCACCTACAAGGAAATAAGCAATAAGATAATTTGAACAGATGTTTATCTCGAGTAACATGAAGAAGATAGACGAATAAGGGTTTGTAAGAACAATTTGTGCAAGAGTAGAGAAATTCATGTGAGTGCAACACATCTTACTTTTACACATCTATTTAACCTCTATTTTGGACAAGAATGTAACGATGGTGTAAAGGAAATGTAACTACATCAATATGGTTGATGTTACAAATGAAGTTGTTTGTTACTTTTTACCCAAAATGTTCCTCTACTTCTAAACGTCATCAACCATGCTCTCCGTATAAAACATGTTTCTGTTTATTAAATATTCAGCATAACGAACAAGATGTGTCATTGACTTGTAGCGTTTGTGTTGCATATTTGTCCTAATTTCCATTTAATAGGCTTTTAATAGCGCTGTGTTTGTTTTCCTTTCCACAGACAAGGTATAACAACCTATCCTTTGTGTTTTGTTGACATTGTAAACTATACCTACATGACCGTAATTTTCCTTGCTAAGTTTCTCTCCATTAGAATAAGATTAACATTTCCTAGAACGTCAGAGACAGCAGACCAACACATACAAAGACGAAAATAACATCACTGACGCTTTACTCTGAGTATATACCATTTACAATAAAGTAAAACTGTATGTGTTGCATTCACACGACTTTCTCTACACTTGTAGTAACTATTCTTACAAACTCTATGTTTTTCATATTAGTACAGTTAAAAATTTGCAGATATACTTGTTGCCAATAATTTTCTTGTAGATGCAAGGGGAATACGGGTATACAGCAGGCTTTGAGCGATAGTCATTCCATTTGAGAAAAATTGCAAAACTTACACAAATAACAAGAAATATCTCCGAAATAGGTCACCCCACAAAAATTAATTTGGACATAGCCTGAGTGTTTTAACGTGACCTACATTTTTTGTATAGTAAGATATGTTGTATCTCTTATGATTTACCAGTTATGAAAAAGTGATCAAGAGTAAACAGGGCTACATAGGTTATAGTCAGAAAGCTCAAAATGTACTTTTTATTTGCCCTAAGAATATCTTAAGCATATGACATTTTAATAAAAATTGTTAGAGACATTTTTTAAAAAATAGAAATTTTCAAAAACCGTTCCAAGTAAAGGGTAGTTTAGGATGGAGTAATTTTGTCCAAAATCTTCGTATCCTTGTAAGATATTAAACTTAAATACCAATTTTGATTATTATTTATTTATGCCAACAAACTTACTGTTGGTGTTTTTAAACACACAAGCCGTGTGTGGGCAAAGTTTAAGAGGTAGAACTGGTTAGAGCGTCCGCCCGGCAAGCGGAAGGTCTGTGGTTCAAATCCCAGTTGTGGCATTGAATTTTTAAGTTCCAGTTCTACCTCTTATACCAATTTTGATTTTTAACCGACTTTTCGGTTTTTGAATACTTCCGCATTTTCCAACGAGGCTATACAGATATTTTCTGGAAAATTCTTTCTTTTTCAGGAAAAGCATGAGAAATTCTTCCATATAGTCTATAATACCGCCAAGTACTTCCAGTTTCAAGATCATTGTTACCAATGCTGAATGTTTATATTTAATTTGTTTAACTGATAAAACGCATAGGTATTTTAAATTTTCTGTTAATGATCTCCGGAGTCCTCTTCATTTTGAATCAACTTTGTATACGTTTCTACAGTTGTAAACTATAATAAATAAATAAAAAATTACACGGAAAGTGCAGAGCTTGCAAAAAATAGGCCTTTTCAAATAACTTTGCAGTGTTAGCAAGTTGCGAAATATTCGTTATTATATCATTAGCTCCCCAAGCAATATCGCTTTATCGCTTTATGCGATTCTGCTTTTCTTTTCCCTGTGTGCTCTTGTTATCAAGGAAACACTCATTTATCACATGCGTTTTATTTCGCCTACTGTGCATCCAACTCATAATAGTTATTTAGGAACTATTTAGATTTAAAAAGTATCGTGAGAAAAATCAATGGAATAATCATGTTTTATATGTAAAACTAAGGCATTTTGGGAGCGGAAAAACCGTTATGTGGGACATTACTACCGCATTTTTGTTTTTTCTTTCCAAACTTTCTTTTTATTGCAGGATATGATATTGTGAAGTCGGCAAGAAAATGATTTGCTACGCATTCTTAAGTATATTAAGTTCATTAATTCAACGCGATGAACATTAAATTCTAACAGTAATTTCCATGCTACCGTGATATCCGTTTTCGCTTTCTCTAGTAGATATAGTAAGTACGGGAAGTATTGCATTCGACCCAAAAATTCGATGCCAAGATTTCAACATCAATATATGTTTGAGGCACCCTGAACCAGGAAAAAAAAAAACAAAAACAAAAAAACAAAAACAAAAAAAAAAAAAACAAACAAAAAAAAAACTCAAAATAAGGTGTGTGCGTGCGTGCGTTTGTCTGTGGAGCTGTAAACAGCATAACTCAGAAACGAAAAGTCGGAAAAGTCAAAGTTGGTATTTAAATTTCAAGGATGTGATTCGAACATTTTGAAGAAAATTCCTCAAACCTAAACAACCCTTTATACCTATGAGGAACTTTTGGAAAATCTTGTTTTTCTCAAAAATGACTAACGATTGTGCTTGAAATGACATATGTTTAAGATATTTGTATGGCAAATGAAATGTATATCTTGAATTTTCTGGCTATTCTGGCTATAGCCCATGTAGTCCTATTTACTCTGGATGACTGCATAACTGGTAAACGCGAGAGATAGACCAAATCTTGCTCTATAAATAATATAGATCTTGCTGCAACACACAACTTATGTCCAAATAAATTTTTTGTGGAGTGAACCATTTCGGAGATATTCGTTGTTATTTGTGTGAGTTTTGGAGAACTTACACTTTTGTCAAATGGAAGCTCGTTATTCACTTTCTTAATGTTTGGCTGTGCAAAGGGAACAGAATTTCGATTTGACTATCGACCAAAGCCTACTGTATTCCCATATGGTCCTTTCATCTATAAGAAAATCAGCATGAAAGAGAAGCTGCAGGGGATATGTATAAGAAAAGCTAATGGAGATTTCAACGGCCGAATACAAAGCTGCAACTCTTTACATCAGCAAAAGCAATAAAGTGGAAGCGTGTAGAATACGATTTACTAACTACACAGAATTATAAGTGTAGCTACGAAGGGCTTCTTGTGATTGACATGCATGCAGCGTGTTGCGGGCGTAACACCTAACTGTTATATTCGTTCTGAACCAACCAAGGGACACCATTAATATATATGGTGCACCAATCAGAGACGTGTAGCTTTGCCAACAGACACACTGAATTATAAAATAAAAACCAGCCAAAAAGGGGGGGATACAGTGGTAGTTGTTTTCTTTTTCTCAGTGGTAGCGATTGACGCATGTCGCAGGTCTGTAGTGGAAAAGTAGCATAAGCGTCAGTAAATAAGCCTGACCTAAAGCAGCAGCGCATTTCAGATCGAGCTACAACTTTCATCGATATATCTAAAATCTATTTTTAGCCGTTGAGTGTAATTCCGTTAGGGTTTAAGGCAGTTCTTACTAAAAAATCAGATACTGTGTACAACTTATTTGTATACAAAACATCATTTGGCAGAATATGAGTAAATACTTAACATAAGCAGCCATTTAGGTAAAAGAGTAAATATAAAGGCACCAACTATGCGTGTCACGTAAATAATTTCGAAAATGGCGCAGTCCTAATTCTAATTCTGCACAAATGTTACTATTTAATAAAATAGTTTAAGAAGATACAAACATATACATTTCGAAAAGTCCTATACGGTTATTGTCAATAAAGAACCTCTTCGACGAAAAAAAAGAAAATGGAATTTGTGTCAAATATTTGGAGCCATCTAGCTTCTTGACATATGGATATATATGATGTATTATTTCACTAACTGCGTCACAAAACCATGATGTAAATAATGCTGCAATGTCTTATTATTTCAATTCGAATGAATTTAATCACAATTTAATGTTAACGTGACGTTGACAGATCTCTCTTAGAAATTAAACTTTACAACACAATTTAACATTATATTGTGACTAAACGCATTCGAGTTAAGATAAAGATACATTACAGCATTATTTTCACAATTTTTGCGAGACAGTGAAGTAAGAAACCATTTATATCCATTCCTCAAGTAGTCAGTTCCAAATATTTGACACACATTTTTTTATTTTTATTCTTTTTTATTTTTACGAAACGGTACTTTCTTGACAATAATTGTATATATTTGTTATATTAACCATGTGGAATCCCCGGTTTCACCAAAGCACGACCTTCCACCATGTAAGAAGCTGTAACTTTGTACTTTTCACTCCCGAACAAAATGAGGGTCGTATTGCGACCATGAAATGATATTTGTAATGGTACAGAAGCATGCTTCTTAAATATCTCTCAAACTCTCTAGATTTGTGCAATTCTCTAGTGTTAATATATTCATCATCTTATTTCGTGCTTTGTCCTCATGGTGGAGGCAATCTTTGATTCGGTTTTTTTAGGTTTTAGGCTTTTTTTTTTTTTTTCCAAAATCGGCACTCCAGTACGCTCCAATTGCTCACAGGGACCAAGGAAGACCAAAGTAGCGATGGAAAGATTGTGACCACCTTCGTTAGGTTTATTGTAACAGGCCACATGACCTAAAATGAATTTGTTCTTGATGATGATGGTGATGGTGATGATGATGGTGATGGTGATGGTGGTGATGATGAAGGTGATGATGGTGATGATGGTGATGGTGATGATGATGGTGGTGGTGACGATGAACGTGATGGTGATGGTGATGGTGATGATGATGGTGATGGTGATGATGGTGATGGTGATGATGAAGGTGATGGTGATGGTGATGATGATGGTGATGGTGATGGTGGTGGTGATGATGAAGGTGATGGTGATGGTGATGATGGTGATGGTGATGATGATGGTGATGGTGATGATGATGGTGGTGATGGTGGTGGTGATGGTTATGATGATGGTGATGGTGATGATGGTGATGGTGATGGTGATGATGGTGGTGGTGATGATGGTGGTGGTGATGGTGATGGTGGTGGTGATGGTGATGGTGATGATGATGGTGGTGGTGATGGTGATGATGGTGATGATGATGGTGGTGGTGATGGTGATGATGGTGATGATGATGGTGGTGGTGATGATGGTGATGATGATGGTGGTGGTGGTGATGATGGTGATGGTGATGATGGTGGTGGTGATGGTGATGATGGTGATGGTGGTGGTGATGATGATGGTGATGGTGATGGTGGTGGTGATGATGAAGGTGATGGTGATGGTGATGATGGTGATGTTGATGATGATGGTGATGGTGATGATGATGGTGGTGATGGTGGTGGTGATGGTGATGATGATGGTGATGGTGATGGTGGTGGTGATGGTGGTGATGGTGATGATGATGGTGGTGGTGGTGATGGTGATGGTGGTGGTGATGGTGATGGTGATGATGATGGTGGTGATGGTGATGATGGTGATGATGATGGTGGTGGTGATGATGGTGATGATGATGGTGGTGGTTGGTGGTGATGATGGTGGTGATGGTGATGGTGGTGGTGATGGTGATGGTGGTGGTGATGATGGTGATGATAATGATGTTAATGAGGATGATATATTTATATACATCTAAGATACATTATAGATCTGCCATATCATACTAAAATTTATTACCGTAGACTAATTCATTGTTATGAATAAAAGTTCCAGAAATGAACTACACTTTAGTTTTTAGAAGAACTTTATTAATATATGAGCACAATGAGCGGTAAAAACTCTTCCTCCGCCAATGTTAACTTTTCATAATTAATTACACGTTTTCTTAAACAACATTTAAAGACAACAATGAAGACTAGCATTGCCAATTGGTACTGTGATGTGTTTAAGTGAATGGATTCTTACATTTTAGCTGATATAGAAGACGGTTATTTTGCATAAAACCTATAAAAGTGATAATATTTTCTTCTTCTTCTTCTTCTTCTTCTTCTTCTTCTTCTTCTTCTTCTTCTTCTTCTTCTTCTTCTTCTTCTTCTGCGCTTCAGGGATTTGGCATTTCTGTCAGTTCCATCTTCGCAATCTAACAATTTATTCCCATCTTCTTCTAGGACACCCTCAACTTTTCTTCCACGAGGATTGTATCTTCTTATTAAAGGGGGCACTCTTTCTTCACTTACTCTACTCATATGTTCTTTTCAATTCCATATATTTTCTTCTATTTTGTCCTGCCATCTGCACATGCCTAATTCGTCACCATTTGTTTCACTTGTTTGTAATTTCGTCTGGTACATTCTTTAATTTTTCTTGTAAGTCTCATTTCCGCAGCTTGTATTTTACTTATTTCTTTCTTTTAATATCCACGACTCGCTTCCATACATAAACACTGGAAATGCCGTAGCTCTATAAAATTTCAATTTCGTTTCTTTCCTTGTTTTGTAGTTCAAAGTTGTTATATTTCAACATATCTACTGGAACTTACTATCATCACAAATAATGATATTACATGTACACATTATATTATTGAATCCAAACGTTGCGGCAAACTATTTTTTCCAGTAGACTTTATAATATGGCTTTCTATGCATGTGTTAAGGAAGGAATCATGTGGTTGTACAAAAATAAAGAAATATATGCACTACAACTATTATAAAGGAATTATAAGTGCTTATCAGCCAGTGAGGATATCGCAGCCATACACTACTCGTAATTTTGAACAGCTGGTAAATGCAATGCTTTGTTCCATAACTATTATATTTATTATTAAACCATATAGGCATAACGTAATTATGTTATACGGTTACAATATTAATGCCAAGTTAATATATGGTATTTTTAAGCAAAAGGTCATGTCATATGACAATTGATTACAAAAGAATGCATTGTTATTGTTATTTCAAAACTAAGAGAAATTTCTTAGGGAATTCTTAATAAATGGTATAAATAGTGGAGAATTGAAGTTAAAAACATTTAATGATCTTACAGAACAATTTTAAGCTTCAGTTAATTTATTTTAGACCCATTCAGAATAAAATAATGCAAATCAAATAACAATTACACTAAATAATATTATAAAATATAAATACAGATCTAGAGATATTCAATTTTCTACTAACATCCCCTGTAATGTTAACTATGACGAAAAACTGGAACTTCGTTTTAATTTAACACACAAATAACAAAATATCACTAGATACGTATTATATTTACGGAAATTGAAGAATGCACATTTCCTTCAGTGTTAAACGAAGAGGAAACTTTCAGTTTTATTCTGCGAACAAGCGTCTGTGCAATGTTGAACAAAGCTCAAAATTATCGTCTTGTATTTTATTATTATTATTATTATTATTATTATTATTATTATTATTATTATTATTATTATTATTATTATTATTATTATTATTATTATTATTATTATTATTATTATTATTATTATTATTATTATTATTATTATTATTATTATTATTATTATTATTATTATTATTATTATTATTATTATTATTATTATTATTATTATTATTATTATTATTATTATTATTATTATTATATAATATATAACATTTATTTTTTATAATAATATATAAATATATTATATATATATTATATATAATATATATATTATTATATATTATATATATTATATATTATATATATTATATATTATATATATTATATATATTATATATATTATATATATTATTATATATTATTATATATTATTATACAAAAAATAAATGTTATATATAATAATAATAATAATAATAATAATAATAATAATAATAATAATAATAATAATAATAATAATAATAATAATAATAATAATAATAATAATAATAATAATAATAATAATAATAATAATAATAATAATAATAATAATAATAATAATGACAACAATGACGCCGATGCCAACAATGACAACAATGGTACCAATGACACCAATGACAACAATGACGACAATCACGACAATGATGACAGTGACGACAATGGCAACAATGACGATAATGACGAAAATGACGATAATGACAATGACAATGAGAATAACAATGACAATGACCATGACAAGGACAAGAACAGGAACAAGAAAATAACAACAACAATAACAATAACAACAACAATAACACGCCGATGCCAGATAAAGTTGGCCACCTGGTATAAATGAAATGTTCAATACCTAATGTTCAAATATGCACCAGTATAAATAAAACTAATAGTTATACGTTACGCGTTCCTTACGTTTTTAAGAGTAGGTAAATATAAAAATATGAGAAGTACCGTAATATATTGTTGTTGCCTAAAGTATTCACAGCTGAATAGGATGCTGTTTCGAAATTGTTACTTGTTATTTAAAACAAATCAGCGTTATACACAATTAACATCTTACACCTTTACACAGAAGTACTAATGCATATAGCAGAGGAAGTATTGTATTCGAGCCAAAAATTCGATGTCGACGTTTCACCACAAATGTGTTCTGAGTCTCCCTGAACCCCCCAAAAAGCATTTAAGCCATCTCTCTCTCTCTCTCTCTCTCTCTCTCTGTATGTGTGTGTGTGTGTGTGTGTGTGTGTGTGTGTGTGTGTGTGTGTGTGTGTGTGTGTCTGAACAGCATAAATAAAAAACGGCAGGTTGGTTAAAAACCAAATTAAACCTTTAACTTTAATATCTTTTTGGGATGCGGCACGAACATTTTGAAGAAAATTCTTTTACTCTAAGCTATCCTTTTTGAAAATTTGGATTTTCTCAAAAATGACTCTAATGATTTTGATTAAAATGCGATATGTTCAAGATATTTTGTGGCAAATGAAATATATATTATGAATTTTCTGGCTTTAGCCCATGTAGTCCTGTTTATTCTTGATGACTTATGCATAACTGTAAACCGTAAGAGATAGACAAAATTTTACTGCACAAAAATGTATATCTCGTTAAAACACACAAATTTTATGTCCAAATGCATTTTTTGTGGAGTGAACTCTTCCGGAGATATTCGTTGTTATTTGTTTTGCAATGCTTATAATTTTCTCAAATATAAGGTCGTTATTCACTTTTTTATCTCTCGGTCTTCAAACAGAATGGAAGGTCTTCACGTATCAATGAATTTTAAAATTTAATACAAGAGTAGAGAAAGTCATGTGAGTGCAACACATGAGGATATTTTATTGCAGTGTGTGCTACCAAATCGTAGAGGTAACTTGGAAGAGGCTAACAATACTCTGCACATATGCCACTGTTGCAGGTTGTTGCAGAGTCATTGTTGGACTCATCTTCCTCTCCTAACTTCTCCCTCCGACTTTGAACCTCCCACCACATTGAAAAAAAAAAAAAAATAGGATGCAGTGATATAATAAGAGCGTCCGTCCCGAAGAGCAGTACAGTGCAGTCCAGGTCTGGCAGGCATTCCTCGTAGTACTGCTTCACTCTCTCGCTCTCCAGGTCACTTAGGTGAGTAAAGTAGGTCATAGCGGTACATACCTACATACGTACTCTTAAAGTAGGTTCTTCTTCTCGGCCTATCAAACATTCACTCATCAAAGTTCCTACTAAACTGCAACATTAACAGCTATTTTTATCACAACTTTTAACTGATATCACATTTGTAAAATGTAACTTGTTCTTCACTATAGGGCTTAGACCATTTAGCCTGTTTGACTTCCGGTACCTCGCCAGTCCATCTATTAATTGGTCTTCTTACACTTCTTTGGCCTCCTGATTGGTAGTTGAAGAGTAATATTGATAGTCTACTCGTATTTTCTTCCATTCATAAATTGAGTGTATCATTTTTGTTTATTTTCTTGTATTCTATCATTGGTTTAATTAACCTTTATGTTCTTCCATATTTCTTCATTTCTATAATGGTTCAGTAGGCTGATACCAGTTACACTTCTTAAAAACTTCGCTAGATTCTGTTTTTCTTTCTTGTTTCCTATTTAAGAACAAATTTTCACATTCATAAATAAAAAGAGAGTAGCCATTATTTTGTAACATTTCATTTGCGTGTCTTACAGTGTTTTATATTTTAGAGTTTGCCATATTGTTCTGCACATCCGCTAAAGTTATTAGTTTAAAATGTATTTTTGTTAATTATAACGTTGCAGTCCAAATAATTAAAAGGAAAAAAATATAAAATCATTTTGTTGTTTAACGACGCTGTCAATTGCTAGGATCACCTTAGTGTCACCGGTGTGTCGAAATTTTCTCCTTCAGGAGTTCTTTTACATGCCAGTAAATTCTCTAACATGGAGCTGTCGTTTTTAAGCACACTTAAAAGCCATTTGAACCCGTGACCTTGGGATCGGTAGGCCAGCGTCTAACCAACTGAGCCACCCAGACCGACAAATTAAAATGAGATACTTGTTGTATTATCCTACTAATTTAGTTTCGCATATTGCATGATTTTTTCGTTAAAATGCCATTGTTTTTGTCTAATTAGGCGATATCCATAAGTTATATCATCGATTCATGTTTGTAAGAGAAAAAGTGCTCTCTGTAACTAGGATAACTTGATAATTTGGTGATCGGCAAACAACATAGTGTTTACAAGCACATTATTTATGTTCAGTCCTATAGTGTAACCTATTCACCGTTTTTCTAAGGCTGCGTCTATGTAGGTGTATATTAAATCAACGCCGGTGACAGCGGACAACCTTGTCTTACACCTAGATTGGTTTCCATTATATCACTAGTTTTATTCCCAAACTCAATTGTTACTTTGCGTTCTTGTATATACTTTCAATTGAACGTATCGAGATCTTGCATATCATAAATAACTGCTGCACGTGTTCTATTAATAGACCTGTTTAATAACAACAATTTAATTTTTGAACCAACAATGCATTATTCTCCACTTCTCCTGTTAACAGAAACTAATATTTCTAGTGATCTACCAAAGTTCTTCTTTTATTTGGTTGATAGTCCATTATCTGCACGAGTAATCTATGTTTTGAGTCAACATAACCTTTTAATTTTAATTTCACCGTCCATCTTTTCGATAATTGAAAATATATTCGTTACATTTTGTAATTTATTTTTACTTTCTCTATTACGTATAGTAAGTAGGGGAAGCATATTATTTTATATCTCTTGAGACTTCCAGAACACCCCCCCCCCTCACCGTATAAAACATTTTTAGAAAAAGGTCCGTGTGTCTGTATGTGTGAACAGCATAAGTGAAAAACAAAAACTGAGTAAAAACCAAACTTGATATTTAAGTTTAACATATTTTAAATACGCGACACCAAGATAGTTTAGAAAATTGCTGTACCCTAAATTAACCTTTGCATGGAAAATTTTACGAACATTTTTATTTTCTCAAACATGGCTCTAACGATTTTGCTTCAAATGTCATATGTTTAAGATAGTTTTATGGCAAATGAGATGTATATTTTAAATTATTTCATTATACCGAAGTAGACCTGTTTGCCCTTGATGACATTTGCATAAATGGTAAACCGTAAGAGATAGACCAAATCTTACTATAGAAAAAACGTAGATCTCGTTAAAAACCACAAATTATGCCCAAAAGTAGTTTTTTTTTTTTTTTTTTTTTTTTTTTTTGGGTAGAGTAAACCATTTCGGACATACTCCTTTTTATTTGTGTGAATCTTGCAATACTTTTTTAACTTTTCTCAAATGGAATATCCTTGTATTCCCATATTCCACTTGCACCTGCAAACAAATATGCAATAGCATAATTTCTGCAAATGTTTATCTCGACTACCATGGAGAAGATATAGGAATAAGTGTTTGTAAGAATGGTACAAGATAGACAAAGTAATGTGAGTGCGACACATAATGCTTTTTTTATATTCGCTCTAATTTACATTGTTTTTGTTTTCCTTAATGTCAATGATTTGAATCTAGTATAACCATTCTACGCATTAGTCAAACATTGCAGAAATTCACTGGAGCTTCTTTTCTACTTTTCATCCCTTAAGTTATAATTAACGAGTCGGCAGCGCACCTGCCTCTGGTGCGGAGGACCCGGGTTCGATCCTCGGTACCGGCATGGGATTTTTTCCCTGCTATGAGGTCTGGTACGGGGTGCACTCAGCCTAGCTAGGTCCCTGAGGGACCAATTGAGGAGCTCTCCTGATAGAAAAGTAGCGTCCCTAAGAAGTCAAGTAGTCGCCTTACGGTCGGGGGAGTCGGCGTGCTGATCCCGTCACACCAACCTTCACTCTTCCGTGGCCTTGGCTGCGGCTGGAGTAGGCAGCGGCCGGGCGAATGAGGGTAACTTCTGCATAGAGGAAACGCCCTAGGGATTATTAAGTTGTAATTGTCTGCAAATGGCTTGGAATTTATTAACTTTCAACGCAATGTCTCTGTAAAATATACAATAAAATCATTCTATATATGTACGACTGTTGTAAAGTGTTCATAATTGTTTAATATATGATATATAGCAGAATTCTATATTTTAAAGACCAAAAACCTTTGTTTTATCTGCAGATATATTTAAATTCTATAGTATTACAATTTAGCTTAAAATAATATATATGATTTTTGTGATTTATGTTTTGTCTTTGGATAATTTATTGATCCTTAAATATCATGTACTTACGTTGAAACCTACCCAGAATATGGAAACAAATTTCAACGTGCTGTCTTGTAGGAAACATCGAGTAGTACTTATTTATGGTGGAAACAGATAAAAAACTCTGCAGTTCTAAATAATTTTGAGAAGTTATATATTTATACTGCTTTATTTGTATACCTATCTTTAGATTTAATGTAACAAATTATATTGTTTTACGTAAATACGCACAAATATCCATAACACGTTTACTCGTTTCATTCATAATTAATCGTTACATATTTAACTAATTACTGGTATGTCTGTAGGTCAAATTGGACGGTGAATGTGATAACATAATGGATAACATAACCCTAGCAATGCTAATCCTTATTACATAACTGTAACAAAATTTGTCATGTTTATAAAGGTCATATTTAACATTGTTCAACTATTTCTTTTTTACTTGAATCACATTATACCGACGGGTGGTATAGTGACCATCTTGACATTTCATTGTTTCTCAAAAAGACCAACTTTGAAATAATTACGCAATTCAAAAATATAAATGGTGTTTGGCAATAACAATTAATTGCATGCCTTTCATCAAAAAATTAAAATATATAATTAAAGAATTAAAGAAGGTAGACATAAAGTATCTCCCCTTTTTTGTATTGTTAGAGATGATGCTCGAATGAACCCGGGGACCATAGAGTTTAGTAATTTAAGGATATATATATATAGTTCAACCATGTATTGTGCACGCGATATAATCAGTTGTTCTTGAACCCACAATGCTGACCTTGAACACGAAAGTTTCATCTCGTAGCGTTTGGTCTTACCTGTTGGGTTGTCAAAACACAATAAAGGTAACAATGGGGAACACAAAGACAAGAAAATTTTAAAATGCATACTTTTATTGTAATATATAGTTCATTGTATGCAATTTCTCCAATAATGAATGACATTTAAGTTCACTCAATATGTACGCTTCTCGTTCAAGTATCATACATTAGCCGTTCCTAACAAACTGAGAATTTTAGTTATAACGTCATTTTCAGCATTTATTTATGTTAGTAGTTACAATTATTCTGGTCTCTCTCTCTCTCTCTCTCTCTCTCTCTCTCTCTCTCTCTCTCTCTTTCTCAGTTTTCATGGAAGTGAAACTTAGCGACTTGGATTTGTATTAGAAAGTATTTCATTTTTATCAATTTGGCAAGACTTTGGTTTTTTTTTCGTGTTTTAAATTCCTACATGCTATACTTCTTAAAAAATACGTATATCAAGTAATAAGTATTACTTCCTCCTGTCGTTTATTTTCAACGGTACTCATCACTTTATTCAGATTAACAATAATTTATTTTACAGTTAGAGTGCATTTTGACTGCAAAGTGCTGCAGCTTCTTGAAAACTGAAACAAAAATATTAAGAGAGATATAACACTATGGCAACATGAGTAATGTTCATTAGAAGTAGAAAAGTAAAAAAATATTTTAGAACCGAATTTTCAAATGACTGATCTGCTTGTAGACTGTAGCATAAAAATACAGACGATCACAAATATGCAGAGATCAGTTCAAATTGAGTTAGTAATTTCTGAAAGCATTCCCTATGTTCCAATAATTTTATTTTCCTTTTGAAATATATATATATATATCGGTATAGGATACCGAATACTGAAGTTTTGGAAAGTTAGCAAAGATGTAATTTTCCCACAAAATGTCTCAAACACTATACTACAATCAGGATTCAATTGCGGCATTGCCTTTCTGAGCATTTGAATGCCCAATAATAAACGTTTAGGTTCTCAGGTTGAGCATGTGCTATCTCTACTTCATGCTGACAGTAAGTATAGGATGTATGTGCTATATTGTATTGTTCAATTCTCATCGTACCTCAAGAAAACATGCAATAAAGCAATTTCTGGAAACGTTTATTTCTATTTATATTAATTAGATAGAAGAACAAGATTTGCAAGAATACTTTGTACAAGAGAGAGTAGAGAAAGTCACGTGATTGCTACATATCCAAACTTTTGTTTCCTTTTTCAACGTCCCATTCAATATTCTCTCACGCATTAATGCTAAATGAATTATTTAATACAATATTCATGCACTCTTTCCAGAAATGGCTGCTGTTCAAGACTTTTCCGTTGTGGCGCTGTTCGTTGCGTTGTGTTTCGCCTGCACGCAATGTGCTCAAACACGTGAGTATAATATCAAATTTACTATCAAATTATCTCTAGGGTTCTTCCTATTCTTAGCTTGGTAGCGAGTGCTGACAATTCTTTTCAAAAGTCAATATTTATATCTACTACTTCTCCTTGCTAATATGTATTTATGAATAAATTAAAATCTAGCTGTCCTTGGGGCCAAAAATTGTACCAATATAGCAGAATCTAATAAATATGGTAATACACAGCAAATATTGCAACAAGAAGCGAACGTAATTTGGAGGATTAACAAAAATGAGCACATAAAAACCATTTTAACCTAAAAGTAACATCATTCTTTCCCTCATTATATTTTAATATATTAAAATTATACATATTTTGGTGTAGCATTTATAAAAGATGCTAATCTCTATTGCTCCGTTGTAATTTCGGCGTGTACTACAGCATTTACAAAACATGCTAAACTGTTGTGAAATGAAGCACTTAAGAAAGAAGAGGAAACTGTTGATTAATTGCTTTCTTATCATAGATTTCAATAATTGTTCTATGTATGAACTATAAAACAACGGATAGTTTCCAAAACTTTTTCTACTAAAATGACACGTGTTCAGAGACTAAATTCGTGTAATGTTTGAGTCATTCTTGTACATAAAATCACGCCTACGTTCTTGCAGCTGATATTCATGCAGTCTTTAAATGCTTCTTGCATTTACAAAAATATAGCGTCTGCGAAACGCGTAGTGCACGGTACTATCGAGTCCCGTAATACGCAACACATGAAGTAGGAAATGAACCATTAGGTACATTTGGATTTTCTCATCACTGCTCTTGTGTACTTTTCTTGAAGCGATAACTGTAAAGCCGGGCAACAGCATTTCACCAAATATATCATGACAACCCGTAATAACATTGCCAGGTTTCACTGCAAACATTTTTAAGATTAACGTTAAAGTGTGTTTGTTTTTTTACAAGGCATTATGGAAAGAAAAGAAAAAAGAAGAAAAAAAAACGATTCCAATTAAAGAAAGGTACAAGAGCTTGAAACTTTGAAGTAATAACAAACAATATCTCGGAAATTGTGAACTCCACAAAGAAAATGAACATAAATTTAATTGTGTGTTAACCAAATCTATATTTTTTTATAGTAGGGTTTGGTCTACCTCTTACGGTTTACCAGTTAACAAAAGTTATCAAAAGTAAACAGGACTACATGGGCTATAGCCAGAAAGTTCAAGATATCAATTTCATTTTCCATAAAAATATCTTAAGCATATACGATTTTAATCAAAATTCTTACAGCCATTTATGAACAAATTAATATTTTGGAAAAATGTTTCAAGTAAAGGGTAATTTATGGTGGAAGGATTTTCTTCAAAATCTTCGTATCGCATTCTTGAAAGATATTAAATTAAATATCAACTTTGGTTTTTAACAACTTTTTGCTTTTGAGTTATGTGTTCAGAGACACACACAGACACACACACACGCGCGCGCGCTCGGAGAGACTTTTTCTTAAAATGTATCTTTTTCCTCTGATTCAGGGGAGTAAAAACAGGTATATTTATGGTGAAATCTGGACATCGAATTTTTGGATCGAATACAATACTTCTCTTATTTACTATGTGTAGTAGAGGAGGTAAAAATAAAATCCATATACAAGGCATGGGGTAGATTTTAAATATTATTTGCACTCAATTATCTGTACTTACTTTATTTCTCTCTTCAGTACATTCACACCATTTTGTCTGAAGGTTAGTATAAGAGTGGAAGGTGATATTGTATGGTTATGGCGGTGAATACCTACAGAGTATGTTACTTGTAGGTATTCGTAGCACGATGTACAGACCGGATATCCCAGCACTATGACACATTAACGGTTCCATAACTCCTACTAGCATTGCCTGCTCAATGTCACTGTGCACTAATAAAACAGTCCTTATTCTTATGGACACACATTGTGCAATACTCAATAACAAAGATTCTATTCTTCTTCCAGCTGTATGTGTGTCTGTGAACAGCAGAACTCAAAAACCAATAGCCAGTTAATAACTGAAGTTGGTATTTAACGTTGAAATATTTCAAGGATGCGACACGAAGAATTTGAACACAACTCCTCCACCTTAAACTACCCTTTACATGGAACATTTTTCGAAAATTTTGGTTTTCTCGAAAATGGCTCTAACGATTTTGATTACGTTTAAGAAATTTGTATGAAAAATGAAATTTATATTTTGAATTTTCTGGGTATACCCCACGTACTCCTGTTTACTCTTGATGACGTTTCCATAGGTAACTAGTAAACCGCAAGAGATGGACTAGAAATGTAGATCTCGTTAAAGTACACATGTTATGTCTAAATGCATTTTTTTGTGGAATGAACTATTTCAGAGGTTTTCCTTCTTATTTGTGTGAGTTTTGCAATACTTACTCTTTTCTCAAATGGAAGCTCGTTATTCACTTTTTTATCTCATAGCCGTGCAAAGACAAAGGAATTTTGAAGCCTTCATACAGCGACCAGCTTTAAAAGATTTGACTATCGCTCAAAGCCTAGTATATCCCCATATTCCCCTTGCACCTACAATAAAATGAGCAATAAGATAATTTCTGCAAGTGTTTATCTCGACTATCATGAAGAAGATATAGGAATAACAGATTGCAAGAATAGTTAATACAAGAGTAGAGAAAGTGATGTGAGTGTAACACATCAGATTTTTTAATTTGGATACTATAATTCAAATCTTTATTGATAGTGAAATTTAGTGGGTACTATATATTTTCTGTGTGTTTTTAAAACTTCCCATAAAACTCTATTTTTACTGCCTGTTTTACAATTTTGGATTGCTTAAAATGTTAATTTATTTCACTATTTAAACGCCAGAATCCGCAGTTCTGCTCGCGTTAATGGACTATATGCGCAGATTCTTTTGTTTCCTCTCCTTCTTAGCTCGCTCTCGCTCCCTCTCTGTCTCTCTTTACATTTTTCTCTACTCTCAATCTTCTCTCCATATCTTTCCTCTTTCTATCTCACTGTTTTCTGCCTCTTTCTGCCCGTGCACTTTTCCTGTTACTCTCTGC
The DNA here is from genome assembly GCA_030765045.1 of Tenodera sinensis. Classification (NCBI taxonomy): domain Eukaryota; kingdom Metazoa; phylum Arthropoda; class Insecta; order Mantodea; family Mantidae; genus Tenodera; species Tenodera sinensis. The sequence continues at coordinate 156,412,216 of CM060963.1, forward strand.
CTCCCTCCGACATCCTCCTTACCCGTATCTTCTATTTCTGCGCGAATCTTGCAGTCAATATGAGGTTTATTAGTAAATTAATACGAGCTGCTTATAAATATAAAAGTTTTGGATGATGAAATACAGTGGAACCTCGATAGTTCAAACGTTTATGATTAAAACGTATTTAATTTGAAGACTTTTCTTGGTACCTGGAACTTTGTATTGAAGCTATGTAAAAAACTTAATTCTAATTCGAATTTCATTTTGCTTAATTGTAAGCTTTTGTTCAGAAATTTCAGTCGAAAATTAATAAAACGTGGAAATTTAATATAACTTCGTCCATGTGTTTCTGCAAAAGAGGTCATCGCTTCGGGGTTATTTGTTTCGTCGAAATGCTATTTGGGAGCGTTATAGCTTTTCTAGCAGCCGGCCTTGAGCTTCTATACCTGCTCCCACATCCCCTTGTTTAAAACACGTGCACCTTTAGTTGTCGCTTGATCTTCCTACTGTTCAGTGTGTTGCAAATCAACGCCACTATGTCTCTTGGTAAATCTCCTATCCAATACAAGACTAATTTTTGTGGAAAAAGTCACCGTCATTCGAAATGTTGAAAAGGGTGTGAGAAAAAATCTGAAACCGAGAAAATATGGGATACACTTCGTCAGTTTATCTGAAGAGTAACATAAGAGAACATTTTAAGTACTTCCTCGAGTGAAAGTGGAAAGAGTTGAAAAAGTGTGAGATAGCTGGAAAATCCTGATGGATGTATGTACGTATATTGCTAAACTGTCAATTTTAGATGTGACTTTTGTATTCGAATTTTTGGATATTTTTAACTTTTTTGCTGTCCCTTGATCTTCGAGTTATCCAAGTTGCATTGTACAGGCTGGAAGTAAAATCTAAAGACCGCGATGTATGCGCATAAAACCTTCACCTTGTGCACACTTTCTAAGTTTCTTCGGTCAAGGTCAGAGGAAATTGCACTAAGACACCATGAAGTGAAACTGCAAATGGAAGATAATGAGAACGCTGGATACAGAGGAAGAATAGGGGAAACTGAGAAATAACCAGTGAAGTTTGAACACGGGACCTACAACAGATTTTTTAACCAATATTATCGATTTCTGTATTTGTGCAAAAATGAACGTTTTATAATATATGTAAACATTTAAATGTGTTTTATGATGTTTTAAGGGTTAGACAATTTTAGCGTTTTACACCAGGTATTAATGTTTTGAATATAAAATCTTAAGTTTTGTGAAAACGACATTTTTCGACATGAAAAATAACCCATGCAGTATAGTTTTCTTTACTTTTTCATGAAACTTGGCACAATTATTCCACAGTACTCTCTAAACAAATCGTAGAATACATTTTGGGCTATAATGTAAAACTTGTGCATAGTGGTGCTATTAATCCAAATATTTTTACTTATATTTACAAGCATTATTGATAATAATTAATATTTTGTTATTCAAAGCACAAAATGAAAAAAAAAAAAAAAAAGAATAATGCGTCTATTACTTTTTCTTTTGCAGCGTATTTTATCCATCCGTGTCACAGAAGCGACCCAGAAGTGAACCAATGTCTGGTTGAATCGGCCAATCATCTCTCCAGGAACTTTAAAAGAGGTCAGTGACTTTCAAGTTTATTTAGCTACTTTTATTATACATACTTGGTTTTAGTGCTTTTCTTGATACACTCTGACAAAAATAGCATATAATGGATAAGCCAGCGATGTCAACCCAAGCGCAGTTTCGTGACCTTGGCAGTACTTGTGGGCATGAACGCTACGAGAGAGACTGTGGTATACACACAGGTAGTGGCGCTGTTAAGCAAAACACAGTAAAGCACAAAGGGTATTCAAAGTTTGAAGGGAAAATGAAGTCCAATGTTTTTATTATTGTATTTCTTCTTATTCGGTTTAAAATTATTTATTTACATAGATTTTATGATCATAATATTTTAATATGAACTTCAATAATAATGCAATTATTCAAAAAGGAATCATTCAAACCACAAAAGACAAGGAACTTTTAACCTTGCAATTCAAAAGGATACAAACAGCTCCTTAACATAAAATAAAAATAGTTAATATCTCTACTTATAGTCACACTTTGAAGCTAATTAATTGTTTATTATGCCAATTTGGTGCTCTGCCACCGACATCTTAATGTGGTGAAACATCAATTACAGAAACAGGTCTGAAGGCAGACATAAGATTACCTTCAGACAATTTTACTCTTAGAGGACACTTCGTCAGGTTCATTAAAGAAATAACTGTTTGCACGTGTATGTACTGCCAAACATAGGTACATATAATTGTGCAGCAAATTTAAAAAATTCTGGGTATGTCTGTGGATCAAGAGATTCACAAAATTTTACTATATTATTGTCACTATATTCCTGTTTTAGATCTGAATCGCAGCATAAATCAGGAAGTTCTTGTTGACTTCAACTGGAACATTCTCGGGTTCAATAGATTGGGGCAAGAAAAAAGAGATCCAGTTTAGTTTTGAGAGCTTCCCAATCTGAAAAGGTTCAACAAACTTCTCTAAGAGTGCATTCAATATGTCTCAATATTTATTAATTTCTGTGCTTATGTTAAGGGACTGTAAATGTGGAAGTAGCTTCACTTTTTCCATGGTATGTACGTTGTACAGCCCTGATTAACCCCGTCCCAAGCAGGTGCTGCTGTTATGGGCCTGCTAAGCTGCGCAGCGCGCGCATGCGCTCAAGCACACCTACCCTTTCATATCACTCAATTATACCTAACCGATGAGATCAGACCTTTCACTTTCCCCGTACTTCTTGATGGAGCTATTGTAGATATTCCACCAATATATGGTATATAACAGGCATGTCAAACAGCACTCGCCAAGTGTGAAAAAATTCCCCTATTTTCCCTCCCTTCAAATCGGTAAACGAGAAAAACAAAGCGAAAACCGGTTCTACTAGCGCGTGCTACTGCAGTTAAGGAGGGGTGGACTCCTCTCTTCACACCCTCGGAGTGATGTTTGACATGCCTGGTATATAAGAAATCGATACATACAAATCTTCGAATCCTCAAGGATTCGGCGCAGATTTTTAAGACAATCATCCACTCTAAACTGCCTTTCATATGTGAAAACTTTCATTAGTCATTTTCATTATAAATTTATTTTAACTTTTATTAAACGCGTTTAAGATATTTGTATTGTCAGTAAAATGTATGCGTGAAGTACTCTGTGAACCACACTTATATGACTATATGTTATATAATTATAGCTAAGAAAACTTAAGAAATAGTGAGTGTGTCATCTAGCGGACATGCTTGAAAACTTGCAGTTTCTTTGTTTCCACTCTAAGAGCATATAACTACAAATAAACATCTGTAACTACGCACTTCTAATTTTGATATAATATCTGACCGAAAATATATCTTGAAATTACTCAGTTGATAGGTATCTCATTTGTTAATATTATCTATTTCCATGATATTTCTTCTGACCTTTTTAACTCTTAGATACATTTTTTTTGCAATGCTAAAGTCATCATTTGTTTGGTTTCTCGCGATATGGTGGGACGAGTACCAATTTCAAGGTCAGCATATTAGTGAACTGCTTTTGAGAGACTTTAATATCACTTCATTGTCTTGTAACTTCGAGCCTGTTCTTTAAATGAGACCTAGCGTATGTAATATCACAAGATTCGCAAAAATCTGCTCAGCCATTCCTGAGCGAAAATATAATGTGGAAATAAACACTAAAAATATTCATGTCACCACATGATGCATTTCAAATTGGAAAATTACGTGAACAAATTTGCCTACAATGGTATATTTTTTCTTGGCAGGTATACCTGAGCTGGGAATCACAGAACCTGAACCTATTTTGATAGACGAGATATCCGTCGCTCTTGGAAGCGGTCCTGATGGTTATAGAGCCACTTTCTACGACATAGAAGCTTACGGCGTCAGCAACCTTACAGTAACAGGCGTCAGGTGAGTGAGTGAGTACCACTGCAACTAGTTGCAACACTTACTTCCAGAGCGCATCACTAAGCTCGCTTGTTAATCTCGTTGGCTCTGCAAGTACCGACTTGCACACGGCATAGTTAGCGGACAGCTCAGTAGAGGCGGTAGCGTCTAACTATACAAATATGGAGGAACAAACAGAAGGTAACGTACAAGTTGGAATGGAAGTACTCAATATAACGTGATTTTATTAATTATTTTGTTGTTTAACGGCGCTGTCAATTGCCAGGATCATATCAGTGTTGCCGTTGTGCCGGAATATCGTCCCGCAAGAGTTATATTATTGGAATAATGTTTAGTTCTAGTCGACAACTTAATAGAAACACAATAATAACATATTATCTGCAGGTGCAGTGAAGTTTAATTTTCAATGTTTTGCCCGTGAATGTAGAATGATTGCCGAAATATTCTTTTCAAAGCTTTGAGGTGAGCCGATGTCTGCCAGATGCACTGAACAGCAAGGGAAGCACATGACTGTACTTTGTTCAGAGTCTTGAGACAGTGGAAGGGGGAGATACAAGTTTCGTCTATCTCAAAAGACTATGAACAAAGTATAATTTAATTCTCATACCATCGTGCAAATCGCCTGAGAATTAGGTCTCACAGAAGTTGGGTATTTACTTTTGTGAAAGGTAGTACATACGTTACATTGTTTTCTCTGGGAAAAAATGTAAGACATCGAGTGATATTTGTTTAAGGTATTCCACGAATTAATTAATAACTAAGTTATTTAATGGTGTTTAATATTAATAGTTATTTAAATGTAAGCAACTTACAAAACGTTCATACATTTTAATTAAGAGTAATTTTCACAGTTGGCACTACAGCTTATCCACTAGGCAGTGAGAACAATAACAATGACAACAATAATTAGCCCCGAGAAATGAGAAATGAGACAAATGATGAAACAAATGAACGAAATTGCATTAGTAGGCTATTCATTAAAGGTAGACCTGCTATATTTAAAGTTACAGTTTGTTTGACTTCGCCTCTTCAATTAAAATATCAATAGCCTCACTAGAATATTGGTCATATCTTTTGTCTGCCATTTTTGAATGGCCCTAATTATTTTTGCTGCACATGGATACTTCATATGTTCAGTAACATAAGAAAAGGAGAAGGCGATATAATCAAAGCGATGATACCACGACCAAAAGAGAGTCCGGGTAACTTAAAGCGCCATGGACCTCAAGCTCATTTGAACATCATTTAGTTCATTCACCGTCTTATAAGTTGGAGGACGTTAATAAAAGAATGACAATCCGGCAGGAGCGGAATAGTTGATAGAGAACAATACAAAAGATATGAATAAATCTAGAGAAAGAGTATACATATCCACAAAAAGTATTACATAATCTTCTCAGCAGCATTTTATAAATGACAATATGAAATATGAAAATAAATTAAAATAATGTAACATTTTCTCCATAACTCACTAATAAATTAACATATTGTGTATTTTAGCATCCTGTGTAGTATTAACATCTTGGTGGACAAAAACGTCCAAACAAACTGTTAGAAATATGAGGTTTAATGAACCTAAATAATAGTTTGTAAAGCAGGAGTTCTTGGGTTACTATGTATTAGCAAACGTATGCACAAGGTTTCGAAAACGAAACCTTTGGTTTATTATTATACGTACATGCTAACATCAGTTATTTGTGCAAATGGTACACCGATTCCGGTTGTGTGGTAGTAACATTGGTGATGTAGGTACGTATTGTGTTTAGGTCGGACCTGGACACTCTACAGTTCCAGATAAGCTTCTACATTCCCAAAATTACTGCGCGTGCGCACTACAAGAGTTCAGGTGTTCTCATTATGGTGCAGTCCTCAGGTGGTGGTGATTATTGGGGCGAATACGGTAAGTGATTAAGCTTAGTTAGTGTTTCATTATGTCATGAAAAAACAAAAGTGAATTTGTTTGTCCCCTATGATTAGTTTTACCGTATATCCGAGCGCTATGAAACTTGACAAATCTGAATGTTTTTTCACGGCGAAGGTTTTTATGCTATCCATTTTACTATTGAACATATTTTGTACAGATGATTTTCTCTACTCACTTTTACTTTACATAACACGTTCACAAGACCTGTACTTGCCCTTCAATTTTCTGTGATTGAAATAGTATTGCAACGTATTACATTCACACGTTTTCTCTACTCACTTTTCTTTTACAAAACATATCCACATTTCTTTCCCTACTCCAACTTCTACAAACAACACATATAGTTTTGTGTATGATTGAAATACAAATGTAAGGTATTACATTCACGTGACTTGAATAACACAATTTTACTTTTACGCAACACATTCACATGTATTTCTCTTCTCACTCTTCCACAAACAATTCATAGACTTTTCTATACTGTCGAAATAGAAATGCAACGTATTGCATTCACATGGGTTTCTTTACTCACTCTTATTTTACGTAACACATTCGCATGTGCTTCTCTGCTTGTCCTTAAAAACATTTCATTAACATTTCTGTGACTGAAATAGAAATGCAACCTCTTACATTCACACGGTTTTCTCTACCCACTTTTCGTTTCAGTAATACATTCACGTGTATTTCTCTTCTCACTCTTGTACAAACAATTCATACACTGTTCTATATTATTTAAATAGAAATACAACGTGTCACATTCACGTGGTATGCTCTATTCGTTTTTCTTCCTATGGTATTTGTGGTTGTTCAACAGTGCTTTTGCATAGCGTCTTCCTAGCGTTTTTATTTATTTAGTTTATTTTTTATTCCTTACAGTATCCTAAAAGTTTTAATTAACTTTAATTAAGTGTGATAAGTAATACTTTTAAATATCTCCAAAGATTCACAAAGGTATTGACCAGGTGCCACCCAAGTCCGAACGTTTTTGGGATAAATCGTAAAACCGTGGGCAGCCCTGCGTATTTCAGCAAGTAAATTATATTTTTCAAACTAAAGCTTAAATAAATTTTCCGTCTTTGTTTAATATAAATGCATTTGTACTTTCCGTGCAACAGTAAGCAGAGGAATGCTTGTTGTATTCCATTCAAAGATTCAATATTGCTAGGTTCATAACAGCTTAACTGCTAACAATGGTTAAGGTTATCATATTTTAGTAATCCATCCTTCTAATCTTTTCATGTTTAGTGTTATCTAGTTCTAAACATTAAGTAAATCTTCCAGAAAATCCAATTTGTATCTTACTAATTAATCTAAAAGTATAAGTTAAAAATCTTACATAAGAATTGATAAAAAACATTTAAAATGTAATTATTGGATATTTTGGAGAAAATACATTAACTTATAAGGGTGTGAGACTATATTGTTCCAAGGAATTTTGTCTAAAATATAACATATTTGAAATTTTAATGTGGAAAAATTAAGTGTAGATATAACTTGATCCATAACGCCCACCGTAAAAGCTTCAAATCTTACATACCTTGAAGGTATTCATATTAGCCTGTGAAGTTCTCTACATATCAACTGAATTTTGCACAATTTTTGTAAGCGGTGAATGGTAAGAGGAAAACTCCATAGAAAAAATATTACACCCCATTAAAATAGGTACACAATTTGCTTGGAATGATTTCATATCGTTAGCAGTTTTCGAAATATTCCATATCGCTTGCTTGTACCTTCATGGCGTAGGATGAATATACTAGAAATTTGTGGATTTTTTCCTTCACAGATAGTTCGTTTACACTAAACATTTAATTTTATTTGTGTTCCCTATTTTCTGTATGTACCTAAGTACGCATTGTTTAGTCAAAATCATTCATAGGTCAAACTATAAGATAATTAATATAAGTGAAAATTAGTAGACTTTTTAATACTATAATCCATAACGGAGATATGTAAATTTATCATGGGTAGAAAAAGTCGTGTGAATGTTCACATCACATTTGAATACCTACTTTATAAATTAAATTAATTATAAGTATATTCAAATTTAAATAAACAATAAAACAGCTGATGATCCTTAATGAATTTCCAAAAACAATTGACACATCCCCGTAATGTATAAATGTTCAGTAGCACTGTAAATAATAGTTTACATTAGAAGTATGCAGTAAATGACAGTATTTTTATAATTGTATTTAGTTTCATTTCTGCTGAATTACTAAGTTCAGTTACATAAAAAAAGAAAGAAAAACAACTTGGTATTCAAAATAAGCTCTTTGTGGATAACATTAATGTTCTTATGTATACATGTTTTACTCCTTAGGTTCACTTCAATCACAATGCGCCGAACTATACAGGTATTAAGGGAACCTGGGACTGAAAAAGGACCAGAAATTATCAAATTAACGATTTTTAGGTTTATGCTCCCGAAACCTACAGTCATCGGTTGGCAGTGAAACTTTTTGGATATCACCATTCTTAAAGGCCTAGCGCAGGCTTTAAGTGCCATATGCGCCTACTTTTAGACGCCCCTTCTCTGCTTACATTTTAGGCACTAGGCCAAAAGGCCTAAAAACAACCAAACTCAGCGGAAAGAGGTGATTAAGTGGCATCTCGTCGCAAAGGGAAAGTTATGGATCTGACAAAAGAGAATAATTACTGGACAAAAGAGGGAAGATGTGACAAATATGATCATAATGTATGTGTGTAGAAAAATTGGTTTTCTCGAGTTTACATTTTTAATGCACTATCTGGTCCATGCACATTAAATTTTGTGCTATGGTCCTAGAATTTTTCCATATGTGCTTGATTTATGTGACTTCAACTTCAGTCTTTGGTTTAAAAAATCTGAAAATTAGTTTAGCTTTAAAAATTAAATACACAGAAAAGTTTGAAAAATATTTTGAATGTTCATCAAAGCAAAGAAATTAATTACTTTAAAAGAAATTGATTTTTCTTCCTGTCAGACACTGATCGTGTTTGCTGGGCAATTAAAGTTTATGAAATAATAAAACCGTTGTGATACTTTAGTTTTTAATGCGTGTGGAAATTTTGAATACTAAGGTATTTTCTCATTGTGAATAAATTGAACAGTTAGTTCCCTCAAAACTATTGTGATTGAACTGAGTGTAATAGTTTATAATGTAAACACCCTTAAGTGTACAAAGTGTTAATTTAAGACCCATAAAAATATAAAAAATTCAAATTTCAGTTGCAGTGTTCCTTAAGCTGGTAGTTGTACTACATCTCATCAGAGACAATTATTAATTTCTCGTAGATTGAAGTGGTTTGATTGTTAAGAAGATTTTGACTTTGATTACAACAATGATCTGTGTATGTTAACAGAGGGCGTGAAGGCTAAAATGTACTTCAGAGGCAAGTCTCACACCGTCAAGGGTCGCTCCTTCATGAGCATAGAGGAACTCAAACTGGACTTCGCTGTGAAGGAAATCACCATGGGCATCGAGAATCTCAAACATGGAAACTCTGTTTTACGTAAGTATCATATACCTACTTCAGGCATTGACTTGGTAAATGTTGTTTGAACGCATTAGTCTTACAAAAGTTCGGCACCTAACGCTACAGGGCAGTATACCGTGTGAATCCCCTCATGCTGCGGACTGGTAGCTAGCCAATCCTGCATTTTCCAGACGGTGCGAAATGTGGGTTCTGACACCAGTATCTGATTAGGGCTACGGTGGCGCTCGCTGTTAATAATCTCTACAAGAGCAACGGTTAATATACTGGAAAATCATGCTGAAGGTCAGATGCCTTCGAATAATTGAGATTTTTATTCATTTTTGCTTATGCTTCGCGAACGTTCTAGAAAATTATGTATTCTTTCTGAAAGTGGATTTGTCTATAAATACGAAGTGCCATTTGTTTGTGCTCTCTGTGCACTACTTCTGGAACCAGAGATGTCCACAACGATTATAATATAGGCTTGCAAACGTACCTTTTCTGTACGTACTGCACTTTGTAAACTCTCAGAACAATTAATTGGCTTTATTTTGTGTGAAAGAATAGCTCTAAATATTATTAAATTATTATTTAAACATTAATATGCACGTATTCATTAAAGTATATTATAATAAGTGACAATTCACATAAAATAAACTAATTAAATGAAACGAGAGTTCTATGCCAAACTATTAGTTCTTGTTAAATTTACTAAACATGCAAGGTACCTTCAAGTGGCAGTTTTTGAACCTGGGACCTTCATAATTGAAGGTCAACGGGCACACTGTTACGCTACTTCACGCATAGGGTATAAATATATATTCCTGAATCAGCTGTTTGTGTGCACTATTTTTCACAAAAGTAAATACCCACCTTCAGCTAAACCTGCGCGAAGGGTCACCTAAACCTCAGGCGCGCTTGCATAGAAATAAATTAGTCATGTGCTTCCCTTGCTGTCCAAAGGACCTGTCAGCCATGTCTCCTCTTAGCTCACTCACCTCACAGTTTTAAAAAGTAATATTTCAGCAATCCTTCTACATTAGCGGCAAACGTTGCAAATTTAACTTCAGTGCATGTGCAGAAAAGGTGTTCTTATGGTGTTTTATTAAATTGTGGACTAGAACTAAAATTATTCCAGTATTGGGTGCTAGACTCAGAAAGGTGAGGTTAATCAACGAGACTACGTTTATGTGTTGCCTATAGCGCTACTGGCTAAGGCATTTTCGTTCTAAATTACAGTGGTGGGCTAATGTTACTTCGAATCCCACTCAATATTCTTTTTTATTTCCGTTTTCCTTGTTTCTTTCTTAACGGGAACGTCATTATCTATATAACCAGTGTGAAGTATAACATTATACAAACTAATGAAATCTATTTCTTTACATATTTTTATTCCGCATAGCGTTGTAACTTTCCCGCCGTTCTATTAATACTGCAGTACGTTTGCAGTTATTTTAAAACTGAATGTTTTATAAGATATTAATTGCAATTGCTGAAAATAAAGCAGGGAACATGTCTAGCTCAACTGTCAATCATGGCTTCCGAAATTAATATTTCCATTCCAAGGCATCTCTATGAATTTCGTGGACTATCACCATATTAAAATATATAAGCGTGTAATAGTGTAAAATGTGGTTTTAATGGTCATAAAATGCATTGTTACAAGATATGGATGCCAGGGAATAATGTAATTAGTGATATATTAAACAGAACAGAATGCAGTTGTAGATTACTTCTGCGGAACCAACTTTTGCATCTAGCAAGGTTGCCATGTCGTTTATTTTCAAGCACTACACAGTGTTGCCAAGTCCCCATCAACTGAACTCAGTTTCTAGCAGTGTGCCTTCATCCGATTCTCCATTCCTGATAAAAAGCTGTAGAGAATTAAGTAGGCTTGTTAATTTTGTATTTCAGAAAATAAACATGACGAAGGCGGGGATCGAACCCCCACCAGCTAGAACTTCTGAAGCAGCACTGAAGTTAAATTTGAAATGTTTGCCCGTTAATGTGGAAGTATTGCTGAAATATTGCTTTTTAAAACTGTGAGGTGAGTGAGCTGCGAGGTGACACGGTTGCCACGTCCTTTGGACAGCCAGGGAAGCACATGACTAATTTAATTCATATAGCTTCTATGCAAGCACGCCTGAGGTTTAGGTGACCCTTCGCGCAGGTTTAGCTGAAGGTGGGTAGTTACTTTTGTGAAAGATAGTACAACTACTGTACATAGCTTTCTAATGCTTACCGATAGTTTACCTAATTGTTTAATGTATGGTGCCAATGAACCATGAACTACGTTGACTGCTGAACCTAAATTATTTAAATAGATGTCGCTATATAAATTACACAGTTTCACTAAACTGGTGTCTTGGCCATACAGTAATTATAGAGATTGTCGATTTTCCACACTTATAGCCATAGCAGCTGTGGATAATGTAGCCGATGATGCTATCAGTACTCATGTAGGACCATTTAAAGGTCTACAGGGAATGATATGGAATACACGAAAAAGATGTAATTTCAGTTTGAATATATCACGTTTTTAATAACAGAAAAACTTTACTGGTAACGAAAAAAGAACTTCCGCTGAGTGTAAATGATGAAGGACCAAGTTACGCGAGCCAGAATAATTGGCAACACATGCTGCTTATACCTCAATATTTCACGACAATCCATCAGATGTAATATCATCTTCTTCCTTTATTGCACGGATACAAACGTTTATAGCCTTCCAGAAGCTTCTGTTCGCTTAGCACTGAGTCCCACACAGTGGACGAGGGAACAAGTTGAATAACGACACCGCGTGTCACAAATTGGCGTCCCTGATTTAGCGTAATCAAATACTTTAAGTCTAAACTGAATTATTAGAAAATGATGTATGACAACATTCAAAGTTTGTGTTTACTGCTAGCTACCTACGTATTCAAAATACCTACAGTTTCCAATATTTCACAAAAATAACGTAACTTTTGCATAACCTGCAACAAAATATGCTACTACACATCTACAAAGAAAATCCCATTCCCTTGCTTTAACAAAAATTTCAACCTCACTTAATGCTTGTTTGTAACCATTTAACTGCTAAGCAAATTATATATTATTACTATGAGTAACAAAATACGGGTTATTGACTAATACGGAAAAAAAACTTATGACTTAATACACTCATTGAATATAACATTTTCAAATTTGTTACCACTTTCACCTGAGAAAAATGTGGTTTTCTACTTGCTCATATTTGTCTCCAACTTACTAGACAAGCAGCAGGAAGATAAACTTCTAATTTCAAAGGGTATTTCAGCTTTATTATATTTTAGTTATTTCAGCTCAGATGGAGTACGTATAGTAAGGAGGAGGTGTGTGTGTGTGTGTGTGTGTGTGTGTGTGTGTGTGTGTGTGTGTGTGTGTGTGTGTGTGTGTTTGTTTGTTTACCTTTCCGCGCATGTGGTGGCGTACTGTTTTACATGCACAGTCCTAACGTAGCCATATATAAATGTATAACGTCGAGCAATTGGCAAGTTGGCTTCCCACAATTCTTCCCCGATGCACCTCCGCAATGTTTGCATATATCGCGTCAGCTACAGTTAAGGTACACTGGGACTGACTTTTCTAACTTTTCCAAGTTTAAATCTGTCTACATGGAAATTGGCTAAATTAATATATATGAATAAATATGGACTGTGCAAAACCTCAATTTTCTAGCTCAAAATGTTTTTCACATAATAAAATGAAATATTTTTCATTAGCATTTTCTGACACTTAAGTAAACTTAAAATAAATTTAAGTATTTGATTGAGTTTGATTTCTTAGTTGCAGAGAGATACATTTATGTTTTTATGTAGTTGTTGGTGTTAAAATTTCTTTTCTTTTCATCATAAATATTTTTTGTGAGCAAATGAATAAAACAATTATCAAATGCATACATGCATGTTTAGATTTTACCTCCGAGATTACGTATGCAAATTTATATACAAATCAGAATAAAGCTGAAATCCAAAAGATTAATTTCATTTAAAATGCAAAACAGAGCAATAAGCACCAGTGTCGTGTACACGGTATGGTTAAAATGAATCTCACTGGTGACGTTCACATGTCGCTGGACATTTAAAAATGGTGAGTCGAGAAACATGTTTGGCAAAATAATTCACAGGTGTCTATACAATATTTATATACATAGTTCAAAAACCTTAAGCGCCACTTTTCATGTTTTCCTAAGACACGCCACTGCTTGGCCGAACGCTCCACACACGCCGGCTGAGAAGGTTGGTAAAGTGCCGCGTGAGGCAGTAGGGGCGGCATGTATGGGGCCCAGGGTACTAGTCATTTAATGCAACTTTATAAGAGCTCGGTTTGTTGAGTACCTGTGTATTGTTATTAATCTCACGCTCTTCAAAAGATTCAGCGTGAGCCTGGAGCCTTGCAATTACTTGTTAGAAAAATAATTGTTTTAACGTTGCCCTGAGGTTTTTTCTAACAAAATCAAGTTCTCGTGAAATACTTCAGTTGCTGTCTGTATGTGTTATGTTTGTTTTTCTCTCCGTTACAGAAGCTGCCTTGAACCTGTTCATCAACTCAAACGCTCAAGAATTGCTTACTGAAATGAAACCAGACATCAAAAAGAAGATGATATACAAGATGAGCAACTTCATAAATGGAATTTTCTCCAGAGTTCCTTATGATATGTGGCTGCTTGATTAAGGGCCCATTGCTCAGAAATGGTATGTTCCTTATTTGTTCTTAAAATCACCGAAGAAGAGAGAAGAATTGGTAACAGCATTCATAAGTTCATCCAACATAGAACAAAAATAATTTTTGTGAAGCTTCTAAAGAAATTCAGATACCTTCACTTTCATTTGGAATTCAAGGATTGTTGTGCGATTAAATTGTGATTTCACAAACTAGGAAAAGCTCACGATATTGCTTCAAATTTAACATTTTTCTGTGCCAAGAGTATAGTATTTATGTAATAGCATCATTTCATCTCAAAAGGTTAACACTTTCTAAATGTCTTATTTGAAGCAAATTTTCTATGGTGTTCAATACACTGCCATAACTAAACGAAACCATTAAAAAAAATTATCAAGACTGGTCATTTGTAGTGTTTTAAGTTTATGTTATTTAAAATGTCATGTAAAATACAATGCATAAAACATTGTCCACATTAGCCATTTCAATCGTATGCTTTGTAAAATTTGTATAAAGCATTTTTATTTTAATATTTCATCGTACAAAACACCATTCATCCCCAAAACAGCTTGTATAGAATTGATGAACTCATCCCTATTTATTCACTCTTATTTTAGGTATGGAGTCATGCAAGCTTTAGACGTAATATTTCGTGGAAATTAGAGCCTTCTTTACTACAAACAGGCTATAGTAATCTTAAGCTTACAATATCAATGGTGTAAATTATTATACATTTTTTGTATTTATGTAGAAAAGAATACACTGTCACTCAGATCATTACTTAAGCTTAAAAATCTACTTTTGGATCTTAGAACCCTGTTGTACATTTTTATGTTTGTTAATAGGTCTGTACAGTTGTAGTTAAACATAAATATTGTAAAATAAATGTATTTTCACCGTATTGCAATCGTGTTGTTATTTTTACTCCTTGGCGTTATGGTGCATTTACAAGGCTTTTCCATTATTATTTCCTATAAATATATCATATTTGGGTGTATTCAATAGTTTATTATTTATTTACATTTTCATTTTAAATAGGCGTTATATTTGCACAAGTAGTGGCTACTTTTATCGAATCTTCGTTACCAAACTCGACTTAAATTACTTAAAGCAGCGTTAAGTCACAGTTTTTGCATCACTTAATATAGCTAAAAAGTCCCTAAATGTGTCGCTAATGTAATCCTTTCCAGCCTAAATTGTTTTGCTACATATGCGGATCTTAATATTGAGTCATTAAACCGTTTTTCTTTCATATGCGCATAAGGGATTGCTTGATCCATCTGACTTAAATAGCCAAGATCGTTAAGGCGAGACAAATGGACTGACCATCCATTGGAAGCGATATAATAATAGTATCAACAACAACAACAACAACAACAACAACAATAATAATAATAATAATAATAATAATAATAATAATAATAATAATAATAATAATAATAATAATAATAATAATAATAATAATAATAATAATAATAATAATAATAATAATAATAATAATAATAATAATAATAATAATAATAATAATAATAATAATAATAATAATAATAATAATAATAATAATAATAATAATAATAATAATAATAATAATAATAATAATAATAATAATAATAATAATAATAATAATAATAATAATAATAATAATAATAATAATAATAATAATAATAATAATAATAATAATAATAATAATAATAATAATAATAATAATAATAATAATAATAATAATAATAATAATAATAATAATAATAATAATAATAATAATAATAATAATAATAATAATAATAATAATAATAATAATAATAATAATAATAATAATAATAATAATAATAATAATAATAATAATAATAATAATAATAATAATAATAATAATAATAATAATAATAATAATAATAATAATAATAATAATAATAATAATAATAATAATAATAATAATAATAATAATAATAATAATAATAATAATAATAATAATAATAATAATAATAATAATAATAATAATAATAATAATAATAATAATAATAATAATAATAATAATAATAATAATAATAATAATAATAATAATAATAATAATAATAATAATAATAATAATAATAATAATAATAATAATAATAATAATAATAATAATAATAATAATAATAATAATAATAATAATAATAATAATAATAATAATAATAATAATAATAATAATAATAATAATAATAATAATAATAATAATAATAATAATAATAATAATAATAATAATAATAATAATAATAATAATAATAATAATAATAATAATAATAATAATAATAATAATAATAATAATAATAATAATAATAATAATACCCCCCGCCCTCTCGAGGACTATCACCTTGTCGCGGTGGGGGGGGGGGGCTTAGTATCCAATGACCAGGCGACCATACCAGGAAGATTAGCCTTGCTTGCTTGCTGGTTGGTAAGAGGGGAGAAGAACCAAGCAACGAGGGATCCTACGACTGTACCCAGATTGGGCGCAAACGCTCTGACGACAGAAGAAGGTTTAGGATCTCAATGACTGAAGAGGCGGAGAAGGCATCTTCCACGCTCTGCCTTGTAGTTAGGTATTGGTTTACCAAGGGCTAAAGGAAGACAACCTTGAGTAAAAATCACCGGAAGTCATGAGCCGTAAGAAGGCAAATCCTTCACATTATTTACCCATCTAATAATGGGGAAGTCTTCTTACTCAAAACTTTCAAAGAAATCAGCCGGATGGATTTGCTGGAAGGCACCCAGCGAGTCAAGGATAAAAGATTTGGAATAAATTATAGATTAAAACTAGCAACATATAATTTAAGAAGCATTAATGCAAAAGAAGAAGAATTATGTAAAGAATTAAAAGAGACAAAAATCAATATAGCCACAATATCAGAGACTAAAAAGAAGCTAAGAGGAACTAAAGATTTAGATGGATACACAATGATCTATAGTGTAGTAAATCAGTACAAAAAAGTGAGCAGCGGAGTAGCAATATTAATAGAACAAAAGTGGAAAGTAAAACTCGAAAGCTATACATATATAAACAACACAGTAATAAGCGTAAGACTTAAAACCTGCGGAAATTATCTTACAGTAATAGGAGTATATACCCCGGAAGAAGGTCGGAAAGAAGAAACAACAGATTTCTATGAAAACCTACAGAAGGAATTAAGTGGAATGAAACTGATTACGTAATTATTAGTGGGGATTTGAATTCCCGAGTTGCGAATAATGTGATCCCAGATGTATTAGAATGCATGGAGAACAACGTTAAAATAGTAATGGAGACTAACTTATATTGTTTGCTAATAGTAATGATTTAAAAATTACAAATTCATTTTTTAGGAAAAAAAGATATTAAAAAAATACACGGAGTGATAGATGTTCCAGAAGCATAATAGATTTTTTAGCAAACAAAAATATTAGCAAGCAAGTCCAACATTTGCATGTATATAGAGGTGCTGAAATTTACTCAGACCATTATTTAGTAGTGGCTAAGCTTGCTTTATTAGCTAGATGGAAGAAAAGGAAGAATTTTACAAAAGTAAATGAAGAAGTATTTAAAGTATATTTATTACAGGATGACAGTATCAAGTACTTATATCAGAATCACCTAGCTCAACGGCTACAAGAAATAATAACAAGGGATGACATTGAAGAGGAGTGCAGGAATATAAAAGGTTGTATAGAAGAAGCTACCAAAGAAGCAATAGGTAAAAAAGAAAAATAAGAAAGAAAGGGCTAAGAATGTGGAATGAGGAAATTGCAAAGGCAGTTGAGGAAAAAGGAGAGCTTATCCTAGATAGTTATAAGTAAATACTGAGGAATCTAAAGAAGTATATAAGGCAAAACGAAACAAAGCTAAAAGTTTGGTGAGGATGTTAAACGATGCATCTTGGAGTAAATTAATAGGGGATGTGGAAGACAGCTTATTGAATATAAGCTGCTGAAGCATTTAAACCAAAATGAGAAAAATACAGCACATTTATGTATAATACCTGAGTCTAAATGGTTAGAACTTTATAAAACCTTGTGCTGTGATGAAAATGTGGAAATAAATCATGAAAATACAGAAGGGAATGTCCCATATGAAGGAGATTTAATTTTAATTGAAGAATTAGAAGAAGTACTCCTAAAAACTAAAAATAGGAAAGCAACTGTTCAGGATGGATTGAATGCAGAATTATTTAAATATGGAGGGATATTGCTAAAGCTCCGACTGTTATATTATTATAATATGTGCTGGAAGAAGCAATGTATCCCAGAAGATTGGCTTACGGTCCAAACCATCCATTTCTTCAAGAGAGGGAAACGGAACGATTGTAACAATGATAGAGGAATGTGTTTATGGAATTATAGAGGAATGCCTATAAAATATTTTCAAAAATAATAAACAAAAGATTGCAAAATATAGCTGAATGTCTTATTTCAGAAGAACAAATTTAGAAGAGGCAGATCCTGTGCCGATGGCATCTTTATCATTAAACAGCTGATTGAAAAACATAGGGAATTTAATAAAGTAACTCATATGGCGTTTATTGATTTCGAAACATCTTTCGATAGAGTAAATCGATGCAAAATGTGGCAAATATTGGAAGAAAGAGGATACCCACACAACTTATAAGAATGATGCAATGTTTCCACTTACAAACAAAAATAAATGTGAGGACCAATGGTAAAATTTCCACAAAAATTCTTACTAATCAGGATGCCAGACAAGGGTGTACTTTATCACCTGCTTTTTTTTAGTATTTATATTGACGATCTAGTGAGCAAATGGAAACAACTGGTGAACGTAGGTTTTAACATTTCAAACAACAACTTTTTAAATATTTTATTGTTTGCCGACGATTTGGTTGTCATACAAAATAGCGAGTCTGCCCTGCAAAAATCAATTTTTAATCTTAGCGAACTATGTTAACAATATAATATGAAAATTTATTTTATAAAAATAAAGGTAACGACATTCATTGTGAAAGAACCCATTATAACAAATATAGTTATAAATAACTGTTGCGTTAAACAGGTGAGCGATTTTAACTACTTGGGAACTGATGTTAGTTATGATAAGGAGTATGACGTGGACAATAAGGTATCCAAATTTGTAATTATTATTGTTGTTATTATTATTATTATTATTATTATTATTATTATTATTATTATTATTATTATTATTATTATTATTATTATTATTATTATTATTATTATTATTATTATTATTATTATTATTATTATTATTATTATTATTATTATTATTATTATTATTATTATTATTATTATTATTATTATTATTATTATTATTATTATTATTATTATTATTATTATTATTATTATTATTATTATTATTATTATTATTATTATTATTATTATTATTATTATTATTATTATTATTATTATTATTATTATTATTATTATTATTATTATTATTATTATTATTATTATTCATTATAAATATTTAGAATACATTAAATAAAGGAGACATCATGGCCTAAAAGTGTCATGCATTCATTCACAAGATTTTCTATACTCATAGTCTATAAGCTACGAGTACTTTAACAAAAGCTTGCTGTTCTTATCTATGTACTTCGTGTTAATTGAGATTAGATTAAATTGGATTGCATTCAGCGAGTTCACAGCTTCCATGAACAATGAACATGTCAATTGAAATGCACAAACATACCAAAAGAAATGGACACTATAGCATAAAAACACTGCACCTACATATAGGCAAAAACACAAAACAGATTGAGAAAGACAATGTAGTCTTCCTAGATATAGCAATATCATAAATTGTATTTACAAATGCAAATTGAACTTTGTTGTAAACTTTCACTTGACTTTATTTGCTATACCCCATTATTTAGTTATATAATTAGCAATCAAAGGTATGTAATTAAAGTTTTTCCACACAATAGCCGTGTATAGGACATGGAAAGGGTAGAGTGAGACCGGAAAATTGGATGCCATGGCCGCAATTTGAACCATGGATCTACCGCTTACCGTCCGACTGCTCTAACCACTAAGCTATCATGGTCCACGGGCCGATATGACATTAGGTTCTCCCACTCACTTGCATTATTCCCTGTAAACCATACAAGGAGATGTGAATTTACTCTGAGATAACATATCTTAATGGCGACTTACAACGCATAAGACTTACCACAGGAAGGTGTGATGTTTGATGAATCTGACATTTAATCACCTTTGTTTTATCTACGTTTAAGATAATTTATTAGCTTTAAACCAGTAGGACATGTAGTGCAAAACATAATTCAATTTAATTACATATTCATTTAAGTTTTTATTGTAACCAGTACACTAGTTTCATCTATGAACACTACGGTGCTTCTATGTCCTATAGAGTGATAGATGAGAAATAATAGAGACTCTAGTACTGAATCTTGAGGTGTTAGTATTTACCATTTTGATGCTTGTTTTTCATTATCAATATCGCTGTTTACTTCAATGCTCTGTTTTCTTTCATTTAGGTATGGTATGAATCAACTTAGATTTCCATTTTTAAGTCCACAGAATTCCCGATTTGCTAAAAGAATGTCATGATTTACACAATCATATGCATTTGCTAGGTTATAGAGAATACCACCTACATGCATTTTATTGTTTAGGACTGATAACACTTCCTGTGTAAGTTTAAAAGTTGCATTGTTTGTTGAAATGCCCTTTCTGAATCTAAACTGATTCTTCACTAGTATCTTGTTATACTCGAGATATTTCTAGTCTGTTGAACTTTACTTTCTAAAAGACTTTTGAAAAAACTGGAAAGAGAGAAATTGGGCTATGGTTTGAAGCATTGTTGCGTTCGCCTTTTCAAACAGGGGTGTAACAAGTGAGTGTTTTATGCTTTCAGGGAAAATTCTAGTCTTTAGTGACTCATTGCACAAAGAACTAAGGGGAATGCTAGAATCATAAACGTCCCTTCTTTTTAATATTTGACGTCCTTTAATATGATAGACTATATAGGCTGATGTATAAAATAGTTGAAACGCTGCTCAAATGAGCTCAAGACCCATAAGAGCTTAGAATTACCTGACATTAATTAGCATTAGGTAAAGGTAGAGAAAAACCTTATTCTGGGAACTCGCCCTAACGGATATTCGAACTCGTGATGTCTTGAATGCAAGACAGGTACGCTGTTCCCACACCACTAAGGTGGGCGATAAATGTTTGTTAAACTTTTCCGCACTTGTATAGTGGTAAAGATACAGTAGGTAAAGATAGTCTAGACTTTTAAAAATCGTGTCCTGTGCATCCTTTTTACATGAGAAAGATGAATAGTGACTTTTTTTTCAAACTTCTAATAACGAATATGTATATCACCAACACCACGATTAACTGAGATCAATTGTGTTTTTTAAATGGACCTACTTGTACTCAGCTAAAATGATTCAAAACGAAGAGCGCCTCGAAGGCTATTATCAGAGAAGTCAAGATATACCACATATATTTGTTTTTGCAAATATGTTGGGAATGTGGGTTTTCAATTAAAGTTGTTAGACACTTTTGAGCAAATAAAAATTAGGGTAATATTTGTGCATGTAGATGTTTTGGGCAGCGTGATTTTTTTAAAATGTTCATGTCGCAAGCTTGACACACGCTGAAATTTAACACTAGGTTTACCATTTTGTTAACTTTTCGTTTTTGGGTAATAGTGTTCGAAACACACCCACACACTCACGCACGCATACTAACCTTTGCTAAAATTGCTTCCTTTTTTATTCAGGAGATCCCAAAACGCGTATTTCCGTAAATCAAAAAATGTTGGGTTCAGATCCTTTAGGAAGCAAAAATAAAAATCCTATAGCCTTAACAGACACCCCATCAAATATCAAAGTATTCGCTTAGTGTCTGTTAACCATCTTTATGCTTGACCGTGCTATAACGTAGTTTATGCGCCACTGTAATGGACATTATTATATCCACCTCTTCATTATGACACTGCTACGCACCAATCAAAGGTACACCAGTTCGTCAAGACAATGCTACGCACCAATCAAAGGTACACCAGTTCATAACGACACTACTATGCACCAATCAAAGGTACACCAGATCATCACGACACTACTATGCACCAGTCAAAGGTACACCAGTTCATCACGACACTGCTATGCAGCAATGAAAGGTACACCAGATCATCACGACACTGCTACGCACCAATCAAAGGTACACCAGATCATAATGACACTGCTATGCACCAATTAAAGCTACACCAGTTCATAATGCCACTGCTATGCACCAATAAAAGGTGCACCAGTTCATAACGACACTGCTACGCACTAATCAAAGGTACACCAGTTCATAACGACACTGCTACGCACCAAACAAAGGTGCACCAGTTCATAACGACACTGCTATGCACTAATCAAAGGTGCACCAGTTCATAACGACACTGCTATGCACTAATCAAAGGTGCACCAGTTCATAACGACACTGCTACGCACTAATCAAAGGTACACCAGTTCATAACGACACTGCTACGCACCAATCAAAGGTACACCAGTTCATAACGACACTGCTACGCACCAATCAAAGGTGCACCAGTTCATCACGACACTGCTATGCACTAATCAAAGGTGCACCAGTTCATAACGACACTGCTACGCACTAATCAAAGGTACACCAGTTCATAACGACACCGCTACGCACCAATCAAAGGTGCACCAGTTCATAACGACACTGCTATGCACTAATCAAAGGTGCACCAGTTCATAACGACACTGCTACGCACTAATCAAAGGTACACCAGTTCATAACGACACTGCTACGCACCAATGAAAGGTACACCAGATCATCACGACACTGCTACGCACCAATCAAAGTTACACCAGATCATCACGACACTACTATGCACCAATCAAAGGTACATCAGTTCATAACGACACAACTATGCACCAATCAAAGGTACACCACTTCATAACGACACTACTATGCACCAATCAAAGGTACACCAGTTCACCACGACACTGCTACTCTCCAATCAAAGGTACACTAGTTCATCACGACACTGCTACTCTCCAATCAAAGGTACACCAGTTCATCACGACACTACTATGCACCAATCAAAGGTATATCAGTTCATCACGACACTGCTACTCACCAATCAAAGGTACACCAGTTCATCACGACACTACTATGCACCAATCAAAAGTACACCAGTTCATCACGACACTGCTACTCACCAATCAAAGGTACACCAGTTCATCACGACACTACTATGCACCAATCAAAGGTACATCTGTTCATCACGACACTGCTACTCACCAATCAAAGGTACACCAGTTCATCACGACGCTGCTATGCACCAATCAAAGGTACATCAGTTCATCACGACACTACTATGCACCAATCAAAGGTACACCAGTTCATAGCTACACTGCTACGCACCAATCAAAGGTGTACCAGTTCATAAGACACTGCTACGCACCAATCAAAGGTACACCAGTTCATAACGACACTGCTATGCTCCAATCAAAGGTACACCAGTTCATAGGGACACTACTATGCACCAATCAAGGGTGCACCAGTACAAAACGACATTGCTACGCACCAATCAGAGGTACACCAGTTCATAACGACACTGCTATGCACCAATCAAAGGTACACCAGTTCATAACGACACTGCTACGCACCAATCTAAGCTACACCATTGATGACGACACTGCTACGTATCAATCAAAGGTACACCAGTTCATAACGACACTGCTACGCACTAATCAAAGGTACACCAGTTCATAACGACACTTCTACGTATCAATCTAAGCTACACCAGTTCATAACGACACTGCTACGTATCAATCAAAGGTACACCAGTTCATAACTACACTGCTATGCACCAATCGAAGGTGCACCAGTTCATAAAGACACTGCTATGCACCAATGAAAGCTACAAAGGTTCATAACGACTCTGCTATGCACCAATCAAAAGTACACTAATTCATAATGACACTGCTGCGCACCAATCAATAGTGCACCAGTTCATAATGACACTGCTATGCACCAATAAAAGGTGCACCAGTTCATAACTACACTGCTATGCACCAATCGAAGGTGCACCAGTTCATAATGACACTGCTATGCACCAATGAAAGCTACAAAGGTTCATAACGACTCTGCTATGCACCAATCAAAAGTACACTAATTCATAATGACACTGCTGCGCACCAATCAATGGTGCACCAGTTCATAATGACACTGCTATGCACCAATAAAAGGTGCACCAGTTCATAACGACACTGCTATGCACCAATCAAAGGTACACCAGTTCATAACGACACAACTATGCACCAATCAAAGGTACACCACTTCATAACGACACTACTATGCACCAATCAAAGGTACACCAGTTCACCACGACACTGCTACTCTCCAATCAAAGGTACACTAGTTCATCACGACACTGCTACTCTCCAATCAAAGGTACACCAGTTCATCACGACACTACTATGCACCAATCAAAGGTATATCAGTTCATCACGACACTGCTACTCACCAATCAAAGGTACACCAGTTCATCACGACACTACTATGCACCAATCAAAAGTACACCAGTTCATCACGACACTGCTACTCACCAATCAAAGGTACACCAGTTCATCACGACACTACTATGCACCAATCAAAGGTACATCTGTTCATCACGACACTGCTACTCACCAATCAAAGGTACACCAGTTCATCACGACGCTGCTATGCACCAATCAAAGGTACATCAGTTCATCACGACACTACTATGCACCAATCAAAGGTACACCAGTTCATAGCTACACTGCTACGCACCAATCAAAGGTGTACCAGTTCATAAGACACTGCTACGCACCAATCAAAGGTACACCAGTTCATAACGACACTGCTATGCTCCAATCAAAGGTACACCAGTTCATAGGGACACTACTATGCACCAATCAAGGGTGCACCAGTACAAAACGACATTGCTACGCACCAATCAGAGGTACACCAGTTCATAACGACACTGCTATGCACCAATAAAAGGTACACCAGTTCATAACGACACTGCTACGCACCAATCTAAGCTACACCATTGATGACGACACTGCTACGTATCAATCAAAGGTACACCAGTTCATAACGACACTGCTACGCACTAATCAAAGGTACACCAGTTCATAACGACACTTCTACGTATCAATCTAAGGTACACCAGTTCATAACGACACTGCTACGTATCAATCAAAGGTACACCAGTTCATAACTACACTGCTATGCACCAATCGAAGGTGCACCAGTTCATAAGGACACTGATATGCACCAATGAAAGCTACAAAGGTTCATAACGACTCTGCTATGCACCAATCAAAAGTACACTAATTCATAATGACACTGCTGCGCACCAATCTATAGTGCACCAGTTCATAATGACACTGCTATGCACCAATAAAAGGTGCACCAGTTCATAACTACACTGCTATGCACCAATCGAAGGTGCACCAGTTCATAATGACACTGCTATGCACCAATGAAGGCTACAAAGGTTCATAACGACACTGCTATGCACCAATCAAAGGTACACCAGTTTATAATGACACTGCTATGCACCAATCAAAAGTACACTAATTCATAATGACACTGCTGCGTACCAATCAATGGTGCACCAGTTCATAATGACACTGCTATGCACCAATAAAAGGTGCACCAGTTCATAACGACACTGCTATGCACCAATCAAAGGTACACCAGTTCATAATGATACTGCTACGCACCAATCAAAGGTGCACCAGTTCATAATAACACTGCGATGCACCAATCAAAGGTACACCAGTTCATAACGACACTGCTATGCACCAATCAAAGGTACACCAGTTTATAATGACACTGCTATGCACCAATCAAAGGTACACAAGTTCATAATGATAATGCTACGCACCAATCAAAGGTACACCAGTTCATAACGACACTTCTATGCTCAAATCAAAGGTACACCAGTTCATAGCGACACTACTATGCACCAATCAAGGGTGCACCAGTTCATAACGACACTGCTACGCACCAATCAGAGGTACACCATTTCATAACGACACAGCTATGCACCAATAAAAGGTGCACCAGTTCATAACGACACTGCTATGCACCAATCAAAGGTACACCAGTTCATAATGATACTGCTACGCACCAATCAAAGGTGCACCAGTTCATAATAACACTGCGATGCACCAATCAAAGGTACACCAGTTCATAACGACACTGCTATGCACCAATCAAAGGTACACAAGTTTATCATGATACTGCTACGCACCAATCAAAGGTGCACCAGTTCATAATGACAAAGCTATGCACCAATAAAAGGTGCACCAGTTCATAACGACACTGCTACGCACTAATCAAACGTACACCAGTTCATAACGACACTGCTACGCACCAATCAAAGGTGCACCACTTCATAACGACACTGCTATGCACCAATCAAAGGTACACCAGTTTATAATGACACTGCTATGCACCAATCCAAGGTACACAAGTTCATAATGATACTGCTACGCACCAATCAAAGGTGCACCAGTTCATAAATACACTGCTATGCACCAATAAAAGGTGCACCAGTTCATAACGACACTGCTACGCACTAATCAAAGGTACACCAGTTCATAACGACACTGCTACGCACCAATCAAAGGTGCACCAGTTCATAACGACACTGCTACGCACTAACCAAAGGTACACCAGTTCATAACGACACTGCTACGCACCAATCAAAGGTACACCAGATCATCACGACACTACTATGCAGCAATGAAAGGCACACCAGATCATCACGACACTGCTACGCACCAATCAAAGGTACACCGGATCATCACGACACTACTATGCACCAATCAAAGGTACACCAGTTCATAACGACACAACTATCCACCAATCAAAGGTACACCACTTCATAGCGACACTACTTTGCACCAATCAAAGGTACACCAGTTCACCACGACACTGCTACTC
This sequence comes from Tenodera sinensis, assembly GCA_030765045.1. NCBI lineage: Eukaryota > Metazoa > Arthropoda > Insecta > Mantodea > Mantidae > Tenodera > Tenodera sinensis. The sequence continues at coordinate 156,439,197 of CM060963.1, forward strand.
TCCAATCAAAGGTACACTAGTTCATCACGACACTGCTACTCTCCAATCAAGGGTACACCAGTTCATCACGACACTACTATGCACCAATCAAAGGTACATCAGTTCCTCACGACACTGCTACTCACCAATCAAAGGTACACCAGTTCATCACGACACTGCTATGCACCAATCAAAGGTACACCAGTTCATCACGACACTGCTACTCACCAATCAAAGGTACACCAGTTCATCACGACAATACTATGCACCAATCAAAGGTACATCTGTTCATCACGACACTGCTACTCACCAATCAAAGGTACACCAGTTCATCACGACACTGCTATGCACCAATCAAAGGTACATCAGTTCATCACGACACTACTATGCACCAATCAAAGGTACACCAATTCATAGCTACACTGCTACGCACCAATCAAAGGTGTACCAGTTCATAAGACACTGCTACGCACCAATCAAAGGTACACCAGTTCATAACGACACTGCTATGCTCCAATCAAAGGTACACCAGTTCATAGCGACACTACTATGCACCAATCAAGGGTGCACCAGTTCATAACGACACTGCTATGCACCAATCAAAGGTACACCAGTTCATAACGACTCTGCTACGCACCAATCTAAGCTACACCATTGATTACGACACTGCTACGCACCAATCTAAGCTACACCATTGATTACGACACTGCTACGTATCAATCAAAGGTACACCAGTTCATAACGACACTGCTACGCACTAACCAAATGTACACCAGTTCATCACGACACTACTATGCACCAATCAAAGGTACATCAGTTCATTACGACACTGCTACTCACCAATCAAAGGTACATCAGTTCATCACGACACTACTATGCACCAATCAAAAGTACACCAGGGTCATCACGACACTGCTACTCACCAATCAAAGGTACACCAGTTCATCACGACACTACTATGCAGCAATCAAAGGTACATCTGTTCATCACGACACTGCTACTCACCAATCAAAGGTACACCAGTTCATCACGACACTGCTATGCACCAATCAAAGGTACATCAGTTCATCACGACACTACTATGCACCAATCAAAGGTACACCAGTTCATAACGACACAACTATGCACCATTCAAAGGTACACCACTTCATAACGACACTACTATGCACCAATCAAAGGTACACGAGTTCACCACGACACTGCTACTCTCGAAACAAAGGTACACTAGTTCATCACGACACTGCTACTCTCCAATCAAAGGTACACCAGTTCATCGCGACACTACTATGCACCAATCAAAGGTACATCAGTTCATCACGACACTGCTACTCACCAATCAAAGGTACACCAGTTCATCACGACACTACTATGCACCAATCAAAAGTACACCAGTTCATCACGATACTGCTACTCACCAATCAAAGGTACACCAGTTCATCACGACACTACTATGCACCAATCAAAGGTACATCTGTTCATCACGACACTGCTACTCACCAATCAAAGGTACACCAGTTGGTCACGACACTGCTGTGCACCAATCAAAGGTACATCAGTTCATCACGACACTACTATGCACCAATCAAAGGTACACCAGTTCATAGCTACACTGCTACGCACCAATCAAAGGTGTACCAGTTCATAAGACACTGCTACGCACCAATCAAATGTACACCAGTTCATAACGACACTGCTATGCTCCAATCAAAGGTACACCAGTTCATAGCGACACTACTATGCACCAATCAAGGGTGCACCAGTTCATAACGACACTGGTACGCACCAATCAGAGGTACGCCAGTTCATATCGACACTGCTATGCACCAATCAAAGGTACACCAGTTCATAACGACACTGCTACGCACCAATCTAAGCTACACCATTGATTACGACACTGCTACGTATCAATCAAAGGTACACCAGTTCATAACGACACTGCTACGCAATAATCAAAGGTACACCAGTTCATCACGACACTACTATGCACCAATCAAAGGTACATCAGTTCATCACGACACTGCTACTCACCAATCAAAGGTACACCAGTTCATCAAGACACCACTATGCACCAATCAAAAGTACACCAGTTCATCACGACACTGCTACTCACCAATCAAAGGTACACCAGTTCATCACGACACTACTATGCACCAATCAAAGGTACATCTGTTCATCACGACACTGCTACTCACCAATCAAAGGTACACCAGTTCATCACGACACTGCTATGCACCAATCAAAGGTACACCAGTTCATAACGACACAACTATGCACCAATCAAAGGTACACCACTTCATAACGACACTACTATGCACCAATCAAAGGTACACCAGTTCACCACGACACTGCTACTCTCCAATCAAAGGTACACTAGTTCATCACGACACTGCTACTCTCCAATCAAAGGTACACCAGTTCATCACGACACTGCTATGCACCAATCAAAGGTACATCAGTTCATCACGACACTACTATGCACCAATCAAAGGTACACCAGTTCATAGCTACACTGCTACGCACCAATCAAAGGTGTACCAGTTCATAAGACACTGCTACGCACCAATGAAAGGTACACCAGTTCATCACGACACTACTATGCACCAATCAAAGGTACATCTGTTCATCACGACTCTGCTACTCAACAATCAAAGGTACACGAGTTCATCACGACTCTGCTATGCACCAAATAAAGGTACATCAGTTCATCACGACACTACTATGCACCAATCAAAGGTACACCAGTTCATAGCTACACTGCTACGCACCAATCAGAGGTGTACCAGTTCATAAGACACTGCTACGCACCAATAAAAGGTACACCAGTTCATAACGACACTGCTATGCTCCAATCAAAGGTACACCAGTTCATAGCGACACTACTATGCACCAATCAAGGGTGCACCAGTTCATAACGACACTGCTACGCACCAATCAGAGGTACACCAGTTCATAACGACACTGCTACGCACCAATCAGAGGTACACCAGTTCATAACGACACTGCTACGTATCAATCAAAGGTACACCAGTTCTACACGACTCTGCTACGCACCAATCTAAGCTACACCATTGATTACGACACTGCTACCTATCAATCAAAGGTTCACCAGTTCATAACGACACTGCTACGCACTAACCAAAGGTACACCAGTTAATCACGACACTACTATGCACCAATTAAAGGTACATCAGTTCATCACGACACTGCTACTCACCAATCAAAGGTACATCAGTTCATCACGACACTACTATGCACCAATCAAAAGTACACCAGGTTCATCACGACACTGCTACTCACCAATCAAAGGTACACCAGTTCATCACGACACTACTATGCACCAATCAAAAGTACACCAGTTCATCACGATACTGCTACTCACCAATCAAAGGTACACCAGTTCATCACGACACTACTATGCACCAATCAAAGGTACATCTGTTCATCACGACACTGCTACTCACCAATCAAAGGTACACCAGTTGGTCACGACACTGCTGTGCACCAATCAAAGGTACATCAGTTCATCACGACACTACTATGCACCAATCAAAGGTACACCAGTTCATAGCTACACTGCTACGCACCAATCAAAGGTGTACCAGTTCATAAGACACTGCTACGCACCAATCAAATGTACACCAGTTCATAACGACACTGCTATGCTCCAATCAAAGGTACACCAGTTCATAGCGACACTACTATGCACCAATCAAGGGTGCACCAGTTCATAACGACACTGGTACGCACCAATCAGAGGTACGCCAGTTCATATCGACACTGCTATGCACCAATCAAAGGTACACCAGTTCATAACGACACTGCTACGCACCAATCTAAGCTACACCATTGATTACGACACTGCTACGTATCAATCAAAGGTACACCAGTTCATAACGACACTGCTACGCAATAATCAAAGGTACACCAGTTCATCACGACACTACTATGCACCAATCAAAGGTACATCAGTTCATCACGACACTGCTACTCACCAATCAAAGGTACACCAGTTCATCAAGACACCACTATGCACCAATCAAAAGTACACCAGTTCATCACGACACTGCTACTCACCAATCAAAGGTACACCAGTTCATCACGACACTACTATGCACCAATCAAAGGTACATCTGTTCATCACGACACTGCTACTCACCAATCAAAGGTACACCAGTTCATCACGACACTGCTATGCACCAATCAAAGGTACACCAGTTCATAACGACACAACTATGCACCAATCAAAGGTACACCACTTCATAACGACACTACTATGCACCAATCAAAGGTACACCAGTTCACCACGACACTGCTACTCTCCAATCAAAGGTACACTAGTTCATCACGACACTGCTACTCTCCAATCAAAGGTACACCAGTTCATCACGACACTGCTATGCACCAATCAAAGGTACATCAGTTCATCACGACACTACTATGCACCAATCAAAGGTACACCAGTTCATAGCTACACTGCTACGCACCAATCAAAGGTGTACCAGTTCATAAGACACTGCTACGCACCAATGAAAGGTACACCAGTTCATCACGACACTACTATGCACCAATCAAAGGTACATCTGTTCATCACGACTCTGCTACTCAACAATCAAAGGTACACCAGTTCATCACGACTCTGCTATGCACCAAATAAAGGTACATCAGTTCATCACGACACTACTATGCACCAATCAAAGGTACACCAGTTCATAGCTACACTGCTACGCACCAATCAGAGGTGTACCAGTTCATAAGACACTGCTACGCACCAATAAAAGGTACACCAGTTCATAACGACACTGCTATGCTCCAATCAAAGGTACACCAGTTCATAGCGACACTACTATGCACCAATCAAGGGTGCACCAGTTCATAACGACACTGCTACGCACCAATCAGAGGTACACCAGTTCATAACGACACTGCTACGCACCAATCAGAGGTACACCAGTTCATAACGACACTGCTATGCACCAATCAAAGGTACACCAGTTCTACACGACTCTGCTACGCACCAATCTAAGCTACACAATTGATTACGACACTGCTACGTATCAATCAAAGGTTCACCAGTTCATAACGACACTGCTACGCACTAACCAAAGGTACACCAGTTAATCACGACACTACTATGCACCAATTAAAGGTACATCAGTTCATCACGACACTGCTACTCACCAATCAAAGGTACATCAGTTCATCACGACACTACTATGCACCAATCAAAAGTACACCAGGTTCATCACGACACTGCTACTCACCAATCAAAGGTACACCAGTTCATCACGACACTACTATGCACCAATCAAAGGTACATCTGTTCATCACGACACTGCTACTCACCAATCAAAGGTACACCAGTTCATCACGACACTGCTACGCACTAATCAAAGGTACACCAGTTCATAACGACACTGCTACGCACCAATCAAAGGTGCACCAGTTCATAACGACACTGCTATGCACTAACCAAAGGTACACCAGTTCATAACGACACTGCTACGCACCAATCAAAGGTACATCAGATCATCACGACACTACTATGCAGCAATGAAAGGCACACCAGATCATCACGACACTGCTACGCACCAATCAAAGGTACACCAGATCATCACGACACTACTATGCACCAATCAAGGTTACACCAGTTCATAACGACACAACTATGCACCAATCAAAGGTACACCACTTCATAGCGACACTACTTTGCACCAATCAAAGGTATACCAGTTCACCACGACACTGCTACTCTCCAATCAAAGGTACACTAGTTTATCACGACACTGCTACTCTCCAATCAAGGGTACACCAGTTCATCACGACAATACTATGCACCAATCAAAGGTACATCAGTTCCTCACGACACTGCTACTCACCAATCAAAGGTACACCAGTTCATCACGACACTACTATGCACCAATCAAAAGTACACCAGTTCATCACGACACTGCTACTCACCAATCAAAGGTACACCAGTTCATCACGACAATACTATGCACCAATCAAAGGTACATCTGTTCATCACGACACTGCTACTGACCAATCAAAGGTACACCAGTTCATCACGACACTGCTATGCTCCAATCAAGGGTACACCAGTTCATGGCGACACTACTATGCACCAATCAAGGGTGCACCAGTTCATAACGACACTGCTACGCACCAATCAGAGGTACACCAGTTCATAACGACACTGCTATGCACCAATCAAAGGTACACCAGTTCATAACGACTCTGCTACGCACCAATCTAAGCTACACCATTGATTACGACACTGCTACGTATCAATCAAAGGTACACCAGTTCATAACGACACTGCTATGCACCAATCAAAGGTACATCAGTTCATCACGACACTACTATGCACCAATCAAAGGTACACCAGTTCATAGCTACACTGCTACGCACCAATCAAAGGTGTACCAGTTCATAAGACAGTGCTACGCACCAATCAAAGGTACACCAGTTCATAACGACTCTGCTACGCACCAATCTAAGCTACACCATTGATTACGACACTGCTACGTATCAATCAAAGGTACACCAGTTCATCACGACACTGCTATGCACCAATCAAAGGTACATCGGTTCATCACGACACTACTATGTACCAATCAAAGGTACACCAGTTCATAAGACACTGCTACGCACCAATCAAAGGTACACCAGTTCATAACGACACTCCTACGCACCAATCAAAGGTACACCAGATCATCACGACACTACTATGCACCAATCAAAGGTACACCAGTTCATAACGACACAACTATGCACCAATCAAAGGTACACCACTTCATAACGACACTACTATGCACCAATCAAAGGTACACGAGTTCACCACGACACTGCTACTCTCCAAACAAAGGTACACTAGTTCATCACGACACTGCTACTCTCCAATCAAAGGTACACCAGTTCATCACGACACTACTATGCACCAATCAAAGGTACATCAGTTCATCACGACACTGCTACTCACCAATCAAAGGTACACCAGTTCATCACGACACTACTATGCACCAATCAAAAGTACACCAGTTCATCACGACACTGCTACTCACCAATAAAAGGTACACCAGTTGATCACGACACTGCTGTGCACCAATCAAAGGTACATCAGTTCATCACGACACTACTATGCACCAATCAAAGGTACACCAGTTCATAGCTACACTGCTACGCACCAATCAAAGGTGTGCCAGTTCATAAGACACTGCTACGCACCAATCAAATGTACACCAGTTCATAACGACACTGCTATGCTCCAATCAAAGGTACACCAGTTCATAGCGACAATACTATGCACCAATCAAGGGTGCACCAGTTCATACCGACACTGCTACGCACCAATCAGAGGTACACCAGTTCATAACGACACTGCTATGCACCAATCAAAGGTACACCAGTTCATAACGACACTGCTACGCACCAATCTAAGCTACACCATTGATTACGACACTGCTACGTATCAATCAAAGGTACACCAGTTCATAACGACACTGCTACGCAATAATCAAAGGTACACCAGTTCATAACGACACTACTATGCACCAATCAAAGGTACATCAGTTCATCACGACACTGCTACTCACCAATCAAAGGTACACCAGTTCATCAAGACACTACTATGCACCAATCAAAAGTACACCAGTTCATCACGACACTGCTACTCACCAATCAAAGGTACACCAGTTCATCACGACACTACTATGCACCAATCAAAGGTACATCTGTTCATCACGACACTGCTACTCACCAATAAAAGGTACACCAGTTCATCACGACACTGCTATGCACCAATCAAAGGTACACCAGTTCATAACGACACAACTATGCACCAATCAAAGGTACACCACTTCATAACGACACTACTATGCACCAATCAAAGGTACACCAGCTCACCACGACACTGCTACTCTCCAATCAAAGGTACACTAGTTCATCACGACACTGCTACTCTCCAATCAAAGGTACACCAGTTCATCACGACACTGCTATGCACCAATCAAAGGTACATCAGTTCATCACGACACTACTATGCACCGATCAAAGGTACACCAGTTCATAGCTACACTGCTACGCACCAATCAAAGGTGTACCAGTTTAGTAAGACACTGCTACGCACCAATCAAAGGTACACCAGTTCATCACGACACTACTATGCACCAATCAAAGGTACATCATTTCATCACGACACTGCTACTCAACAATCAAAGGTACACCAGTTCATCACGACTCTGCTACTCTCCAATCAAAGGTACACCAGTTCATCACGACACTGCTATGCACCAATCAAAGGTACATCAGTTCATCACGACACTACTATGCACCGATCAAAGGTACACCAGTTCATAGCTACACTGCTACGCACCAATCAAAGGTGTACCAGTTCATAAGACACTGCTACGCACCAATAAGAGGTACACCAGTTCATAACGACACTGCTATGCTCCAATCAAAGGTACACCAGTTCATAGCGACACTACTATGCACCAATCAAGGGTGCACCAGTTCATAACGACACTGCTACGCACCAATCAGAGGTACACCAGTTCATAACGACACTGCTACGCACCAATCAGAGGTACACCAGTTCATAACGACACTGCTATGCACCAATCAAAGGTACACCAGTTCATAACGACTCTGCTACGCACCAATCTAAGCTACACCATTGATTACGACACTGCTAAGTATCAATCAAAGGTACACCAGTTCATAACGACACTGCTACGCACTAACCAAAGGTACACCAGTTAATCACGACACTACTATGCACCAATCAAAGGTACATCAGTTCATCACGACACTGCTACACACCAATCAAAGGTACATCAGTTCATCACGACACTACTATGCACCAATCAAAAGTACAGCAGGTTCATCACGACACTGCTACTCACCAATCAAAGGTACACCAGTTCATCACGACACTACTATGCACCAATCAAAGGTACATCTGTTCATCACGACACTGCTACTCACCAATCAAAGGTACACCAGTTCATCACGACACTGCTACGCACTAATCAAAGGTACACCAGTTCATAACGACACTGCTACGCACCAATCAAAGGTGCACCAGTTCATAACGACACTGCTATGCACTAATTTAAGGTACACCAGTTCAAAACGACACTGCTATGCACCAATCAAAGGTACACCAGTTATATAATGACACTGCTATGCACCAATCCAAGGTACACAAGTTCATAATGATACTGCTACGCACCAATCAAAGGTACATCAGTTCATGACGACACTACTATGCACCAATCAAAGGTACACCAGTTCACCATGACGCTGCTATTCTCCAATCAAAGGTACACTATTTCATCACGACACTGCTACTCTCCAATCAAAGGTACACCAGTTCATCACGACACTACTATGCACCAATCAAAGGTACATCAGTTCATCACGAAACTGCTACTCACCAATCAAAGGTACACCAGTTCATCACGACACTACTATGCACCAATCAAAAGTACACCAGTTCATCACGACACTGCTACTCACCAATCAAAGGTACACCAGTTCATCACGACACTACTATGCACCAATCAAAGGTACATCTGTTCATCACGACACTGCTACTCACCAATCAAAGGTACACCAGTTGATCACGACACTGCTATGCACCAATCAAAGGTACACGAGTTCATCACGACACTACTATGCACCAATCAAGGTTACACCAGTTCATAACGACACAACTATGCACCAATCAAAGGTACACCAGATCATCACGACACTACTATGCACCAATCAAGGTTACACCAGTTCATAACGACACAACTATGCACCAATCAAAGGTACACCACTTCATAGCGACACTACTTTGCACCAATCAAAGGTACACCAGTTCACCACGACAATGCTACTCTCCAATCAAAGGTACACTAGTTCATCACGACACTGCTACTCTCCAATCAAGGGTACACCAGTTCATCACGACACTACTATGCACCAATCAAAGGTACATCAGTTCCTCACGACACTGCTACTCACCAATCAAAGGTACACCAGATCATCACGACACTACTATGCACCAATCAAAAGTACACCAGTTCATCACGACACTGCTACTCACCAATCAAAGGTACACCAGTTCATCACGACAATACTATGCACCAATCAAAGGTACATCTGTTCATCACGACGCTGCTACTCACCAATCAAAGGTACACCAGTTCATCACGACACTGCTATGCACCAATCAAAGGTACATCAGTTCATCACGACACTACTATGCACCAATGAAAGGTACACCAGTTCATAGCTACACTGCTACGCACCAATCAAAGGTGTACCAGTTCATAAGACACTGCCACGCACCAATCAAAGGTACACCAGTTCATAACGACACTGCTATGCTCCAATCAAAGGTACACCAGTTCATAGCGACACTACTATGCACCAATCAAGGGTGCACCAGTTCATAACGACACTGCTACGCACCAATCAGAGGTACATCAGTTCATAACGACACTGCTATGCACCAATCAAAGGTACACCAGTTCATAACGACTCTGCTACGCACCAATCTAAGCTACACCATTGATTACGACACTGCTACGTATCAATCAAAGGTACACCAGTTCATAACGACACTGCTACGCACTAACCAAAGGTACACCAGTTCATGACGACACTACTATGCACCAATCAAAGGTACATCAGTTCATTACGACACTGCTACTCACCAATCAAAGGTACATCAGTTCATCACGACACTACTATGCACCAATCAAAAGTACACCAGGTTCATGACGACACTGCTACTCACCAATCAAAGGTACACCAGTTCATCACGACACTACTATGCACCAATCAAAGGTACATCAGTTCATCACGACACTGCTACTCACCAATCAAAGGTACACCAGTTCATCACGACACTGCTATGCACCAATCAAAGGTACATCAGTTCATCACGACACTACTATGCACCAATCAAAGGTACACCAGTTCATAGCTACACTGCTACGCACCAATCAAAGGTGTACCAGTTCATAGGACACTGCTACGCACCAATCAAATGTACACCAGTTCATAACGACACTGCTATGCTCCAATCAAAGGTACACCAGTTCATAGCGACACTACTATGCACCAATCAAGGGTGCACCAGTTCATAACGACACTGCTACGCACCAATCAGAGGTACACCAGTTCATAACGACACTCCTATGCACCAATCAAAGGTACACCAGTTCATAACGACACTACTACGCACCAATCTAAGCTACACCATTGATTACGACACTGCTACGCACTAATCAAAGGTACACCAGTTCATCACGACACTACTATGCACCAATCACAGGTACATCAGTTCATCACGACACTGCTACTCACCAATCAAAGGTACACCAGTTCATCACGACACTGCTATGCACCAATCAAAGGTACACCAGTTCATCAAGACACTACTATGCACCAATCAAAAGTACACCAGTTCATCACGCCACTGCTACTCACCAATCAAAGGTACACCAGTTCATCACGACACTACTATGCACCAATCAAAGGTACATCTGTTCATCACGACACTGCTACTCACCAATCAAAGGTTCACCAGTTCATCACGACACTGCTATGCACCAATCAAAGGTACACCAGTTCATAACGACACAACTATGCACCAAACAAAGGTACACCACTTCATAACGACACTACTATGCACCAATCAAAGGTACACCAGTTCACCACGACACTGCTACTCTCCAATCAAAGGTACACTAGTTCATCACGACACTTCTACTCTCCAATCAAAGGTACACCAGTTCATAACGACACTGCTATGCACCAATCAAAGGTACATCAGTTCATCACGACACTACTATGCACCAATCAAAGGTACACCAGTTCATAGCTACACTGCTACGCACCAATCAAAGGTGTACCAGTTCATAAGACACTGCTTCGCACCAATCAAAGGTACACCAGTTCATCACGACACTACTATGCACCAATCAAAGGTACATCTGTTCATCACGACACTGCTACTCACCAATCAAAGGTACACCAGTTCATCACGACACTGCTATGCACCAATCAAAGGTACATCAGTTCATCACGACACTACCATGCACCAATCAAAGGTACACCAGTTCATAGCTACACTGCTACGCACCAATCAAAGGTGTAACAGTTCATAAGACACTGCTACGCACCAATCAAAGGTACACCAGTTCATAACGACACTGCTATGCTCCAATCAAAGGTACACCAGTTCATAGCGACACTACTATGCACCAATCAAAGGTACACCAGTTCATCACGACACTACTATGCACCAATCAAAGGTACATCTGTTCATCACGACACTGCTACTCACCAATCAAAGGTACACCAGTTCATCACGACACTGCTATGCACCAAACAAAGGTACAGCAGTTCATCACGACACTACTATGCACCAATCAAAGGTACACCAGTTCATAGCTACACTGCTACGCACCAATCAAAGGTGTACCAGTTCATAAGACACTCCTACGCACCAATCAAAGGTACACCAGTTCATAACGACCCTCCTACGCACCAATCAAAGGTACACCAGATCATCACGACACTACTATGCACCAATCAAAGGTACACCAGTTCATAACGCCACCACTATGCACCAATCAAAGGTACACCACTTCATAACGACACTACTATGCACCAATCAAAGGTACACCAGTTCACCATGACGCTGCTACTCTCCAATCAAAGGTACACTATTTCATCACGACACTGCTACTCTCCAATCAAAGGTACACCAGTTCATCACGACACTACTATGCACCAATCAAAGGTACATCAGTTCATCACGACACTGCTACTCACCAATCAAAGGTACACCAGTTCATCACGACACTACTATGCACCAATCAAAAGTACACCAGTTCATCACGACACTGCTACTCACCTATCAAAGGTACACCAGTTCATCACGACACTACTCTGCACCAATCAAAGGTACATCTGTTCATCACGACACTGCTACTCACCAATCAAAGGTACACCAGTTGATCACGACACTGCTATGCACCAATCAAAGGTAAACGAGTTCATCACGACACTACTATGCACCAATCAAAGGTACACTTGTTCATAGCTACACTGCTACGCACCAATCAAAGGTGTACCAGTTCATAAGACACTGCTACGCACCAATCAAATGTACACCAGTTCATAACGACACTGCTATGCTCCAATCAAAGGTACACCAGTTCATAGCGACACTACTATGCACCAATCAAGGGTGCACCAGTTCATAACGACACTGCTACGCACCAATCAGAGGTACACCAGTTCATAACGACACAACTATGCACCAATCAAAGGTACACCACTTCATAACGACACTACTATGCACCAATCAAAGGTACACCAGTTCATAGCTACACTGCTACGCACCAATCAAAGGTGTACCAGTTAATAAGACACTGCTACGCACCAATCAAAGGTACACCAGTTCATCACGACACTACTATGCACCAATCAAAGGTACATCTGTTCATCACGACACTGCTACTCACCAATCAAAGGTACACCAGTTCATCACGACACTGCTATGCACCAATCAAAGGTACATCAGTTCATCACGACACTACTATGCACCAATCAAAGGTACACCAGTTCATAGCTACACTGCTACGCACCAATCAAAGGTGTACCAGTTCATAAGACACTGCTACGCACCAATGAGAGGTACACCAGTTCATAACGACACTGCTATGCTCCAATCAAAGGTACACCCGTTCATAGCGACACTACTATGCACCAATCAAGGGTGCACCAGTTCATAACGACACTGCTACGCACCAATCAGAGGTACACCAGTTCATAACGACACTGCTACGCACCAATCAGAGGTACAGCAGTTCATAACGACACTGCTATGCACCAATCAAAAGTACACCAGTTCATCACGACACTACTATGCACTAATCAACGGTACATCTGTTCATCACGACACTGCTACTCACCATCAAAGGGACACCAGTTCATCACGACACTGCTATGCACCAATCAAAGGTACACCAGTTCATCACGACACTACTATGCACCAATCAAAGGTACATCTGTTCATCACGACACTGCTACTCACCAATCAAAGATACACCAGTTCATCACGACACTGCTATGCACCAATCAAAGGTACATCAGTTCATCACGACACTACTATGTACCAATCAAAGGTACACCAGTTCATAGCTACACTGCTACGCACCAATCAAAGGTGTACCAGTTCATAAGACACTGCTACGCACCAATCAAAGGTACACCAGTTCATAACGACACTGCTATGCTCCAATCAAAGGTACACCAGTTCATAGCGACACTACTATGCACCAATCAAGGGTGCACCAGTTCATAACGACACTGCTACGCACCAATCAGAGGTACACCAGTTCATAACCACACTGCTATGCACCAATCAAAGGTACACCAGTTCATAACGACACTGCTACGCACCAATCTAAGCTACACAATTGATTACGACACTGCTACGTATCAATCAAAGGTACACCAGTTCATAACGACACTGCTACGCACTAATCAAAGGTACACCAGTTCATCACGACACTACTATGCACCAATCAAAGGTACATCAGTTCATCACGACACTGCTACTCACCAATCAAATGTACACCAGTTCATCACGACACTACTGTGCACCAATCAAAAGTACACCAGTTCATCACGACACTACTACTCACCAATCAAAGGTACACCAGTTCATCACGACACTACTATGCACCAATCAAAGGTACATCTGTTCATCACGACACTCCTACTCACCAATCAAAGGTACACCAGTCCATCACGATACTGCTATGCACCAATCAAAGGTACATCAGTTCATCACGACACTACTATGCACCAATCAAAGGTACACCAGTTCATAGCTACACTCCTACGCACCAATCAAAGGTGTACCAGTTCATAAGACACTGCTACGCACCAATCAAAGATACACCAGTTCATAACGACACTGCTACGCACCAATCAAAGGTACACCAGATCAGCACGACACTACTATGCACCAATCAAAGGTACACCAGTTCATAACGACAAAACAATGCACCAATCAAAGGTACACCACTTCATAACGACACTACTATGCACCAATCAAAGGTACACCAGTTCACCACGACACTGCTACTCTCCAATCAAAGGTACACTAGTTCATCAAGACACTGCTACTCTCCAATCAAAGGTACACCAGTTCGTCACGACACTGCTATGCTCCAATCAAAGGTACATCAGTTCATCACGACACTACTATGCACCAATCAAAGGTACACCAGTTCATAGCTACACTGCTACGCACCAATCAAAGGTGTACCAGTTCATAAGACACTGCTACGCACCAATCAAAGGTACACCAGTTCATCACGACACTACTATGCACCAATCAATGGTACATCTGTTCATCACGACACTGCTACTCACCAATCAAAGGTACACCAGTTCATCACGACACTGCTATGCACCAATCAAAGGTACATCAGTTCATCACGACACTACTATGCACCAATCAAAGGTACACTAGTTCATAGCTACACTCCTACGCACCAATCAAAGGCGTACCAGTTCATAACACACTGCTACGCACCAATCAAAGGTACACCAGTTCATAACGACACTGCTATGCTCCTATCAAAGGTACACCAGTTCATAGCGACACTACTATGCACCAATCAAGGGTGCACCAGTTCATAGCGACACTGCTACGCACCAATCAGATGTACACCAGTTCATAACGACACTGCTATGCACCAATCAAAGGTACACCAGTTCATAACGACACTGCTACGCACCAATCTAAGCTACACCATTGATTACGACACTGCTACGTATCAATCAAAGGTACACCAGTTCATAACGACACTGCTTCGCACTAATCAAAGGTACACCAGTTCATAACGACACTACTATGCACCAATCAAAGGTACATCAGTTCATCACGACACTGCTACTCACCAATCAAAGGTACACCAGTTCATCACGACACTACTATGCACCAATCAAAAGTACACCAGGTTCATCACGACACTGCTACTCACCAATCAAAGGTACACCAATTCATCACGACACTACTATGCACCAATCAAAGGTACATCTGTTCATCACGACACTGCTACTCACCAATCAAAGGTACACCAGTTCATCACGACACTGCTATGCACCAATCAAAGGTACATCAGTTCATCACGTCACTACTATGCACCAATCAAAGGTACACCAGTTCATAGCTACACTGCTCCGCACCAATCAAAGGTGTACCAGTTCATAAGACACTGCTACGCACCAATCAAAGGTACACCAGATCATCACGACACTACTATGCACCAATCCAAGGTACACCAGTTCATAACGACACAACTATGCACCAATCAAAGGTACGCCACTTCATAACGACACTACTATGCACCAATCAAAGGTACACCAGTTCACCACGACACTGTTACTCTCGAATCAAAGGTACACCAGTTCATCACGACACTACTATGCACCAATCAAAGGTACATCAGTTCATCTCGACACTGCTACTCACCAATGAAAGGTACATCAGTTCATCACGACACTACTATGCACCAATCAAAGGTACATCTGTTCATCACGACACTGCCACTCACCAATCAAAGGTACACCAGTTCATCACGACACTGCTATGCACCAATATAAGGTACATCAGTTATTCGAGACACTACTATGCACCAATCAAAGGTACACCAGTTCATAGCTACACTACTATGCACCAATCAAAGGTACACCAGTTCATAGCTACACTGCTACGCACCAATCAAAGGTGTACCAGTTCAAAAGACACTGCTACGCACCAATCAAATGTACACCAGTTCATAACGACACTGCTATGCTCCAATCAAAGGTACACCAGTTCATAGCGACACTACTATGCACCAATCAAGGGTGCACCAGTTCATAACGACACTGCTACGCACCAATCAGAGGTACACCAGTTCATAACGACACTGCTATGCACCAATCAAAGGTACACCAGTTCATAACGACACTGCTACGCACCAATCTAAGCTACACCATTGATTACGACACTGCTACGTATCAATCAAAGGTACACCAGTTCATAACGACACTGCTACGCACTAATCAAAGGTACACCAGTTCATCACGACACTACTATGCACCAATCAAAGGTACATCAGTTCATCACGACACTGCTACTCACCAATCAAAGGTACACCAGTTCATCACGACACTACTATGCACCAATCAAAGGTACATCTGTTCATCACGACACTGCTACTCACCAATCAAAGGTACACCAGTTCATCACGACACTGCTATGCACCAATCAAAGGTTCATCACTTCATCACGACAGTACTATGCACCAATCAAAGGTACACCAGTTCATAGCTACACTGCTGCGCCCCAAACAAAGGTGTACCAGTTCATAAGACACTAATACGCACCAATCAAAGGTACACCAGTTCATAACGACACTGCTACGCACGAATCAAAGGTACACCAGATCATCACGACACTACTATGCACCAATCAAAGGTACACCAGTTCATAACGACACAACTATGCACCAATCAAAGGTACACCACTTCATAACGACACTACTATGCACCAATCAAAGGTACACCAGTTCACCACCACACTGCTACTCTCCAATCAAAGGTACACTAGTTCATCACGACACTGCCACTCTCCAATCAAAGGTACACCAGTTCATCACGACACTACTATGCACCAATCAAAGGTACACCAGTTCATAGCTACACTGCTACGCACCAATCAAAGGTATACCAGTTCATAAGACACTGCTACGCACCAATCAAAGGTACACCAGTTCATAGCTACACTGCTACGCACCAATCAAATGTGTACCAGTTCATAAGACACTGCTACGCACCAATCAAAGGTACACCAGTTCATAACGACACTGCTACGCACCAATCAAAGGTACACCGGATCATCACGACACTACTATGCACCAATCAAAGGTACACCAGTTCATAACGACACAAATATGCACCAATCAAAGGTACACCACTTCATAACGACGCTACTATGCACAAATCAAAGGTACACCAGTTCACCACCACACTGCTACTCTCCAATCAAAGGTACACTAGTTCATCACGACACTGCTACTCTCCAATCAAAGGTACACCAGTTCATCACGACACTGCTATGCACCAATCAAAGGTACATCAGTTCATCACGACACTACTATGCACCAATCAAAGGTACACCAGTTCATAGCTACACTGCTACGCACCAATCAAAGGTGTACCAGTTCATAAGACACTGCTACGCACCAATCAAAGGTATACCAGTTCATCACGACACTACAATGCACCAATCAAAGGTACATCTGTTCATCACGACACTGCTACTCACCAATCAAAGGTACACCAGCTCATCACGACACTGCTATGCACGAATCAAAGGTACATAAGTTCATCACGACACTACTATGCACCAATCAAAGGTACACCAGTTCACAGCTACACTCCTACGCACCAATCAAAGGTGTACCAGTTCATAAGACACTGCTACGCTCCAATCAAATGTACACCAGTTCATAACGACACTGCGATGCTCCTATCAATGGTACACCAGTTCATAGCGACACTACTATGCACCAATCAAGGGTGCACCAGTTCATAACGACACTGCTACGCACCAATCAGAGGTACACCAGTTCATAACGACACTGCTATGCACCAATCAAAGGTACACCAGTTCATAACGACACTGCTACGCACCAATCTAAGCTACACCATTGATTACGACACTGCTACGTATCAATCAAAGGTACACCAGTTCATAACGACACTGCTACGCACTAATCAAAGGTACACCAGTTCATAACGACACTACTATGCACCAATCAAAGGTACACCAGTTCATCACGACACTGCTACTCACCAATCAAAGGTACACCAGTTCATCACGACACAACTATGCACCAATCAAAAGTACACCAGGT
Source organism: Tenodera sinensis (assembly GCA_030765045.1). Classification (NCBI taxonomy): domain Eukaryota; kingdom Metazoa; phylum Arthropoda; class Insecta; order Mantodea; family Mantidae; genus Tenodera; species Tenodera sinensis. The sequence goes on from CM060963.1 coordinate 156,458,162, forward strand.
TCATCACGACACTACTATGCACCAATCAAAGGTACACCAGTTCATAGCTACACTGCTACGCGCCAATCAAAGGTGTACCAGTTCATAAGACACTGCTACGCACCAATCAAAGGTACACCAGTTCATAACGACACTGCTACGCACCAATCAAAGGTACACCAGATCATCACGACACTACTATGCACCAATCCAAGGTACACCAGTTCATAACGACACAACTATGCACCAATCAAAGGTACACCACTTCATAACGACACTACTATGCACCAATCAAAGTTACACCAGTTCACCACGACACTGCTACTCTCCAATCAAAGGTACCCTAGTTCATCACGACACTGCTACTCTCCAATCAAAGGTACACCAGTTCATCACGACACTACTATGCACCAATCAAAGGTACATCAGTTCATCACGACACTGCTACTCACCAATGAAAGGTACACCAGTTCATCACGACACTACTATGCACCAATCAAAAGTACACCAGTTCATCACGACACTGCTACTCACCAATCAAAGGTACACCAGTTCATCACGACACTACTATGCACCAATCAAAGGTACATCTGTTCATCACGACACTGCTACTCACCAATCAAAGGTACACCAGTTCATCAAGACACTGCTATGCACCAATCAAAGGTACATCAGTTCATCGAGACACTACTATGCATCAATCAAAGGTACACCAGTTCATAGCTACACTACTATGCACCAATCCAAGGTACACCAGTTCATAACGACACAACTATGCACCAATCAAAGGTACACCACTTCATAACGACACTACTATGCACCAATCAAAGTTACAGCAGTTCACCACGACACTGCTACTCTCCAATCAAAGGTACCCTAGTTCATCACGACACTGCTACTCTCCAATCAAAGGTACACCAGTTCATCACGACACTACTATGCACCAATCAAAGGTACATCAGTTCATCACGACACTGCTACTCACCAATGAAAGGTACACCAGTTCATCACGACACTACTATGCACCAATCAAAAGTACACCAGTTCTTCACGACACTGCTACTCAACAATCAAAGGTACACCAGTTCATCACGACACTACTATGCACCAATCAAAGGTACATCTGTTCATCACGACACTGCTACTCACCAATCAAAGGTACACCAGTTCATCACGACACTGCTATGCAACAATCAAAGGTACATCAGTTCATCACGACACTACTATGCACCAATCAAAGGTACACCAGTTCATAGCTACACTGCTAAGCACCAATCAAAGGTGTACCAGTTCATAAGACACTGCTACGCACCAATCAAAGGTACACCAGTTCACAACGACACTGCTACGCACCAATCAAAGGTACACCGGATCATCGCGACACTACTATGCACCAATCAAAGGTACACCAGTTCATAACGACACAACTATGCACCAATCAAAGGTACACCACTTCATAACGACACTACTATGCACAAATCAAAGGTACAGCAGTTCACCACGACACTGCTACTCTCCAATCAAAGGTACACTAGTTCATCACGACACTGCTACTCTCCAATCAAAGGTACACCAGTTCATCACGACACTGCTATGCACCAATCAAAGGTACATCAGTTCATCAGGACACTACTGTGCACCAATCAAAGGTACACCAGTTCATAGCTACACTGCTACGCACCAATCAAAGGTGTACCAGTTCATAAGACACTGCTACGCACCAATCAAAGGTACACCAGTTCATCACGACACTACTATGCACCAATCAAAGGTACATCTGTTCATCACGACACTGCTACTCACCAATCAAAGGTGCACCAGTTCATAACGACACTGCTACGCACCAATCAGTGGTACACCAGTTCATAACGACACTGCTATGCACCAATCAAAGGTACACCAGTTCATAACGACACTGCTACGCACCAATCTAAGCTACACCATTGATTACGACACTGCTACGTATCAATCAAAGGTGCACCAGTTCATAACGACACTGCTACGCACTAATCAAAGGTGCACCAGTTCATCACCACACTACTATGCACCAATCAAAGGTACATCAGTTCATCACGACACTGCTACTCACCAATCAAAGGTACACCAGTTCATCACGACACTACTATGCACCAATCAAAAGTACACCAGGTTCATCACGACACTGCTACTCACCAATCAAAGGTACACCAGTTCATCACGACATTACTATGCACCAATCAAAGGTACATCTGTTCATCACGACACTGCTACTCACCAATCAAAGGTACAACAGTTCATCACGACACTGCTATGCACCAATCAAAGGTACATCAGTTCATCACGTCACTACTATGCACCAATCAAAGGTACACCAGTTCATAGCTACACTGCTACGCACCTATCAAAGCTGTACCAGTTCATAAGACACTGCTACGCACCAATCAAAGGTACACCAGTTTATAACGACACTGCTACGCACCAATCAAAGGTACACCAGATCATCACGACACTACTATGCACCAATCCAAGGTACACCAGTTCATAACGACACAACTATGCACCAATCAAAGGTACACCACTTCATAACGACACTACTATGCACCAATCAAAGGTACACCAGTTCACCACGACACTGCTACTCTCCAATCAAAGGTACACCAGTTCATCACGACACTACTATGCACCAATCAAAGGTACATCAGTTCATCACGACACTGCTACTCACCAATGAAAGGTACACCAGTTCATCACGACACTACTATGCACCAATCCAAGGTACATCTGTTCATCACGACACTGCTACTCACCAATCAAAGGTACACCAGTTCATCACGACACTCTTATGCACCAATCAAAGGTACATCAGTTCATCGAGACACTACTATGCACCAATCAAAGGTACACCAGTTCATAGCTACACTACTATGCACCAATCAAAGGTGTACCAGTTCAAAAGACACTGCTACGCACCAATCAAATGTACACCAGTTCATAACGACACTGCTATGCTCCAATCAAAGGTACACCAGTTCATAGCGACACTACTATGCACCAATCAAGGGTGCACCAGTTCATAACGACACTGCTACGCACCAATCAGAGGTACACCAGTTCATAACGACACTGCTATGCACCAATCAAAGGTACAACAGTTCATAACGACACTGCTACGCACCAATCTAAGCTACACTATTGATTACGACACTGCTACCTATCAATCAAAGGTACACCAGTTCATAACGACACTGCTACGCACTAATCAAAGGTACACCAGTTCATCACGACACTACTATGCACCAATCAAAGGTACATCAGTTCATCACGACACTGCTACTCACCAATCAAAGGTACACCAGTTCATCACGACACTACTATTCACCAATCAAAGGTACATCTGTTCATCACGACACTGCTACTCACCAATCAAAGGTACACCAGTTCATCACGACACTGCTATGCACCAATCAAAGGTACATCACTTCATCACGACACTACTATGCACCAATCAAAGGTACACCAGTTCATAGCTACACTGCTACGCACCAATCAAAGGTGTACCAGTTCATAAGACACTGCTACGCACCAATCAAAGGTACACCAGTTCATAACGACACTGCTACGCACCAATCAAAGGTACACCAGATCATCACGACACTACTATGCACCAATCAAAGGTGCACCAGTTCATAACGACACAACTATGCACCAATCAAAGGTACACCACTTCATAACGACACTACTATGCACGAATCAAAGGTACACCAGTTCACCACCACACTGCTACTCTCCAATCAAAGGTACACAAGTTCATCACGACACTGCTACTCTCCAATCAAAGGTACACCAGTTCATCACGACACTGCTATGCACCAATCAAAGGTACATCAGTTCATCACGACACTACTATGCACCAATCAAAGGTACACCAGTTCATAGCTACACTGCTACGCACCAATCAAAGGTGCACCAGTTCATAAGACACTGCTACGCACCAATCAAAGGTACATCAGTTCATCACGACACTACTATGCACCAATCAAAGGTACATCTGTTCATCACGACACTGCTACTCACCAATAAAAGGTACACCAGTTCATCACGACACTGCTATGCACCAATCAAAGGTACATCAGTTCATCACGACACTACTATGCACCAATCAAAGGTACACCAGTTCATAGCTACACTCCTACGCACCAATCAAAGGTGTACCAGTTCATAAGACACTGCTACGCACCAATCAAATGTACACCAGTTCATAACGACACTGCTATGCTCCTATCAATGGTACACCAGTTCATAGCGACACTACTATGCACCAATCCAGGGTGCACCAGTTCATAACGACACTGCTACGCACCAATCAGAGGTACACCAGTTCATAACGACACTGCTATGCACCAATCAAAGGTACACCAGTTCATAACGACACTGCTACGCACCAATCTAAGCTACACCATTGATTACGACACTGCTACGTATCAATCAAAGGTACACGAGTTCATAACGACACTGCTACGCACTAATCAAAGGTACACCAGTTCATAACGACACTACTATGCACCAATCAAAGGTACATCAGTTCATCACGACACTGCTACTCACCAATCAAAGGTACACCAGTTCATCACGACACTACTATGCACCAATCAAAGGTACATCAGTTCATCACGACACTACTATGCACCAATCAAAGGTACACCAGTTCATAGCTACACTGCTACGCACCAATCAAAGGTACACCAGTTCATAACGACACTGCTACGCACCAATCAAAGGTGTACCAGTTCATAAGACACTGCTACGCACCAATCAAATGTACACCAGTTCATAACGACACTGCTATGCTCCAATCAAAGGTACACCAGTTCATAGCGACACTACTATGCACCAATCAAGGGTGCACCAGTTCATAACGACACTGCTACGCACGAGTCAGAGGTACACCAGTTCATAACGACACTGCTATGCACCAATCAAAGGTACACCAGTTCATAACGACACTGCTACGCACCAATCTAAGCTACACCATTGATTACGACACTGCTACGTATCAATCAAAGGTACACCAGTTCATAACGACACTGCTACGCACTAATCAAAGGTACACCAGTTCATCACGATACTACTATGCACCAATCAAAGGTACATCAGTTCATCACGACACTACTATGCACCAATCAAAGGTACACCAGTTCATAGCTACACTGCTACGCACCAATCAAAGGTGTACCAGTTCATAAGACACTGCTACGCACCAATCAAAGGTACACCAGTTCATAACGACACTGCTACGCACCAATCAAAGGTACACCGGATCATCACGACACTACTATGCACCAATCAAAGGTACACCAGTTCATAACGACACAACTATGCACCAATCAAAGGTACACCACTTCATAACGACACTACTATGCACAAATCAAAGGTACACCAGTTCACCACGACACTGCTACTCTCCAATCAAAGGTACACTATTTCATCACGACACTGCTACTCTCCAATCAAAGGTACACCAGTTCATCACGACACTGCTATGCACCAATCAAAGGTACATCAGTTCATCAGGACACTACTATGCACCAATCAAAGGTACACCAGTTCATAGCTACACTGCTACGCACCAATCAAAGGTGTACCAGTTCATAAGACACTGCTACGCACCAATCAAAGGTACACCAGTTCATCACGACACTACTATGCACCAATCAAAGGTACATCTGTTCATCACGACACTGCTACTCACCAATCAAAGGTGCACCAGTTCATCACGACACTGCTATGCACCAATCGAAGGTACATCAGTTCATCACGACACTACTATGCACCAATCTAAGGTACACCAGTTCATAGCTACACTGCTACGCACCAATCAAAGGTGTACCAGTTCATAAGACACTGCTACGCGCCAATCAAAGGTACACCAGTTCATAACGACACTGCTATGCTCCAATCAAAGGTACACCAGTTCATAACGACACTGCTATGCTCCAATCAAAGGTACACCAGTTCATAGCGACACTACTATGCACAAATCAAGGGTGCACCAGTTCATAACGACACTGCTACGCACCAATCAGTGGTACACCAGTTCATAACGACACTGCTATGCACCAATCAAAGGTACACCAGTTCATAACGACACTGCTACGCACCAATCTAAGCTACACCATTGATTACGACACTGCTACGTATCAATCAAAGGTACACCAGTTCATAACGACACTGCTACGCACTAATCAAAGGTGCACCAGTTCATCACGACACTACTATGCACCAATCAAAGGTACATCAGTTCATCACGACACTGCTACTCACCAATCAAAGGTACACCAGTTCATCACGACACTACTATGCACCAATCAAAAGTACACCAGTTCATCACGACACTGCTACTCACCAATCAAAGGTACACCAGTTCATCACGACACTACTATGCACCAATCAAAGGTACATCTGTTCATCACGACACTACTATGCACCAATCAAAGGTACACCAGTTCATAGCTACACTGCTACGCACCAATCAAAGGTGTACCAGTTCATAAGACACTGCTACGCACCAATCAAAGGTACACCAGTTCATAACGACACTGCTACGCACCAATCAAAGGTACACCAGATCATCACGACACTACTATGCACCAATCAAAGTTACACCAGTTTATAACGACACAACTATGCACCAATCAAAGGTACACCACTTCATAACGACACTACTATGCACCAATCAAAGGTACAACAGTTCACCACGACACTGCTACTCTCCAATCAAAGGTACACTAGTTCATCACGACACTGCTACTCTCCAATCAAAGGTACACAAGTTCATCACGACACTACTATGCACCAATCAAAGGTACATCAGTTCATCACGACACTGCTACTCACCAATCAAAGGTACACCAGTTCATCACGACACTACTATGCACCAATCAAAATTACACCAGTTCATCACGACACTGCTACTCACCAATCAAAGGTACACCAGTTCATCACGACACTACTCTGCACCAATCAAAGGTACATCTGTTCATCACGACACTGCTATTCACCAGTCAAAGGTACACCGGTTCATTACGACACTGCTATGCACCAATCAAAGGTACATCAGTTCATCACGACACAACTATGCGCCAATCAAAGGTACACCAGTTCATAGCTACACTGCTAAGCACCAATCAAAGATCTACAAGTTCATAAGACACTGCTACGCACCAATCAAAGGTACACCAGTTCATAGCGACACTGCTATGCTCCAATCAAAGGTACACCAGTTCATAGCGACTCTACTATGCACCAATCAAGGGTGCACCAGTTCATAACGACACTGCTACGCACCAATCAGAGGTACACCAGTTCATAACGACACTGCTATGTACCAATCAAAGGTACACCAGTTCATAACGACACTACTACGCACCAATCTAAGCTACACCATTGATTACGACACTGCTACGTATCAATCTACGGTACACCAGATCATAACGACACTGCTACGTATCAATCAAAGGTACACCAGTTCATAACTACACTGCTACGCACCCATCAAAGGTGCACCACTTCATAATGACACTGCTATGCACCAATAAAAGGTGCACCAGTTCATAACGACACTGCTACGCACTAATCAAAGGTACACCAGTTCATAACGACACTGCTACGCACCAATCAAAGGTGCACCAGTTCATAACGACACTGCTACGCACTAATCAACGGTACACCAGTTCATAACGACACTGCTACGCACCAATCAAAGCTACACCAGATCATCACGACACTACTATGCAGCAATGAAAGGTACACCAGATCATCACGACACTACTATGTACCAATCAAAGGTACACCAGTTCATAGCTACACTGCTACGCACCAATCAAAGGTGTACCAGTTCAGATGACACTGCTACGCACCAATCAAATGTACACCAGTTCATAACGACACTGCTATGCTCCAATCAAAGGTACACCAGTTCATAGCGACACTACTATGCACCAATCAAGGGTGCACCAGTTCATAACGACACTGCTACGCACCAATCAGAGGTACACCAGTTCATAGCGACACTACTATGCACCAATCAATGGTACACCAGCTCATCACGACACTACTATGCACCAATCAAAGGTACATCAGTTCATCACGACACTGCTACTCACCAATCAAAGGTACACCAGTTCATCACGACACTGCTATGCACCAATCAAAGGTACATCAGTTCATCACGACACTACTATGCACCAATTAAAGGTACACCAGTTCATAACGACACAACTATGCACCAATCAAAGGTACACCACTTCATAACGACACAACTATGCACCAATCAAAGGTACACCACTTCATAACGACAATACTATGCACCAATCAAAGGTTCATCAGTTCACCACGACACTGCTACTCTCCAATCAAAGGTACACTAGTTCATCACGACACTGCTACTCTCCAATCAAAGGTACACCAGTTCATCACGACACTGCTATGCACCAATCAAAGGTACATCAGTTCATCAGGACACTACTATGCACCAATCAAAGGTACACCAGTTCATAGCTACACTGCTACGCACCAATCAAAGGTGTACCAGTTCATAAGACACTGCTACGCACCAATCAAAGGTACACCAGTTCATCACGACACTACTATGCACCAATCAAAGGTACATCAGTTCATCACGACACTACTATGCACCAATCAAAGGTACATCTGTTCATCACGACACTGCTACTCACCAATCAAAGGTACACCAGTTCATCACGACACTGCTATGCACCAATCAAAGGTACATCAGTTCATCACGACACTACTATGCACCAATCAAAAGTACACCAGTTCATAACGACACAACTATGCACCAATCAAAGGTACACCACTTCATAACGACACTACTATGCACCAATCAAAGGTACACCAGTTCACCACGACACTGCTATGCACCAATCAAAGGTACATCAGTTCATCACGACACTACTATGCACCAATCAAAGGTACACCAGTTCATAACGACACTGCTACGCACTAATCAAAGGTACACCAGTTCATAACGACACTGCTACGCACCAATCAAAGGTGCACCAGTTCATAACGAGACTGCTACGCACTAATCAAAGGTACACCAGTTCATAGCGACACTGCTACGCACCAATCAAAGGTACACCAGATCATCACGACACTACTATGCAGCAATGAAAGGTACACCAGATCATCACGACACTGCTACGCACCAATCAAAGGTACACCAGATCATCACGACACTACTATGCACCAATCAAAGGTACACCAGTTCATAACGACACAACTATGCACCAATCAAAGCTACACCACTTCATAACGACACTACTATGCACCAATCAAAGGTACACCAGTTCACCACGACACTGCTACTCTCCAATCAAAGGTACACTAGTTCATCACGACACTGCTACTCTCCAATCAAAGGTACACCAGTTCATCGCGACACTACTATGCACCAATCAAAGGTACATCAGTTCATCACGACACTGCTACTCACCAATCAAAGGTACACCAGTTCATCACGACACTGCTATGCACCAATCAAAAGTACACCAGTTCATCACGACACTGCTACTCACCAATCAACGGTACACCAGTTCATCACGACACTACTCTGCACCAATCAAAGGTACATCTGTTCATCACGACACTGCTACTCACCAATCAAAGGTACAGCAGTTCATCACGACACTGCTATGCACCAATCAAAGGTACACCAGTTCATAGCTACACTGCTAAGCACCAATCAAAGGTGTACAATTTCATAAGACACTGCTACGCACCAATCAAAGGTACACCAGTTCATAGCGACACTGCTATGCTCCAATCAAAGGTACACCAGTTCATAGCGACTCTACTATGCACCAATCAAGGGTGCACCAGTTCATAACGACTCTGCTACGCACCAATCAGAGGTACACCAGTTCATAACGACACTCCTATGCACCAATCAAAGGTACACCAGTTCATAACGACACTGCTACGCACCAATCTAAGCTACACCATTGATTACGACACTGCTAGTATCAATCTAAGGTACACCAGTTCATAACGACTTCTACGTATCAATCAAAGGTACACCAGTTCATAACTAAACTGCTATGCACCAATCAAAGGTGCACCAGTTCATAATGACACTGCTATGCACCAATGAAGGCTACAAAGGTTCATAACGACTCTGCTATGCACCAATCAAAAGTACACTAATTCATAATGACACTGCTATGCACCAATCAAAGGTACACAAGTTCATAATGATACTGCTACGCACTAATCAAAGGTGCACCAGTTCATAATGACACTGCTATGCACCAATAAAAGGTGCACCAGTTCATAACGACACTGCTACGCACCAATCAAAGGTGCACCAGTTCATAACGACACTGCTACGCACTAATCAAAGCTACACCAGTTCATAACGACACTGCTACGCACCAATCAAAGGTACACCAGATCATCACGACACTACTATGCAGCAATGAAAGGTACACCAGATCATCACGACACTACTATGCACCAATCAAAGGTACACCAGTTCATAGCTACACTGCTACGCACCAATCAAAGGTGTACCAGTTCATAAGACACTGCTACGCACCAATCAAATGTACACCAGTTCATAACGACGCTGCTATACTCCAATCAATGGTACACCAGTCATAGCGACACTACTATGCACCAATCAAGGGTGCACCAGTTCATAACGACACTGCTACGCACCAATCAGGTACACCAGTTCATAACGACACTGCTATGCACCAATCAAAGGTACACCAGTTCATAACGACACTGCTACGCACCAATCTAAGCTACACCATTGATTACGACACTGCTACGTATCAATCAAAGGTACACCAGTTCATAACGACACTGCTACGCACTAATCAAAGGTACACCAGTTCATCACGACACTACTATGCACCAATCAAAGGTACATCAGTTCATCACGACACTGCTACTCACCAATCAAAGGTACACCAGTTCATCACGACACTGCTATGCACCAATCAAAGGTACATCAGTTCATCACGACAATACTATGCACCAATCAAAGGTACACCAGTTCATAGCTACACTGCTACGCACCAATCAAAGGTGTACCAGTTCATAAGACACTGCTACGCACCAATCAAAGGTACACCAGTTCATAACGACACTGCTACGCACCAATCAAAGGTGCACCAGATCATCACGTTACTACTATGCACCAATCAAAGGTACACCAGTTCATAACGACACAACTATGCACCAATGAAAGGTACACCACTTCATAACGACACTACTATGCACCAATCAAAGGTACATCAGTTCATCACGACACTGCTACTCACCAATCAAAGGTACACCAGTTCATCACGACACTACTATGCACCAATCAAAATTACACCAGTTCATCACGACACTGCTACTCACCAATCAAAGGTACACCAGTTCATCACGACACTACTCTGCACCAATCAAAGGTACATCTGTTCATCACGACACTGCTATTCACCAGTCAAAGGTACACCGGTTCATTACGACACTGCTATGCACCAATCAAAGGTACATCAGTTCATCACGACACAACTATGCGCCAATCAAAGGTACACCAGTTCATAGCTACACTGCTAAGCACCAATCAAAGATCTACAAGTTCATAAGACACTGCTACGCACCAATCAAAGGTACACCAGTTCATAGCGACACTGCTATGCTCCAATCAAAGGTACACCAGTTCATAGCGACTCTACTATGCACCAATCAAGGGTGCACCAGTTCATAACGACACTGCTACGCACCAATCAGAGGTACACCAGTTCATAACGACACTGCTATGTACCAATCAAAGGTACACCAGTTCATAACGACACTACTACGCACCAATCTAAGCTACACCATTGATTACGACACTGCTACGTATCAATCTACGGTACACCAGATCATAACGACACTGCTACGTATCAATCAAAGGTACACCAGTTCATAACTACACTGCTACGCACCCATCAAAGGTGCACCACTTCATAATGACACTGCTATGCACCAATAAAAGGTGCACCAGTTCATAACGACACTGCTACGCACTAATCAAAGGTACACCAGTTCATAACGACACTGCTACGCACCAATCAAAGGTGCACCAGTTCATAACGACACTGCTACGCACTAATCAACGGTACACCAGTTCATAACGACACTGCTACGCACCAATCAAAGCTACACCAGATCATCACGACACTACTATGCAGCAATGAAAGGTACACCAGATCATCACGACACTACTATGTACCAATCAAAGGTACACCAGTTCATAGCTACACTGCTACGCACCAATCAAAGGTGTACCAGTTCAGATGACACTGCTACGCACCAATCAAATGTACACCAGTTCATAACGACACTGCTATGCTCCAATCAAAGGTACACCAGTTCATAGCGACACTACTATGCACCAATCAAGGGTGCACCAGTTCATAACGACACTGCTACGCACCAATCAGAGGTACACCAGTTCATAGCGACACTACTATGCACCAATCAATGGTACACCAGCTCATCACGACACTACTATGCACCAATCAAAGGTACATCAGTTCATCACGACACTGCTACTCACCAATCAAAGGTACACCAGTTCATCACGACACTGCTATGCACCAATCAAAGGTACATCAGTTCATCACGACACTACTATGCACCAATTAAAGGTACACCAGTTCATAACGACACAACTATGCACCAATCAAAGGTACACCACTTCATAACGACACAACTATGCACCAATCAAAGGTACACCACTTCATAACGACAATACTATGCACCAATCAAAGGTTCATCAGTTCACCACGACACTGCTACTCTCCAATCAAAGGTACACTAGTTCATCACGACACTGCTACTCTCCAATCAAAGGTACACCAGTTCATCACGACACTGCTATGCACCAATCAAAGGTACATCAGTTCATCAGGACACTACTATGCACCAATCAAAGGTACACCAGTTCATAGCTACACTGCTACGCACCAATCAAAGGTGTACCAGTTCATAAGACACTGCTACGCACCAATCAAAGGTACACCAGTTCATCACGACACTACTATGCACCAATCAAAGGTACATCAGTTCATCACGACACTACTATGCACCAATCAAAGGTACATCTGTTCATCACGACACTGCTACTCACCAATCAAAGGTACACCAGTTCATCACGACACTGCTATGCACCAATCAAAGGTACATCAGTTCATCACGACACTACTATGCACCAATCAAAAGTACACCAGTTCATAACGACACAACTATGCACCAATCAAAGGTACACCACTTCATAACGACACTACTATGCACCAATCAAAGGTACACCAGTTCACCACGACACTGCTATGCACCAATCAAAGGTACATCAGTTCATCACGACACTACTATGCACCAATCAAAGGTACACCAGTTCATAACGACACTGCTACGCACTAATCAAAGGTACACCAGTTCATAACGACACTGCTACGCACCAATCAAAGGTGCACCAGTTCATAACGAGACTGCTACGCACTAATCAAAGGTACACCAGTTCATAGCGACACTGCTACGCACCAATCAAAGGTACACCAGATCATCACGACACTACTATGCAGCAATGAAAGGTACACCAGATCATCACGACACTGCTACGCACCAATCAAAGGTACACCAGATCATCACGACACTACTATGCACCAATCAAAGGTACACCAGTTCATAACGACACAACTATGCACCAATCAAAGCTACACCACTTCATAACGACACTACTATGCACCAATCAAAGGTACACCAGTTCACCACGACACTGCTACTCTCCAATCAAAGGTACACTAGTTCATCACGACACTGCTACTCTCCAATCAAAGGTACACCAGTTCATCGCGACACTACTATGCACCAATCAAAGGTACATCAGTTCATCACGACACTGCTACTCACCAATCAAAGGTACACCAGTTCATCACGACACTGCTATGCACCAATCAAAAGTACACCAGTTCATCACGACACTGCTACTCACCAATCAACGGTACACCAGTTCATCACGACACTACTCTGCACCAATCAAAGGTACGTCTGTTCATCACGACACTGCTACTCACCAATCAAAGGTACAGCAGTTCATCACGACACTGCTATGCACCAATCAAAGGTACACCAGTTCATAGCTACACTGCTAAGCACCAATCAAAGGTGTACAATTTCATAAGACACTGCTACGCACCAATCAAAGGTACACCAGTTCATAGCGACACTGCTATGCTCCAATCAAAGGTACACCAGTTCATAGCGACTCTACTATGCACCAATCAAGGGTGCACCAGTTCATAACGACTCTGCTACGCACCAATCAGAGGTACACCAGTTCATAACGACACTCCTATGCACCAATCAAAGGTACACCAGTTCATAACGACACTGCTACGCACCAATCTAAGCTACACCATTGATTACGACACTGCTAGTATCAATCTAAGGTACACCAGTTCATAACGACTTCTACGTATCAATCAAAGGTACACCAGTTCATAACTAAACTGCTATGCACCAATCAAAGGTGCACCAGTTCATAATGACACTGCTATGCACCAATGAAGGCTACAAAGGTTCATAACGACTCTGCTATGCACCAATCAAAAGTACACTAATTCATAATGACACTGCTATGCACCAATCAAAGGTACACAAGTTCATAATGATACTGCTACGCACTAATCAAAGGTGCACCAGTTCATAATGACACTGCTATGCACCAATAAAAGGTGCACCAGTTCATAACGACACTGCTACGCACCAATCAAAGGTGCACCAGTTCATAACGACACTGCTACGCACTAATCAAAGCTACACCAGTTCATAACGACACTGCTACGCACCAATCAAAGGTACACCAGATCATCACGACACTACTATGCAGCAATGAAAGGTACACCAGATCATCACGACACTACTATGCACCAATCAAAGGTACACCAGTTCATAGCTACACTGCTACGCACCAATCAAAGGTGTACCAGTTCATAAGACACTGCTACGCACCAATCAAATGTACACCAGTTCATAACGACGCTGCTATACTCCAATCAATGGTACACCAGTCATAGCGACACTACTATGCACCAATCAAGGGTGCACCAGTTCATAACGACACTGCTACGCACCAATCAGGTACACCAGTTCATAACGACACTGCTATGCACCAATCAAAGGTACACCAGTTCATAACGACACTGCTACGCACCAATCTAAGCTACACCATTGATTACGACACTGCTACGTATCAATCAAAGGTACACCAGTTCATAACGACACTGCTACGCACTAATCAAAGGTACACCAGTTCATCACGACACTACTATGCACCAATCAAAGGTACATCAGTTCATCACGACACTGCTACTCACCAATCAAAGGTACACCAGTTCATCACGACACTGCTATGCACCAATCAAAGGTACATCAGTTCATCACGACAATACTATGCACCAATCAAAGGTACACCAGTTCATAGCTACACTGCTACGCACCAATCAAAGGTGTACCAGTTCATAAGACACTGCTACGCACCAATCAAAGGTACACCAGTTCATAACGACACTGCTACGCACCAATCAAAGGTGCACCAGATCATCACGTTACTACTATGCACCAATCAAAGGTACACCAGTTCATAACGACACAACTATGCACCAATGAAAGGTACACCACTTCATAACGACACTACTATGCACCAATCAAAGGTACACCAGTTCACCACGACACTGCTACTCTTCAATCAAAGGTACACTAGTTCATCACGACACTGCTACTCTCCAATCAAAGGTACACCAGTTCATCACGACACTGCTATGAACCAATCAAAGGTACATCAGTTCATCAGGACACTACTATGCACCAATCAAAGGTACACCAGTTCATAGCTACACTGCTACGCACCAATCAAAGGTGTACCAGTTCATAAGACACTGCTACGCACCAATCAAAGGTACACCAGTTCATCACGACACTACTCTGCACCAATCAAAGGTACATCTGCTCATCACGACACTGCTACTCACCAATCAAAGGTACATCAGTTCATCACGACACTGCTATGCACCAATCAAAGGTACATCAGTTCATCACGACACTACTATGCACCAATCAAAGGAACACCAGTTCATAGCTACACTGCTACGCACCAATCAAAGGTGTACCAGTTCATAAGACACTGCTACGCACCAATCAAAGGTACACCAGTTCATAACGACACTGCTATGCTCCAATCAAAGGTACACCAGTTCATAGCGACACTACTATGCACCAATCAAGGGTGCACCAGTTCATAACGACACTGCTACGCACCAATCAGAGGTACACCAGTTCATAACGACACTGCTATGCACCAATCAAAGGTACACCAGTTCATAACGACACTGCTACGCACCAATCTAAGCTACACCATTGATTACGACACTGCTACGTATCAATCAAAGGTACACCAGTTCATAACGACACTGCTACGCACTAATCAAAGGTACACCAGTTCATCACGACACTACTATACACCAATCAAAGGTACATCAGTTCATCACGACACTGCTACTCACCAATCAAAGGTACACCAGTTCATCACGACACTACTATGCACCAATCAAAAGTACACCAGTTCATCACGACACTGCTGCTCACCAATCAAAGGTACACCAGTTCATTACGACACTACTATGCACCAATCAAAGGTACATCTGTTCATCACGACACTGCTACTCACCAATCAAAGGTACACCAGTTCATCACGACACTGCTATGCACCAATCAAAGGTACATCAGTTCATCACGACACTACTATGCACCAATCAAAGGTACACCAGTTCATAGCTACACTGCTACGCACCAATCAAAGGTGTACCAGTTCATAAGACACTGCTATGCACCAATCAAAGGTACACCAGTTCATAACGACACTGCTACGCACCAATCTAAGCTACACCATTGATTACGACACTGCTACGTATCAATCAAAGGTACACCAGTTCATAACGACACTGCTACGCACTAATCAAATGTACACCAGTTCATAACGACACTGCTATGCTCCAATCAAAGGTACACCAGTCATAGCGACACTACTATGCACCAATCAAGGGTGCACCAGTTCATAACGACACTGCTACGCACCAATCAGGTACACCAGTTCATAACGACACTGCTATGCACCAATCAAAGGTACACCAGTTCATAACGACACTGCTACGCACCATTCTAAGCTACACCATTGATTACGACACTGCTACGTATCAATCAAAGGTACACCAGTTCATAACGACACTGCTACGCACTAATCAAAGGTACACCAGTTCATCACGACACTACTATGCACCAATCAAAGGTACATCAGTTCATCACGACACTGCTACTCACCAATCAAAGGTACACCAGTTCATCACGACACTGCTATGCACCAATCAAAGGTACATCAGTTCATCACGACACTACTATGCACCAATCAAAGGTACACCAGTTCATAGCTACACTGCTACGCACCAATCAAAGGTGTACCAGTTCATAAGACACTGCTGCGCACCAATCAAAGGTACACCAGTTCATAACGACACTGCTACGCACCAATCAAAGGTACACCAGATCATCACGTTACTACTATGCACCAATCAAAGGTACACCAGTTCATAACGACACAACTATGCACCAATCAAAGGTACACCACTTCATAACGACACTACTATGCACCAATCAAAGGTACATCAGTTCACCACGACACTGCTACTCTCCAATCAAAGGTACACTAGTTCATCACGACACTGCTACTCTCCAATCAAAGGTACACCAGTTCATCACGACACTGCTATGCACCAATCAAAGGTACATCAGTTCATCAGGACACTACTATGCACCAATCAAAGGTACACCAGTTCATAGCTACACTGCTACGCACCAATCAAAGGTGTACCAGTTCATAAGACACTGCTACGCACCAATCAAAGGTACACCAGTTCATCACGACACTACTATGCACCAATCAAAGGTACATCTGTTCATCACGACACTGCTACTCACCAATCAAAGGTACACCAGTTCATCACGACATTACTATGCACCAATCAAAGGTACATCTGTTCATCACGACACTGCTACTCACCAATCAAAGGTACACCAGTTCATCACGACACTGCTATGCACCAATCAAAGGTACATCAGTTCATCACGACACTACTATGCACCAATCAAAGGTACACCAGTTCATAGCTACACTGCTACGCACCATTCAAAGGTGTACCAGTTCATAAGACACCGCTACGCACCAATCAAAGGTACACCAGTTCATAACGACACTGCTACGCACCAATCAAAGGTACACCAGATCATCACGACACTACTAAGCACCAATCAAAGGTACACCAGTTCATAACGACACAACTATGCACCAATCAAAGGTACACCACTTCATAACGACACTACTATGCACCAATCAAAGGTACACCAGTTCACCACGACACTGCTACTCTCCAATCAAAGGTACACCAGTTCATAACGACACTGCTACGCACTAATCAAAGGTACACCAGTTCATCACGACACTACTATACACCAATCAAAGGTACATCAGTTCATCACGACACTGCTACTCACCAATCAAAGGTACACCAGTTCATCACGACACTACTATGCACCAATCAAAAGTACACCAGTTCATCACGACACTGCTGCTCACCAATCAAAGGTACACCAGTTCATTACGACACTACTATGCACCAATCAAAGGTACATCTGTTCATCACGACACTGCTACTCACCAATCAAAGGTACACCAGTTCATCACGACACTGCTATGCACCAATCAAAGGTACATCAGTTCATCACGACACTACTATGCACCAATCAAAGGTACACCAGTTCATAGCTACACTGCTACGCACCAATCAAAGGTGTACCAGTTCATAAGACACTGCTATGCACCAATCAAAGGTACACCAGTTCATAACGACACTGCTACGCACCAATCTAAGCTACACCATTGATTACGACACTGCTACGTATCAATCAAAGGTACACCAGTTCATAACGACACTGCTACGCACTAATCAAATGTACACCAGTTCATAACGACACTGCTATGCTCCAATCAAAGGTACACCAGTCATAGCGACACTACTATGCACCAATCAAGGGTGCACCAGTTCATAACGACACTGCTACGCACCAATCAGGTACACCAGTTCATAACGACACTGCTATGCACCAATCAAAGGTACACCAGTTCATAACGACACTGCTACGCACCATTCTAAGCTACACCATTGATTACGACACTGCTACGTATCAATCAAAGGTACACCAGTTCATAACGACACTGCTACGCACTAATCAAAGGTACACCAGTTCATCACGACACTACTATGCACCAATCAAAGGTACATCAGTTCATCACGACACTGCTACTCACCAATCAAAGGTACACCAGTTCATCACGACACTGCTATGCACCAATCAAAGGTACATCAGTTCATCACGACACTACTATGCACCAATCAAAGGTACACCAGTTCATAGCTACACTGCTACGCACCAATCAAAGGTGTACCAGTTCATAAGACACTGCTGCGCACCAATCAAAGGTACACCAGTTCATAACGACACTGCTACGCACCAATCAAAGGTACACCAGATCATCACGTTACTACTATGCACCAATCAAAGGTACACCAGTTCATAACGACACAACTATGCACCAATCAAAGGTACACCACTTCATAACGACACTACTATGCACCAATCAAAGGTACATCAGTTCACCACGACACTGCTACTCTCCAATCAAAGGTACACTAGTTCATCACGACACTGCTACTCTCCAATCAAAGGTACACCAGTTCATCACGACACTGCTATGCACCAATCAAAGGTACATCAGTTCATCAGGACACTACTATGCACCAATCAAAGGTACACCAGTTCATAGCTACACTGCTACGCACCAATCAAAGGTGTACCAGTTCATAAGACACTGCTACGCACCAATCAAAGGTACACCAGTTCATCACGACACTACTATGCACCAATCAAAGGTACATCTGTTCATCACGACACTGCTACTCACCAATCAAAGGTACACCAGTTCATCACGACATTACTATGCACCAATCAAAGGTACATCTGTTCATCACGACACTGCTACTCACCAATCAAAGGTACACCAGTTCATCACGACACTGCTATGCACCAATCAAAGGTACATCAGTTCATCACGACACTACTATGCACCAATCAAAGGTACACCAGTTCATAGCTACACTGCTACGCACCATTCAAAGGTGTACCAGTTCATAAGACACCGCTACGCACCAATCAAAGGTACACCAGTTCATAACGACACTGCTACGCACCAATCAAAGGTACACCAGATCATCACGACACTACTAAGCACCAATCAAAGGTACACCAGTTCATAACGACACAACTATGCACCAATCAAAGGTACACCACTTCATAACGACACTACTATGCACCAATCAAAGGTACACCAGTTCACCACGACACTGCTACTCTCCAATCAAAGGTACACTAGTTCATCACGACACTGCTACTCTCCAATCAAAGGTACACCAGTTCATCACGACACTACTATGCACCAATCAAAAGTACACCAGTTCATCACGACACTGCTACTCACCAATCAACGGTACACCAGTTCATCACGACACTTCTCTGCACCAATCAAAGGTACATCTGTTCATCACGACACTGCTACTCACCAATCAAAGGTACACCAGTTCATCACGACACTCCTATGCACCAATCAAAGGTACATCAGTTCATCACGACACTACTATGCACCAATCAAAGGTACACCAGTTCATAGCTACACTGCTACGCACTAATCAAAGGTGTACCAGTTCATAAGACACTGCTACGCACCGATCAAAGGTACACCAGTTCATAACGACACTGCTATGCTCCAATCAAAGGTACACCAGTTCATAGCGACACTACTATGCACCAACTAAGGGTGCACCAGTTCATAACGACACTGCTACGCACCAATCAGAGGTACACCAGTTCATAACGACACTGCTATGCACCAATCAAAGGTACACCAGTTCATAACGACACTGCTACGCACCAATCTAAGCTACACCATTGATTACGACACTGCTACGTATCAATCAAAGGTACACCAGTTCATAACGACACTGCTACGCACTAATCAAAGGTGCACCAGTTCATCACGACACTACTATGCACCAATCAAAGGTACATCAGTTCATCACGACACTGCTACTCACCAATCAAAGGTACACCAGTTCATCACGACTTTACTATGCACCAATCAAAGGTACATCTGTTCATCACGACACTGCTACTCACCAATCAAAGGTACACCAGTTCATCACGACACTGCTATGCACCAATCAAAGGTACATCAGTTCATCACGACACTACTATGCACCAATCAAAGGTACACCAGTTCATAGCTACACTGCTACGCACCATTCAAAGGTGTACCAGTTCATAAGACACTGCTACGCACCAATCAAAGGTACACCAGTTCATAACGACACTGCTACGCACCAATCAAAGGTACACCAGATCATCACGACACTACTAAGCACCAATCAAAGGTACACCAGTTCATAACGACACAACTATGCACCAATCAAAGGTACACCACTTCATAACGACACTACTATGCACCAATCAAAGGTACACCAGTTCACCACGACACTGCTACTCTCCAATCAAAGGTACACTAGTTCATCACGACACTGCTACTCTCCAATCAAAGGTACACCAGTTCATCACGACACTACTATGCACCAATCAAAAGTACACCAGTTCATCACGACACTGCTACTCACCAATCAACGGTACACCAGTTCATCACGACACTACTCTGCACCAATCAAAGGTACATCTGTTCATCACGACACTGCTACTCACCAATCAAAGGTACACCAGTTCATCACGACACTGCTATGCACCAATCAAAGGTACATCAGTTCATCACGACACTACTATGCGCCAATCAAAGGTACACTAGTTCATAGCTACACTGCTAAGCACCAATCAAAGGTGTACAAGTTCATAAGACACTGCTACGCACCAATCAAAGGTACACCAGTTCATAACGACACTGCTATGCTCCAATCAAAGTTACACCAGTTCATAGCGACTCTGCTATGCACCAATCAAGGGTGCACCAGTTCATAACGACACTGCTACGCACCTATCAGAGCTACACCAGTTCATAACGACACTGCTATGCACCAATCAAAGGTACACCAGTTCATAACGACACTGCTACGCACCAATCTAAACTACACCATTGATTACGACACTGCTACGTATCAATCTAAGGTACACCAGTTCATAACGACACTGCTACGTATCAATCAAAGGTACACCAGTTCATAACTACACTGCTATGCACCAATCAAAGGTGCACCAGTTCATAATGATACTGCTATGCACCAATGAAAGCTACAAAGGTTCATAACGACTCTGCTATGCACCAATCAAAAGTACACTAATTCATAATGACACTGCTGCGCACCAATAAAAGGTGCACCAGTTCATAACGACACTGCTATGCACCAATCAAAGGTACACCAGTTCATAATGATACTGCTACGCACCAATCAAAGGTGCACCAGTTCATAATAACACTGCGATGCACCAATCAAAGGTACACCGGTTCATAACGACACTGCTATGCACCAATCAAAGGTACACCAGTTCATAATGACACTGCTATGCACCAATCAAAGGTACACAAGTTCATAATGATACTGCTACGCACCAATCAAAGGTGCACCAGTTCATAATGACACTGCTATGCACCAATAAAAGGTGCACCAGTTCATAACGACACTGCTACGCACTAATCAAAGGTACACCAGTTCATAACGACACTGCTACGCACCAATCAAAGGTGCACCAGTTCATAACGAGACTGCTACGCACTAATCAAAGGTACACCAGTTCATAGCGACAGTGCTACGCACCAATCAAAGGTACACCAGATCATCACGACACTACTATGCAGCAATGAAAGGTACACCAGATCATCACGACACTGCTACGCACCAATCAAAGGTACACCAGATCATCACGACACTACTATGCACCAATCAAAGGTACACCAGTTCATAACGACACAACTATGCACCAATCAAAGCTACACCACTTCATAACGACACTACTATGCACCAATCAAAGGTACACCAGTTCACCACGACACTGCTACTCTCCAATCAAAGGTACACTAGTTCATCACGACACTGCTACTCTCCAATCAAAGGTACACCAGTTCATCACGACACTACTATGCACCAATCAAAGGTACATCAGTTCATCACGACACTGCTACTCACCAATCAAAGGTACACCAGTTCATCACGACACTACTATGCACCAATCAAAAGTACACCAGTTGATCACGACACTGCTACTCACCAATCAAAGGTACACCAGTTCATCACGACACTACTATGCACCAATCAAAAGTACACCAGTTCATCACGACACTGCTACTCACCAGTCAAAGGTGCACCAGTTCATCACGACACTACTATGCACCAATCAAAGGTACATCTGTTCATCACGACACTGCTACTCACCAATCAAAGGTACACCAGTTCATCACGACACTACTATGCACCAACCAAAAGTACACCAGTTCATCACGACACTGCTACTCACCAATCAAAGGTGCACCAGTTCATCACGACACTACTATGCACCAATCAAAAGTACACCAGTTCATCACGACACTGCTACTCACCAATCAAAGGTACACCAGTTCATCACGACACTACTATGCACCAATCAAAAGTACACCAGTTCATCACGACACTGCTACTCACCAGTCAAAGGTACACCAGTTCATCACGACACTACTATGCACCAATCAAAGGTACATCAGTTCATCACGACACTGCTACTCACCAATCAAAGGTACACCAGTTGATCACGACACTACTATGCACCAATCAAAAGTACACCAGTTCATCACGACACTGCTACTCACCAATCAAAGGTACACCAGTTCATCACGACACTACTATGCACCAATCAAAAGTACACCAGTTCATCACGACACTGCTACTCACCAGTCAAAGGTACACCAGTTCATAACGACACAACTATGCACCAATCAAAGCTACACCACTTCATAACGACACTACTATGCACCAATCAAAGGTACACCAGTTCACCACGACACTGCTACTCTCCAATCAAAGGTACACTAGTTCATCACCACACTGCTACTCTCCAATCAAAGGTACACCAGTTCATCACGACACTACTATGCACCAATCAAAGGTACATCAGTTCATCACGACACTGCTACTCACCAATCAAAGGTACACCAGTTCATCACGACACTACTATGCACCAATCAAAAGTACACCAGTTGATCACGACACTGCTACTCACCAATCAAAGGTACACCAGTTCATCACGACACTACTATGCACCAATCAAAAGTACACCAGTTCATCACGACACTGCTACTCACCAGTCAAAGGTGCACCAGTTCATCACGACACTACTATGCACCAATCAAAGGTACATCTGTTCATCACGACACTGCTACTCACCAATCAAAGGTACACCAGTTCATCACGACACTACTATGCACCAACCAAAAGTACACCAGTTCATCACGACACTGCTACTCACCAATCAAAGGTGCACCAGTTCATCACGACACTACTATGCACCAATCAAAAGTACACCAGTTCATCACGACACTGCTACTCACCAATCAAAGGTACACCAGTTCATCACGACACTACTATGCACCAATCAAAAGTACACCAGTTCATCACGACACTGCTACTCACCAGTCAAAGGTACACCAGTTCATCACGACACTACTATGCACCAATCAAAGGTACATCAGTTCATCACGACACTGCTACTCACCAATCAAAGGTACACCAGTTGAT
Source organism: Tenodera sinensis (assembly GCA_030765045.1). Taxonomy (NCBI): domain Eukaryota; kingdom Metazoa; phylum Arthropoda; class Insecta; order Mantodea; family Mantidae; genus Tenodera; species Tenodera sinensis. The sequence continues at coordinate 156,483,103 of CM060963.1, forward strand.
CACGACACTACTATGCACCAATCAAAAGTACACCAGTTCATCACGACACTGCTACTCACCAATCAAAGGTACACCAGTTCATCACGACACTACTATGCACCAATCAAAAGTACACCAGTTCATCACGACACTGCTACTCACCAGTCAAAGGTACACCAGTTCATCACGACACTACTATGCACCAATCAAAGGTACATCTGTTCATCACGACACTGCTACTCACCAATCAAAGGTACACCAGTTCATTACGACACTGCTATGCACCAATCAAAGGTACATCAGTTCATCACGACACTACTATGCACCAATCAAAGGTACACCAGTTCATAGCTACACTGCTACGCACCAATCAAAGGTGTACCAGTTCATAAGACACTGCTGCGCACCAATCAAAGGTACACCAGTTCATAACGACACTGCTATGCTCCAATCAAAGGTACACCAGTTCATAGCGACACTACTATGCACCAATCAAGGGTGCACCAGTTCATAACGACACTGCTACGCACCAATCAGAGGTACACCAGTTCATAACGACACTGCTATGCACCAATCAAAGGTACACCAGTTCATAACTACACTGCTACGCACCAATCTAAGCTACACCATTGATTACGACACTGCTACGTATCAATCAAAGGTACACCAGTTCATAACGACACTGCTACGCACTAATCAAAGGTACACCAGTTCATAACGACACTTCTACGTATCAATCTAAGGTACACCAGTTCATAACGACACTGCTACGTATCAATCAAAGGTGCACCAGTTCATAATGACACTGCTATACACCAATGAAAGCTACAAAGGTTCATAACGACACTGCTATGCACCAATCAAAGGTGCACCAGTTCATAATGACACTGCTATGCACCAATCAAAGGTACACCAGTTCATAACGACACTGCTATGCACCAATCAAAGGTGCACCAGTTCATAATGACACTGCTATGCACCAATCAAAGGTACACCAGTTCATAACGACACTGCTATGCACCAATTAAAGGTGCACCAGTTCATAATGACACTGCTATGCACCAATCAAAGGTGCACCAGTTCATATCGACACTGCTATGCACCAATCAAAGGTACACCAGTTCATAACGACACTGCTATGCACCAATCAAAGGTACACCAGTTCATAATGACACTGCTATGCACCAATCAAAGGTACACCAGTTCATAACGACACTGCTATGCACCAATCAAAGGTACATCAGTTCATAACGGCACTGCTATGCACCAATCAAAGGTACACCAGTTCATAATGACACTGCTAATCACCAATCGAAAGGTCCATATGTAGCAATCAGTACTTCGCTGTCTGCGCACATTGTCACGCACCTGAAAGCGATCGATTCCCCTATACGAAATAAATCTATTCTGTTTATTTAATAAATAATTAGTGTTAATATTGTAAATAACATTGTAATAAATTTAATTTGTCTTCTTGTTTTTGAAAGTCTACTTTTTTATATGTTAAAAAATATCATGTGTCAAGGCCAACATAGCGATGAAGGTTAAGGGTGCAACCAAGGATTGCCGCATGTACAAGCGAATAACAAACACATGATTGAAATGTCAGACACCAGTGACAATAACATGCAGCGTAGAATGTTAAAAACATGTTATAAATGTTTTAAACTTAGACACATGATCGAACACAAATTTTATTGCCCTATGAAACGAGTATAATGGTAATGAAGATGCTCGTATGAATAATATGAGATTCTCTACCGCTCGTTTCATAAAATATACCCAGTCGCATCCTAATTGCTACCATTATACTATCGTTACATAATATACTACTATTATTTAACCCCTTAATTTATTTATCTTATTTAAACAATACCAACATAATGGAGATGTGTTTCATTAAGTACGTACATTAGGGTGCACTTTTAATTTTAAAACCTATGTCTTTGTGCCTTGTTTTACCGTTGCTTGTGATTGCTTATTGAACCTATGGGATACGCAGGGTTTCATTTACTTTAAATGATTGATTTTATCTTATTTTAATTTGTGAAGACCTTTTAAGAGTCCCGAACACTTCTGGACTACGTCCATAGACTTTCAATTCATGGAAATAAATTTAAAATAAAGATTGTAATTATGTTATGTACGTTTAATCCAAGGTGGAACAAAGTATCACTCCGGTGTCGAATTAAATCCCAGTTTGTCGCGTGAAAAGCCAGAACAGAAATTATCATATCAGCAAGGAACTGAGACAGAAGCGTTTAACATTCATGTAGCTAGTGTATAATCTGACTGATTATGACACGAATGTACGCTTAGCGTGTAAGCGAAAGTGAACGCGCTAATTTTTACGAGTGTCACAATGAAACCATTATACACGCGATAGATACAGCGTGTCATGCAACTCTACCATTAAAATACGTAAAAACCACTAATGTATCTGCTAAATGTAAAATTATAATGCGTCACAGATGTATGACGATACATCAAGTTTTCTTACAGAACATTATGTTATAGTGCTGATGACGTCATTTTTGTCTTGTTGCCATGGTAGTTACGTCATTCATTTGCTGGCACTGGTGGCACAAAGAGGGTAATTTGACTCTATTTATGCCGTCCTAATAAGCCTTTTTAATGCTCGGAGTACATAAATGCTATTTATTTTGAATTAGCAGAAAACTATTTTAAACAGTGTAACCATTAGAATTGCTGGTGTTTGAAAATATGATGAAATAGTGGCTGCAGTATCGGTGACACGGCATGTACCTTGGTATCAGATACTGGAAGGAAAGAGGGGGAAAGGAAGGGAGTGAGGGGGAGGGGAGGGAAGGGGAGGTATACAGTCAGGCAATGAGATGTTTATTTGATTTCCTCATGCATGAACGAGATGGTTGTATAAGAATAATAATTTACAGATCATTTTCCAAATATTACTCCCACAAAAGTAGTGCAGATGTCCTGAACATGATAAAATTCATTGTTTGGGAAAGTTTATCATTCGAGCTACGGCGAACTCGCATATAGACACATAGGTTATGTATACAGTTTATTAAGGAATGTGCAACAAAATACTATTGCAAGTACTTTTTAAGGTTCTAAAATACGAAATATATGCCACATTCACATGACTTTCTCTAGCCATTATAGTTAATTTTTAATTAGCTTCTGTGGACTATCCTTATCAATATCTTAATTTTCCATTTATTTCACGTTAATGAGATAAAGGTTTGTTGAAATGTTTAACAAGTTTTGTTGTAGGCACAAAAGAGGCTTAAATGAATTATGTGTTGAGTTTCATCCTCCTTCCAGGACATGCTTACAAACAACTGGATTATGAGAACACTTATAAAAAATCTGATGTGCTGCACTCACACGACTTTCTCTACTGGTGTCAAATTATTATTAGATACTCTTGTTCCTCTATTTTATGTTGACCTAGATAAACATTTGTAGTTATTATCTAATTGATAATTTTCGTGTAGATGCAAGAGACTTACGGTAGGTTTTGAGCGATATTCAAATGTTTTAAAACTGGTCGCTATTTGATTACTTTAAAATTTGAGAGAGGTCTAAGTATTGGAAAGTTATTTTTCTGAGGTAGTTTTATCCACAAACAAAGAAAAGAGAAATAAGCGTATTTGACATAAATTGTGTGATATAACGAGATCTACACTTTTTCTGAAGTAAAATGTTATCTCTTACCGTTTACCAGTTATGTAAGTCATCCGGAATGAAGAGGACTTCTGAGGACATTCAGAGAAAATTCAGAATATGCATTTCATTTGTGATAAGAATTCCTTAAATATGTGGTATTTCGATGAAAATCATTAGACGCATTTTTGCGAAAATCAAAATTGTCGAAACATGTATTATGGAAAGGAGATATAAGGTAGCAGGATGTTTCTTTTTAAACTTCCTTGTCGCAACCTTGAACCATGCTGATCATAAATATCGAGTTTGGTATTTAACCGACTATTTGCTTTTGAATTACGTGTTCACAGAGAGAAAGGAGCACATACACACACGCGCGCGCGCGCTAAAAATACTTTTTTCTTATTCAGGGAATCTCAAAAGATGTACTTCCAGGGAAACCTAGGAATCCATCTTTTGAGTGGAATACAATAATTTTCCATCTTATATAATATTAGAAATAGTAAACATGGCTAATAGTATGGCAATATGTACTGTATGCCCAGGACAAGAAGGCAAGTCTTAGGAATGTGTAGCGTAATATTTTGTGCTTCCGCACGGTGTTTATGCCGAGTTTCCGAGTATGACAAGGATGCTAGGCTCGCTTAAAATACACAATGTTGTCACATTACTCACCCATATTTAGAAATATGCACTCTCATACACTCATTTCCTAGTAAACAGATCTGCTACCGGAGTAGATACACAGTTCAAGTCCCCTTTGCCCTTCATTCCCCTCTAGCCTTCTTGTCGTGGGCATACAGTATTTGGTGTACTACAACGATTTACATTTTTACTTTCTCTACTGGTAGGCAGAGGAGGTATTGTATTTCACCCAAAAATTTGATGTCGAGATTTCACCACAAATATATGTTTTGAACCATCTGAATTTAAAAAAAAAAAGTGTGTAAGTCTTTGGAGAGCATAACTCAAAAACGAAAAGTCGGTTAAAACCAAAGTTAGTACTATAGTTTAATGTCTTTCAAGGATGCGACACTAAGATTTTGAAGAAAATAGCCCCACCCTAAACTACCCTTTAGATGAAACAATTTTCGAAAACGATTTTGATATAAATGCCATATGATTAAGATATTTGTATGAAAAATGAAATGTATATTTTAAATTTTCTGGCCATAGCCTATGTAGTCCTATTTACTCTGGGTGACTTTTGAATAACTGGTAAACCGTAAGGGGCAGACAAAATCTTACTATACCAAAATGTAGTTCTCGTTAAAACTAACAATTTATGTCTGAATATATTTTTTTGTAGAGTGAACCATTTCGGAAATGTTCCTTGTTATTTGTGTCAATTTCGGAAAACTTGAAAACTTTCGTGAAATGGAACATCGTTGTTCATTTTCTGTATGTTAAGCGTGCAAAGAGAAAGAGGTTTCAAAGGTTTAAAATATTTGACTATCACTCAAAACCTACTGTATTCTAATATTCCCCTTGCACCTTCAAGGAAATAAGCAATAAGATAATTTGTAGGTAGGTTTATCTCAACTAACACAAAGAAGATATAGTAATAAGAGTTTGTAAGAATGCTTAGTACAAGAGTAGAGAAAGTCATATGAGTGCAACACATAAGATTTTTTGTAGTAAGTTGTCTGTCTCTTATTGCTGAGCAGTGCCAAGAATATTCAAAATTAATTTCGAATGACGGTGCTTTTACCCTCTATTCACAGAAAATTTAACATATATGGTTTAGTGGTCATGTAAAAGGCTAAACATAGGCATGGTATTTTCATTTCTTGGGGGAACGAAAAACAATGGATACTTTTCTATGCAATAATTAATTTTGTGTAGTGCATTTACGAAGTTTGTTAACCATCCGACGTTTACTTTTTGAGTACGGAGTTTGGGGATCATAAAAATGTGTTTTAAGTGACATTTTTATATGTAAATATAATGTTCTCTGTAGCTACCCTCGGAGATGCGAGATAAAGCAATATTTAATGCTAAGATAACTTGCGACTGAAGTTTTTACTTATTTTATGTGAATGTTCTCCGGAGTAACAAACATTCGCTTCATTGTGGCAACTTTAAGGACAAAAATATATTTGGGAAACATGCTCTTCTATGATCCCAACATGTTGCATAATAATATCCTGGCATTCTATGTCTTATTTAAAAAAAAAACAAAAAAAAAAACTTTTTTGGTCAGTTAGTTTTTGAAGCTGGGAGCTACTTCATAGCCCAATTCCATCCGGATGAACAGGGGTTGGTTTTCAATGGTAAATGAAGTATCAAAATCAGTCTATTGGCGATATTTCGCTGCATTAAGGCTGAGTTTTTGTGTCGATTCGAAACCATGGATGAAACATGGGTCCATTATTTCATATCTGAGAAGAAGGAACAGTCGAATCAGTGGACTGAATGTGAGAGAATCGGCTGCAAATAAGGCGAAGACAGTTCCATCTGCAGGCAAGGTCATGACGTCAGTTTTTTTGTGTTGTACGTGGGATAATTTTCATTAATTACCTTTAAAAATGAAAAACAAAACAATCAATGGCGAGTATTATGTGAGCTTGATGCAGCGTTTGAGTGATGAAATGAAGCAAAAACTTTGTTTATCGAAAAATACAGTTTTGTTTCGTCAAGACAATGTACCAGTTCACACATCCATTTTCATCGTGGCCAAAATCAATGATTTAAAAGCTCGGATTGCTTCCCCGAGCACCCTTTTCGCCAGATTTAGACCCGTTCGATTATTTTGTTTTCAAATTTGAAGATACGGTTTTGGGGTAGATTTATAAACAGTGAAGAGGTTGAGTCTTCAGTTGACGACTACTTTGCAGAGCTCGACAGTTCTCACTAGAAGCAGAGTATCGAAGTTATTGAGCATCGATGGAAAAATGTATCGCGCCGAAAGGAGACTATGTAAAGAAATAAAGATGTTTTTTCTCCTCAAAGTTTTGTGCCTTCTTTGTTAGGTTGGGTACTCTGGGAAAGCCCTCGTACTTCCTGTAGTCCATCTTGATATGTCTCATTTTTCTATCTTAAGCGTTCATGATCAATAGTTCTGTGATACAATCTCCATAGGCTGTAGTTCTATCTAGATCAAATTGCTGTATCTTGACTAGGACCCTCTGTCTTCGTTACCACTGATGTTCTACAGTTTAACCTGCGTAACTCCAGAATCTTCAATCTCTCAGCTATGTGTTAAGATTTCTTATCCCTATTTTCCAGCTATTAATGAAGAACGAAAGGTAATGTTGACCTAAATAAACCTCTTATATAACGTATTAGTATTCATAAAATTAAAGGTAAAATAAGGGGAATACTGAACACAAAGTAGAATAAGTAATTAGTATCTAAGCTTTGCCAATAAGCTTAAACTGAGAAGACTGTGGATTGTACATTGTATATGGAGTGGAACTAAAAATTTAACTTCTAGTTTTGAGTGGTGTTTTCCTCGTGTCCAGGCTGTATCGGGATATTTCACTACAAACTAGTCCTCTATCCAACGTAGCTCTGTAAGTAAAGGTAGCTATTGCCTTTCAATATTTCATGTGTTAGGTGTAAATTTATTGACTTGTATGTAGTTACGGCATAACAAAGAAAAAGCTGCTCATCGTCGATGCTGCGATATACGATATCACAGCAGTCAGCTGTTTCTGCTGCAGCATGGCCAACATCAGTCTAGGAAGCCAATATGCCACCCGACCCAACTGCAGCCACACGCAGTTACTCTGCAATTGCCCAATCTGTGCCAAATAAGGAACAAGCCTTGGTAATTGAAGCATGTGATAGTTTACCACTCAAAGAATATGTACTAGCTGAGGCGATATTTTTAGAAGAAGCCTCCGAAAATAGTTAGAATTTGTGTTCATAGTGGTGGCAGAAAAAGTCCCCTAGAATTGTGAATCATTGTCCTAGTGGGCAATGATAGAGATTTTCAATTGTCTTAGCTTGTTCTTGTTCATGTATTGTTGGGATTGGCGTCATGCGAAAATCGCACAGTCCGCGAACAATTGTAAAAGTGATCGACATAGTGTTTATTGGAAGAACATTGCGTTTTAAAAGTCAACAGGAGTAAAAATGCAGAGAACTGATATACAATTAGTAAGGCTGCATCGACAAATAGAAGAAGATTACGAATAAACGTTCCAAGCAAAATTACGCAGTCCGTGTTCGGGTTGTGTGAACCCCGCAGGGCTTGTGAAAAAGGACGCCAATCCTGAAAAGTTGTATGGTTGTTTGTGACTTGAAGGAACAATAAATAAGTATACTAAAAACATAAACAGGAAATTTAATCTTCTTTGTAAGACGCAGGCCCGTGCTACGCCCTGAGGTTCATTGAGAACTTCGATGAAAAGCTTCAAGAGTCTCATCGCTTCATTCACCGGTAAATTCTTCTAATCCTATTTGTTCCCGTCAACTTCCCCACTTTCGCATATCTTGGAAAGAAGGAAGGAGGTCCGAATAAACGTTCCATAGCTCTAGGTAAATTAGTAAACCCCACAAGTATTAGATTCGTATCACATATTTCTAACAGAGTGTGTATCTACCTGACAAACAAAACCTTGGTGAAAGATATAACCTTAAGATTTTCAAAGATCAAAATTAATGGCATATCCTTGGAAATCAAACCCCTCCTAACCAAAGATAAAAGGTAAAATTAAAAATTATTTTGTTGTTTAACGACGCTGTCAATTGCCAGGATCACATCAGCGTCGTCGGTGTGCCGGAGTTTTGTCCCGCAGGAGTTCTTTTACATGCCCGTAAATCTACTGACATGGAGCTGTCGTTTTTAAGCGCACTTAAAAACCATCGACCTTTGCCGGGTTTGAACCCCCGACCTTGGGATCAGTAAACCAGCTGAGCCACCCAGACCGACATTGGTAAAAGGGTTATAATATCTAATGTGTGATACCAAACCATATAATTGAGGAAAATCTTTGGAATAATGGTACTGAAGCAGCTTCTGTAATTTCCTAGATCAGAGCAGGGATATCTGTATCAGGATATACCCACATAATGAGCTTCCGCCGACAAGTTTATGTAAAACCCAATGGTTTTGATAAATTGCCTGAATCCATGCCAATAGAATTTGAAGGTACCATATACTGGATTTACTTTTCATGTTTCCTCCTTTGCAAAATGGAAAGCCATTTTGCGCAGCAATGTAAATCGTCCTTGGAAACTGCTACTGACCAAGAAATCCCGGAAAACAATAGGAATGTAAATACTAAAAAAATCCGAGTAGTATCGGTTCAAAGTCACCCTACCTCTAACGTAAGAACCAAGCGTTCGAAATTCTGACAGTCAATTAACTGAAGAGAATAAGGAAGCCTTAATCATGGAATACAATGTCAGGATTGAAAGTCTCAAAAAATCGAACTCCTAGGGCAGCTGCTCAGATTAGGGCAATAAAGAAAATGGAAAACAAGGGCGCTTCTCTTAAAAGGCCTGTTTCTACTACAAGCCAGCACACGGAAAATGAGCAACAATACCTCTCAGACTCATCGTTAGTAAGCAACGAACGGCAATCAAGCAATGTACTGCAAAAGAATATCCAATATGTACATAAGAAAACTATAACAGATACTACTGTGACGCATGTCGATCAGCTCTCTCCTGTTAGGACATTAATGGATGTAAGCCCAGAAAGTTATATTTGGACTTCCAACAGCTCAAGAGTTTCGTAGAAAATACAAAAGGAGCGTCAGATGAAAGTGCCCATAGCTCTCAATTATACAGACAACCTGGAAAGTCTGTTGGACACAATAAAAATATTCACCCTTCATTGACAAATAAAGGAATTAAAAATCGACTCACTCGTGTTGAAAAGGAGCTCGGTCTAGAAATGAACAAATCCAGAACACCAGAAGCTCTCGGTACTATTCTATCTAGGTCCCTGTTTGTCTTCATTTGTTTTATCATTTAATACATCTCACAAAAATAGGCTTTGCCATATTTCAATGGAACCTTCGAGGTTTCCGAGCACAACATGAGTATTTGAATGTTTTGATTAAAAGTTATCTGCAAAATGTAATTTTTTTACAGGAAACAAACTTTACATTTACACATATACACCGATGGTTTTGTTATCGATGGGAAATGTGGAGATACAGTTATTTATCCTGAAAGCACAGCTTTACACACTACCTAACACTTTTCAATTTTCTCGTGCGGGTTATTCACCATAAAAGAAAGTCTGCAGTTCATTTTAGAATCAGAAAATCTAAATCTTTTTGCATAATGACTGACTCAATGAGTGCAATCCTGACCATTAAGGACGAACAAACAAAAAGTTCACTCGTTCAAGAAATACAGTTCTTATCCAATGAAGCTATCAATTCAAGTAAACAAATTAACACACTATGGACACCCTCCCATAGACAGATTGATGGTAACGGACGAGCAGGTGCAGCAGCCCGTAAAGCAGCCAGTTTACCTCCAGATGAAACAATTACAAGCATAACTTACCAGGATTACGTTGTCTACATTAAGAGTAACATCAGAAAAAACTGGAAGAAACAGTGGTATAGCAACTCAAATAGTAAACTGTATGACATAATGGCTAACGGAATATTAAGACTTCCTCTAAAACAACTGGCTATAACTAGGCTAAGAAATGGCCACTGCAGAATCACGCACTCACACATCATATCCAAGGATCCAGCTTCCATATGTGAGATATGTCAGATTACATTCACTACTGTACATATCATCACTAAATGATCCAGATACACAGAATGGTGGACGAAGCACAAGCATCCAGCTGACGATCCTACTGCACATAGTGATCCTAAAATGATCAGCACAATATTACACTTCCTAAATCACACTTCTGTATATCAGTTACTGTAATATTAGAACATCACTATTGTTTTAAGACAGTGCGTTTGTTTATATTTCACTGCATTGTAAACTTACCAACCAATGTTATAAATATTAAGCTTTTAAGAACTTAAAGAACAATGCAACTGAATGTATCACTGTATTAACGTAGTTATATTGGAAATACTTTGTGCACAGTCGCAATATAACCATGTTTGTAGTTAGGCGGCTATAAACAAAAATTGAAGGATAAAAAACCTTAATAGCATCAAAATAGGAAAAATCTTGCATGTTGCACACACATGACTTTCTTCTACTCTTGCTCTAACCATTCTTACAAACGCTTATTCCTGTATCTTCTTCGTGTTTGTTGAGATAAACATTTGTACAAATTATCTTATTGTTTATTTCCTTGTAGGTGAAAGGGGAATATTAGAATACAGTAGGCTTTGTGCAATAGTCAAATCTATTAAAGCTTAGATATTAACATATAAAAAAATCTGATGTGTTGCACTCACATGACTTTTTCTCTACTCTTCTACTAACCATTCTTACCAACTCTTATTCCTGTATCTTCTTCGTGTTTGTTGAGATAAACATTTATACAAATTATCTTATTGTTTATTTCCTTGTAGGTGAAAGGGGAATATTAGAATACAGTAGGCTTTGTGCGATAGTCAGATCTTTTAAAGCTTAGATATCCCGTTCTCTTTGCACGCTTAACATATAAAAATGAACAACGATGTTCCATTTCACTAAAGTTTTAGGTTTTCCGAAACTGATACAAATAACAAGGAATATCTCCGAAATAGTTCACTACACAGAAAAAAAATTATTTGGACATAAATTGTGTATTTTAGCGAGGTCTACATTTTTGTATATTAAGATTTTGTCTGTTTCATACGGGTTAGGAGTCATTCAAAAGTCATCCAGAGTAATCAGAACTATACAGGCTATAGCCAGAAAATTCAAAATATACATTTTCTTTGTCATACAAATATCTTAAACATATGGCATTTTAATCAAAATCGTTAGAGCGATTTACAAGAAAATCAAAATTTTTTAAACATTTTCCATGTAAAGGGTAGTTTAAAGGGTCGCATCCTTGAAAGACATTAAATACCAGCTTTGATTTTTAACCGACTTTTTGTTTTTGAGTTATGCTATCCACAGAATGACAGACTGACAGACACACACACATACACACACACACGTGCGCGCGCTGCCCCTTTCCTAAAAATGCATTTTTCTTTTTTTTTAAAGGGCGGAATACAATACTTCTACTTACCAGTAGAGCAGGTAAAAAAATAGAACTTGTAAGGCCTGAAAAAGCAAACTTGCACGTTGCCTCTAACAGAATAGCTAGGTATTTTAAAATTCAGCCTTACTGGTTTCTTATTTTTGTGATTTTCTTGTTCTCTCTAATGGAAGATTATTTAAATTTGGAATATTTAATTTTAAGTCTCTCACAGATCCCAATGTTTCATTGACACACCTCAGATTTGATATAACTGAGCACAAAGGTTAAAAAATAAGTAGGTACTGTAACATGACAAAATAAACCCTGTTTACCATTCTATCAGTCCGTTGTTTTTTAAAATTGTATCACAAATACACAGTTCTCTTCTCGTCGTTAACGCAGTCTTTCTTACCATTACAACTCATAAGTTTTGCTTCTGTAACCTTGCTCAGTTCTTTCAGTGTCTTTCTTCACTTTTTCTCATGTACTCACCGCGGCGATGCAATCACACCCTCGACGCCCGTTAGAATCTTCTTCATGTATATTTCGTGACGACACACACACACACACACACACACACACACACACACACACACACACACACAGCTGTGTTGCTGTGCTGCTGACGCACTGACCGACTCGTGTCTGTAACCGTAAACTCTCTGTCACTCATTCACTATTTCTTTTGGTCTCCTAATATAGTGGGGCTGATATCACAGGACCTTCCTCGATTCGGCATACACGCGCGCTGAAAGTGATTCAACCAGATCTTTCTCGGAGGTGCTAGAAAGGCTCCTTTTGTTTCTGCTGCCTCCATTGTTACTAGTCACGTACACACAGCAGTAGGGCGAGGCAGCCTGACCTTTAACGTCTTTGCTCCCTCGTCGACTCGGCATGTAATGTGCAGTAGCTTGGCCCCGTCGGTCCTTTGCTGCGCACCGGGGCCTATGTTACAATATATTTGCTTTGGATCATATTTCATACCATTTAATCAATCTTTAGT